>JARLTB010000123.1:6922500-8131269 GCA_030141615.1 Unio pictorum
GATTTGATATACCAATGATGTTAGTATATCAAATTGTGATCCGCTCATGGCACAATAAAATGCATATTTAAACATTCTTGTGAACGTGTGCAGTTGATTCTAGATCAAAGATGGTATAATTGGTATATCAACCTATGATCAGCCCATGGCTCATTAATAAAAAAATATACAGACATTCTTTCAACCGCAGGCCTATCTATCAATGACGAATTTCTCCTCATTCATTAATCATAAATGAGAAATAACGATACAAAGTATTAATAGTCCCTGTGTTCTAAACAATATTAACATGGAACACGATTTAATCGGGATCCCTGATCTTTCCATTTCCCTCTCGTGCGCAAATGATAAAATAAGCATTAGTCTCTAGTGAGAGAGACAAACATCATGCGCTTTACCAAAACATTACAATTGAACTTAAACATCGTTTCCTTTTAATGAAAAAAAATACATCTATCATTGATACAGCACACATAACATGCATATATCTTAGAGGGTCCTAAGTGGCCTAGTGGTCTAAAGTAAAGCTCTATCCGATACGGATCACTGCCATCTCACCTCTGTATGCGTGGTTTCGAGTCTCACATTTAGCCAATGCGGGTATGTGAGAAAGCTTACCAGTAGCTTTTCTTGAGTCGGCGGTTCTTTCCTGGGTTTTTACTGGGTTCTTAATCCACCATTAATACAGGCCGAATTCACCATTAATACTGGTTGTCATGTATAGATTATCGTATGCTGACAAATATTGTTAAACCCGACAACAACAACAACAACAACAACAACAACAGTATACCTATCTATCGATTATGAATTTCATAATATCATCTCGCAACATTCTTATTTGCATTAATTTCACAAAGACTGGCAAACAAATGACTTGGAATACTGTCTACTTATATCCACTATATGGGTATTACAGCTTTGCCCCTAATTATCATCGGACAAATAAATACATCAGCAGAAAGCATCAGTGTTTTTAGCCTCAAATCATTCGGATTTCCTATCCAGTTTTAATTTTAATATGACCTCTGAACAAGACAAAATCTCAATTAAGTTGTTTTAGCATTATAGTGATAGTGATGTATTTACCTGGTACAGACACTTTAAACGAAACGTTGGTTCCACAAAGAATCGTGATTTCTATTTAAATGATATCACATTGAAACATACGTTTTACATATTCTACTAGGTACGGACTTACAATAAGCTCCCCTGTTGCTGAATCCGTTGGGAAATGAAGGGTATGCCTCACACTGAACGGATAAGATATTTCTAGCTCTAGTGCCTTTGAATTCTTTCTGCCTAGAGCAAGAAAAACAACACGACTGAGTACTCGAAATTACTAATATGAGACATATTATTTTCAGGCGTAAATGACACACACATAAACCATGCACGCTGATAAAATCTGTTTCCTGTACGGAACCACTCGATATGTCAATTGTAGCAGCCTACAAGCCTGGAAGTGTTGATATTGTTAAGGTCTACAATCCTCAACATGTATCCTGTCGTATGATGCAATATACCTTATATCACTACCAAACCCTTAACAATGTATACTGTCGTGTGATGCAATATACCTTGTGTCACTACCAAACTCTTAACAATGTATACGGTCGTATGATGCAATATACCTTATGTCAGTACTAAACCCTTTCAATGTATACTGTCCGATGATGCAATATACCTTATATCACTACCAAACCCTCAACAATGTATGCTGTCGTATGAATACCTGATATCAATACCAAACCCTCAACAATGTATAATGTCGTATGATGCAGAATACCTTATATCACTACCAAACCCTTAAAGGTCTACTAGCGTCAAAAACACATTATACATGATTATGTTTCACTGAATAACTCAGAAATGTACATTTTAGATCTAGGTTTTAACTTATTGAGGAGAAAATTATGATTTTTTTGAGCATAAATCGATGTTTTACAGAAAACGCTCCGGAAATATTCCTACACATCCGGTGAAAAAAAAGATTTCCGGAAGTGACGCGTATTCGGGAAGTCTCTCAAGTTTAGCGTATGTGGTGATTATGGCTGATACGGATGATGCTAGCGAATTTAGGTCAAATTTGACATGCTCAGCTTCGTCGTTTGAGGAAGGTTAACCCCTTGAAGATGGTCAACTTCATGAATCTGAAGACGATTCTGTTCGCTATGAAGTGAGGCCGTTACATTTTCAAGTCGATCGAGACGAGAATCAAGGCCCCGAAACGAACAGTCCATGATCAAGCTGAACAGCGCATAGGCTCTACATTCTGGTAATTACTAGTATTATTATTATTGCAATTATTACTAATATACAATTCTTTCTTTAATGTTTTTTTTTCCATATGCATATATATATATATATATATATATATATATATATATATATATATATATATATATATATATATACACATACATACATACATATATATATATATATATATATATATATATATATATATATATATATATATATATATATATATATATATATATATATATATATGCACATGTATAAATACATATATGTGTGTCTGTGTGTGTGTGTGTCTAACCCAATAATTATGATAGAGCATATTTATTATGTATATTGATTTGTTTCAGGTGTGCGTATGGAAATTGCAGCAGTAAAGAAACAGTTGAAGAGTGTGGATGCTGTAAAGAGATCAGTGTGATTTTTTATAAGACCAAAGAGTTCAAAGTGGATTGCATCATCGATCATCCTGGATTTGTGACAGTTTGCTTGGAAGAATATGTCCTGAAAGCAGCATACTATGCCTACACACAACAGTATGGAAACCACGAGGAAATTATGTCAGAAAACGTAAACAATTTTCGGCAAAATGTTCTCACACTAGCTATGGCGCCAATATGAAGTCCCTTTTGGGAAAGATGATTGCTGTATAACCATAAATATAAAACAAAGTCATGGCTAAATTCATGAAATCCCTCCTTCATTGAGAAAATTTGACATTTTGCTTATGTGGAGTTTTCACCCCAAACTTTCAATAATAAACCTAGCTAGCATCATTTGTCTGTTATACTGGAAATTATCACGAAATGCTAACTTCAATCGAAAAACACTTCCATTTCTTGAACAGACTCTGTACAATGACATTTAAAACATGTTGTATGCTCAAATTCACTTAAGATTCATTTAGCTTCCTAACATTGGTTGTATTAAATTATAATTTTATGCTAAAGTCTTGACTAAGAAAACTTCAAACGGGCTACGTGTTGTTAGGTCTGCCGTAACTCTTGATTTATGTTGATCTGGTGTGCATGCACTCTGT
Organism: Unio pictorum; assembly: GCA_030141615.1. Lineage (NCBI taxonomy): Eukaryota > Metazoa > Mollusca > Bivalvia > Unionida > Unionidae > Unio > Unio pictorum. Next base: position 6,925,802 of record JARLTB010000123.1, read on the forward strand.
GTTATATGGTGAGAAAACACACATGGAACTGCATTTGGCATGAGTCGTCTAATGGTCTTTATCCAAAATGACTGTTTCAGTTTAGAAGTGGTATATAAATCGTCTTCTCTGAAGTGGTCACTACAGACAACTTGACTATCTCGCCTGTCACTATAGTCGGCTCAGTCCAATCTTTTCTTGTCGTTCGTATCTGCTTAATCCATTGTTTCCTTGAAACAGGATTAGTAGGAAATGAATGCAAACTCACTCTTTCTCGTGCTGAATTACTACAACCTCGAACAATACACTTTTTAACCATTTTTCACACACAGGTACACTCGTTGAAATCAAGTCCCTAAACTGCGTCACTTCCGCTTTATCTTACGGAAATTACCGAGTGCAAAATCAGCTAGGAGAGTTTTGTCAACAACGATAAAGAATCAATGTTCTGTGGTCATTATTTTTATTACTGATGCGGTATATTACATATTATCTATATAAATCGCTTCCTGAAGTTCAAATTTATAATATAAACGAAGGTTGTATGAGTGCACTAGTAAAACGTTAACAATATATACTGTTGTATGATGCAATATACCTCAAATCACTATAAAACCATTAACAATGTATACTTTCGTATGATGCAGTATACCTTATATCGCTACCAAGCGTTAACAATGTTGTTGGCATATTTTCTCTGTTACGTCTGTGCATAATATTTAAAACTAAAACAGACGAATCGGATATCGGGTGACAAAACAGGAATTTATGGCCGCATAATTAGTGCAAACTCGTACAAATCAAATAGCAGAGTGGGTACCAATTGAACTCTAACCCATCTAAAGTAAATACGACAAAGTGTACAGATATTTCGTACTCAATTTTTGCCTTGATGCCCATCCTAGAAAACGTTTACAAGCATCTGGACAAATTTAAAATTAACAAATACGTATATAGCTTTGCAAGATAAATTGTGGAAATGTAAAAATCGTTAACTGTTAGCATTTAGAAATAATGCAAGCCCAGTACAATAGTATGATGTGTGTCAAGCCCAAAAGCTTATTATTACATATCCTTTTACCATCACTGTTCAACTCCTTTTCAGCCTTCACATTCAATATAGGCGGTGACTTATTGTATATATTTTATTGCCCAAACAATGTCCACTACCTATACACTCATCCCGTCTGACTCGTGCGGTGACCTAATGTTTGGTGAACATATGTTTAAAAACATACTGAAATTAAGGCAGGTTAGATTTGTAAGGTTAAACGTTTAAAATAAATTTAACTTTGAGGTCTTCCTCGACTTACCCGAAGACTTGTTAAAGTCCACATCATTCCTGATGGACTGGGAATTATCAGAATTCAAACAGTGGCTCCATGATTTAGGCATGCCCTGTATGTACAAGAGAAATAATGTACTGTATGGTCTTAATGGATAAAAAAGTTTACTTTCTTTAACATGATATTTACATAACATATCCCAAATATATAAAATCTTAACTTGTCCAGTTTAAATTGGAAATATTTTATGTATTCGTTAATAGCCACACATCATTATATATATATATATATATATATATATATATATATATATATATATATATATATATATATATATATCGCTTTAAGAACGAGTATATAATGCGAATACTAATTCGTCAGACTTGGTGGTACCGCATATGTGACTACCATAGAAAAAGGTTTCATCAAAAGATAAACATACGTGCTAATTTGCGAATTCACAAAATGTGATACAATGGTTTGAGCAGAATCACTAATTGCCTTCCCCACCTCCATCCTCACCTGGTTCTAGTTATTTTATTCAGCTTCAAACATATGCATATGGAAACTTTTTTAAAAGCGTCAATGTTATATTGTTGTAGGAAGTTTACCTTAATGGATTTTGTTTGTTTTTGATTTCATCAGAAACAGGTTTAGTTGGAAAATATATTTTCAATAATTTCCTCTATGTTTTGGGAGGACTTGTAGTCTTTGAGTTGAAATATGACCATCTTAACAACTAATAAGATATTATTGTACAGCTGATAAAAGCTGCAATCGGAAGGAATAAAAAGAAGTATTTAATATGTTTGCTTTCCTTTGAATAAAATGCAACATGAGCATAACCAAAACCTCGTTGCAGTTGAACTCTAAATATGATTTACAATCCTAATATGAATATGTTGTTAATATCATAATTTTTCAAAATTATATGCATCCTGAAATAACGATACACAGATCAACAATACTACCTGGATAGGCACAGTCAGTGTGTGATAAATATGTATATAATATGAAGTAATCCCTAGAGTTCATTTAAAAAAGTCATATGTTTGCCAACCACATTTCGACTCAATAATGGTATAAACATAAAACTGGATTTAAATAGGTTAACGAACAAGAAAGTTCTATGCTTAATTTTCATAATGTACATAAGCACCAAAAAACTGTTTATTATACGCACTTTAGGTCATTTAGTAGCTGAATAAGTATTTTGGTAAATATATCCAGACTTACAGTAATCGTCATTGTTCGGGGATCATACGAGACATGGAGTTCATGTTTTACATCAGTTGGCGAGGAAATATATTGATTTTTATCCGACGACATGGTCGACTCCTCACCTGAAAAAAAAAATTGATTGAAATTTCGGTAATACATCATAATATTGGTTTTTCGCTAACTCAGAAATGAGGAAAAATTTATGAATTTTTGAGCATAAATCGATGTTTTACAGAAAACGCTCCGGAAATATTTCTACACATCCGGTGAAAAATCAGATTTCCGGAAGTGACGCGCATTCGGGATGTCTCTCAAATTTAGCGTATGTGGTGATTATGGCTGATGCGGATGATGCTAGCGAATTTATGTCAAATTTGACATGCTCAGCTTCGTCGTTTGAGGAAGGTGAACCCCTTGAAGATGGCCAACTTCATGAATCTGAAGACGATTCTGCTCCCTATAAAGTGAGGCAGTTACAATTTTAACTCGATCGAGACGAGAATCAACGCCCGGAAGAGAACAATCCATGATCAAGCTGAGCAGTGCTTGGACTCCACATTCTGATAATTACTATTATTATTTTTGCGATTATTACTAATATAGAATTCTTTATTTAATGTTTTTTTCTTCCATATATATATATATATATATATATATATATATATATATATATATATATATATATATATATATATATATATATATATATATATATATATATATATATATATATATGCACATGTATAAATACATATATGTGTGTCTGTGTGTGTGTGTCTAACCCAATAATTAGCATATTTATCATGTATATTGATTTGTTTCAGGTGTGCGTATGGAAATTGCAGCAGTAAAGAAACAATTGAAGAGTGTGGATGCTGTAAAGAGATCAGTGTGATTTTTGATAAGACCAAGGTGCTCAATGTGGATTGCATGATCGATCATCCATGATTTGTGACAGTTTGCTTGGATGAATATGTCCTGGAAGCAGCATACTATGCCTACACACAACATTATGGAAATCAAGGGGAAATTATATCAGAAAACGTAAACAATTTTCGGCAAAATGGTCTCCCACTAGCTATGGCGCCAATGTGAAGTCCCTTTTGGGAAAGATGATTGCTGTATAACCATAAATATAAAACAAAGACATGACTAAATTCATGAAATCCCTCCTTCATTGAGAAAATTTGACATTTTTCTTATGTGGAGTTTTCACCCCAAACTTTCAAGAATAAACCTAACTAGCATCATTTGTCTGTTATACTGGAAATTATCACGAAAAGCTAACTTCAATCGAAAAACACTTGCATTTCTTGAACAGACTCTGTACGATGACATTTAAAACATGTTGTATGTTCCTATTCACTTAAGATTCATTTAGCCTCCTAACATTGGTTTTATTAAAATATAATTTTATGCTAAAGTCTTGACTCAGAAAACTTGAAACGGGCTACGTGTTGTTAGGTCTGCCGTAACTCTTGATTTATGTTGATCTGGTGTGCATGCACTCTGTGTTATATGGTGAGAAAACACACATGGAACTGCATTTGGCATGAGTCGTCTAATGGTCTTTATCCAAAATGACTGTTTCAGTTTAAAAGTGGTATCTAAATCTTCTTTTCTGAAGTGGTTACTACAGACAACTTGACTACCTCGCCTGTCACTATAGTCGGCTCAGTCCAATCTTTTCTTGTCGTTCGTATCTACTTAATCCATTGTTTTCTTGAAACAGGATTAGTAGGAAATGAGTGCAAACTCACTCTTTCTCGCGCTGTATTACTACAACCTCGAACAATACACCTTTTTACCATTTCTCACACACGGGTACACTCGTTGAAATCAAGTCAATTGAAAATTTGAAAGCTGTCTTCCCTAAACTGCGTCACTTCCGCTTTACCTTATGGAAATTACCGAACTCGAAATCAGCTACGAGCGTTTTGTCAACAACGATAAAAAAGTCAATGTTCTGTGGTCATTATTTTCATTATTGATGAGGTATATGAGATCTTACCTATAAAAATCGCTTCCTGAAGTTCAAATTTATAATATAAACGAAGACTGTATGAGTGCACTAGTAGACCTTTAACAATATATACTGTTGTATGATGCAATATACCTCAAATCACTACCAAACCCTTAACAATGTATATTGTAGTATGATCCAATATACCTTGAATCACTACCTAACCCTTAACAATGTATAATGTCGTATGATGCAGTATACCTGATATCGCTACCAAGCCTTAACAATGTTGTTGGCATATTTTCTCTGTTGCGTATGTGCATAATATTTAAAACTAAAACAGACGAATCGGATATCGGGTGACAAAACAGGAATTTATGGCCGCATAATTAGTGCAAACTCGTACAAATTAAATAGCAGAGTGGGTACCAATTGAGCTCTAACCCATCTAAAGTAAATACGACATAGTGTATAGATATTTCGTACTCAATTATTGCCTTGATGCCCATCCTAGAAAACGTTTACAAGCATCTGGACAAATTTAAAATTAACAAATACGTATGTAGCTTTGCAAGGTAAATTGTGGAAATGTAAAATTTTTTAACTGTTAGCATTTAGAAATAATGCAAGCCCAGTACAATAGTATGATGTGTGTCAAGCCCAAAAGCTTATTATTACATATCCCTTTACCATCACTGTTCAACTCCTTTCCAGCCTTCACATTCAATATAGGCGGTGACTTATTGTATATATTTTATTGCCCAAACAATGTCCACTACCTATACACTCATCCCGTCTGACTCGTGCGGTGACCTAATGTTTGGTGAACATATGTTTAAAAACATACTGAAATTAAGGCAGGTTAGATTTGTAAGGTTAAACGTTTGAAATAAATTTATTTTTGGGGTCTTCCTCGACTTACCCGAAGACTTGTTAAAGTCCACATCATTCCTGATGGACTGGGAATTATCGGAATTCAAACAGTGGCTCCATGATTTAGGCATGCCCTGTATGTACAAGAGAAATAATGTACTGTATGGTCTTAATGGATAAAAATGTTTACTTTCTTTAACATGATATTTACATAACATATCCCAAATATATAAAATCTTAACTTGTCCAGTTTAAATTGGAAATATTTTATGTATTCGTTAATAGCCACACATCATTATATATATATATCGCTTTAAGAACGAGTATATAATGCGAATACTAATTCGTCAGACTTGGTGGTACCGCATATGTGACTACCATAGAAAAAAGTTTCATCAAAAGATAAACATACGTGCTAATTTGCGAATTCACAAAATGTGATACAATGGTTTGAGCAGAATCACTAATTGCCTTCCCACCCCCATCCCCATCCCCACCCCGTTCTAGTTATTTTATTCAGCTGGAAACATATGCATATGGAAACTTTTTTAAAAGTGTCAGTGTTATGTTTTTGTAGGAAGTTTACCTATATGGATTTCATTTGATTTTGATTTCATCAGAAACAGGTTTAGTTGGAAAATATGTTTTAAATAATTTCCTTTATGTTCTGGGAGGACTTGTATTCTTTGAGTTGAAATATGACCATCTTAACAACTAATAAGATATTATTGTACAGCTGATAAAAGCTGCAATCGGAAGGAATAAAAAGAAGTATTTAATATGTTTGCTTTCCTTTGAATAAAATGCAACATGAGCATAACTAAAACCTCGTTGCAGCTGAACTATTAATTTGGTTTACAATCCTAATATGAATATGTTGTTAATATCATAATTTTTCAAAATTGCATGCATCCTGGAATAACGATACACAGATCAACAATAATACCTGGATAGGCACAGTCAGTGTGTGATAAATGTGTATATAATATGAAGTAATCCCTAGAGTTCATTTACAAAAAGTCATATGTTTGCCATCCACGTTTCGACTCAATAATAGTTTAAACATAAAACTGGAATTAAGTAGGTTTACAAACAAGAAAGTTCTATGCTTAATTTTCATAATGTACATAAGCACCAAAACAACTGTTTATTATACGCACTTTAGGTCATTTAGCAGCTGAATAAGAATTTCGGTAAATATATCCAGACTTACAATAAGCGTCATTGTTCGGGGATCATACGAGACATGGAGTTCATGTTTCACATCAGTTGGCGAGGAAATATATCGATTTTTATCCGACGACATGGTCGACTCCTCACCTGAAAAAAAACATTGATTCTAATACCGAGAAGTTAATTGAAAAGGATTTTAAATTTAATCCTAATGTGCAGTCTGTGCATCAAACAGCATGTCCGGAAATATTCAAAAGTATACTCAATACAACTAATATGACCTTAAACTGCTGTTATAAATTACATATTTATTAATCAGATGCTTACCTTCTTCTGCACAAACTCATCGAATGTAATAGAACAAACAATAATCTCCACAGCCATTACCCTCAATCATTGACTACTTATCTAAATATAACCGTGACGTTGCAGCTTCTGCTTTGATAACAACTAATAGTCGTTTTACAGTTCTAACGTGATCATGAGAGAACTCGTAAAATTTATAAACAATTATATTATTAATATTCTACTGCCATATCAATCAATGCCGATCATGTAAGTGTCATTCAGAAAGTAAAATGTGTGAAATTATAGAAGAATAGTAAGCATTGTTTTTGCAGTAAGACATTTGTACAAATAAAGTTTCATACAAACTCTAAGAAATGAAGATGTTACCGCCGTGGCCCAATGAGTCCAGATAATTGCATAGTGCCAGATGTGATGAAAATATATTCGTTATATATTTATTTGAATGCATGCAGATGGAATATTGCATGAACTTTTCGTCTGGTCCTGGCTACATATACATTTTAGTTTATGCATTTGTTTATCATAATCCAAACGTAATTGTTCTAGAACACCTCAATGATTGAAATAATGTAGCGTTTTGAAATAATGTAATCCGAATGAAATCTCAACATATTATTCGGCGTGTGAAAACTGTCAGGAGATTAAAGTTTGATTTCTTTACTCGTGATATCTGGCAATCCATGGTGTGGGTACTGATTAATCGAAAAGAGGGTTACGCGATAACCTTGTTAAAATAATTAAAGTAATTCAATGCAAAATAGTTCTGTTAAACCAAAGTCGGACACTCATACAAACACTCTGAAAGATACGTTTTATTCCACGTGCAAAATCATCTGTACTTAAAAGCTTATTTCCGTGTGTTATTTCAAAATCAGAAATCAGTTCAATAGCACAACTATATTACACTGGTCAACAGTGAAATCATTACTGACTTGAAAAGGCCATAATCTGTAGTATTTTTGTGTGCCGAACACGAATATAACCGTGAAATTTTTTTATTGGCTCTCGTTTTGAAGATATTCATATACCTCATTTTCTATGTTTCACTGTGTAAATTTCTCCAGTAGGACTGCAGCAACATCCGGAATAATGATGTAACATTGCATAATACCATCATGCTCACATCATCCACAGTTGATTGCATCATTTTCTGATGCAATGCAATACTAATGCCATGCGGCTGCTGAAGTAAGTTGACGTCAGCAGTGTACTATACATGTGTAGGCCTATTATACTAATGCCAGGCGGCTGCTGAAGCTGACGTAAGCAGTGTACTATATAAAGCCCAATCAGATAGGTTCAGCATTTAAAATATTTTAGACGTTGTGCGAGACAGTTCAAGCTACTGTTACATAAAACTTATTATTTTATCCATTTACGTACAATAAAGAACAGTAATGCCTCGAAAGTGTGTTAATACCGCGGACAATTTTTGCTATATTTGTGGGGAAGTGACATTTGCCAACCAGAAGAAAAGTATCAATTCTCAAGTGAAGAAGGCATATCATCTTTACTTCGGATGCAAGGTTGGTGACCAAGACAAGCCTTGGGCTCCGCATATATATGCTGTGCTACATGTACAACACAGCTTTCACAGTGGTTGAATTGCAAAAGGTCATCAATGCCGTTTGCAGTCCCAATGGTGTGGAGAGAGCCAAGCAACCACCTAAATGACTGTTACTTCTGCTTGGTTCCTCCTCTTTCCGGCGGAATAACGAAGCGAAAGAAGTCGAGAATAGTCTACCCAAACATTCCGTCTGGATTGAGACCAGTTCCACATGGTGAGGGACTTCTTATTCCAGAACCTCCAGCAGAATATTCTCTTGATTCATCTGACGAAGACAAAGGTGAGTCGACCTGTTCTTCTCCTGGTCCATCAGCATGCAGTGATCCAGATTTTCACTGTGGTGCATCATCAACCCCACACAGAATAACACAGGAAGAACTAAATGACATGATTCGTTATTTGGACTTATCAAAGAACAAGGCGGAATTGCTAGGATCAAGACTCCAACAATGGAATCTTCTAGAAGAAGATGTCACAATTACTGCATATCGAAAGAGCCACCAGCAATTGGAGCCTTTCTTCAGAAAGGAAAGTAATCTGATATTCAATTCCGATATTTAGGGCCTCATGAATGCTTTAAAAATCATTCATGACCCACAAGAATGGAGACTATTTGTGGACTCTTCGAAACTGAGTCTCAAGGCTGTGCTTTTGCACAATGGAAACATTCTTCCATCTATTCCAGTAGCGCATGCTGTCCACATGAAAGAGACATACGATAACTTAAGGCAGCTACTGAATTCCATTGAGTATAACAAGTACAGCTGGCACCTCTGTGGTGATTTGAAGGTAGTTGCCCTTTTAATGGGACTGCAGCAAGGATATACAAAATATATGTGTTTCTTATGCGAGTGGGATAGCCGAGCAAGGGAAATGCACTACATGAGGAAGGAATGGACTCACAGGCAGAATGTAGCCATTGGAGAGAAGAATATCCAACACCCAGCTCTGATTGAGGCTCAGAAAATCTTGCTACCACCCCTTCACATCAAACTAGGTTTGATGAAGAACTTTGTGAAAGCCATTGACCGGACTTTGCCAGCATTCCGATACCTGCATGAAAAATTCCCTCGACTCAGCGAAGCAAAGATTAAAGAGGGAGTTTTTGTGGGTCCTCAGATTCGAGAGCTTTTCAAAGATGACCGGTTCAACAACTTGCTGGAAGGTGACGCGAAACAAGCATGGAATGCTTTTCGCCTAGTTTCTACAAACTTCCTCGGAAATGTTAGGGCAGAAAACTATAAGGAACTAGTAGAAGAGATGTTGATGAAGTATAAGATACTTGGCTGCAATATGTCTCTAAAGATTCACTTCCGTCATTCCCATTTGGATTTCTTTCCTAGCAACTGTGGTATTGTTAGTGATGAACACGGCGAACGTTTTCATCAAGATATCGCAACAATGGAACAAAGATACCAGGGAAAATGGTCCACTACAATGCTGGCTGACTACTGCTGGACACTCCTCAGAGATGCTCCCGAACAGCTGTACAAGAGACAGGCGAAGAAACCTAAGATGTAGTCAATGACTTGATTTTTTATAGGTAGGCTATTACAGTTGACCTTTTACTATTGGAATGCATTTCGTTATTTAAACATTAATTTCTTGCAGATTACAAACAAACTAGAGCCAATTTTGCAATTTGACTGTCATATTTGTGTTCAGCACATAAAAATTAATAAGAATTGACTAATTTTATTTCAGTAACATGACTTTTGTAAAAATTTGTTGTCCAGTGTTATCAAAGGATCCATTGATCATGCATCTTGATTGAAACGACGATTACAACATTAGATCAGGTTGTTTGTTGTCTGTCGTGTAAAAATCCCATGATAATGATGAAAACAATGATTATAACATTCGAATCACTTTTGTTGTATGTCATGTAAAAAAAGCATGATAATGATCTAAATGATGATTATAACATTCGATACAGTTTCTGTGTTGTATGTCATGTATAAAACATGATAATGATCAAAACGATCAGTTTAACATTCGATTCATTTATTTTTTTGTATGTCATGTAAAGAACCTGATAATGATGAAAACGATGAATAAAACAATCGATTAAGTTTTTTTTGTTGTATGTCATGTAAAAAAAAATATAATGATGAAAATGTATGATTTTAACATTCGATTCATTTCTTGTTGTATGTCATGTACAAAAACGTGCTAATGATGAAAAAAAATATAATAATGATGAAAACGATGATTATAACATTTCCTTCCGTTTTTGTTGTTGTTTGTCATGTAAAGACAATGATAATGATGAAAACGATGATTACAACATTTGATTCAGTTTCTTTCTTATATGACATGTATCACAAATATAATAATGATGTAACGATGATTATAACATTCGATTCCGTTTTGTTTGTTGTTGTATGTCATGTAACAAAAACATGACAGTGATCTACATGATGATATTAACATTCGATTCATTTTTTTGTTGTTGTATGTCATGTATAGAAACGTGATAATGATGTAAACGATGATTACACAAATCGTTTCAGTTATTTTCTTGTATGTCATGTAAAAAAATTATAATAATTAAAACGATGATTGCAACATTTGATTCAGTTTCTTTGTTGTATGTGATGTAAAAACATGATAATGATGAAATTGATGATTACAACATTCAATTCAGTTTCTTTTTTGTCTGTCATGTAAAAAAAAACACGGTAATGATGTAAACGATGATGACAACATTTGATTCATTGTCTTTGTTGTTTGCCATGTAGACAAAAAATTATAATGATGAAAACGATTAGTACAACATTTGACCCAGTTTTTTGTTGTATGTCATATAAAAAATCATGATAAATATGAAAACGATGATTACAACGTTAGATTCAGTTTCTTTGTTGTATGTCATGTAATAAACACATTATAATAATGAAACGGTGATTACAACATTTGATTTAGTTTATGTGTTGTATGTCATGTAAAAAAACATGATAATGATGAAAACGATGATTTTAACATTCCTTTCCGTTTTTGTTGCTGTTTGTGATTTAAATAAAATGATAACGAGGAAAACGATGATTACAACATTTGATTCAGTTTCTTTCTTGTATGTCATGTATAACAAATATAATAATGATGAAACGATGATTATAACATTTGATTCTGTTTTGTTTGTTGTTGTATGTCAAGTAACAAAAACAAGATAGTGATCTAAATGATGATTTTAACATTCGATTAATTTTTTGTTGTTGTTGTTGTATGTCATGTATAGAAACGTGATAATGATGAAAACGATGATTACACTAATCGTTTCAGTTATTTTCTTGTATGTCATGTTAAAAAAATTATAATAATTAAAACGATGATTGCAACATTTTATTCAGTTTCTTTGTTGTATGTGATGTAAAAAACATGATAATGATGAAATTGATGATTACAACATTCAATTCAGTTTCTTTTTTGTCTGTCATGTAAAAAAAACACGGTAATGATGTAAACGATGATGACAACATTTGATTCAGCATCTTTGTTGTTTGCCATGTAGACAAAAAATTATAATGATGAAAACGATTAGTACAACATTCGACCCAGCTTTTTGTTGTATGTTATATAAAAAAATTATGATAATGATGAAAACGATCATTACAACGTTCGATTCAGTTTCTTTGTTATATGTCATGTAATAAACACATTATAATAATGAAACGGTGATTACAACATTTGATTCAGTTTATGTGTTGTATGTCATGTCAAAAACCATGATAATGATGAAAACTATGATTATAACATTCGACTCAGTTTCTTTGTTGTCTGTCATATAAAAATTAAAATAATGAAAATGAGAATTACAGCACACTATACAGTTTCTGTGTTATATGTCATGTAAAACAATTATAATCATGAAAACAATGATTAAAACAATCGATTCAGTTTCTTTCTTGTATGTCATGTAAAGAAAATATAATGATGAAATCGACAATTTATAATAGCATGCTGCTTCAAAGATACACCATGCTGGCAAACATCGGTTGATATAATGGCAGGATTCGAACTCGCACAGTTTCTGCAGGATGTCAGACATGGAAACTATTATGACTTTCGTACTCGGACTCAATTATTGCTTAGTCAGTGGACACACAAGACGTATTGTACATCGCCGAGCCCACAAGCGTCTAATTTATATTCCTGCAAAGTTATATGCATCTCTGTTACGTGTATTTACACAGAAAGTTGTATTATACTCGAAATTGGTAATCAGAGAGAGAGAGAGAGAGAGAGAGAGAGAGAGAGAGACATACCAAACCCCCAAAATGCAGACCAAAAGAAACAGTATGTCGCACAACGTTTAGTCAAGAATGTATTATACACAACGTCTATCTAATCTTTTCAAATCCAACTCGCTGAATCATACAGACAAGAATGTCCTATCAGGTCTAACAGTGTAATCATTTTTTGTTCCGTCTGTGCGACCTGGTTTTACCGAAACAAGGTTATCGCAGGTATTTGCGATTGTAAATATTGATTCGTTGACTTGATTACCTTAAAGTCAGTTGATGTGACTCATGCAATTATTTCAGTGTTTTTTTACATTACTTGATTACCTTTTAAGGTAATCAAGTAATGTAAAAAACACTGAAATAATTGCATGAGTCACATCAACTGACAGAATAATGTTGATTTCCAAGTACTTAAATTATTTCATATAATTTGAGAGGTACTAACAGTATTAGAATACATGTGTTCCGCTCTTCACGTTAAACGAAAAAATTAATAAATGACGATTTCCCCTATCTCTTTCAAAACTATTATATAAATTTCAAAGAATATTCATGTCGTGCTTGCGTTCCCTTCTGTGGTCTCTATCTGCGCACTTAATCAATAAAATTTGAATGACATAGCAGACTCCCAAACATTTAAATTGTTAGATTGTGAAAATGTTTATCATCCATGTCATGTTCTGACTTCAAATTACTGAGTCAGTTAACAACTTTGTTGTGAAAGATATCTCAAGAAGAAAAATGCACTCATATAATATTGTGTGTTTTCATGATCTAATGCGTGGTGTACTTTAAAACGTAAAAGTTGTTGACTTGACCTTGTCAATCGGCCTTGATTCGAAACCTTGATTTTAAACGATTTGTACTTATGCCATAACACAAACCAGGAAAAGAATTAAAATAATTAAAACGGTCACCAATGGCTTAACTTAATCTATAGTATGAATTAATATATGGATATAAAGATATCCGTAATTTGGATGAATGTGACAAAGATAAGGTATTACATTTCCCACGGAATTAATCATTATATTGATGTATATACAAAATAAAGACGTATCTCAAGATGAAGTCAATATTCTCATTTCCCTTTCTGCCTGTTTTCTAATTATTTAAACTTCCTCTTGCCTTCGCTTCCTACCTCCTTTTTCCCCTTTTTAATTCTCTCTCATAAACCCCTTATCCATTTCCTTAGCCTGTTCTTCACGAACAAAATTTATAACAGAATCCACCTCGTAGCCAAATTGTTTACCCAGTTCCATAAGTTCTTTCATTGATGACATATGAAACGTTTGATGTGACCCACTTAAAGTGCAGTACTATACAAAATGCGTAATTAGAATTTCAACAAACCATATTATCCTTCTCGAAAGGACCGCTCCGGTTGCCTAATGGTTAGAGCGTCCGACGCGTAAACAGGAGGTCGTGGGATTGATCTCAGGCCGTGTCATACCAAAGACTTAAAAAAAACTAACAGCTGCCTCACTCGGCGCTCAGCATTAAGAGGTTAGTGTTAGGACTGGTCAGCCTGGTGTCAGGATAAAGTGACTGGGTGGGACATCATGCTACATGTCTGCGGCATGATGCCCCATTAATAGACATTACTATAAACTGCCTTACTGCAGACATAGTAGCAAAATCATAAACAAACAAATAAACTTCCACGAATCGAGTACGCGAAACTTCCCAATATAGAATATATATGATCGATAATATAGATTTACACAAGGCAGTGATTTGATAAGGTGGTCCTAGATCCCGTCACTAGCAATTGTAGAAGCAGCCCCTATACAACATTATTGGCTGTTGAAATGTTGTGGTCTGAATAGCATAGTATAAACAGATGTAACCTTCCAAAAACATTGATCTAAAACGTGGATGTAGGGTGATAGTTTGACACAAAAATAATTACACTGTATGAACACAACTTGATAAATGTATATCTAATCTAAATGACCTAAAAACAACATGCCGCAAATTCTACAATGACATCATTTATCAATTTGGACTGGGCATTGATCAGATTTATTATCCTAGCGCCTCTGTATGAACTGAAAATGTTTGGGGTCTCCAACCTCACAAAAAGACAGTGTATACGTATGATATCTGCATCTTGCAATAACTGGTCCACGGCATTGTTAAAAAAAAAAATTATCAGCTCCTCTAGAGCCATTCATGTATGATTTCAGTCCGCTATTGTTGCAGATCCATAGAAAAATTCTATGTCCCAAATATTTGAAAATTATCATACCACGATCCTTGGTAACACCAGCCTTGATAAAAAAAATATCTAAACCTAGAGTAGAAGCTTCATCAGTGAAGAGCTCAAAATACGTTGCGAATATTTCATATATAAGCAGAGAGACATAATATCCATTCCACTGATTCTAAACATTTGGTTATAACTGTTGACAAAGACGGCAGGTATGATGTGATTGAACGACGATGGGTTATTGCTTGAGATTCAAAATGCAAATGTACTTCCACCAAACCCTGCGATTCTCTCTTCGTGTACGATATCCGTCCTTGAAAGTTGATAGCAGTACTGATAAACTGTTATTGCATTAGTGACCTGTGAAGAGCTATTGGAATAGATATCCTAATAATATTGTAGTTATTGTCATTGTTCTACGTTGCAAAGTCAGGAATCAATGAAATCGTAGTTTATCAAAACTATTACGACGTCTTCGAGTACCAAATATAAAATTACTGTAGAAAGCATGTATGTATGTATGTATGTATGTATGTATGTATGTATGTATGTATGTATGTATGTATGTATGTATGTATGTATGTATGTATGTATGTATGTACTTTGGCTTAAATGAAGTTAAATTAGTTTAACTTTCATGATATTCTAAACTTCGATTCTTCTGTTAGACTGGTAAATTTCGATTACGAGGATTTCATCCCTTTATAATAACAGAGTTTGTTGCTTTGAGTGTATTGTCGAGCTTCTTGATTAACAAGTTAAGAAAACAAGGGACAGGTAATTTTGGCTTCGCTGTTGTCAACATTGTATCAGATAAAGAAGCCATTTTTATGTATGCTTTGTGGGATATTACTAGGATTATACGCCCGATCGATACATAAAATGACACAGGTACTAATATACTAATACATGTAGTTGTATTGATAAAGAAATATCGTAAAAACAGAACATTAATGCGACTATGTAGTTTGTTCATCGAACAAAAGTTGTTATAGGTAAGCACATTATGATATATGTTGATTTGTCACTGGAAGCTACTTAACAGGCTTTGACAATGCCTAACTCTCAGACCCAGATTATCCCTCGTGTACTCTATGTCCATGCTTTGCCTGTCACTAAATGGGAAAAGGGAAACATTCTGCATGGCATGAGTTTATGTTTAGCAAATTTAAATTCAATAATGACAGAGATGAAAAGGGAAAATGATTGTGAAACAAAGCTTAAAAAAACGCACATACCAATAAACGATATCAGAGACAAAGATCAGATCATAATGAACAAAAAAAAAAGATATATTACCTAGTTTTTATCCAACTACCTGAATCAGACAAAGTTTGCTTTTGAAATCTAACAATCCAATCCAACGTATGTTCCTTATATACAACTGACTTCATCATCTATATGTGTACATGAAGTGATATGATAAATATTGCTTGACTGATTGGATCATACTCTAATGTATGGACTTCGTGCAGCGTCTGATTTATGGAAGCTCTAAGAGATAAACAATACTGGATAACAAATGCACATCGTGCCAGGACAGAATTACAAAGTTTTGCAATTCTGCTTGCGTTCTCGACGCTGATGCGTTAACGATGGGTAGCCAGATTTGACTAATATTAATTATAGTCGCTTACGCACAGTGTGCTTGTGCGACTGGTTAATTCCCGAGCGTCGGCATATCCAATAAAATGGTGCCGTGGTGAGTAGAGCCACCCAGCAAATCATGTTAAAATTGCGAATGTCTCATTTTCTACATGTCCAGCTACGGCAAAGCAGGAAAGCACCCAGCAAAAAGTATTTTATAGAGTTATTCCAATCAGACAATTCTAGTTTTACTGTTTTAATAGGAGAACGTTTTACACCAATCATTTAAAGTTCGTATAACTACCTACGTGAGTTAATAAGAACAGGTGAGCAGCCAAGATAATCAAATATATTCGAGTTAGACTTTTACGCAAGTGAGATAATTTGCAAGGATTGAAAGAAAAGAGATTGAAATCAACGTTTGTCAACATCCAATTAGATCGCGTGTTATTTAATGTGGTTAAGGTTTGAAATAACTAAGCTACGTTTTCCAACTACCTACCAGGGCATGCCTTACTACTAGTTTATCCACACTTACCGCTTGAAACGCCAGGTGATATTTGAATCTAATCAAGTCCATTCTAAACAATATTCAAGTATTTAGTGTACATGAATATTGCCATAAATTTCCAGATTACTGGTAAGTCTGTGCGAGTTAATAGTATATAAAATGTGGATAGTATATATTAATCCGGTGCATATACAGCTTAGAACGGTGGATAAAGGATCAAATTAGTGGTTTGGTTTTATCGAGTCTGGAGTCCAAGCTAAAATGGAAACTGTAAAGATTAACCAGGCACCTTTGATGGTTGCTGGAAATTTCATATCGAGTCCAATGGCGTCCCTCACTGCTAGTCCAGAACATGATCAGTAATCTGTCATTCAGGATAGTCATATCCCTTGTAAGGGTCGCTAGTTTCCTTTTACTACTCCGATGTCTCACCGAGTCACAGCTTTTATCAGCAGGCTCTCATCCATCTCCTTTTTGTCTATTTGTATGGCCCCGCCAAAGTAATGGAAAAGTTCATACCGGTCAGTTAAAAACGGTTCGTGGAATTCTCTAAAGTAAAATCTGGATTGCTCTACAGTACCATCTAATTAGTTAGTAAATCAATTAATTAGTTTCAACGGGTTGGTCTTCTTGTCGACAGCTATTGTACACAAAGGACTACTCTTCTTTGTTCTTATATTTTAGTAGATAGTCTTGGTCGTATGCGCAGCATGTTTTCCCGCTCCTCTCCTCCTCCCATTTTCAGCTCCCGGCACGCTCCGATCTGCACCCACCGACGTTTGCCTGGTAAATAGTAACCAGATTCAAGCAATCAAGTTTGACTTAAAGTCCTGTACGGCTACTAGAGCAATGTAGCACAGTTTTATCCGGGCAAAGCTAGGTATTTAATTTACTCCTGGTGGAAGGAATTGTGCCACATCCCCCAGGCGTTATTGTACTCAGTGGAGTACTATTTAATTTGGTCGTCAGGTCGAAGGTACTATTAAGCCCTATCGACCTGAATGTAAGGCCATGGGTGAGTAGGAATGGACCCAACTCACACTCAGCCTATTAGCCAATCAGGTAACTGTTACTGGCGTGCAATGGCAAATATGATGTTACCGGGTGAAAATTGTTTCACATTTCCGCCATTATGAGCTTTCCGTGTGGTGGCAAGGAAGGAAACAAACTCGGTAAGCCAGCCAATAAATGTTGTTCTACCTGAAACGCCTATCTCAAATCCAGTCCAATTTTATTAATAGACAAAATAAATACCAAAAATGTGTGAGCCACCTGTGTAATTATTCAAATTCCAAAATTTAAAAAATTTGAAAAATACCTATCATAGTTGTAATATATTTTACAAAGTGTACATAACATGTATCGAAATTTAGTGCCAATCAGATTAGTAAAATGACTAAACAATGATCATGTAATTTGATAATGCATAGTATTTCGAATTTGATGGCAGTGCCGAATCAGATCAAATATGTTAACCCAAATAAAGACTTTTTTCTTAAGCCAAAATGATAATTTAGGAGGCATTTTGAACGCAGCCCATAGATGGGCTATTGACGAGTCACGTGTATGTTCCACGGCGGTTTTCAGCCTCCATTTATTATTCTGCACTCCGTCTGGTCCTTTTGGTGACTTCAGGGAAGAAGAAGTAGACATGCTTAGTTGCTATGTGTTGGGCTGCTTCTATCATCTGGTCAAAGGGGTTGTTTGCTAGGCTTCATAGTAGAACTTGGAGAGTCCTCTAATTCCAGTATACCATTGCTTGTGTGTAGATGGCGAGGTTTTCAGGGACCTATATTAAATAGACTGCACCGCGTTGCTGAAATAATCCGCCTGTTCAATGTTGTAAAGTGCAGCGTGTAGTCCCATTTCAGGACATTTAATATCCATATGGTCTTATGTATCAGATTCTTCTTCCTTGGTCTCTGAGTTCCTCCAATTGAGCGAAATGTATCTAGAACTTGCTGATTTGTTCAGTCAGCGAGTCAGTGGCAGTCGTTGTAGGTGCTCCTTCAAGTGCAGTAGCCCCCGAAAGGGCATGAATAGCCCGCTGCCTATTTCCTGTTGGGGGTGGGTGATGTGGTTCCTGACTGGCCGAGTCTCTCTACTCTGCTGTCTGTTACCCCTAATTATTTGCACCTGAGAATCCCTGGGTTTGTAGTTTGTACATCGTTGTTGTCGAATATAAGGAGAAGATTTGTTCTCTTTTCCGCCGCTCTAAATCTCCATCCAGTGGCAATAGTGAGCCCAATACCCAAATTGCACTCAAGTCCTGAGGTGGGATAATTCCATTCGCTGGCATAAATTGCTCAATGTTGTTGCTTGCTCGATTAGCCGCAGACCATTGAGTAACCAGACTGACGAACGCTGAACTTTACATACCTGAAGTACGGACATGAAGGAAAACCCACCTTATAAAACAAATAATACACACCACAACCAAAACATGGACCGTGCAGACCTAAAGGAAGTACTCACTTTTACTTTTCAACATTAACAGGGCCTACTACATCAAATACATACAACCATAAAACAAACACACAATTTTCTACATGATACGGCCTTCTTCTGCCGAAGACGCGAAACTCCTTAATTTCCTCTAATCTTGTATCTGGCTCCTGCTCTTTTGTTTTTGCTGTTGGTGCTGCTGATAATCCACCTGCTGTTGTGTTTACTGCTTCTATCTTTTAAGAGAGCCATAGATAAGGAAAAACTGACTCTGGTGCTACGCCATTGTCTCGCGTAGACGGACGGATACCAAAGAAAACTTTCTGTCCATGTATCCTCTTCATACTTCACTTCTTCTGTAAAGGCCTCTACTAAAGAGTCTTGTGACACTTTAAGCATCCTGACATTCTCTATTTCTTCCGCCTCACACATCAGGTGTTGCCTGACAAGATGTAAATGCACATGGGCTTTGTTCAGCATAGATAATTTTGAAGACATATTTATCTGTTAACGAGTTAACATTGGATAGCTAGACAGACTGCCTAAATTAAATTATAGTCGTATTCACCCATACGAATATGGAATATTGGTTAATACCACGGGTAGGGGCGGATTGATATTTCCCCCAACTCGTTAAAGCACTAAAAATTGCTATTTGATTGGTCCGATATTCGAGACATTGATGACTCACAAGACTCGTGCTGAGTGGGATTGGCCCACACGCACTCACTTTTATAATCAATGTCAGGCAGTAGCAAGGTTATGTTGGGATGATAGCGTTATACATCCGGAATCGTTTATTTTTGTTCACAATATTCCGAACCGCAGTGGGTGTCATATTGCTCTATTTATAATTTGGAAAAAAAATATTTGTGCTGTTTGTAGCATAGAAGTGGCATAGAGAATATTCATGTTCCTGTTCATATTCTGTTTAGGTTGGATTGATTTATTTAATTAAAATTAACTGAATTTTGGTTTTTATGCCCTGTACGGGGAATCTGATGGCTGGGTTTCAGTCACCTTATAATTCTAAATGTTATGGTCAAAATGTAATTATCTAATTTTGAATGCCACATTGTGAGGATGGGTCTGATGGAACTGGGCTTTTAGCCACCAAATAATGTTTGGGGTCAAATGGTTGCCGAATTGTGTACGGTTCCTAATGGCTGAGATTTAAGTCACTAAAATAACTAAGTTTATTGGCCAGTATTGATTTTAATATGACCCAACATGCCATAGGTTGTACGAGAGAGTATGTAGAGATTGTTATTATTGTTTTGAAGACGAGGTGGGAAGGTTGGCTACCAATCGCGTACTGCATTGTTTATAGGGTCATATTACCGGGCTGCCCAATGGTGGTACTAGTGGGTAATAGGTGCAGGTGCAGGATAAGCTCGCGATTACTGGTACACCCCAACCCCCAACTTGGAAAGAAAACCGGATGCCACCTCCGCACCTAATTCCCCATCCAGTGTAGAGGTTTCCCTTATTTAGGTTGGGGTGGGTGCTCTCAATATTATTAAACTTATTACAGAAGACCCACCCTGGCTCGTTTTGTCAGACATTGATGAAATGATAGAGAGATGCAAAGCTCCGAGCCCCCAGTTAGCGGTCCCAAAGTTAAATTAATGAATGTGCAAAATGTGAAATTCTAATAACAATAATGTAATATAATTCAATAACAGTCATCTCTGAAATAAAATTCAAATTAGAACCCTATCACTCGTCTTTCACTCAACCAAGTGACGGCATATTTTATCATCTGACTTAGTGTAATAGATTTTCCTCCTGTCATGTGTTCCTACTCATCTGCATGATCTTTCTCTGGACTGGTAAACCAATTCCCTCCAGTCCGCCTAACTTCTACCTCCTTTCTTCCTTTTCTTCCTTTTCCTTTGTATCCCAGAGACTCGGACCAGCTGCACTGGTGTAATTCCCTCAGGTCCCTAAAATCTTCCTGTATTAACAAACAAGAACATTATCATAGCATATTCCCCTAACTACCTAATTCACACCAAACAATAACATCATCAGATAAGCCATTACCGTGTTTGGTCACGCAATCGTGCCCATCGAAATACACATTCTCTCTGATATATGTGCACTGTATATATAGATTCTCAATCTTACTATGCAGAACGAGATCCTATAATCAGACGCATTTCTGTACATTGCACTTGATATGCATGTACACAAACATGCACATATCCATGTACTGATATATCCTTACATATGATGCTCCTACAAAGTATACACAAATCTGTAAATTCCTATTAACTAATGTTGCACACTGCATCCTTTATACAAAGTTTATAATTCAATTCAGCATTTGCAATTCTATACAATCAAATTAATAAATGCAGGAGATTAATGCGAAGTAACCAAATATATAATTACAATAATAATTCTTTACATAAAACATTTCTGATATCTCAAAATATTCACGTATCAAACACTACGAATGAATCTTCTTACAAATGGTAATTATACGTACTAAATTATACATATTGCAATAACTAGAAGTACACTTATTTTGCAAGAATATATTACACTTATTTTGCAGGAATATATTACAACAATCGAGCAAATAGTCGCTGGCATGTACTGAAACTGTTTGTAATTCCCAGAATACAACTTTCTCGCCGATTTCGAATGACGTCGGAGTAGCTTTGTTCTCTTCTAATTTACGCTTTCTGGTTTCAGTGACTTCTGGCTTCAGTCCTCAAGATAATAGATTTAAGCTTGCCATTCTAATAGTGACCACGCCTTGCTCAATTCCGAGTGGATGTTGATTTGTATAATTATCATACACCGCCCCCTCCCAACAGTCTGTCAAGGGTAGAGTTTCGACCCCACTTGGTGTTCCTTTGATCCGAACACAGAAAAACACTATTAACAATTATTACGTAACAAAGGCTGCCAAAAATAAGGCGCCAGCTACTAATTTTATGACCATGTCAAATAACTGGTTTGACACCCCACTGTTCGCCAAATTGACCTTTACGGCGCGAAATTATTAGACTCAGGGTTTAACATATACATGTTAAAATCTGGTTAATCCTTACAACTTGACAACCCAGTCAGACCAAAAAAGCGACTGCTGAAATCATGGCCATTTGTTTCTAAACATCGGGAATTTGGTAATTAATATGCTTTTCCTTTTGGCGTAATATTGCACTACTAAACAATTGAAATTCCAGATCCATCTATGTTACTGCAGTGAGTGATTGGTGCAGGTGCTATACATACATACATACATACATACATACATACATACATACATACATACATACATACATACATACATACATACATACATACATACATACATACGTCCAACCATCCACCCATCCATTTTAACAAGATGAACATAATGGGCCTCGAGTGCACGAGTGGTCTAAAGCGCTCTCCATTACGGGATCACTGCCATCTCACCTCTGTCTGCGTGGGTTCGAGTCTCAGATTAGGCCAAAGTGGGTATGTAAGAAAGTTTGCCAGTAGCTTCTCGTGGGTCGGCTTCTTCCTCCAGCATTATTACTGACCGATATGTATAGTCTTTCGTGTGCTGAAAATGGCGTTAAACCCTACAACAACAACTTACATGCATGCATGCATGCATGCATCCATCCATCGATGCATACATACATACATGCATGCATGCATACATACATACATACATACATACATACATACATACATACATACATACATACATACATACATACATACATACATACATACATACATACATACATACATACATACATCTCATTTAACAAGATTAACATACTGGGCCTCGAGTGCATGAGTGATCTAAAGCGCTCTCCATTACGGATCACTGCCATCTCACCTCTGTCTGAGTGGGTTCGAGTCTCAGATTTGGCCAAAGTGGGTATGTGAGAAAGTTTGCCAGTAGCTTCTCTTGGGTTGATGGCTTTTTCCGAGGGTTTTCCCCGGCTTCTTCCTCCAGCATTAATACTGACCGCCATGTATAGTCTTTCGCGTGCTGAAAAATGGCGTTAAAACCAACAACAACAACAAGTTACATGCATGCATGCATCCATCTTTCAATCCATCCATCCATCCATCCATCCATCCATCCATCATACAGAAATACATATAAGCATACATACATACATACATACATACATACATACATACATACATACATACATACATACATACATACATACATACATACATACATACATACATACATACATACATACATACATACAGACAGACATACATACAGACATACATACATACCCTCCTTCAAAATAGATTTAGTCCGTAGTGCTAGACCATCATCTCTATTTATCTGGTCATTTACCTGCGCGAGCAGAGTTGTAAGTTCCAGAGGAAGTCCTGGAATTAACATTTTCCAGATTTCCAGTTACAATTAATTGGCAAAATGTTTCTTCAGAACAACAGGAGCGGTACAGAAGTGAAATCAACGAGCACTTGAACTCAGTGGAGCTAATTGTAAATAGCATTTCGGATGTGCAAAACACCATTGTTACTGTTGCGACTATGTTATGCAATACAGCTGACAAAATTCTTCCCAAAAAAACTTTCCTCCCATATTTAAAACCTTACTAGAAATTTAATAATTTGGCTGAACTACATGACGAGATGAGAAGAAAACGATTGTTATAGATAAAAGATGAACGGCCACGTGGAACACAACTTAAAACGTATGCAGAATACAAAAATGCGAAAAGAAATGTCAGAAAACAATTAAACTAGGCAAAATACGAGTACGAACAAAAACAATTCAATGAGCTGGAAAAAAGCAGCATAACTGGATGTGGGGAAATTCTACAGAATAGTAAGACTTCATAAGAAGGGACAGAGACAAGATATTTCTGAACTAAAAGTGGAAGGAGAAATAAAACGGGACCCAGATTTAATTCGTGACGCGTGACGCTAGCATTTTAACATTTTATGTACTGAAATACCAGATATTAATTTTAACGAATCGTTTGCAGCTAAAATTAGAAACACAATGAAACATACTGTGGATTCAAATATTGATGACGGAGCTGATAAGGATATGTGTGAAACCATACTACAGAAAGACATTGAAGAGGCTATAAGAAAGCTGAAGAAAAATAAATCATGTGGACATCATAAAATGTGTGCAGAGCATTTAATGTTTGCTTGTCAATCGATTAGTAATATTTTGTGCAAAGTGTACAATAGCATAATTTCCTTTCAAACGTATACTGACTATTTAAAAAATGTTATACCTTTCTTTAAAGGCGGGAAAAAGGACAGGCTAGATATGAATAACTATAGAGATATCTCAATCGTTCCCGTATTTCAACACGTATTTGAGAAAATATTGCTGAAAAGGCTAATTCTTTTCAGCGAAAACATCTGTTTCCTTCACCCATTGCAACAAGGATTTCAAAGCGAATGCAGTTGCATTACTGCAGCCTTATTATAAAAGATGGAATATCACATTTTTTAGAACGTCAATCAAACGTTTATGTTGCATTCCTGGACAATGCGAAGGCCTTTGATACGGTGTGGCACGATGATCTCTGTAATAAGTTATTCCATCTCGGTATTAAAGGAAAACTGTGGAGATTAAATAGAAATTCGTTTCGAGATGTTAGGGCTCATGTTCTGCTCAACGGGCTTCATACGCTGTCAGTCAAGGGGTAGGGCAAGGAAGAACGCTAACAACCGCCTCTCTGCGCAAGAACTACCAAAACATCGGTGGTTTAAGAAATTCCGCTGGGGGTAATTAAGAAAGAAAACTATGAAACCACCTTCCATTCCAAAGGTTAGAATCTCTCTCTCTCTCTCTCTCTCTCTCTCTCTCTCTCTCTCTCTCTCTCTCTCTCTTAATTAAGGTATTTGAATGTTTGATTCATAAAAAAAATGATCTTTACCGTTAAAGTGTAAAATGTTAAAATGTGCCCATTCTTTAAAGACGTTTGGGAACACAGACAATTTTTACCTGTAAGGAAAAGACAGAGTTGTTCTGACCCGAGGAACGAAGTAATTCTCCTCTCTATTTATACGCAATTTTCTTTTCCGATCAGATCGAATCAGGACAAGGTTCTCGATCTTTCCCTCAAGAACTGTGTGAATCATCTCGCTTAACTCATCCATTATGGATTAAATAGTTTGCTGTCAAGATATAAGCAATCATGTGGCGGTAATATTTGGAAGACAGTCTGCGTCAAGTTAAAAAAGTATAACTTTTGCTCCTTTACGCTTAGTTCGGAGTCGTATGCTGTGATTCAACAGATAGTTATGTTTAATGTGACATGAATAATTTAGACAGATGCGACTCTGGCTTTGGACAGTCGTACTGTTTGTTTCCAGACTGGCAAATTCTGCTGTGAATGGCCGCATTTTCACCCTTCAACAATGAGTGCAGTTACTGCGGCCTTTCGGTCTGATATAATACTTAAAAATAAGGTTTGTGTATTTCTTGTAAGTTCTTTCTATATGTTGTGGTATTAGCCATGACAGGTGAGACACAATAACCATTGAAAAATTGTAAAGTATGATGCCCGAAATTTAGGCCTTTAAAATAATATTGTCAACCACTCCGTTTAAGAACAACAGTTAAGAACTCTCCGAAGCCGAAGCCCCTCAAACTAAAATTACGCTGTTCAAAGGGAACACAAATATAGGACGGATCACAGCATAACGTATCGATCCTAAGAACACGGTAACATTAAAAAAATTCCCAACACTTACTGCCGTTCCAGATATCACCGTTACAAACGCTGCTTCCATGACAACAATAATGAATAAGAACAAAGTCGCCCTCACTACCAGCTATGTGGCATCTTCATCATTATGCCTTTAATATTATGAAGGCAATCATTTGTGCATTTGGTCAATAGTATTATATATTACACTCAAGTATACGTCCTATTGCGCTCACTTTCACGTGACATTCACACTAATTTGCCTTTCTCCGGATCTTATTCTTGATTTGGTTTGTCTATTTGTTTGCTTGGCTTTGTCAATTTTACCTCTAAATGAGAGAACTGTGCATGGATTTATTGAGTCATTATGATGATATGATCTCAGATTAGGTCATTGTTACGAACGCAGTCTAATTTTTTCCAGCATAATAAAACAATTAGTGTCATCGTTCTGTGGTTGATGATTTGTCTACCCATCGGGTATGTTACATTACCACCATGTAATATTGCGTTTTCTTGGGACAAACAATTCATAAAATGACCTCAAGATAATTGTATGATTTGTAACCTTTTAGCTAGCATCCAAGTAGTGAAGAAATAAGTATTGTACTACCACTAGAACGTCAACTGACACACACACGCACAGATACATACACACACACAATCTCTCTCTCTCTCTCTCTCTCTCTCTCTCTCTCTCTCTCTGTATGTATGTATGTATGTATGTATATATATATATATATATATATATATATATATATATATATTGTGTTTTAGTTCAATGCATTGAAAATATCATCTTTTGAAAATTTAGTTATATCAAACTTTCCTTTCCTCCGTGGCTTTAGTTACAAATGGACTGGGTTATCTTGCAATTTCCCATGGCTGTGGTGACAGGTGAACACCATTGTGCACGCGAATGTAATGTATCAACGTTTATTATTAAAGCGTTTGCTTTGGTCAAGGATTCTGTCAAAATATATTCATACTGTTCTATATAGAAATTCGGAATTTAGCTAGGATCTGCATATTAACAAGCAATCCATCCTAATCAGAAACAACCATTGTGACCCATATTTCATGTTGTACTATGAGTAGATTGTGTGTTTACTTTTTAAAATCTCTATTCATCCTAGAGTCATCATGCTAGATGAACAAGCACGGTATATACATTTAATAGTATCACGTGTGTAAAACTACAGAAGGTCTATGTGACTTGTATTTCAAACTGAATGCCTTTAACTAAAATTTAACTAATGATCACACCCTTATCTTGCATCCTGTATACATACTGATATACCTGAAATATTAATACTTGGTGCATGTGTGCATGTTTAAGAATATTACAACTTCGTACGGCAACCAGGGATCAGTACATAGTATTTCAAGCTTGACTGAGTTTGGTTGGCCATTGCAAAAAAGAAATATAACAATTTACTGGTATGGTTCAATCTAGAGTTAACAATTATCGTTAAGATAAGTGTATTGCTACCCAAAAGAAGGTGATTAATAACAATAAATATGACATGGACGGCTAAGTCAATGTGTTGGTGGAGTCATATTGCTGTTTTATACACTACGCTTCTTCCCGACTTTTGGATATGCAGTCAAAAATGTTTCTGGTAGAATGTGCTGAATATAAACAGTAGGAGGCAGCGAGTAAAATATTACGTTAACAAGTATTTTAAATGTTGGTCAGGATGGGTGTTGATTGACCTAGTATCATTTAATTTCTCTGCTGAATATTAGGATTACCCTAATAAAATAATAAGATAGTATATTTGGATGTTCATTAACCTTAGTTTACATAATATTACCTGATTCATAATTTGCTCATAACTACCATCTTGATAAAGCATGTGATATGAGAAAGGTTGTTGTTGTTGTTGTAGTGTTTCAAGCCATTTTTCAGCACACATGGTGTTCAGTATTATAGGTGGAGGAAGAACGTTGGAAAACTCCAGGAAAGAAGAACCGACCCACGAGAACCTACCAGCAAGCTTTCTCACATACTCACATTGACCGAATCTGAGACTCGAACCCACACAGACAGAAGTGACATTGCAGTGATTCGTAAATGAAGGCGCTTATGACCACTTGGGCAATCGGGGACCCTTGAAAAAAGGTAATATGTTGTTTGTTTGTTTGTAGTTACACGAGGAAGAAACGTTTCTGCTGAAGTCTTTATTGCTATTTAATATAAATCTTTGACTTTGTTTACTTTTTCAAGCAAAAGCATATACTTCATTTTAAAATTAATAAACAGCATACAAATAGAAAAATATCCTAAATAACTAAAGCGATGAAATGGAATATGCATGAATGGTTTCGCACAAAAATCGAAATATTTAAAATGTCTAAATAATTGTTCCTTCCAAGCCGAGAACTATATCAATTTCAGAATAGAACACAGAGAAGAACATAGAAGTAGATCAATTTAATCTACATATTTGGCTTAAAAACTGGTCTTATTATATACTAAAGCAATCCCCGCAACCACTGTAACACCAACGAGGTAGTTCCATGAAGTCCCTGATGAAGCTTGTCACATAAACGCTGAAACAAATGTCTTGTTAAATATTGGTATTTCAACCAATGTTGTCACAGACCCAGGTTTATGAAAGCACACAATAATGGGGAATTAGAGATTGACAACAACCATGTCTTTTGAAGATAAACTCAACATAAAACATTCCTCCATCAGATATGCATGCAATCAATCAGTATCTGGCTTTGTTCTATATCGCGATCAATTATGTCACTTTTTAATTAGAATTCCATCACCAGTTATCACCTGCTAGTTTTGAATTCAAGTTTGATCAATCAAGTGGTGAATAGACAGTTTGAAGCATCAAACTATGCTCACATATAATCTGGAGGAAACCGTTGACAAGAGAATATACTCTACTGGTGGCCAAAACCGACTAGTCAGGTCAGTAAAATACTGTATCACACGTACTAATCCACAAGATGAATCACATTTATCTCACATTGATAAAAATATTTTAGAGGATCCCCTATTGGATCAAATATCGTATACCACTAGAATGTTTGGGCAGAGTCATTGCAACAATAGCATGCATGACATATGCAGATATACCTATATTTATGTAAAATATACTGTCAATTTTCTTCATATCGTAGCTTTAAACCCAAAGCCAGATGCCAAACGTACTGCTCGGCACGTTATGTCTCTGTCTGACGACTCCAATGATGTTTCAATTAAACCCTACACAAATCTCAGTACTCAATTAAACCCTACACAAATCTCAGTACTCAATTAAACCCTACACAAATCTCAGTACTCAACAGCTACAACAAATGGGTAACATTTCGTCGATGGTACGTTCAAATGCAATTAGTGCTTGTATGTACTACTTATAGAGAGTTATGGAGAGAAACTAAAATATATCTTTTGAATCGTTTTCTCTAATGTTCAGAACAATTAATCAATTGCTAAACAGTGACAAGAGTTAGCTCACTTAATGAATGCAAGATACAAGACAAAAACGCCAGGTAGACACAGTATAAACTATGTATGTACGATTCGATTTCTGCCTTTTGTTTCACAATATATTTTATTGATATAACCCTTTTTCTGTTTTTTTTTTTAAAAGTGTGACATAAACATGACAGGTGAAATATTGCCATGTAAAGCAACCATAACCACATGAAAAGATCTAGGATTACAGTTTGTGATTAAAACTCTACTAGCTACAATGTATACATGGACGTAATATGTTGGAACTGAAATATTTTTTAAACAGTGGCCAGTCCGTTGTTTTATAATAAATAGAACATTTTGTCTCTGGAACAGACTTCTAAAAATCTGCGACCGGTAATATGGGCAAAACGTAATACCACGTTAGCGTGTTGACAATACATTAACACACCATTGTACTTCTGCTCTCTATGGTCCTTGGTTATGACCTACAGCCTTGTAATATTTTCGTGTTTTTGTAACAGTACATATATCTTGCATTAGTTTGATTACCTATATACAACTATTAGTTCTTCAAGTTAATGAGCCATTCCTTGTATTCACTCTAGTTTGAATGCATGTATATCAGTTATGAATTGAATCCACTGGCAAATTTTTTCGTTTTTTTCTTTTGTCCAGTTCGTCAATATTTCCTTGAGCTACACTGATAATACTATTTATATGTCGAGAAACATGATATTCGCATTTGCATCTTCTTTAATGGTCGTCAGTATCGTATTGCCCAATCCGACATTTGTGAAGAATTGTATAGTTTCGAACAATTGCTAAATCTGTGATAAGTAAATCTCACTGTTTTCAAAATACTAATCATGTCTGTTTTCAGATTTATCTGAATTTCGAATTGTTGTCCTTGTGTTTTCTTTGTTGTCTATGTTCAAATATATTCTTTTATGTGTGGTATCAGTGTTGACACTGATCTGGTTGTTGGTGCCAATAACTGCATGGTCTTACTCTTGCGTTTCATGATTCACAATAAATATATATGCGATTTTTCCATCTGTGTTTCCGAAGCTGCATACGTTTTTGTTTTAAAAAATACCTTTTTGACTGTATCCAAGGCATGCAACGCATCTTTTGGTCCTTTCGAAAGACTGTATTTATCCTCGATTATTTGATATCGGATCTAAACATGTACGCTTTGCAAGGTTTGTAGTTCAGTAGATTAGAACAAATTTGCTGTCTAAACAATACCCATGCATATACAGTGTTTATTTATGTTCTCATCTGATTGTATTGAGTCTGACTCTCATATTTGTTTACTTCTGTCATCATCTCCGTTTTCATTAATTGTTTATTATCTAATAATATATTAAATATTTGAATATATATATATTAGTTTTTTTAACAACGTTTGTATTAATTTAATTCATTTGTTTACTGGATATGACAGATTCGTAATATGCTTGTCGTTGAGATTTGGTTGTCGTTTCGTTGAAGAAACGCGTATGTTTTTATCCTCATTATTTTAATGGAAATCAAAATGGAGGACCCCATGCAAAGAACATCCTACACTGAATTCACTTTTTCAATAGGTTTATATGACATCATGCGATAAATGAACTAAGCTATTTACTCTATGCTAAAAACGTTATTTTACATGTATAAATAAAACGCTATTATTTTCTTATATCTATCCTTCTAAGGGAGGTTTAGTCAGTTAATATTATTTCTCTACAATTGCGAAACATGATTAGTGTTGCATGAAAGAAAGGCCACGTGTAAAAAAGCTTTCTAACTATTGATTCTGTGTTATTGATTTCTTCGGAGTAAATGTATAAATATATTGCTCTAAGAAAACAGCAAATTTAGTAGATGCCCGTAGAGGGCATTGCTCTCAACTTCTAATAATTTATAGTTGTAACACGTTATGGACACAACGTAATTGTTATTCGATGTGATTGTAATTTTTCAGTTGTTTTCCCCCCGTCTAATTGATATTAAATGGTTTATGCAGGATTTATGCATGATGCACCTGAATATTGAAACTTTACAATTTCTTTCAATAAAAAATAATTTTTTGATCGCTTTTTTCACATGCTAACTTATGTTTCGGATATCGGATTAATGACTGGATCAGTCTTCAAAATATTATAAATGATTGTGTGTTATGATTCTTTAAAAACATCAATGTTTTGCAAGTGCACGCATATTGAAATGCATAGTCCTCATATCTCATATTGAACTTGTAATTTACTTTCTTTTTCAACTCTTGCGTTGCTCATGCTTATAGTACATATATGGTACAGTAAGAGTGAAAACTGTTAACCGCGGAACCCTCAAGACGGAGCATGGCGATATGGAGTAAAATCATAAAGTGAGAAAGAATAACATCATGCTTTTTGGAGGGCGTTGAAAACTGCTAAGCGAGAATTCCTTATCTCTTATTTTATCATAAACAATATAATTTCTTCGAAGCTAAAGTAGTTGATGACTTTCGCACGAAACTGTCATTTAGTGTGCCCGTTAGTTGAAATATTTTTTTAAAAGGTTACCTTAACACAATGTATGAGTTTATTCCATCAATACTTTTCTTTAGAGGATAGGTGTACGAAGGAATTGTACGTTACCTTTGTTAACTTTCAAGCCTAGTTCTTGGCATAATCGAACAAAACTGCCTTACTTGAACAAAGCAACAGCCAAACACCTTTGCACATAACATTCAAGTAATTTATTTGAGAAATTAAAGCTAATACATAAGACAGTTGCTATGAAAGGATTAAGGTTATTTTATGACGGAGTGGACTGAAAATTGAAATTATATGTTTTAAGTAAACAATCACATTTAACTGGAATACATTATATATATATATATATATATATATATATATATATATATATATATATATATATATATATATATATATATATATATATATATGGGATATGCAATATTTCTGTACATTCAATGTTCTAAAATATATTCATATATAGATATATATATATATATGTGTGTGTATGTGTATGTGTGTGTGCGCGCGCGTGTGTGTGTAAACAAATATATTAGCTCCAAATACATGCATCACACGGTGCGACCTCCTCTACAGCACCATCGCAATAGTTGTCGCCATTAGTTGGGTAGCTGCAGGTTCTAGTTCTGGTTTTTCTGACTTTACACGCATTAACCGAGACACAGGAAGAAAATTCGGACCAAGCTCTAAATACGTCATCAAAACCTAGAATGGAACACACTATTGGAAGCTGATTTACACGGAGACGGAGTAAAAGTTTTAAATATATATGCATGTGCCAGCAGTTCAAGTGCTTTTGTTTCAAGCTGTCAACGACGAATTATTGTTTTCAAATTATTTTGTGGTTTCTTATGGAATAGCAAACTGAAAAAGGCTTAAATAGTTGTTTAATTATGATGAAATGTGACTCCCTATAATAGGTGTATTTCCTTCCTAATTAATCCAATAAAATAACTAATGTTTACATGAAAAATTGCAAGTAATAATATTAATAGTAATAACAAAAAGCAAACAACAACAACATAATAATAATAATAATAATAATAATAATAATAATAATAATAATAATGATAATAATAGTAATAATAATAATAATAATAATAATAAGAAGAAGAAGAAGAAGAAGAAGAAGAAGAAAAAGATGATGATGATGATGATGATGATGATGATGATGATGATGATGATGATGAATCCATATGTGATACTTGACTTAAAGATTTATATTCTTACCTGTGAAGTGAACCAATATAACCTTAATTTATTTACTCATCGCAAGTCTGCATGTTACAATTCTGCTGTTCCTCGGCAGAACCCATGCAGTAAACCCCACCGTGTGGTATCGGGTTGTTACAGTATCTGTACCGTATCTGTAGGCCACCTGCAGTATGAATGTTTACTTTTGTTCTAAGTTCCTTAAATTTAAAATCTTTACAAATTACATCACGCACTGCAGACACTAGTCATTAGATCAAAACTGTTCATATGTAAAGGATAATATGAGTTGAAGTCAATAATACAATCTTAGGGAAAACAGCGAGAAGCTGGCAGTTAAGAAAGACAAATATTACTGCGGAAAGCCAAGGCTTTCTAATAAAAGTGGATAATACTTCAAATGTTCAAATTAAACGGAGTATAAAGAGTTATGACATAAGCGTGTATTCTAAAACTAATATCATTTATCCATCTCCCGAGGATAAACAATATTAAACAATGATACCGGAAAACATTTTCTGAAAATTGCCTAACCTATGAAATTGATAATAAAGTTTGCTAACAGTGTCATAGTGTTTTTATAGCTCATAGAAACGAAAATGAAATTCAGATATGCTGCACATTGTTATTCTACATGATGCCGAGTCAAGACTTAATCGCATTCTCACTTTCACTGTATCATAAATACTAACCTCCACAAGTGACTGAGCAGCTTTGCCAGGGTCCAAAATCGCTCCAGGCGCCATCTACTGACCCTCGATCTCTAAATGGACGTGTTGACCTGGCACCAACTCCCTAAACCATATGTATTAACAACGTCACAAACCATATGCATTAACAACATTCTCAACCTTATGTATTAACAACACCCCAAACCATATGTATTAACAAACCCCAAACCATAAGTATTAAGAACCACTTAGCTAATTTTTATTACTGCTTAATATTTGGTAATATGAAGTCTCGTGATATGTATAATCAGCATAGCATTTCAAACACGCAATAACAAAATAAGATACTAGATCATCCGTACACTCTAATGAATAAATCCCATATTACTCAGATCCCCATGAAAGCATCATATTGGTACTTGTGAACATAGTCATATTATATTCTTATGGAAATAGGAATATGTTTCCGTGCTCTTCATTGTTAAATCAAAAGCATACTGCGTATACCAGTTATCTGATTCGCTTTGTTGCTTGTAATATTAATTGTTTTTCTTTCCTGATACATCTTAATAAACATCCCGAGGAAGAACAAAATAGCTTACCGCTGGAGGGTTAGCAAACACCGTAGCAAGAGATGTGGTGTCAATAGCCAAGTTCACCTATACAAATAAACGCACAAATATCAAATTCTTGAATTGCGAAGAGATAATGCAGATTTGAGACAATGACGTTTCACGCAAAACTTATTCATATTTCTTTCCGCTTTAAAAGGAAACGCAGCGAAACTTGACTTTGATCTTAAAAATATGTTTGCTAATTTGAGGAAACAACATTGTAACTTACTTAATGTTAACGGATAAGTAACGTCCACTTTATTTCTTCCCTTTCGTTTTGTCAACATAGATGAACTAGATATTTCGAGATGAATATCGCACACAGCTGTGTATGAATTTGAATGGTGAACGGAGCTATAGGTCTTCTCATAAATTCAAATTGATTAATCATACTATCTCTCCTCCGCTCTCTTCAGTTCTTCAAAATGTAGGAAATGTTGTTATTACATAACATATATCGAAAGAGTTTGATTGAAATATATATGTTAATTTATAAAACGCAGGAACACGGGATACAGTGATCACAAACAGGTTTCCTTTGGCTACTTTCAGTGAAAAAAAACTTGACACTATCATTTATTTTTAAAACTGCAGCCTGCAATAGCATATTTCTTACATAGTGAATTGGTTACTGTTACAATATGGAGTGTATTGGTGATCCGTAATATTGTCCAACAATATAAAAATATAGACCAGTGTACGAATATAATCTTATATAATGATCAGCATTTTGGTAATAACAGTGTTGGATTATTGTATATATATATATATATATATATATATATATATATATATAGAGAGAGAGAGAGAGAGAGAGAGAGAGAGAGAGAGAGAGAGAGATAAGTGGCACCATGGGAGAAAAATTTTGATGATTTCAAATCAAAACCCGAACGACATTCATCTTTCAATAAAATCACAGCAAGCAGAAGTCTCCAACTCAAATAACGTTTTCCTGGACACAACAACCAGACTGGTAGAAAACATATAGACATCTGTTTGAAACAAACCGACAAACACCATTATCTCTACTCCAACCAGCTGCCATCCAAAACATTGCATAGCAAATATCCCATATAGCTAGGAACTGAGGAAACGCGGAATCCGATACTGACTGCGTGTACAAAAGACTTAAAAATAATATTCACTTTATTTTTTTTAATTTTATTTATGAAAATATTTCAGTTCAGAAATGTGTTGTAATATACCATGCTTTTCTGGATGTTCATACGAGCCCGACAATCAGCATCGTTGTAATTGATATTGGTGCCGCTCAACGTTATTGTTACCATGGGACAACGTTGTCTCGGACAGGCAGTGGTTTCTCCTGGTTGACGATCGTATTGGTTGATGAATTTAAAGTAGAGAACTCTGTCGATAGAGATAGGTAAATATTCTAGTACATCGATAAATAAATTCGAAATAAGTCTAGAAATGTTGAATCGTTTAAATTTTGTATTCCATACTCGTGTTTAAAAGAAAACAGAAATATGAGTATATATTTTTTATGAAGTTAACTGTCTTTATTTTCGTAGAAACGTAAATGAAATGAAATATCATCCATGTATGGTCTTTCGATTTAAATCAAGCAATTATTTTTTTGTAATATATTTGTGGCTAAACTAGTGTTGCCAATTTTAGAGACGAGTTGCGGAAAACTATATTATACTCACAGTTTTTCTTTATCATTTTCTTTGCGTGACATCAAACTATTATTATTTAAAGCCCAAATCAGGGATGTTCAAATCCTATAATCTGACGTCCTGGACTGTTCATTTTTCAAATCCGTCAAGAAATCCTTTCCAAGTCGCTAGTACATAAAAAGTGCCGCTTACGTATTAAAAGAAGACGGGCAAGTCCATATTTGTGTGCTATAATCATTGTACATATCTATCTACCTTTTCTTTTTCTGTTCCTTCGTTTGATGCTACCCCATTCCGTGTATAAATTTACACATTGTATCACACCTGTTAATTGACATTTATTATCGCGTGATCGCGCTTTGGGCTAAGCAACCAACATTATCGACAAATCAAAACACGCAAGACAAAAAAACAAAAACAAATCAAGATATGATTATTTAGGGTTTTGTGTTGTGATTGCTAAAACCAGATCCTCTCTATCGACTCTTGCTTATCCTAATCTACCGGGTCAGTGTAAGTGTTGGTAATAATATAAAATAGATTTTCAACACAGGGGAGTTAATTGCTTCCCATGTTGACACAAAAGTCATTTTGGGAGACCTTTTTCATTATTCGGTATAATGCATTAATATCAAAGACCATCTCATTTAGCCAAGGTTCCGATGTGATAAACCCTATACTCTGTGAGTATCGAGGATATATTTATGTGCTTCTGGTCTGTGAATAGCATTAGCTGCAACGGTAACGCACCGCATTCACTCAAATTAAGTCGTTCAAAAGCTAACACTGTTCTTGCATATATATATATATATATATATATATATATATATATATATATATATATATATATATATATATATATATACATATATATATATTTGTGTGTGTGTGTCTGTATATCTTACTTTTCTATTCCTTGACTGTTTATTTATATAGGGTTCGTGATCTGGCTGCATATGTCTCTTGGATCTACCAAAGATGACCATAAAGTTAGCCGATTCAACTCTGCTTAACCCAGAACTTGAATGGACTGACAAATGAGCACTTTTCCAGTGCAAATCTCTTTCTGCACAAATAGTTTTCACTCAAATAAACCTGTGCATGCTTTCCTATAGTGCATATTCATACTTTCAATGTTAATATTCCACACTATCCTTATTAGGTAAATTGCCTCAACGGCTGATGTACAATACACGACGCTATTGGTTAGTTGGCAATGCGTACCCAGAAAGACAACTCCTGAAATCCAATAGATTTCGCAATAACAAACCATCAATATGTGTTTCATCCGCCAAGCTTTATCGCATCGGAACCTTGATTAGCGAAGATGATCATAGGCAACAAAAACAACACTTGCTTGCATACCCATTTGTGACGTCATAGTAATATTTCTTGCCATCATTAATTGTGCTTTCCAAGTCAGCAATACTGCTTGATTCTATCCAACTACTTAAAGTCGGGGCCCAGTGTGGAAAGTAGGAGAAAAGGTTAAATGACACTCCTCGCGGCAGACAAACACCGAATGTTACCCATTTGTCTCTGAAATTAAAGCATATTACGATTTAAACTCAAATTGAACTCGTCTTTGAGAATAGCCGGTATTGCTTCAACATTTACACAGTAAGTAGCATAACGTCTCTACATCCACATTAAAAAACACAACCGTTTTACTTCATATTAGTAAATACATATTTGTGATATCTTTGTTCGGGGAGTTTGAATTTAAGAGATTGCCGTGGGTGCTTTTTCTTGTGAGGCATGACCAAGTTTATACGTTTTTATTTATCTGTATCTAGCTAACAGGTTATGCAATATTTAATGTTTCAAACATATTTGTACTGATTAAATCTGTAATTGTTCGTTTCTCTGAAACACGTAAGATTAGTTTTCAGCATTTATTTTGTCTTAATTTGCGATCTTCGACAGAAAACTGACTTTCGATCCACACATCAAGATAGCTAAATACATGAAATCATTGGATATAATTAAAATAGTAGCGCCCACTGACTGGGGTGCTGATAAAAACATTATCCTCAATTTAAATAGAACGTGTATTCGCTCCAAACTAGACTATGGTTGCGTTGTTTGTGGTTCAGCTGGGAAGTCGTATTAGAAGATGATTGACCCAATTCATCATCAAGGAATAAGACTCGCTTGTGGAACATCTCTATGTGAAAGCCTTCAAGCTAAAGCAAATGAACCACGTTTATTACATCGAAGAGAAATCCTTTATGCAAGTTATGCTCAAATACTCTGATTCCTGCAATCTGGGCTGTGTTTCAACCCAAATATAAACCCTTTGTACGAAAATAAACTAAATGCCATTCCTTCATTTGGCATCAGAATATCATCTAGCCTTGACAGTAAGAAAATTGATCTTTCTACAATTCAGAAAACGTTTGCCTCCGAAATAGCTTCCTGGCTCCTTAAACAAGCAAAAGTATTTTTACTTTATACGATGGAAATAATCTACGACACTCTCTTCCATCTTCCAGAAAATCTTATCATGAACTCATCACCACATCGAATTTAGAATCTAGAATTGATATTGACGGATCAAAAGTTAAGGAAAAATCTGCTGCGCCCTTCGTCTGTGGCAAAACACGCAACAAAGTTTTGTTTGCCAAATGGTACATAATTATTTTAAGCCGAACTCAACGCATTATACCATGCTCTGAAACATATCAAATACAAACGTTTTTGAAAGAGCGTTATCTTCTGTGACTCATTGTAGGTGCTTCAGTCATTACAAAATAGAAAACTGGAGAACCCATTATCAATCAATCTCCTTGTCAAAAATGCTACAATGAGTACCTCCTACGTTATAGTATACCGTTGGTTACCTAGCCATATTGGTAATAAAGGTAATAAAAAAGCAGATCACGCTACTGTACTGACCCTATCCCAAGAACAATCTGATTTTAAAATACCGTATACTGATTTTAAACCTAGTATCAAAGAGTCTTTACACCAGAGGTGGCAGACATCGAGGAATGATGCAGTAAATAACAAACTTAACGTCATCAAGCCAACCATTGGAGAATGGACTCCTTACTACAGACCCATCTGTAGGGAGGGAGTAGTCATTACAAGAATTGGAATTAGTCATACATATGTCACCCACTCCCACATACTAAAAGGTGAAGATCCATCAGAGTGCATTGCAATGAATCAGTCACTGTTAAGCACTTTATGACAGAGCATTACGGCATCCAACCTACGCGTATAAGTATCATTATGTATATGACATCACATGCATTATAGATTTTATGAAGGAACCTTTGATTAAAAACTGTAACATGTATGCCATCACCTAGAGCCTATCTATGTATTATAAATACCTCATTAAAAACTGTAACATGTATGCCATCACCTAGAGCCTTTCTATGTATTGTAAATACCGCACCTTATTTGCAACATCTTTTCATCTGTCTTCATTAACATACACCATTTACATCTCCCGTTGATCGGGAAGCTTTATATTTTACTGTTACCATCTTTCCGTTTTACTTTGAACTATATTGATTTTGATATCACTAGTCGATATTAAACATTTTACCATTTTTAAACGTGTATACATATTACCTATTGTATGGCGCTAGGTATCCTAAAGGTTCGGGTGATCCGTTGAAAAAAAACAATCAATCAATCTCTCTCCTTTTAATGATTTATCTTAAGTTTACCATAATTCATACATCCAGAGAGATCGTTGTATAGCAAAATCGACATTTCCCAACGTTCTTTTTGTTATTGATCTTTAATTTTCATGTTTGCTACGATGGTACAGAGACAGACGGGATTTTAATTTGAACTGGGAGACAGATTGGGATGGGTTAGCGTCGTTTGGACATTTTCATAATTAATAATCATTAGAAGATTATAATAGGTGGAAGAAACAACTACAATTAAGCATTGAATACGTTACAGTACGTGTGCCTCGTAACACACAAATGTAACTTAGAGTGCCGACAGGTTATTGCATATATGTAAAATTTACACTATTGAGATCCTAAGAAAGGTGTAAAGATGCCGCTACAACGGACTATACTATTATAGGTTACTTGATGCACGTTATGTTTTAGAGTTTCAATCAAACTCGTATTTGTATCCCTCTCACTCCATATTTAAGCGTATGTTGCCCCTTATGTATCAGCGGGAAATGGGGGAACGGAAGAAAAAAGGATTGCGATGAAATTGTGTATCATGTTGAATTCATTTAGAAATGGATGACAATTAATATTTTTAGCATTATTTTCATATGTCAATAATGAATAATGAGTGAAATTCGTCATTGATCAGTAGGCTTCCAGTTTAAAGAATTTGTATATATGTTAGTATTCTTGCGCCATGGGCGAATCACAATTTGATATATCAGTAGTATTAGTATTTCAATATTTCAAATAGATTTACACCAAAATGCATATTATATTAATATATATATATATATATATATATATATATATATATATATATATATATATATTTATATATATATATATATATATATAACCACAAACCCGCAAGTTTAATCTCCCAAATCATGTTGAATGTAAAGATTCGAAGTAAACGTGGTAAACGTAATTCAATAAGTAACAAGTAGAATGCACTTACCTATATGTACTATCATATTATGTTATTGGTGTATATGTGTGCGTGTCTTACTTTTCTATTCCGTCACTGTGTATTTCTAGAGGGTTCGGGATCTGGTTGCTCCAGTGAAGTATATATCTCTTGGATCCACCCAAGATGACCATAAAGTCAGCCGATTCAACTCCTGTTAACTGTTCCTCAGCCCCAGTATCTAATCTCGTCATAATGGGTTCCGTTATACCCTCATAATTGTCTGGCACTCTCGGACGGATCTAGAACCACAAAACAGCTTGAGATGTTTAAGATATCTTTCACATGTGTTTCTCAAAGTTATACACATAATGATCGCATAATATGTAAACAAAATGAAAATTCCGTTTGTGAGTTTCGTTTTTGGTGAAGGGGTTGATGCAAATTCGAAGATCTCAGATTGACTTTAAAACTTGTTCGCCAGTCGCCAAGTGTTACCATGTCCACCATCCTGAAGTATCATTAACATATCTTTTAACAATCTTCAATGATTTATGGATTACTGGTAATGTACCTAATATTAGGACAGAAGCAACAGTAATACTAGTTCCAAAACCAATAAAGATTGCGCAGATCCTACCAGCTATCGACCTATTGCACTGACAAGATGTGTGTGCAAGACAATGGAACGAATGATCAATTCTCGGCTTGTATGGTACTTGGATATTAGTAATTTAATATCCCCTTTCCAATGTGATTTTCGTTTTAGCCCTAACACCATTTATCATCTGGCTAGAATAGAAACGTTAATTCGCGATGAATTGTCAAGAAGAAACATTTAGTTGCGCTTTTCTTTAAATTTTAATATGCCTAAGACACAACATGTAAGTACGAGATATTAAATGACCTGCACGATCTGGGTCTAAAAGGCCGTCTGCCCTCTTTCATATCAAACTTTCTCTCAGACCGATCATTCGACGTACGACTGTGTTTTAAGCTCTTCGACATGCAAGAGCAAGCGATGTGTTTGCCTATAGGCAGTATATTACATGCGACGCTTTCAATATAAAAAATCAAGGCATCATCAAGTGTTTGGCTCCTGGTGGTAATATTTAGTTTTACATTCATAATTATTCTAATACGTTATCGATCAAAGAACATGCATACACTCGAAAGACAACTGAAACAAAATATCAACAAGATTCAAAGTTTAGCCAGTACTACCGGTTTCAAAGTCTCGAAATCAATCACGGTATATATGCATTTCAATCAGGTGAGACGACGTCATGGTGAACGTAAAGTCACGCTGGACGGAACAGCTATTCAGATTGTTGATTAAACAAATCTTTAGAGAAGTTTCCTTAATATCAAAAACAACCCCAGACTTGATATACCTATTTGATATGCTGGTGCAGAACTGATTGAATCTTACTATTCAGTAGCGCTCATTGTAAATTGTTTAACTCTGGATATTGGCCTGGACATTGTGCACCTTCTACTTCAAACAATGATTCAGCGGGTAAGGAAGTTCGATTATTTCACGTGCGTTTGGTTCTCGCGCGTTCGAAGAATAGTACTGATAATAGCGTAAAGACTCATCCTTGAATATTGCTGCATCCATGTCAAATGCGGAATTCGATACACGTTTAAACATTGTATTATAATCATTAGTGTCTGAAACGAAGACCACTTCCTGCTATCAGACAGGCAGTTATATTTTGTTCTGCTTCACCAGGCAATTAAATGAGTTTTCTTATTTGCGGCTTGATATATTACTTTATTAACATTTGCGGGCATAACTTCAGTGCTGGGTAATTTTACTGCTTGAGGTTTTTATCATGCTAGTATGCCGAATACTCTTTACCTGCAGCATTTCCAATTGCACCAGACGCTTTGTCACGCACAACGTCAATAGGTTTCATTCCTAATTGCTTTACAATCGGTATTGCTTTTGGAGATATCCTTCTAAATAAACATTGAATAACATCAGCGGGTACATCACTGTAGATCGCGTTATAAGTAGATAATCGCGAAATGTTATCACTGACAATCGGTCCACGTTAAGCATTATGTATGATCATAGTTTTTTATTTTTTTAATCACTGTGATAATAATCAGCAATTTCCACAATGAGGGATTGATTAACTTTAATATATACATATGATGCCGCCTGTAAATAATCTTTGACAAATACCAGCTGCGTCATTTCTAATTTCTGGAGAATTCTTCAATAGTCTTAAAGGTAAATGTCTTTGCAATATTTAAAGATTGAGCTTGTTTATGAGACTGTGAATTTTGTTCACTAGATTTTGGGTTAGTATGTGATGTAGAAAATGGACCTGTTGCGGGATCAATTTTCACTTGTTTTGCTTTTAGTTTATCTACTTTTTTAGAGAACTTAACAAACTCGTGATCATTCGTAATAATACCAAATTTATTATGACGAATTCTAAAAATCATCTTACGATAATCAATATCAGACAAACCTCGATAATCTGGTAACATATCAGACGAATAATTATAATCATTTGCAGTGTATTTAGCTAATTCATTATCATTTATATTTTTAACTTTTTCATACATTTGAGGTCTAAATTCATCAATTATTTTAGATTGTTCTTCGGTTATGGGGTTTGTTTTGTTCTTCATTTTGATCAGACACATCGTTAATCGCATTGATGGGTTCTCTATACGATGCATTTGTTTTGTCAATTCGACCTGTTTTCGTCTAAGTTTATACAACAAATGTCAGCCCAATGTTGTAGAATGGACATATATTTCATATGTATTCGTCTCAAACGTTTTGTTCTCATTTCTTAGTGAATAACAACAATTCATCTTCATCCGTTTTATCGATTATTTCTATAGTTTTTTCAGTACATCTGCAATTAAATTATTCTACTATTTTGCTGGTGGATGCATTCGACCAGGAATATCTTGTAAAAGTCTTGATGTTTCTTCAGTTGTTTCAGCTAGTTTTCAAATTGAGGAAGAAGACATTTAGTTGTTTCAGTAACAGGTTCTAAATAATTGTTGAGGACGTTCTGCAAAATCTACCTGAGATTCATGTCGTTCTTGTACTTTTTTTCTGATAGAGTCAAGAAGTAGGGCATATTTCTTAATTGATTCTAGTTGCTCTCGAGCTGATCTAGCGGTAAAGGTTGCACAGCAAGTGGTAGAGCAGCTGAGATGGCGCGACCTCAATGAAACGTCCGGTGTTTAAACAAAACACACATACAAATTTGAAAAAAACGCTAACGATTAAAGATAAAGTAACATAAATAATTAACCTAGTAAGAGAAGCACTCGCTCAGGTAGAGGCTTCGGTTTGACGTTATTGACCTTACATTTGTTTTCATTTTCGTAGTCAGTTTTTAATTAAGCGAATGACGTTTCAGCAAACTTGTATGTTAGCCCTCTCTGCTACTTGTGTTTTATTTTGTCAAATGAGTAATGCTATCTTTATTATTTTTGTAATATTCAAAACAATGCCTTGCGATGGTCGTATCCATTACCTTTCCGTAATCATGTGGACAAATCGCCATTTTCCAGTTCAGTCTCTTCCTGCATTGGTCTGTAACATAATAATCATAAGGCTTCACAATCTGGGCATTAGCAGTACCAGAAACGGAGCCGTCTACATCCTGGAATGTTGCAGCCTTGTCGCCATCTTTACTTCCGTATCCAGGATCATTTTCGTCTCCACTAAGGACCCTGTTGCCAGTTGAATCCTGAATCAGTGCAAAGATCAACAGATAAATGCAGTTCTTCGGTTTTATTTGTACAATCTATGAAAACGAAATGGATTGGTGTGTCTTTCTGATACGTTATGGCCATTTCTAATACAAATAACGACATCAGTTGTAAACGTTCGTGATCTGGCCTGGTGTTCAGTCGTCATTTTAGTCTCATATAGCCTTCTTTCAATAATTCTTAAGAGAATTTTGAATGATACAGAAGGCCGTATATCAACATATATGGATTACAATCCAAACGTAAAATACATGTATTTTAATGTTTATGGATAATGCTTTATGTCAGCAATGAAATCCTGTAAAGACTACAACCAGTTTGTTACATATTTATGCTAGATTAATTTGATTGTATAGACTTAGCCTTTAGTCGACAATTATAATATAGTAATATGAATCCGTAGCAAGTATGGATAGCCTTTAAAATAGTATCATCATCCAA
This sequence comes from Unio pictorum, assembly GCA_030141615.1. Lineage (NCBI taxonomy): Eukaryota > Metazoa > Mollusca > Bivalvia > Unionida > Unionidae > Unio > Unio pictorum. The sequence goes on from JARLTB010000123.1 coordinate 6,970,710, forward strand.
AACAACCTGGTTTACAAATCAGTGGAAGACTATTAAGTTAACAGTATCTCATGAGTTAAACATGAAATCGTACATACATAGTGAATGACGGGATCATTTCCACTACTAACCCCATCTACAAATGCAAATTTCGCAGCCTTCACAGAATTAGCAGTAGAACTGCTAAACTTATTTAGCCTCAGAAATCCTATTGCTCCCATGTTGTAGTAAGGTGTTTTCTTGTATCCTTTAAACCAGATGTTTTCCGCAAATACTGGTCCGTCGTAGAAGACAAATCCTTGCCTTGGAATGGTCCTGGAAGATAAATCAGCGTTTAAATGGCAGTGATGGGTAAATACCAAAGCTCTAGCGTTGGGACAAAGAAAGCCTACATTGGGTTTGTGAAAATGTCTTAAGTGGGCTTATCTATGACAACTGGGTTTTGTTTATTTACAAATGTCTCATAACAAAAATTGGCAATGATTGTTTGGTCATTTTACATTTAAACTTGAACTTGTCTTGCTTTTCCTTAAGCATCTTGGCATGTGCTTCGTTATACTTGAATGTTTTGATTATCTTTTAGATTAGATATCAAGATTAATCCAAACTTGATAATTTCCAATGTTGTAGAGAGGATATTGATTTACGATATGTCGCTATTTGTTGCTCTTTACATTGTTATATAATGATGTTTATTTGAAAGAGTTTTACATTCTTGCCATACTATCTGAATCAGATGTAGTCTTAGTGTTATGTTCAGTTTTTAATTTGGAAGGATTTATTTATTCAAAGTTTTATTGACTATAATTATAAAGTGCTCAAAAACAAAACTATTCTTGGACTAAAACATTTGGAAGTATGACTAATTCAGACAAAGAGATTTGTATTATATTAGTGTGTTTTATCAAACGACTGTTAATGCATCATCACATTTCATACATTCCAGACCACTGATACATTAGCACATTCGAAATTACATGCATATCAATTTGTGCAATATGATAATTTATTTGGAATGCCACTGGAGTTCAATTGGAAGTTCATAATTTAAACTACATAGAAGTACTAGGATTATATATCAGTTTTTCAGTTTTCACTTTTATTATTCCAGAAAGTAAATTTATGGCAATTTTACAAAACGTGTTTAATTTTGCTCAAACTTTTACTTAGTATATTATTAATCAAAATGTATTCATAGCTGCTATTAGACCCCTTGCAGCGGAATCATCTTCGTGAATTTACTACATATTGTCATATTTTGTAACATATACGATTGCAAAATGAGTGAAATGGAATAGGAATATCCATATACTAATGTTTACCAATTTATTTAGTTTGATAAGATTGAATACCTATATTATTAATTAGTTTTACCCTAATGTGTACGAATGCAGCCTGTTATATTATCGTTTCATTTTTATATACTATAATAATACAGTCCTACTTGAACGTCCGTCATAAAGTGGATACAATTTATTACTCTATTCATCAGGGAAGAAAAGCACTCCATGAATAGTATCAATAGAGGAAAAAGAAAAAAAAAATAATCGAAACCACTATACGGTGTACGTCTTGCAGAACGAGAAGTATTTTACGTCTCTGTTTACACATGAAGCAATTTAAAACTTAATTATAATGTCGCGTGACAATTACTTCGAGAGAAAATCCTATGTTCACATTATAAGCTTAAATAAACATACTTACACATCCCAGTTTATCGGTAATGATCGATGATAATTGATTGTCAATCCATTTACAGTGAATGTAGCTGGTTCGCCAAAATTGTTGGATTCTCCGATAAAAACACTGTCTTTTATGAACTGTTCTTGTGTAATTGCTCTGTGTCAAAAGAAAACTAAATGTGTGTGATGTCTTACATTTCCTTGGTCTAAAGTTTTTGATACAATCAAGTTGATGATTCAAATGAAAATCACAAGCAATGAATATCATTATTAACTGATTGAATGGCTTTGCTTAATTTAATGTTTTTAAAATAGTAGATTAGTTAATTCAATGGTATCGTGACAAGCTTTGAATATCGACAACGACGAAACGTCAAGGCAAAATTGATGTTAATCAACTTTACAATATACAATAAGCATTGTAATTTATATATATATTGAGTAATTCTTTCTGAACCGATACGCTGCTACCTATAGCTCGGAATAGCAGGCATTTTTACCAGCATATATGTTATTACGTCTTTCTTCTTTAATTTTCATAACTAAATTGTTTTGTTTTCGTTTGATATGCGGATAGTATTAACCATCAATATAAATGATCGAGTAATCGTGTGCTTCACAAAGAAATATAATCAGACGCGAAGGATATTGAAGAAGTATGTCTCACCTGGCATATATCAGACCTGTTATACTGCCAAGAAATCTGAAAAACAGAATCATCATACCAGTAAATCAGTCAATTGCTAAAATCTCGAATTCATCTTCATATATCACAAACGGGACAACATAGTTATGATTTATTATGGGTAACGATATTTCCTATAACTGTTCTTAAAGTTATATTTCGTAGTGAATAAATACATGCGAATGGCATCTGATGAACGAATATGGATCCATTTGTTTTCATATGGTATCAGCTACATACGTATTTTAATACGAAACCCTGAAAGCGGTTTCAGACGACGAAGTGTGAATCCTTGCGAGTTGTTATAGTATTGGCTAAATAAGGGTTTTAATAGTAAAACCTATCCATATATATATATATATATATATATATATATATATATATATATATATATATATATATATATATATATATATATATATATATGTATGTGTGTGTATGTGTTATGACTGTCGTAGTTCTGGAGCTCAGGGTCATTATTTACTTGAATCTAAATTTTGTCACGGCCAACAACTTCCCAAGATACCAACAATATGAATGATTATTTAGAGCAAACATTTTCCAGTGGATTTATATCACTTCAATGAATGAATGTGCAATTTTACTTGAATAAGAAAGGTTTTAGGTCATCTTTTAAGTGGTAACTAGATAATGTCTGTTCTGATGTATTATTGCTGAAGCCAAGCGACGGTAACCCATCTGAAATAATGACCGGTGTACTGTTACATGTTTTCTTGTTACCAAAACAAATTTAAACGGTAAAACAGGTAATTGAGTCCACAACAAACTGGTTTCAAAAGTATACAAAGTGTATTTTATGTTTATAACTTTCCCACATAGATTAATAGTTAACTTGTTTATAACTTCGCATCAATGGATATTCAGTTTGGACAGTAAATGTCCTCCATGAACTATTGAAGAAATGAATATAAATAACTGCAAAATACAAATGATTTTACAATAAGATAGGTAAAAGATGAACGAACACTTACGAGGAATTTGATATTTCAAAGAAGCCGCCACGAATCCAAGCATTCTGGTTCCAGTTGTTGTAAGCTGGAGAAAAGATGTTAAATATCATCCAAAGCGTGGGCCAGTCATATACAAGTAGAACATTTTTGTATGAAAGTGTTAGTATCACGTACAGACTTTTCGACAAGTGTTTCATGTATAGGGTAACATGAAATGTCAGAAAAGTCTTCTCCTAACAGGTTCCCCTGCCATCTGAAATACTGAAAAATTGGTTATATTCTGTCAGTAAGTAATGCTTATCTTCCAAAGGTGGAATAGCAATTCATTCATTCATTCACTGCCCGTCACTCCTATCAGGGTATGGGCCGCCAACTACATATCTCCAGAGTCCTCTGTCCTGGGCCATTTTTTCTAGCTGGTTCCAGGTGTAGCCCATCTTGGTGGTGTCAGCCTGGAGGTTGCGTCGCCAGGTGTTTTTTGGACGGCCTCTCTTCCGCTTGCATTGTGGGTTCCACCTCAGCGCCTGCCTGGTGCTACTGGTTGGCGGTTTTCGTAGGGTGTGCCCTATCCAGCCCCATCTCTTCTTCCTGATTTCTTCTTCAGCAGGACGTTGGGAGGTCCTTTCCCAAAGATTGGCATTGCTGCTGGTGTCAGGCCAGCGGATCCGGAGAATCCTTCTGAGGCAGCTGTTGATGAAGGTCTGGACTTTCCTGATGGTGGTCTTGGTCGTCCTCCAGGTCTCTGCTCCATACAGTAAGACTGACTTCACGTTGGAGTTGAACAGTCGGATCATGGTGGTCAAGGACAGCTCTTTGGAGGTCCAGATATTCTTGAGCTGGATGAAGACGGCTCTTGCTTTGCCGATCCTTGCCTTGACGACTGCGTCTGTACCGCCCTGCTGGTCAATGATGCTACCCAGGTAGGTGAAGGACTGCACTTCTTCCAGGGGACTTCCATTCAGGGTGACTGGTTCGGTACTTGTGGAGTTGATCTTCAGGATCTTGGTCTTGTCCTCGTGGATGTTGAGGCCAACTTGTGAAGACGTGGCTGCCACAACGTCTGTCTTTTCTTGCATCTGCTGTTTGCTGTGTGAAAGGAGTGCAAGGTCGTCGGCAAAATCCAAGTCGTCTAGCTGGCTCCACAAAGTCCACTGAATTCCATTCCTGCGCTCGCTGGTGGACGTCTTCATAATCCAGTCGATGGCGAGGAGGAAGAGAAACGGTGATAACAAGCATCCTTGTCGGACTCCAGTTCGCACCTGGAAGCTGTCTGTGAGCTGTCCTCCATGGATAACTCTGCAGGACATGCCGCCGTAGGAGTTCCTGATTAGGTTGACCATTTTGGCTGGGATGCCGTTGTGCCGAAGGAGTTTCCAGAGGGTTTCTCGATCCACGCTGTCGAACGCCTTCTCATAGTCGATGAAGTTGATGTACAACGGGGAGTTCCACTCTAGGGACTGTTCGACTATGATGCGGAGCGTCGCAATCTGGTCCGTGCAGGATCTGTTCTGCCGGAAGCCTGCTTGCTCTACTCGCAGCTGTGCGTCCACGGTTGCCTTCATCCTTTCCAAGAGAACTCAGTTGAAGACCTTCCCTGGCACAGATAGGAGTGTGATGCCCCTGTAGTTGTTACAGTTGCTGAGGTCGCCTTTCTTGGGAAGCTTGATCAGATAACCTTCCTTCCAGTCTGCTGGTACGTCTTCTTCCTCCCAAATCCTCTTAAAGAGTGGGTACAGCATCTCCACTGACGCATCCAGGTCTGCCTTTAGCGCCTCTGCTGGGATGTCGTCGGGTCCAGCCGCCTTCCCGCTCTTTATCAGGGTGATGGCCTTCCTGATCTCGTCTCTGGTCGGAATAGCAAGCACGATGCAAAATGGTAACCTTATATATCGTTTTGAAAAGATCATTAAAACCAATAATTGTCATTCTGATAAGGTTTCCAAATGTTCAGCGCAGCAGAAACATTAAACATACAAATAAGTGTTATTATTATTATTATTATTATTATTATTATTATAATTATATATATATATATATATATATATATATATATATATATATATATATATATATATATATATATATATATATATTTCAAAGAACAAGACAAAATGTAATTCCCTTAATTACATTACCTGTGAAACCAATAAGTTTCACTTTCTTATCGGGAGAACTGTTGTTAGTTGGGTCTTCAACAGGCTGATAGTCATTAATGCCATCAGCTAGTCCATTTGGAGTCAGTTTGTTCTCGATGAGTAAACCCTAAATTGAAACAGAACAGAAAACCAAATATTACTGTTATAGAACAGTGCAAGAGAATATTGATTACGTGTCAAGCCTAAAAGATCAGCAGTAAATTCAACATACAATTTACTAAATATCTGGCAATATCCTGTTTCCTATTAAAAGCAGTTAAATATATATATATATATATATATATATATATATATATATATATATATATATATCCGCTTCCAAATTTTTCATGACACATTATTGTAAATAAAATATGAATATCTTATGATCACATGGTTTGGTTTGACACTCATTATCTTGACCTGAATGTGAATCTATTGATTGTTAATTGTTTCAAAGTTCCTGTATTGTCCGAGCATAAACGATTCTAAATTAACGTCTAATTCTTACATTATTTGAAATCGATTTTTCTTTCTTGTATTGTACTCACATTTGTATATCCGTGAACTACGTTGTTTTCGAATAAGGAAATAGCTGTCCGGCGAGCTTCCCCAACTGCCATAAAGTTTTCAGTGGCTGATAGACCTAGTGGTGATTCTGGATAAATATACCAAATTCCAGTCCCCTGAATTGACAAAAAGCATGTTTAGAAATACTGAAATTAGAAATAGCAAACTAATTATTCCACCGTAACCACTTCACTCACCCAAATATAAATGATTCAGCTGGTTTTATGTAATCAATTATAACATGACGTTTGCGAGGATGTTTTACCATTCTTAGCTAGATTGGTGGCATGTTGAACACATGCTAAGTAAATTTCTGTAAAGTTAAAATTTATAATCTTAAACATTTCGTAAGTTAACTTTAGACTTGCTAACCTTGTAGAAAAAAATGTACTTTCCTAATAATGAATCATTTCTTGGATTATTCAACTGTTAAAAGGAAGAAAATCCATCTTAAAACAGTGGAGAAAACAACGTACCTCACCACCAGAACCAACATTGTTTTTCAAGTCATTCAGAGGATTGATTATCCAGTATGACGTAGGGTCAGTGCTTTAAAAAAAAATCAGAAAATCTACAAAATGTCATATCTATAACAAAATGCACTTTGTTTTTTAAAAGAACTTTGAATATTGTTAAGCAATAATTTCTTTCTTAATGAGGTAGATATAAATGAAGGCTCTTATATATTTCAAATGCACTAATTGTACAAGACAAAGACATATTCACCCGATTATCTAGAAAGATAGATCAATACAGAGAGAGAAAGAGAGAGAGAGAGAGAGAGAGAGAGAGAGAATCAAAATAGTATTTGATTTTGTTGCATTAACATGGTGCCCAATAACTATAAATGCAATCGTTATACGTTGACTCTGTAGATAAGCAGTGTGGTATGCATTACGCCATAAGCATTTGTATTACAATAGTCTGATACACTTACCTATCAGTTGGGATCAGATGTGCTTTCAAAGTACCTAGAGCCAAATTGCCATCAAATGTATTATACTTTTCTCCACCGTCCTCCAGGAAGTAAGAATGCCCAAGAGATCGATAGCAAACATTGTCCTTGATCTATCAGAATATAGGGTCAGCGTTAAAATAAAATGAAATAGACGACAAATTCCAGTCCCCAATGGTCAGTATAGCGCAATTCATTTCGAATATTTGATGGATATTAAAACATTCTTGTTTATTAAAAGTGGGGTGTTGTTTTAAGTGGTCAGAGAAACTGATTTGGGTGGCATTGTGTAGGAAAGAACAAAATGAATATTTTACAACTTACTTTATTTACTAAACATTATAATGAGTTTGGATTTTGCTCTTTATGATATTACTCATGATGGAAGGAGTATCCTACGTTTTCAGCACAAACATATATACCTAATGCAAATTTTTCCGCAGATTTTGGAATTTCGATTCTTTGTATTCAACATTTAAGAGTTGTCTTTTCCTTGATGAAATCAACAGTTTTCTTATATACTAATTTGCAATGTTCAACACATAAGTAAATATTTCCACATAAATTCGTGTAAGAATGAAGAAAGTCCACTTTTAGTAATCGCTTGAATGTAAAATATCTCCCAATTTATGTATACATGAAAAAAATGTTCACTATATCACAAGAAAAGAAGCGCGATCGGTTTGAAAACTACTCAGCAAAATGAGATAAGCTTGCAGCTAATTTGTTCATTACACCAGGTCTAAGGCCGTTCGTGCTATGTCCAAATTAATTTCCTGTAGGAGAGTTTTGGCAAGTGTACACAATTGCAATATATGTACGCAAGATCCAATGGGAACTGAGACGAAAGTTTGTTAAAACTAGAGTTTTGCTCCAAGCAACTTCATTTGAAACAAAGTTTCATCTATATCCTATGTAGTACAGTCTTTAAGCCTTTATCAACCTGGTTGGTAAGATTTTGTTTTGCCACACATATGAAACACAGTTTGTTTTATTCTAGTGGGCAAGATTTTATCCGGTCATCTGATTACATCACGATGAAATGTAAAGCTGTGAGATGGAAATTTTGTCGTGCGGTTCATGATTATCTAATACCAGAATACTGTCGATTAAACAATAGCCATCAAAACAGAAACCTTATGGTTTTGTTAGAATAAACATCACCGATATCTTTGCCAATTACAAGGAATTCTGATTACCGTTTTAGCCATTTAAATTCCAGTCTGAGACTTTCTTTCTAAACGTGAGAAATTATGACTTATTATTAGTAAAACATTGGTCTCATATGCAAGCAAACAAAATTACTAACCCTATTATCATATAATCAATTAATAAAAATGTTCATATATTTTTTTCATTAGGGAAAGTTTTCCTATGAAAACAAGACAAAGTCTATTACTAGTGACTAGCTTAGACAGAAATGGGTTCCTGTATACAACATTCTGTACTAACAAATAACTATTTCAATATGTTCCTGGTATGGATTTTAGCAATAAACCTTCAACATTAATTATAGTATTTTTTAACTTGACACATGTTTCACCTACAAACCTTTAACTGAAGTTTCAATTAATATTTACGCAGATGTTTTAACTTGACTTAATATCTACAAATCCTCTGCATCGTCAGTCTAGACTTCACATTTGAGATTATTTCTGGTGAAATCAGAGTCAGGTTAGATGAAATATGACTGTTTGAAAACCAAACAAAGCGTCTGACCTTCACAAACATCACTAATTCATAACTTTACATTGATGTCCAAAATGTGGTTGGTTAATATTTGTGTTCGACTGAAAATTGCTAAAGATGAGTGTTAAAACATTACGTTAAAAATATGTTTGTGAAATTCTTATCCGACTTATTTGGTCTAAATTTAAACTTTGAAAGTGTTATTGATGCTAAAGTTTAATTTCATGGAACCCTAAAATAAACAATAAAAGATGTGAAACTTTGGCCAAACGCTCGAATACAAATATAGATAATGTCATGCCATATGTACCTTGTACCGCTTAAGGTCTTTTAAATTACGCTGTCATAAATGTATATTCAAGGTCCTAGTCTAACCAAAATTAAGATTATCAGAAACTTTTCAGTCTTAAACATTAAAGATAGTCAGCTGATAGTTCAAGCATATTATATATCTAAAATAAATAATTTCATTTTCGGTTGCATCGGACAAAATTAGATCTCTTACCAATACACCGTGTGTTCCGTGGATCGTTATACATCTGGCAAAAGTGTGATGTATGCTGTTCTCCTTTAAATAAGGTTTGTTGGTTATCGTGTCTTTGCACATATGAAAGTGAAGGGGATATGAACCTTGAGGGAAAAGAAAAGTACGTAAATGAGTTTCAAACACGTGTCCATCTTAAACCAACAATTACATAGTCTCAAAACCTCCAAAGAAATACAGAGAAACGTTTCTTCAATATTATAGTCAATAAAAACATCAATTTTCTCCAACTATGTACATGACACAAGAAGTGAACATTAATACAAAATATAATAAATCATATATTAGTAATTTTACAGTTGGAGTTTTCAGGAAAAAAATCGGATAGCCTTTATAGAACTTACTTGTATTTTAAAGGTTACCTAATGGAAAATACTGTTGCATTTTTTCAAAATCCTATAGCACTACTATAATTCTACTTTGTTCTCAAAATACAACAAAATCTAACAATGTCATCAGTAGTATGTAGGAATTATTGTAAAATGAAAGGGGGCTAATATATTGAAAGCATGGTTAAAACGGACGGATAGGAACATGGCTGGTGAAAACTGTGGACGTATCTACTATTTAGGTAAACTCTGGTATAAAAATAGTGTGGTACATTTAACTGAGTGATAATTACAATTGTTTATGTAAACTTGTATTCGTGTAACCCAACAAGTAAAATACCAAACACACCCACATCGGTTTGTTGTCCCATGTGATAGAGTTCTACTCCTTCTATTCTCACATTCTTAAAACCGTATGAAAACTGAAATAAAAACAAAGAATATGCATGTACTGATACCTGTCTACACTATCTCTAGGAATAGACGTATATCTGTCATAGAGAAAGAATACATCATGTGCGAAGTATGATAAAAAGTATTGTCGGAAGGTGCAGATTCATAATATGTTACTTAATGCCTTAAAGGTATAAACAGTTATTGATCTGTGTATAGCATATCAAATTTGTTAAAGGTTTCAATACTATTAACCATGACGTCCTTCTGAAATATACATCAAAACGCCCTCCAAAACATTCCATTTAACCAATTTTGTTATGTTCAACCGACGGTAAGGTATGCCAAATGTATGATATTTCTTAACTGGGAACAGATTAATGCCAACACGATTTGCTTTGATTACATTAAGTTCCTGATGACATGCAAACATGACATCAAGCAATTAAGGCGTTCCAAAACACTGATATGACAAAATGAGTAGCACAAATTTAGTATATGCGATTATAATGCACACTTATGTTTTTGTAACGTTTTTAATATTAAGGGACATTTAGGATTATGACGTAATTTTCCTAAATTAGTTTACAGGGATATTGCGCTACAGTCATTACGCAAAGAGTGCACGTTTCAGATTTATTGAAATGTATTATAAACATGTTCTGACGTTTTCTGTAATATAAATATCACTCTGTACCTTGATGTGTCCGCCAAATGTGTCATAGTCAAAGTTGCTACACTTTCCCGGACTGTTGGCATCATCGATGTAACAACTGTTCTCCATTTGTCCCTCAAAAATAATGTTCCTGCTCAACAGCGCCACCTCTGCTCTCATGTCTACTACTCCATCTTCTACACCGCCCCAATGAGTGTAACGTGGAGGCACTGGTAATGAGGAGTAATCAATCATTAAATCAATATAGTGTACGCTTCTGGCCAACACCAACACTACTTCTTTTGTATAGTTTGTTATCCTGGCCTAGCATGAAACGCAACAATGAAGACAAAGCGATAAATGCATTGTAATTTTATCCCATGTTTACATTGAAAGATATTCAAATACTGAACGCAGTTAATTATACAGTCAATATTGGTAAATCACGATGAACACGGACAATTGTTCAAAAGACCTGACAAATAGGTATATCAGTGATATATGTCGCGAAATAGTGATATTGATATGAAAACTATCTTAAACTTACTAATTACATGGAAATAATAGAAATATATATATATATATATATATATATATATATATATATATATATATATATATATATATATATATATATATGTTACTTTTTTACAAGTATATATAAGGTCCAACTGATGGTGTCTTTAAGCGACTTAGCAATGTTTGGTAATAGAAAACTTTCAACATTCTTTAAAACACAGTTGAAATATTCCTTACAGTCTATCCTGACCTGCTTGTTGCTACACGAAGAACATTCTATTATTGTCCCCTCTTCCGCCTGGTTCCAGTCATAATCAGTAGAGGAAATAACGACTCTATCCCCTTGAAAAAGAGGGAAAGACATCAAGTACACGTCAATATATTACTAACAGCATTGGCATTACTGCCGCTACAATCGACATTTGTTCTTAATTCATTCAACCCAATAAGAGATTGCATCGTATAGCTGAGATAATGTATGCCTAGTGTTGTTTTCAAAGAGTCGTGGATAAGTTAAATTACAAACTTCTTATATTGTGTATCTTGCAAAACATCACTGCTGTAACACGTGTATGACATCTGTATGATAGAAAAAACTGTAAATTTTGTCGTAGCACCATTTTACCATAAATATAATGGAACAAATTACCATAAATATAATAGCACAATTTTAGATAAAAAACTGAGATCCCTTCTTTAAGACATTATAGGATAATCCCTCATCAGTCCGTAACACAAGTATCCCTCTGTGTGTATACAGATATATATATATATATACACATTGAGAAACTGATTGGTTATTACCGTTCTCCCATGTGGTGACATAATCGATCAGAGTTATTATGGGATAGGCGGCAGATGTTGTAAAGATAAAGAAATGTTGTTTAGCTTTCCAGGCTTCGTCGGTGTCAGTAAAGCTCTCCACGAGAAACTTCAACCCTTTATCCCAAAGAGTTAATTCAACTGTGGCAAGACTTCCTGCACTAGAAGGAGGAGTTAGTGACTCTCGTACAACAACACCAGTGGAAGCTGCAACAGTATGGAAATTATTATAGTGAGACATAATTGCATGCTTGTGTACATACATGCATGCAGGCAGGCAGACAGACAGACAGACAGACATACATACATACATACATACATACATACATACATACATACATACATACATACATACATACATACATACATACATACATACATGGAGGTAACAAGTAAAAGACATGCAAAAAGACAGCAGGAGTAAATATTAAACATTGAAACTGTTCAAAGCCCAGTCGTGATACGGCACGTTTATAGCTGATCACATATTCACCCCATGCGGGCCCGGGGTAGTAGAATTGGCCCAACGTGCCTAACTACGTATCGAATGAGCCGACTAAGTAGAAGCAACCTGTTTGCAGTGGGATGTACCCCATGTCGGTGGAGGAAACGATCCTGGTAATTGAGCGAAGGCGTTCCGATGCAATATACTGATTTGGCCTCTACTTCTCCTAGATGGGTGGTCGAGATAGGCCCGGTTTCGACAAAACCGCTTATCACGCCGAGCCCTATTAAGTCTTTTGTTACTTGCTCACCTTCTGTATCTTTTTTCTTGTATATCGCTTGATACCGCCGTTGCCTTACAGGCAATACATTAAGATTTCCCTGTCCCAAGTCTTAGAAGACTTAAAAGAAAGGCGATGGCTTAACGGGTCAATCGGGAGGTAAATTTACCGACCCTAGAAAGATGTCTAGTATATGTGAATCCTTGGCACATGTAAAGTATCCCATCGTTGGGGTCCATCGTGGGCGAGGAGCACGGGTGCTGCACTTTAAACAAACCAACATGGAAATATCCAAATAAAAATCATCTTAAACTAACCAAAACTCAGTCAGATTCTGGTGACGAAGCATGTAGTGCGGATTCATTTTCACGCTTCATGGTTATACAATGAAAAGATGCCTCAAAAACAAGTGCAGCACTGTCTCCCTTTGTAATTAAAAAGAGCATTGCGGGATCTATGGGCACACCAAAAAATGTGTCAAAAAAGTTGAAATCGGGTTGCCTTCTTGTTGAGCGTGAGCGACGTAGTCAAATGGATAATATCAAAAAAATGAAAACATTCCTCGATATTCCAGTGACCTCCTTTGCTCACAAGACACTCAATACGTCATAAAAGCGGGATACGCTGTCGTGACTTGGTTTGAGAACGCGACAGGGATACCATTGAAGGGATAAAAATGACGTCTCACAGCAGTCCGTAGAATACTAATTAGATGTAATAAAAAATCTGCAGGACACCAACACATTTGTACTCAGCTTCAACAAACTAGCATTACCCAGAGTGGATAAAGGCTTTGTGCAAATGAAGATCGAGATTTGCATACCAATCCCCTTCGATGCTCTAAATGTCAGAAAAATGGCCATCATGAAGATCGTTGCTCAAAAGTCCAAACATATGGCCGATGCGGAGACCATTCTAATCCGGGATCTTAGTGTAGAGCACCTCCGCAGTGTGTCAACTTCGGCAAGGAGCATCACGCCAGTTCCAAGGTTTGCGATACATGGAAACAGGAAAAGGAGATTCAAAAGGTAAAATTTACATTGAACTTTCCTTATATAGATGCCAGAAAACTTGTACAGGAAAAACATCCCTTTCTGACCCACACTTATCCACTGTCGTGAAAACCAATCACAAAACAGCGAAGGACGCTCAAACGCAGACAGATGCACTTGATTCAACATCGATCACTAACAGTCCCCATTACCAACCACAAAGAAACACGGCATCTACTCAAACATCTTTCAATAACATCCCACCACCGAAATAGGGGAGGAATAAACACATATATCATATATCAAAGACATAACCAGAAAAACGGGTCACATGACCCCATCAAACTCTATAACAGGTTTAGAGACATTGAGAGCATGGATGCAGCGGAAACCATGTACGCAAGGTGGCTGCAAACCTACCAAGAAAACATAGACACCCGTACTTCCTCCAGAGAAATATCGAAACAGATTTCCTCCGGGAAAGGTCTAACCTAGTACCACAATCTTCAACTTAAAACTTATAATGATGAACACCATCACGCAATGGAACTGTCGAGGACTTAAAGCCAACTACAATGGTATTCTCCTGTTTGCTTTTTAACTAACGTGTTCCTGCAGTATTATGTCTATAAGAAACATTCTTGACATATACGATAACATCACACTTACAAACTTCTATCTGTTTGACACTTACTTTCCAAACGTTGACAGGGCCTCATGCTCATTTCTGTTGTGGTGAACAATAGAGCCCCTCATAGCCTCATGCCTCTAAACACACATTTTCAAGCCATTGCTGTAAGCGTCACTCTACATCGAGTAATTATCTTTTGTGCTATTTACATACCACAAAACACCAACCTAGTACCAAATGACAATCTTGTTCAACAACTTCCCGCGCACCTTGTATTACTCGGGGATTTTAATGCCCATAACATTTTATGGGGATCAAATCACATACTTCACAAAGGTCACAAAGTAGAAGAATTCATGTCCAGACACGATTTGTGTCTATATAATACCAAACCACCAACATATTTACACCCAGAAACCATCACATACACGTGAATAATTTTGACAATTTGCTCTCCTTCGATGCTTTTGGAATATAAATGAAAGTTCGCTGATGACCTTAACAGCAGTGCTCACCTTTAATCTCTCTTAAATTTATAAACTGTACAATTTATGACGCAATTCTACAATGGTATTTAAAGAAGGCCGACTGGGCTACGTTTGAAATACTGTGTGATTGTACGGTTTATCTGTCAGTAAACGATAGGCCATACATGGCGGCCAGTATTATTGGTGGAGGAAGATCCCGGGAAAACATCCGGAACGAACCACCGACCCACGAGAAGCCACTGGCAGGCTTTCTCACATAACTACATTAGCTGATTATTAGACTCGAACCCGCGCAGAGGTGAGATGGCAGTGATCTGTACGGAAAGTGCTTTATACCACTCGGCCACTGAAACTCTGTAAAATTAGACTTAATCCGGATGCAGTATTAAACGTTAATGATCCTATTCAGTATGTTGTTTCCATTCTAACTGAGATTGTAGAAGAATCTATACCCAAATCCTCACCGAACAGTGAAAGAACCCAAAACCCTTGGGTAACTAAGGAATTTAAAGAAGGCATTTAAAAACGTAGAAACGCAATGACAACTTTCACAATCGTCTAACGCCCGAAAATTAACTTAATGAAATACCGTACTCTCCAGGCAAAAGCTCGCCGCAAATCAAAAAAAGTTAACGGGCATTATGGAAGAAATATATTTTTTCTTTAAACTCTCGTTCCTCTATTAAGAAAGTTTGGGACACTATCCGCAAACAAAATGAAAACTATAACACAATTGTCTCCGAAATCTGATAATAAAGAATACAAATGTTAGTTCAACTCGTAACATAGCAAATATTTATGCAAACAGTTTCTCTAAAAACTTCCTCATCATCTGATTATTCAGAAGCCTTCCAAAGATTAAAATATGAACAAAAAAAAACACGTCTAATATCCACATCCAACAATTTGGAGTGTTGTAACCAACTGTCTTCACTATTGGAGCTTATGGATGCTTTAGACAAGGTCCGTGCTACCTACGCTGGGCGTATTATCAACGAGCATCTGGTTAGACTGGAAACATTTCTTTGCAATGCATTTATCAAGAAGAAACAGTTAGTAGCGGTTTTCTTTGATTTAGAAAAGGCCAATGACACGGCATGGAAGTACGGAATACTAAATGACCTGCACGATCTGGGTCTAAACGGACGACTGCCCTTTTTCATAACAAACTTTCTCTCGAACCGAGCATTCAAATTACTAGCAGGCTCTACCGTCTCATATATACACAATCAAGAGATAGTGTGCCCCAGGACAGTATATTTTATATGTGATGCATTTTAATATCAAAATCAATAGCACCAAGTGTTTGGCCTCCAGTGTGGATTGCTCATTATACGTTGATGATTTTCTAATATGTTATAGATCAAAGCACTTGCATACAATTGAAAGACAACTACAACAAAATATCAATAAGATTTTAAATTAAGAATCTAATAATGGTATCAAATTCTCAAAATCGAAAACAATATGCATGCATTTCTGTCAGTTACGAAGACATCATGATGATACTAAACTCTCGCCGGACGGAACACCTTTTGTTGAGTAAACAAAGTTTTTGGATATTATCTTCCCAAAAAAACTGACTCTTATTCAACACATCAATAATTTAAAATATAAATGCTTAAAATCTTTAGATCTACTTAACGTAGTGGCGTACACTGACTTGGTACTGATTTAAACGTCATCCTCAATCCATGTATAACATTTATCCGCTCCAAACTAGACTATGGTTGCGTTGTTTATATTGTTCAGCTAGGAAGTCATATTTGAAGATGCTTGATTCAATTAATCATCTAAGAATAAATCCGGCTCTGGGGACATTTAAGACATCTCCATATACATGACAAACACAACCACATTACAGCCACTTTCGTCCCTTTTCTTTACTGAGTACATCAATCAAAGGTTAAAACAAACATTGCTCTGTCCTAAAAATATATAATTTGTATGACAATTGGTATGTCTAATAGATATTTCAAAGTAGTATAAGTTCTTTGGAACGGTTCTAAATACATTAGAGGGATACACATTAAGATAACTGATATAAAATGCTCAGGATACATTCAACTAAGAATGATGAATTAAAACAATTCGAACAAATACACATTTTATCTTGTCATTGCTGACGATACAATTGTACATTATTTTTTATTTTGGTATAAATGTGAAAGTTTACTTTTATACACCAAGGCTGCATATGCATTCTTGTTGTTGCTGACTGCCCTCAGTTTGCTTGTGCCTGTCACACGTCCAAAAACGAGAGTTTCAAATACGTTGTAGATTTCAGTTAAATCATAGTCCAAGATTAAATTCTTCCTCAGTGAGAACAAAAGCATCTCGTTATTACCTAATTCTGTGAAAAAAGGAAAACATGACTACAGATGGATTGTTAAAAGATATACTTTAATTTAAATGTATCCATTAACTTTTAGACATAAAAGATGCTACATCAAAACGAAGAAATACTACACCATTGAATAATATATCAATTAAATGAGCACATTATACGATCGTGTCGATTAGGTACACTCAGTTGCATAATATTTCGTTATTTATGAACATTTCTAACTTACAATGAGAAGATTACGATTGACCGCATAGACTGACGTCGATAGGTAATGTTAGCGTACCTGCAATAATTTGTTTCAACTTATCCCGTCTCTCAAGATGGTTCCAAAAGTAGAAACCAAACACTTCAAATCTCTTTATCAATGCCTGGTTTTGAGCATTAATTTCAAATACATAGGCCACCAAGGCGTCCATCCATACGTCGGGATCGTTTGGTCCATCCACCTAAAACAGATCATATAGAACGACAGATATATAGAGAGTTTGAAGAAAATACAAACATAATTTAACACAATTGATCGTACATTTCAAGACAGGATTGATATAGAAACAGAAATGACCGAAGAGGTAACGGATAGGTAAATCAAACAATATATTGATTTTTTACTTTATAGTTTCGTGAGCACACGCTAAACACCAGAAATATGCATGTCGAATGTACTGCAGTGAAATTGATTTACTAGTGAGGATTTTTGCTTATTGATATAAACCAAAAGAGTTCTAAAATATTTACTGATTCTAAAAGATGGTTTTGAAGACGAATGTGGGAAGAAAGGTCTTATGTCATATATGTTAGGTGATGGGTAGAGTAATGTTTACACATTTTTCCGATATGACGTATCATAACGGAGCAAACGTGCTTCAGTTCATCAACTGAGAAAAGGTAGGATAAAGATACGATACTGATGGTAGTGATAGTAAATATACCTTTATTATTCTTTTATGCCTTAACGCCTGGCTTATATCGTACGGTGGAAAAATTTGTTTTTGTCACTTAAGATTTCTATGAAACGACACGCAATATTTGGCCATACTAAAGACATCTGTTTAGGAAGGGTAAATGATAAAGTTGTTTTTAAGTTACATATACAAATGTGAGACAAATCTAAAATCTTCCCTATCCAGAGCTGTGTCTGTAATAGAGTCGTAACCTACGTATTTTGTAGTAATGCAAAAATCTCTCTCTCTCTCTCTCTCTCTCTCTCTCTCTCTCTCTCTCTCTCTCTCTCTCTCTCTCTCTCTCTCTCTCTCTTCTTTCTCTCTCTCTCTCTCTCTCTCTCTTTCTCTCTCTCTCTCTCTCTCTCTCTCTCTCTGAATAGACGATAGTTTGGTTAAAAATGACCCTACTGTGGAACTCACACGATGATCGTAAAGAATCCCGTTTAATTTGGTGAGCTTCTCTAGAGTTCCATCCAGTTTAGTCCAGGATAACTTTCTCTTCCCATGAACCTCCAGTGTACCCCCGCTCTTCACTAAAATGGACTTTCCAATTCCTGGGAAATCACCACGCTTTCCTGTCAAGGACAAATGGGTAATAATTCGATCTGCAACGAGTTCTTCATTGTTGTTTTACCCATCAGTATTATGTTATTATTCTAAATGCCACTGTGTCCATAGTTCCGTCTAATTACAAACAAGTATCTATTTCGTTTCTCATTTCCAATCGATCCTTAATTTATTTGTACGTTCCCTTTTATATGTTCACATTTTCTGGTTCCTTCATATTCTTTTCTTGCCGCACGTATGACATTAAACTAGTATGTACACATGTGATATGCAAACATTTAAACACTACACGATGGTAAATATATTTTGTCATAAAAGCAATAAAAGATAAATCATTGACATATTAACCTATTGTATACGTATAATTTATATCACGTTTGGGATTTTACAGACGTATATTATCTATGCTGTCTCTTTGGTTTTGCTTTCTCCAAGCAATTTCATTTTCATCCTTTTCTGCTTCTAAAGGAAAACATATTGTTTGACATAATATGCAATATCTTCAAAGCTGTAAACAACAAACAGTGCAAGTAATGTATTTGTTTTTGTGTTTTGAAATGTAATTCGTACCTGCAAGCATTACATGAACTTTTCCCTGATGTAGACAAGATTCACTGCCGATATGGACCTCTCCTGATATCTCTAAAAACTTTATTGTTAACGTGATATCTATGTTCGGACTGAATACCAGCTTCCCACTAGAAGTCACTATGATACCTGTCAGGGTCAGCGGCGATTCATCCAGGAGTATCCCCGTATCAATTATGACATTGGCCCCTGCTGTTGGCTGAATAATAATAATAATAATAATAATAATAATAATAATAATAATAATAATAATAATAATAATAATTAAGAAGAACAAGAAGAATAAAAAGAAGAAGAACAAGAAGAAGAAAAAAAGAAGAGGAAGAATCTTTTTATACGCACACGATTCTACAGATGAGAGAGAGAGAAAGAGGGATAGAGAGATGGGTAGAATATGTAGGACAGTTTTTCATTGCCAATACGGTTACATGGCACAAAGAAAGAACAGCAAACAAGAACAAAATTTGGGCAATTAATATTTTTGGATGTTTACATGATTACAACAGTCAGCAATGGACAAATGATCCGATAGTCGTGGTGATGATACACAACATTCGCGTTTCATTCTCAAGGTCTCCAAAACATATCTCATGGATTTAATTTAAAATGAGCAGTCATAGGTTTACCTGAATAAATGGCAGCAATCGAACATAAAATTGAAATCACCTTGAAATTCTCAAACGAGATCGGCCAATATTTAAATAGAACAAAAGCGTTGTCTTTATTGACAAGTGTCTTGTTTCTAGTTAGTGGTGAATACAATTTACATTTTACTGAATTTAAATAAGTGTACCTCCTGACGACACCTATAATACAAATTATGAAGATTTTGTAAGTGTTTACAATCTACTATGTCAATTATAATGTCGTTTTAATAGAATTTGATTGCACAATCAGCAGAGAAGGCGAAACCTAATTTATACTGAAACGTCATTTTTGAAACATAAAGCTAACTACAATGATGAAACAGTAAAGTCAATAACGCCAAACCAAAGCTTCTAACTCACCCAAGGTTTCTCTCAATGAGAAACATGTATGGGTTACTTTATTTGTGTATTTTTTAAATTTGTACGCACGTTTTCGTTTACCCATATAACGTCTCATTGAGGTCGCTCCCTCTCTGCTGCTATAATTTATTATATCATTCTCTCAACCAAATATTTTATCAAGAAAAGAAGTTTTCAAGTTTAATTGTATCCTTACAACAAGTCTGATGAATATTTCGCATAATATGTGTATCAAGTCCGTTAGATTCGGCAAAAATATTACAGTTATCTCTGACCACTTTCGGAATTCGTATATATTGCTAAGTAACATAACTTATATCTGTATTTTTATGTCTTCCACTAGAAAATGCTATAGCTGGATGTGATTGCCTGTTCAGCGTTACATCGTCGTATACAACTAAATTATTAATAAATGCAATTAGTTCATCAACACTCTGTGCTCCATCAATATCGTTTATAAAATTAATAATATTATTACCACCATCGTCTAATATTCTTGCGTTTTCATTAAAATCCTTAGGAACATCGTATAATCAATTATGATCTACAGATGTTGCAACTATTTAATTTAACTGGTCCCAATTCAGCCATCTCATTATCAACTTAAGCAGTAATTGTGTCTTTTTACTTAACGATGGACCTGTTAGTATCATTCTGATAGAATTCGGTCGCTGGACGATGTTTGGCTGTCTGGAGATAAATTTGAATTTTCCTGGAAAAGGCAATAATTTCCCATAATATCACTGGTGATATAGCCTTTGCATGAACCCTAGCTTACTTTGTATGTTATAAACGAAATAGATTGAGATCAATTGTGGTGTATGCATTGTGATTTACCTATTTCTAGAATGTGATCAGAATTTATATCAGAATTAATTTTTTCCTTAAATAACTGTCACGAAACATTGTCCTGATTACTAATTGTCAGATTTATGGTATAGGACTTATTTTAGGGGCATGAACTAATTTGGAATATCAATATTTCTAGTAATTGGATACGTGATAAAATGATCTGTAATAGTTTCAGCGGGCCGGTGGAGACTGCGTGGTCAGGATTGATTGCTTGATATATTTATTGTTTGTATTTTGACGGCGCACTAGCACTGTTAGGCTATTTAGCGCCATGCAAAAGGTCATATACGAATAATTTAAAACTGTTGAAGGTATCGTATAGATAAGCGATATACAATAAAAGATTTGAAGGTAAAACGTCAAAATGGTAACTGTAAGGAATAACCGGGGAATGGTAATGGTGTATGTCAAGAAAGAAAGACGAAAATATGGGACAGTAGATAAACTACATATAATGCTCAAGGTGATGAAATAAACGTTGTAACTTAGAGTAAGTATTTACTTCTTTCATAAATTAAATAATACATGTGATGTTTATTGTCTCAAAAAGTTCCTTCCTGTCATGCAAATTATGATACTGATCGCACCTAGGTTGACCGTTTATACATATAACCTGTAGTATGGCGCTAAATAACCTAATCGTCAATCAATCAATCAATCCAATAGCAGCATAGGAGAACAAATATTCAAATTGATACACGTGCATGTACCCGTTCCTGGGTGTAAATGCGTTGGTGTGTTGGTGTTATATAGACATAAATGGTGTCTGGAAATTAAGTCTTCTATGTTGTGGCCTCTGTCACTTATGTGATTTCATCACCATATCATGTTATGGGCATTAAAATCCCAGAGTAAAACATTGGATGCGGAAAGATGTTGAACAATATTGTCTTATTCGTTTGGTACTAGGTTGGTGTTTGGTTTACATCAATGACTTGCAAATTTGTTTTAAAAGGGATGACACTACGAGTGGCTATATTGGTCACAACAACTGAGACTGCTCATTTTGAAAGTAGGTGTTAAACAGGGAGTAGTTTTAAGTGTGATGTTATCGTATCTTTCAAGAATGATTCCTGAAGGCAGAGTACTGAAGGATCGTGCTCGTTTAAAAGCAACCATCCGTAGGGAGGAGGTAGTCATTGCAATAATTCGAATTGATCATGAGTACATAACCCACCACATACACATACTAAAAGGTGACGATCCACCAGAGTGAGTTACATGCAATCAATCATTAACTCTTAAGCACTTTATGACATAGTGTTTTGACTTGCAACATATGCATGATAAGTATTATAATGTGCATGATATGAATGCACTTTTTATACTATATTATCACTTGCATTATAGATTTCATGAAGGACTTAAACCTTTATTTTAAGCTATACCGTGTAAGCCATCACCTAGAGCATTTTTATGTAATGTACATAACGCCCCGAATCTTCACCGTTTTACTTTGAACTATTTAGGTTTTTTAAATCACTGGTCGATATTAACGTTTTATCATTTTTAAACGTTTATACATATAACCTACTTGATGGCGCTAAATAGCCTAAAAGTTCTGCTTCGCCGTTAAAAAAACAATCAATTAATCAATCGTTTAAAAAAAGCAGGAAAATATCATTGCTGATTGTTTGTTAAGTCCTCGACAGTTCCATTGTATGATAGTGTACTTCAAAACAAATTTAAGATTGTGGAGCTAAGTTGCAACTTGCGCGGAGGCAATCTGTGTGGCTACTTCTCTGGAGGAAGTACGGAGGTGAAGTTTTTGTTTGTAGGTCTGAAGCCACCTTGAGTACATGGAACAGTTTCTGCTGCATCCACCCTATCAATGTCTCCAAACCTGTTACAGATTTTGATGTGATCATTTGACCTCTTTTACTGCATATTTCCTTGAGATTTGTTTTGTTCTGTGTGTTTGTGGTGATTTTGGTGGTTGGGTATTATTGAAAGTTGATGCCGTGATGTACTGTGCTTGGTAATGGGGGTGGGATGTGTTAGAGCTTGCTGTTGAATCTGGTGCATCTGACTGTGTTTAATCGTCCTTCATTGTTTTTGGATTGGTCTTCACTATATTGGAGAAAGATGGGATGTTTTGGCCTTTCTTGCTTCTGGATAGGGAATGTTAGATGTGTGCTTTACACTCTCTATCTCCTTTTCCTATTTCCATGTACACAATCCTTGAAATTGCTCCTTTCCACAGCAGACACAAATGGGGATATGTTCTACAATCAGATTCCTGATGAGAATGGACTCCACATCAGCCTCCCATTTGGACTTTTGAGCAATGATCTTCATGTTGGAAATAGTTCTGTCACCGGTAGCTGCAAAGGTGGTTAGTATGTAGATAAAAACCTTCACTTGCAAAAGCCAGCTTTGAACACTCTGGAAACTGTAGGTTTGTTGAAGGTGAGTACGGTGGTGTTGGTGTCCTGCAAATTGTTATTGCATTGAATACGTATTCTACAGACTGCAGTGACACCTTCGTGTTTTATTGCTCAATTATATCTGTGTCGCTGACTCCGTTCACGTCACGACAGCGAATCAAACATTTTGACGTATTCAGTGTTGTGTGCGCGAATGAGGTCACTGGAATGTCGAGGACTGTTTTTATTTTCCTGATATTCTCTGCTTGACCTCTACACTCACACTCAACAAATATAAAAAACGATTTCAGCTTTTTGGTTTGACGATATATCCCGTTCTTGTTTCCCCAGTTACAAAAAGAAATAATGCTGCAAGCGTTTTTGAGTCATCGTTAGATTGTATACCCATATGTTTGATCATGACTCCATTATACACGGTTCGTCATCTGACTCGGATCAAGCTGCGTTACGTTTGTTTGGATTTTTTGGGGAAGTTTCCTTGTTGTTTAATTTAAAATGCAGCAACTGTGATCCCCGCCCACCATAGAGCCCAACATGTCCCAACGATACACAGAGTCTATACTCAGTCGGTAAAATTACCTCCTGATTGACCCGTTCAACCAACGGCTTATATGAAGTCTACTAAGATTTGGAAAAGGGAACGCTTAACGGATAGTCTGTAGGGGCAACGGTGGTATCAAGAGAGATACAAGGTATAAGGAGAAAGATAAAGAAGGTGTGCAAGTAAATACAGACTCCCTGGGGCTCGGTGTTACCAGCCGATTTGTCAAGACCAGGCCAATCCCGACCACCCGTCTAGGAGAGGTAGCGGCCAAAGCAGTGTATTGCATCGGAAGGCCTCTGTTCAACTAGCAGGATACTTTCCTCCCCCCGACACTAGATGCAATCCACGGCAAATAGGTTGCCTCTACTTAGTCGCCTTTTACGACACGCAGTGAGACACGTCGGGCCCATTCTACAATCCCGGACCCACATGGAGAGTGGGGTCAGGAAACGTAATAACTGTGTTATATCCAGATAAATGTCATTGAAGAAAGTAGACACGTTGATAAAGGGAGATCGAGAAAGGTACACAGAAAGGGTTGTCTTACGATTGCTGAAAAATGTAAAATGTAATAAATAAATAAGATAATTTCCACATGTATACGATGTCATCAAATAATAATAATAATAATAATAATAATAATAATAACAACAACAACAATACTACTACTACTACTGCTACTACTACTACTACTAATAATAATAATAATAATACAAATAATAATAATTTGTATTTTATCAGGCTAGTACATTTGGTTATCAAATACACAAATGCCGTGCCTATCTCGAAATATTTGCTAGATTGTTTACAAAAGCATCACCAATACAGAGTCAGATGTATTCTAACAAACTCAACTACACAGATCTGAAATTATATATATATATATATATATATATATATATATATATATATATATATATATATATATATATATATATATATATATATATATATATAACAGAATTGTTAACGTAGTGTCATCAGGACGAGATCCGATTGCAAATGGTAAAATATATCCATTTTATCACTCTATTCATTTAATTATTAGATGCCATTCCATCATATTATTCTGATATTTTCTTCACACAATGGACAGTTGCACTTCCAGAAGCATAGCAGCGTTCAAATATTCTCCCCATAGCTATATTTTGGTAATGGAAATCAATCAAAAACTACTTTTTACTTTTATTTAATTTCTTTTTTGTCAATATCTTTGAGCACTGCTACTATGCGAGTTGCACATTTGAGAAAGTGACCAATAGTAACGAAACATTTAATCTCATACTATTCGTGGAATCAGTAGTGTAGCTACGTTCGGTCGGGTAGGACAATGCGCTATTACTCTTCCTTGAACGTCGATTACCTCTGTAAAGCAATGCAATTTCATCCTATGAAGCCATTGTTTAACATTGTGAAAGAAATAATAAAATAATTAATTTTTCATGCAGTCGCTATCTCGCGTTCAAATTGATCAACCAATAAAGAGAGATAGTTGTCAGTAGCAGAGCATATATGTTTAAATTTGTTTGTGCTGAAAAAGAATTCCGTCCAGATTGATTTCAAAGCGAGTATTTCAAACTCAGTTATTTTTCTAAAGGTTAGATTGTATAAAGCAAATATGACCTTTCATCTACCCAATACCCTAAATCCCATTCTCCTTCCAATAAAAACGGTTTTTAAT
Source organism: Unio pictorum (assembly GCA_030141615.1). NCBI lineage: Eukaryota > Metazoa > Mollusca > Bivalvia > Unionida > Unionidae > Unio > Unio pictorum. The sequence goes on from JARLTB010000123.1 coordinate 6,996,388, forward strand.
AGAAAGGACACCAGTTCATTAAGGTAAAGAACGGTTTAACATAGTTAAATTACTGAAAGCTTTATTTCATTTTGTATTTCAAGTCTAATGTCATCTACGTTTCGTAAGATATGTCATACACTGATGCTTGTAAGTTGTATACCTTTCGTTTTAAGCCAAATATGTAAAAGGTGCGCGTTTCTCCATAGTTTATCATGTGAGACCTAGAAAAGGAGATTTTAAAAATGAGTCATGCATATCAGAAAATATTGCTTTTGACGGTAAGATATAGGTGTACTAATTCTTTAGACCGATGTACCTAATAAATCTATTCTAGATAGGTATACAATATTTGTCGTGCATATTATTTTATCTTTATGTTCCTTTTTTAGAAACTTGCATTGCGATTTGAGTAACCATGCCGTATGTTTTAAGTATGTATAAGGGGCTTCTTTCCTAATGTATTTGTGGTTTTATTAGTCGCCTTTGGTTAGTATTATTCATGATGATTTTGTAAACGATACTTATTCTTCCAGACATTGGTTTATTGTAGACTTTCAGTAATGTATGCGTTTACATTATGTATATTCTCTTTAATTCTGTTTAATGTTGTAAAGATGAAAATGGTTAACATTCGTAAATAAAATGGGGTCTGTGGATCGCGTTCGAGATAACATGTTAAATCTTTTGAGTAAATTGATCTAGAATATAATGAAAAGGTCAAAAGATAACTTTATCATTGAGAATATAGGAGAGTCGTACATATAATTAAAACAAGGAAAGAATATTTGAAAAGAAATTAACCCCGGACCATTCAAACGTGTATCAATGGAGCGTGAAAAACTTCAAATAATATTTGGAAATACGTGTCAATGTTTTCAAACTTTAGTGACTCAATTTTAAGGCATGTGCACTAACAGAAATTAAAGACAACAAGTACAATCATATGAATAAAATTAGGAATACTTTACTTTTCCCGAAGGCCAAGTCGCCGTATCTGACCATAATTTTAGAGATGCATCTTCATGCGGACAAGTTGCTACAGTCTCAGTTACTTCATTTGTAACCACTACAATAAACAACGCCAAGACATGCGACCAAATCCAACAGAATATCATAGTCGGTGTTTTGCAAATTTCAGCTGGCAATAGCTCTGATGCTTGCCTGTATTTATACCAAATTTTAAGAGCACAATTTGCGTGCTTTGCCACGTGTCTCCTGATATATTATGTCAACTGTGTTTCATTTCCAGCAAAGCAGACGCAGATAGCAGATTTCGCTCCTGGTATTGATGTACCTGTTGGCCGACATCTGTCAGAGACCTAACCACCTCAGGTGATTGGTGCATCGTTCAATGGTTATTAACAACAGGCGTTGCAGTGTGAATATGTTTTGCCTAGATTCGTGACACACAGGTATTAGAGATGGTTGAGACTGGTTTTATGTTTCATACATACCACAGATAAGCATGACCCGCACAAGCGGTCCAAGAGAAGAACTTCACAGGCCTACACAACAAAAATAGTTATACCACTACGACTTAAGAGACTAGGATGCGTATCATATTTTATGGATTCATGTCGATGACGTGCTTCGTGTACAAAATAATAAACATTATTCATTTCATGAAAACTGCTGATCTCAAATTGCTTGGCACCTGGATATACCCGGAGAGAGAGAGAGAGAGAGAGAGAGAGAGAGAGAGAGAGAGAGAGAGAGAGAGAGAGAGAGAGACATTGCTTGGCAGCTATAGCTATCTCTAGCAATCAACCTTTACTGATGGCATTTTGTCAACCAATGTAAATTTACCCGTATGTTGAAGTTTTGTTCTGCATTGAACGTACGTAACGACCTAGTTGCAAATCAATTGCAAGTTCAACATTATTGGGCCTTTATCACCCCCTATGGATGTTATCATTACTGGAACATCATAGCCCACGACATGAGTCAACATTATTCGACTCTGCAATCGCGACAGAATTTAAAATTACTCGACTGCTATAATCACGACAAAATTTAACATTATTGAACTGTTGTAATCACGACAGAATCTAACATTTTTGAACTGCTGTAATCACGACAGAATTTAACATTAATGAACTGCTCTAGTCCCAACCTAATTTAACATTATTGAACTGCTGTAATCACGACAGAATATCTTTACCAACCATAATCAACCCTTAAAACATAACATGGATGAAATAGAAGGAAACGATGTTATGCTATTTTGCCCGACTTTGTATGGATGCATTGATGGCTGTATATTCGAATAAATGCATGCTTAGTCTTCTTTATATTCATATATACATCACCGTCGCTCAGCAGACTTGAATTGGCTGCCCTGGAAATTCGTGCTTTTTCTCATGTAATGTTTTCTGCCTGTGTTTATCTGCATTGACGGTTTCGTCCTGCATAGGATGTTCTGTTGGAGTGTGTTAGTTAATTTTTTTTCTTTTGGTGGGAAGAGCAGTTTGACTTTTTCTTTGCCACTTTGTCCCACTCCCATCACAAAACATGGCGTCATCAGGTTATACTCGCCAGGCTACCAGTTCATGCTACAAGGGGCCTCCTTTAATATTATTCAATAACAACTCTTTGGTGCTTAATAATACATTGTGAACTAGTCTTAACAGCCTGGAACTAAATTGATGTTACTTAAATGTAAACAGCAGACGCTAAGCAGATGTATGTGTTAGAACATCATCTGCTTATTCAATCAAGTCGTTCCACGCAATTCTTGCAGAGGCCGATATTGCTGTCATCGCAAAGAATTCCGTTATCCACGGTCTTAACTACACTAAAACGTTCAATTTAAAATATACAACCTTTAAACTGGTGCAAGCGTCATTCGTAGTTTAACAAAGGTGAGGCCATTTGTTCTACCTCTAAAGCCCTGATACTAGTCGCAATAGCAAGCAGACTGATATGTTATTGGACAGCTTACTAACTCATTGGAGTATGCAACCTTGATAGGTGACAACCTGATTATTATTAGTGATTTAAATGGTTTTTTTGTGTTGAAAATCAATGAAAATTAAATAATTTTGATTATATTCTCATCTTCAACTTCAAACGATCAGTTGGCGAACCCACCAAAAAACATGGTCGCATGTTAGACTGGATTCTTCATAGGCCTGATGATAATACTCTAACGTCTTCATTGGTGTCTCGCGAACTTGCATCAGGTAGCCTCTGTCATATGACATCTCAACTTAGTAGTCCCTAACCCTTCACCTTTGTTTGCCACAAACATAAATCTCAGTAGAACAAAATTAATGCATAACATACAAGCACATTAAATATCTTCGTTTTGTTTTCTAATTTCACGGTGATTGTTCCTACAGTCATTTAGTTGTATTGATTTTGTGTTATCGAACATTGTATGGAGCGTAGAGGTTATAAAGTCCACATTATGAGTATGTATGTATGTATGTATGTATGTATGTATGTATGTATGTATGTATGTATGTATGTATGTATGTATGTATGTATGTATGTATGTATGTATGTATGTATGTATGTATGTATGCTTCTTTATAAATGGATGATGTTGTAAGATAACTGAGGTTACAGGTATCAGCATTGAGAGTACTATCATCGCAGCAAATATTCGTTCTCTTTAATCCAGCGACGTATACTGAACATTACTTCAACAATGTTGACTATCTGACTCCTGGATGTAGAAAAACTACTTCTTAAATTACATGAGAGTCATGCAATACATCATGACGCATTGCTTTTTATGGACACTAAGCACGCAATTCAAAATTAAAACGTTTTTTTTTTAAGTTCTCCAAATGCCATATTTTAAACAAACGATGCACAGCAGTTGGCAATCTGCCACAATTAGTTTCAAACAGATGCATGTTTGTCTAAAGTGCAACTTACCGGTCATGTCGTTCGTTCTGCAGAGCTGTAGCTGTTATGGTTAATACAGACAACCCTATCTACGTCCAAGTGAATCTAGTCATAGGCGAAAGGAATCAGTCTTATCTGGTTTTTTTTGGAAAGTCAATATCAAACAGATGGGTGTCTGTGGGACACATAGTACTAATTACATGGAAAAATGGGAACCATCCTGGAAATGGGTGAACATTAAAAAGAGTATACATTTCGTTTGGCTGGCCAGGATTAGTTAATAGTGTAAGCTATGTTTTAGGAAGGAGCAACTTTTCAGTTCTTATCCTAGTTGTAAATGAAGAAATGGAGACATTGTTTTATTGATTAAAGTTCAGTCATTTAACAGTTTCGTGTTCTGAACACGTATTTCTAAAATTAGCACCCGACTGGTGCGAAATTGAGCCGCATATGATTGAAACACATGCACGACATAAAAATGCCGGGCCTCTTACCCTTTTCGCTTCACAGAAGCTGACATACAGGTTTCATCTATACAGCTAATAAAAGGTTTGAACATGAGCATTCAGAAAGTTTAAATTATTGACATTTTTATATAATGCATATGTTTACTATATGAACTGAATTAGTACCGTTAGTCCTAGATGAGTATAGGAATATGGAGCCTTAGTACACCGAAGTCAAAAAGCGAAATGAGTCATTTTCTCAGCGATTTATGCGAATCAACACATGTCTGAAACCATCTATTATATTCAGGCCACGCATTATTATAGAAACATAATGCAAAACATTATTTTTTATCTGCTTTATTTTGTTTCTTGTGAGGGATTTCATTGTGTTGTCTGTTATTTTATCATTTGATGTGATTATGTCTATACCTTTACCTGTGTTAAAAAGCACAACTTACAATATCCCACGAAAACACCCGCCCTTGGTCACGTATAAACGTACGCTTTTGTATGTTGTGTTAAATATAACACACTTTAACACTATAATCGTTCCATTGTACGTTATTGAGTATTGCATTATGTTACTCATTTTTTATTATATTATACCCGTTTCCAATTAACATTGTATTTGTATATGTGGGGGTAATGAAAGGAAAATCGGTGATTTAAGGATAATAGCATAAATCCCGTTCCGTCAACTGTTGCATATCTTTGATCGGGTGTTGGATGGTAAAGGTGTGTGTAGCGTTTTCGTAATCTGCATTACATTACGTTTTGTATATACAGGTAAATGTCGCTTGGTAAATAGATGTGTTAGTAACAACTATATAACTGCTATTTTCATCAGTCGTTTCATTTATGAGGGTAGCTGAATGTCCATCTCTCCATTATGTGCATTCACGCATAATACTTCTCTGTACGGCTTTATCAGGCTTCGTTGTTAACATTCTGTTTGCGGTCCATGTGTTTAATGTCCACAAGACTCATACTGGACCTAGTGTTAAATTTACACAAGCACTTTAGTAACACATACTGTGAAGAAATCATTAAACCTCATGGTGTCTCACTAATTTTTTAATTACATACGGTCGCAAAGTTATGCAGTACAATCCATAGCGTCCTATAACGACTAATAATGTTAAATTCCTATAGAACAATTACTTGCCCAAATTTGCTACATTCGCATTGTCCTCTATGCAGCCACCTAACCCCACTCTCCCAAAAGACGATGTTAAACTTTTCATATGCCTTCGAACAATCACTAAAACCACTGATATCAAGTTCACATGGAGCCCCATACCCGTCCGTCATTTGCCATACTGTTAAATTTCCATACAACAACTTAATATTAATTCCTTGTAGGATTCCATACTGTCTTAAACTGACGATAATGTTCTAGTTCAATATAGTGTTAAATTTCTCTTAGGTCTCCCTACTGATAATATTCGTAGATGACCCAGTGGCCAGTAATACTAAAATCCCATACCGGCACGCAATGGTTAATTGTGACCCATTATGTTTTATTCCCATAATTTGCTGGGGGCGGAAGTGGGGAGGACAATAATGGGTCAGCAATACCAATTAGCATTGGTTATAATAACCCCATAGTCACTGTGTCATCCTTAATAATAAATTCCCATATCTTGCTGTAACATCCAGTAATGCTTACTCTACCAGTCCATAGATTTCCATACGTTTTGTATTCAAAGGGGATCTTATTATCCCCTCACTTAGTTCCAACAATCTAACTAATTATAACTAATTAAAAACTAATCTCTTCTTGCCATAGGTACATTTCATACTGAGAACCTATTAGGGTGATTTGACTAATTCATGTTTGCAAAACCCATTAATATCACAGTAACCGGTTGATAACATTTTTCATTGTCTGATTTTGTTATTTTAATTTTCATGCATTGAGACTTAACGTTTCAGAGAAAAGTGAAAATAACGTGTTTCCAAAAATATAATATGATTGGTAGAGAGATGCAGTTTAAAACACTTTTGATATTTAATTTATTAAACCAAGATAAGTTTAAATCTGTCAATCACTCTTTTCCAATGTGCGTTTGTTTTTTGAAATACAATAAACTATGGACAATAAATATATGTGTATATATATATATATATATATATATATATATATATATATATATATATATATATATATATATATATATATATATATATATATATATATATATATATATATATAATTATGTACACGGCAACCTTATTACAATATGATTATATAATCGCACTAGCACGACATGCAATCGTTTTGTTTTATTATTGTGTGTTTTTACATAGTAATAATTCCATGATAATTTTGTAATTTAAAGTCTAGTTCATTTTCTCAATTAGTTTCACTGATTACCAAATATAATACATAATCGCACTAACAGTAAAATCAATCTTTTTATTTATATCCGTTTGTGTTTTACATGCTCATATTTCCATGCAAAGTTTGGAACTACAGGTCAAGTCCATTAACTGATTATCAAACATTCTACATAAATGTGAATGGAAAATTCCTGAAAAAGAGTGCGATTATTTGGGCAACATCGAGTCAACATGCTAAACTTCATATTTTGTAACTTTTTGAAGAACTAATACGAAGATCAGATCAAACTGTGACGATTTGTCACCTATATACTCATTTATTATATGTCACCTCTCATTCAACCTGTCATCTCCTCCGAAAGTTGGTAAATAATATCCACAAGCAAATACAATGTGTGATGTTAGCAACTACAAATATGTATGTATGTATGTATGTCTGTCTGTCTGTCTGTATGTATGTATGTATGTATGTATGTATGTATGTATGTATGTATGTATGTATGTATGTATGTATGTATGTATGTATGTATGTATGTATGTATGTCATTTTATTTATGGTATTATGGTATGGTTATGATTATGGTTTAACTATTATGATCAATTATTCAAGTTTATCAAATGATTGTCCGAATCTCTATATGCTTGTTTTCTGGTTTTGTCGGTACTGTGGGGATAAGATCAAAGCTTTGTTACTTTTAATGATTTACACTGTTTTAACCAAAATGTGGACTAGTAGAGGTACATCATTCAAATGTGAGATTTTTTAAGTTTGCTAGAGAAAAAGCAAAATTGCGTATTATCATATTACTTTTTAATCTTTGTATAAAATTGCAAATCTATTTTTGGCTTGCACTACAATGAACGTAAAAATGTAAATAAGCATTTATCAAAGTGTCACGTTTGGGTCTTTTAACAGCAACGTGAAACTCATCTTCTTTATATGCACAAAGGGCACAGTCTTACAAGATGGGGGATATTCTTAAACTTGAATATTTTAACAGTATTAGAAATATCACATTTCCGAACATAAAAAGAAATGTAAATGTAAAACAAAATATGTGACTATGAAATCTACAACAAGTGATTTATTTTAAATGTTTTTGGTGTAGACAATTGATTAAGAGTATAGAAAGTAATCGAGAAATAAATCGTGCTTAATATCGAAATTGCACAGAATGAAGTGGCTTAAGTTTTGGTTCATGTATTTGTTTTTATTGCTGCTAGCCATTTAATCTGACGCGATTTAAGGTGTGCAAGTAATAACACTTTGATAGGTTCTCATTATGAATGATCTATATTTCAACATGATATTCACCGATACAGAAAAGAAAAGATAGAAATAAAACGTATGTTTATTTCGTATTTAATGAAACAATTAAGGAATAGACCAAATATGTTCCCGGTATCAATTTATCATCAAAACCCCACGTATTTAGAATGCATTGGTGACACACAACATGCTTACAACAAGACGACGCGTTGAGCGTCTGATCGTTGAAAGGTAATATCTTTACAACATATGCATGATATTGAATTCAAAGATGTTTGCTTTTACATTGCTACACCTTGTCAATCTTTCTGTTCAACAAGATCAAGAGGTGAAAACTGGTTACGTAATGAAAGCAGCGTGAGGATAATTGACAGAAAGATAAAATGGTTTCTGTTTAGAAAGGCAAACATACATTGTTTTTAGTTCACGTTTGAAGGACATTTAGTGATTTTAAAAGAAATAAATTAACCTTTCCGAAATTACTGTTAGCGGAAGCATTTTTGAAATGTGGTGGTGCACATTAACATCTTTGTTTCAAACGATTTCTAAGTCGATCATAGCAACGTTAAACAGCGAGGACACAATGGTAATGGGAACTGTCTTCACAGAAAACACTTCCTTCACTGATGATGTGCAAAATACCCTTGCGACATTTAAAGTTTCAATTTCACTCTCTAACAGGTATATCTTTGTACGTTAATGCATTGAAGCTCTTAAGGGGCGGTTTATTGATACAGCTACAACCATACTTTATTATTTTTTTCCCGTGGCTGTCACAACTCAATAATCTCTGTTATTTCATTTTCTAAACTTTTCTATTTGATAGAATCAACTATAGATTCCCAACAAAATAGCATGGTCTCTATCGTTGTTTGTTTCTCACAGATATTGCATACATTTATTGAAATAATGGTAGTTCTTCTTACTCAGTGAGCATTCTGAGATGTTTTAATTTTAGGTTTAATAGCTAATGCAATGAGTTTTCAATTTTTTAAAATGCATAGTTATCTACTTGAATAAAATCTGTTCCTCTATAAAGTACTGGTCATTATATTTGTGCAATAATTTAGGATTAATTAAAAAACCAACAAAATGTATTTGATATTTAGCTGTGACATTTTCTCTTCTCACTGGAGAAAATAATGCTTTAGAAATCATACTAAATACCATAAATAGAGGTTGGCAAACTTTGCATCTTATATTTATCTTGTATTGCATCATAGAAATACATTCCATCGCCGTAATCATTAGGACCACCGTATGTAGTTATAGTAAACATGCCAATTGCTTGGGTTATTCTATACAGAGGGTGAACTATATCATATACATATTAAACAAATAACTGTATATATCCAAATACTAGTCCAAACAACACTCACACTGGAACAAAGGTCAGTCCATTTTTATTGTCTCTACCAACCTCCTCCTGGTAGGAAAAAGCTGACTGAATCTTTTTGGAGCAGTTTCCCAATTGTTTTGAGTATGGAAATTCGATAGGTGGCAACCAAATTATTCTTGGAGATTTAAACTTTCACTTGCACTGTCCTGAAAACCCATACACGTCAAAACACCTAGATTCCATTCATGTTTTCAACCTTAAACTGTACGTTAACCAACCCATCCTTAAACTTGGTCACATTTTATACTGGTTTCTTCATTGAGCTGATGATAATATTCTGCAATCCACCCTTGTATCCCACGAACCTACATCAGATTATCTCTGTATTATATGCCATCTCGACGTATCAGTCCCTAACCCTCCACCTTTATTGGCTACTACGAGAAACCTCTGTATGATAAATAGAACCAAATTAATGCATGACATCCAAGAAAACCTAACAAATTACTTACATCCTACAGCAGAACAACTCGATAAATACCTGCGTTCATTGCTTAAAAAACGTGCTCTAGCCACCAAATCCAGAGTATCAATAAAACAAATAAATGTTCTGCATGATATAGCAGTTTTAGGGACCAGCTCGCACTGCTGAAAGACATCGCCGTAAAGCAGATAGGCGTTGGCTTTCCACCAGACTCATATTCATAAATAAATTTATGAAGCCTCTAAGACGAACGTCACAAACATAGATAATTTAGCCAAATTATCCTATTACAGTACTAAGATCACGGAGAGTTTCAGCTGCAAAGAGCTCTTCGAGATAACTAATAAAATAACGTCAAGGAACAAATATACACCACTTCCAATAATCTTCTCTCCAGTAGACCTTCCGGACCTGTTTGCTAATTCCTTCCGTGACAAAGTACAAAGTATTAGAGATTCGCTTGACATCATAATTCCAATTGACTTGTCGTCACCATACAGTTGCGATACAGAATTTCAGCGACAACCGTTAGCAGCATTTAAACCTGTCTCTATGGATTTAGTACGGAAAATAGTGATGAAAAGTGCACCAAAGACATGTGAACTTGACCCAATTACATCACTACAATATTGACTTCACTAACTGATGTTATTAATATCTCTTTCTCTCATCAGGGGAATTCCCGTCATTTTTCAAAACTGGCATCGTAAAACCTCTGCAGAAGAAATGAACACTTGACCATAACGATTTAAAGAGCTACCGACCAGTTTCTAATCTCCAGTTCATATTAAAATAAATGTTAGAGAAAGTTGTTCTAACCCACCTTGTATCTCATTTGAATTAAAACAGTCTTTCAAGCAAAGTAGTCTGTATATCGCCCTTGCCACAGTACTGAAATTACTCTTTTAAAAGTATTTAATGACATCTCTCTGCTTTGGATCGTGGAAAGATTACAGTCCTCATCCTCATTGACTTGTCTGCAGCATATGACACAATAGACCATGATATATTACTTCACCGTCTCCAGCATGTATTTGGCATTCAGAATATAGCCTTACAGTGGTTCAAGTCCTACTTAGTGAACATGACACCAATTGTGTCTGCAAATGGAATACACTCCAGCCCAGTTGATCTATGTTGTGGTCTTCCACAGGGGTCTGTTCTTGGACCTATTCTCTTCATTCTATACACTGAGCCGCTCTCAAGTGTCATAGATCATCACCCTGTGACTCACCAATTGTACGCTGACACCCAAATATAAAAGTCTAGCCACCCAACTGAAGTTGATTCTAACATCCAAAGAGTAGAGAGGTGCATTTCTGATGTGATATAATGGATTTCATGTCATAAGCTGCAAATAAATGATAATAAAACTGAGGCCATTCGGATCATAGCACAAAGACTTTATCAATTACATCCTTTACATCAGACAATAAATATCAGCAACACCAACATTGATGTCACACAGTCAATAAGAAACCTAGTGTTACTCTCTCATTTCACCAACATGTCATGAACATATGCAAGGAAGAATATTTTGAGCTGCGACGCATGAGCTCAATTCGCAAATATCGTTCAGTTGATGCCGCAAAAACACTTGTGTGTTCATTAGTACTTTCAAGACTGGACTATTGTAACTCCATTCCGGCTGGTTTATCACATTATCTACTCCAGAAAATTCAACAAGTTCAAAACACAGCTGTTCGGATAATCTTTAGAGTACCTCGATCAGAACACACCTCACCACTGCTCCGTACCCTACACTGGCTTTCCATTCGATACAGAATCAAACACAAAATTTGTTATCTGTGCTACGTTTCACTGACAGACTTCAGTCCAACATTCCTATCCGGCCTCACCCATGTGTATACACCAGCAAGATACTTACGCTCCTCTTCTGACAATCGTATAATCATTGTTCCCACTATGAAAACAAGGTTATATGGATAACGTTCTTTTGCATACCAAGGCCTGGCAATGTGGAATGAATTGACCATTGAAATTAGACACAAGGACATAGTGGTCTCTTCTAAGAGTGCTCTTAAAATGCACCGTTTGCGACTGCAGGAACAAACTTAGAGACCTAATAATATTTTATACCTTATATGTTTCTAGGATGTTTTTATGTTTTCCAATTTCATGCTTTTTGTTTTTTGTTTTTCTGATGTGTAGTCATACCATTATAGATGTTGTAAAGCAATTTTTAACCTTATATTTCAGGAATTTTATTTCTTAATCCATTGATGTTACTCTGTAAACAAGTTTTCTCTAAATGGATAATACTCATGAGCAGATTAAAATACTGTCAGAATAATTGTAACGTCTATCTGTATTTTAGCCAATCCAAGTGGACGAATTTTGATGAATGTATATCTTCTTCAAACATAATACAAAGTGATTAGGAATATTACGACGTTTTTATTAGAACTGTAAAGTCTTACTGATACATCATTTAAGAGACTTCATTGCCCATTTAGCGACTATATAAAAAAGTGAAACAATTTTATGACTTTAATTTGTCTGCTGTCGTAATATATAGTTGCTACTAGACGCCCGATCTCTCATGCCAACGAAACAAATCCAAGGTATAAATAGAATGACTAAACTGTAAATGTTGATAAACGCAAAAAAAAATATCAGGAATAAGCGGATCATCCAACAGATCCTACAAAACTGTTCACTACTCGTGTCTACCATGTATATGCAAGTACAGCATATGAATGGCGTAGATGTCCGAATACCCACAATCCTCATATGATATTCAATGAAAGGGTAAAGAAACGGAAGTCAGAGTTGTAATCGTAATGATGTAAAGGGTAATAAAACAAGTTAGATATATAATTAAAATTGTTACGACAATACTTTTAATTACAATACAATAGAAAACATCACAAGATAAGTGCTCTGTTCAAGTAACGGCTCGATAAAGCAGATAAACATGCAGCCCGTTGATGGATCATTAATCTGATCCTCTACTAAATGTGTAGTTCCTATTCTCCCAATGTTTGTTGTTTATATGTTTTTATTTTGATTTTGTTGGTGGCTTCAGAGGCCTCGTTGATTGATCTGATTGTCCTTACACCGTAGAGCTAGATTGAAACTGAAGACAGTAGTTTGCAACAGGATATCGATAATTAGAAGTGGTTATTATTCATACCCTTCAGTAAAATTCCCAGCATCAACTCTGATTTAGTCTGCACGCGGACGCATTGAATTAAACTATGTAATTGCTTGTTAAGATTGGACAAGGTCAGGAGTTTCTGTTGTGAATAACATCAGTCAGTTCACTCTTAATTCCTTGAAACAACTTCTTCAAGCAGATTTAAGCATCTTCTGTTCACTGAAACCACTCTCAGCTGGTATGCTGGCTACTGGAATAGCTAATGCAATAACTACGTTTTCTAAAAGGCTTTAAGATGACCTAATTCCCTGTTATTAACGGAAATCAAGGCTGTGTCGCGTTCATGAAAATGTGCTATCAGGCTATCATTGTTAACTCCAAAAATATATGAAAAGAATACGTCTGTTTCTGACAGGCTTTGATGTTAAACCAGTGAGTTTGGAACACGATTTGCAGCAGCCACATATTTGTTCGGTTTAGAAATAAATTATATATGTACAATGTCATATATATCTAGCAGATAACTAACTATGTACGCGACCATAATTTCCTCCTTAAATACAGTCACTCATGACCTACTGATCATCTTCAGACATTGATTATATGTTTGAAGAGGCCTATCTAATTCCGTCATACAAATTCCAACATATATTATATGTACATCACGGTCACGGATAAAATAATCATCTGCGAATTGACAACTCTTTGCACATTAAACGTTTGTTTCATGAGCAATGCATTGCTTAGATAGATTGCTTTAGTTACTGATTGTGACGAGCGTATTTTGTTTTTCATGATAATTGTGTTTGTGTTCTTCAATTTCGATGTATCGTGCAAACATATTTGACATTTTCACTCTGAAAGTAGATGCAATTTGGTAAACTTTGAAAGTTCATTATTCATTTTCTATCTACTACATTCAAAATTAATAAATTGTTGTAAATGTCGCCGTACGTGAAATTGGGTGGCTGTTTCGTATCATAGATCAATTCATTTATATTTCAAAATGCATTAATCATTAAATCTATATTTTCTGACATTTCAGTGTATGTCTCACTTTGTGAAAGAAGTTTTGCGTGTATATAATGACAAACGCAGCAGCGGTGCTCCAAGCGGCTGATATATTTACTATTTTGTTGAATGTATGCACGAACGCATATATCACAATATTATTGTATTAAAAATATTAATATAATGATAATGATCTTTCCCAATTTTGGAAAGTGAGTCTATCTACAAAGGTCACTTGTGTACAAAGGTCACTTTTGCTTTTCATATGGATGGCAGATTTTGACAGGTACTGTACATAAGTAATAATGAGAGATATATGATTTTATAACTTATCCACGCTAATAAATGATTTGTGAATTACATTATCCATTGACTTAACATATGTCAAGGGCCTAAGGTGGCAAGTCATTACTACTTGAGCTCTGTCAGAGTCTCTATGATATGTCAACAAGATTTCCAGAAGATTTCAGTGGGTACGTGGTTTTCCCAATGTTTTCTTCGGTATTTTCCCCAACAGATATACTCGACTCAACGTATAACCCCACCTTCAAATTGGCAACGTGCATCAAACGATGTTTTACCAGCTAACGTTTGAAAACTATTTGAGATTATTGTTGTATCGACTTTTCAACCAGTAAGTGTTCATCGGTCAGGTGTAGATACTTTGTAAACAACGGTTGATCAGCTTCGTTTGGTGGTGCTAAGCTTTTGGGAGACGGATAATGCCTTCAAAGCAACGTATGTGGCGATTCATCATCGATGAGTGACTTTTATATCGAATCACAGGTGTCATCGAAATCTCAGGAGTTATATTACTAACAATAACCACACATTCACACTTTTAATTGGTGGCGGTTACTGCGTCGTGAATAACGGATTGCCCAATATAAGCAAGTGATTATTCAGCCATGGTAGGTATCAATTTCATACCTTTACCTATACAAATTACATTTAGAACATTCGCCCATCTGCAATGTACTTCCCTGTTGCCTGAATGTATGTGTATGTACCTACCGGCATATAAAGAAGTCGAAATTTAGATAATATTATGCATCAAGTTGTAACTAATATGTTCGTTTTAATAAAATCTACTTCATAAAAGTGCTTTGAGTGCTAGCTATTAATTTGTCATAGTTTCATTTTTATTTCCATACAATTCCCTTTGAAGAAATTATTAAAAGCAGTGATACCGATAAAGCTTCAACGTATATTTAACGAGAACGCCTTACTTTTTATTGTACAAATATTATAAAGAACAATGGAATATTACGACATGAATGTAATAGTTTTTTGCCAACATTTCTTGTAAAATGGTTGCTTGGCACCTTTACCAATATACATAAAAGTGTCGAAGAGACAATATTATTGTATACTTGAACTGTACTTGAAAGTGTCAAAGCGACAATAACAATGAAGTAATCAGACAGGTATATATTGAATCTCATACAGTCAATGGTTACTTGAAAACAAAACAAAATGTGTTTTCCTCTATCAGTGTAATACACAATTGGTTATTTACCATGATCTTTGGCTGTTAAAAATTGTTATATCTTGCAATGTTAACAACTATCACAGGATATTAAAGACGATGTAGTTGATATAACGATGACAGTGGATCACAATGATACCGTACGTTGTATGTGAATCAAATATCATAAAACATGTATTATAGAAGTTGATAAAGTAGTCTGCTGCTTTCCCTTGAAGTTTAGGACATTAAAGCAAATTATTTGTGCAATTAGAACTGTGCTAATCAGACTTAACTACCATCATTCCAAACCTATATGAATAAAGTTATGGGAAGACAATAATTTCGATGAATATGATATGTGCACGTTCGTTATGTATCTGGTAAAACTAAAACATTGAGAATGCAAATAGCATTAACTGGTATAACTGTCATATATAATTATATAAATCCCATTAAAGGTGGGATAAAGACTTGAATGGGTTTGAGAGTCTAGTGGAGAAAACATTAAAAAATATTTGGCAATCAGTAACACCAACGAATTTCAATTTTTGAACAGTTACAGAGAGAATTGTGATAAAATAAATTTGAAATATAGTACATTATTTAGCAGTAAAACCTATTGCCCAGAATAACAAAACAACTACTTAAACTAATGTACATCCAGTGATAAAATAATAGAACGATAATTAACGTTGAATATCTAAGAACAATTTAATTATTATATATAGGATAAACCTATAGAAATATAATTTAAATTAACAAATGTGAATGGAAAACGATTAGAAACACACACAATTTCAAATTTCTGTTTTAAATATTAGATCGATGAATATCAAACCTGTCCATGATTTGACATTTATCGAATAATGCGACAAGCTACAATGTTAGGTGTTGAGAAATTTAAATGAAATCAAAAATGTATGATCATAGATAACTAGTCAAAGTCTATCAGCGTGGTCCAACATCCCTTAGACATTGTTAAAGCTGATATTATGCCTATATTTGTATTCAAGGACTTTGCTGAATATAGGTTACGCTGTATAAACAAGTTACGCATGATATAGATGTAGTTTAATAATCTGTCTGTATTAACATATCAGGCTTGTTAACAAATTCTGTCAATATTGATAGCTAAGCGACAATTTTAAGATCGTTAGACTATATGCTGATTTTTAAATTTTTACTATCAGAACCTCCTGTGGTTGAATGTTCTAAGGCGCTAGCATTTACCACTGCCTCTGTCCTCACGAATTGAATTTAGGGCTTGACCAACGTGGGTATAGGAGATAGCTTGCCCGTGGTTATAGACGTTTTCCAAGATTTGTACTCCGCCACTTTAATGTCCGCTATGACTAGTTTATTGTACGCTGTCAATGGCGTTTGAACCAACCAGAATAAACCAGTCTTGCGTATTTATTATTTATAATCTGTCACAAATGTTACTGAGAGATACGGAACAATCAATGCAGCAGTTCTGCTTTAAAGAAACAAAAACATGTACAGATTTATACTTTACAACAAACAATATTGTCTTTACGTTTTGTCTTTTATTTAATTAATTCCCTTACAATGGCATTTATGTTTCGACTACATCACAGCGGCAAAAATGTTCAGCATAGAATAACCTCACAATTAATTCCCCTATAATTACATTTAATGTTGTTCTAATACTCCTAATGAAGAGTGCAAAATGTATTCGAGATTTTCAACCAGCAACGGAAAAGAATGGCAGTGACTATAGAAGCTCTGCTAGACACGCACCACCACCCACACCGTCCAAAGCCCATCTTAGAGGTCTAAATGAGACAACATTATACAAAAGTCACTAACGATATCTTTAACGGACTGAAAATGATAGTCATATTTGCCGCATTTTTCTCCCACAAATTACAGCTGATGTCTCTTGAGATATATATTTATTTCATACTCAGCTATAACTTGCATTTTAACACTCCATTTTCCCAGGAATTTCCGTCCTCCCAGTCTTCCTTATTACCGACATTGCAAAAAAAAGTTAACAAACTAATTCTATCCACATTTATTTGTGTGGATCATTCTCCGCCATTCACCTATTTTGTAAGTGGATAGCTTCGAGAGGATATATTGGGACTGGCTGTGAAAGGTCAGATCGTCTCTATTTATTTCAAAACCTAAGAAAAATATAAGTACATCTGGCTGGAGGGTCGGAAGTTACATGTGGTGATGACAGCTGGAGATTAGTCAATTTTCCGAAACCTTTGGATTTCCTTTTCTAAGTTCTCAATATGTTCTATGCTGGTGTAGAAAAATGTCAAAATAAAAGCAAACAACAAACATGAGCAATGTAAAGTGGTTTATTGTACGAGTTAATATTCTGCATGTATCATTGTAGTCAGTTGTTCGTATAATGTTAATATACGTGTAATGTTCGTATTTGGGTTTTCCTTATGTTATTATATGTTGGACGTCCCTTTGGGGAGATCAAGTGTTCAAAAATAATTTATCTTACAAATATAAGCAAGAAGGATACGGTCTTCCTGAGTGGTGTTTCAGTGGGAAAGTAGACGCTTACTTTTTTGCATTTTTCCTCCATCCTTGAATAATTCAAATAGGCGTGCAAAGAGGTACGGACTACTAACTAGTGTTAGTTCTCCACCCACAGATGTTATGAATCATAAAAGTAATATAAAACTAAGACAAATATTCAAAAATACAAAGCAAATTATTGCAGTCATTTTTAACAACATCAAAAACATATTACAACACAAATATACACTTTTCATATACTACAGTGAATATACAATCATTATTTGGTGGTGAGTAACGATAATCAGTGTCCTCTCCAAGTCTTTTCTCCTTTCTACGTTTATTTGTGTATCTTTAGCGAGGAGCAGTGTTTGTCCTATATTTGTTATATACGTGGTACTTTGTGTGTTGATCGTGAGCCCCGATTTATCTGTTAGGATTGCCTGTAAAATATCACATCGTTTTAAGTGTTATCATTTTTTTATTTCAAATCCTATCTAAAAAAGAAAAAGCAATCCGGTTGAGGATGGGGATGGGTATTGTATGTGGAAGTGATAGATGTCGGCCCATCACGGGCAATGTACGTCCGATCACAATATCGGACATTGAAAGAAGCATAATCCACAGAGTAAATATCAGCTTGCTTGACAACTTATTGTAAATTGATAATACCATCCATGCTTAATTACCAGACGCGGTCAAGTAGCAATACTAAATGACCACCGGTAGGTGTGATACAGGATGTAAATGTATACATGGAAAAAAGGAAGCATTTAGTGCTTAGTATGCTCCAAAGGCATGAATGACCAGATAAAAGCAGACACAATTACCAAAATGACCAGACAAACGTAGATAAAATTACCACAATGACCAGATAATGGTATATCAAATTATCAAATGACCAGATAAAGGCTGATAAAATTACCACAATGACCAGATAATGGTAGATACAATTACCACAATGAACATATAATGGTAAATAAAATTACCAAAATGACCAGATAATGGTAGATAAAATTACCACAACGACAAGATAATGGTAGATAAAATTACCAAAATTACCTGATAATAGTAGATAAAATTACCAAAATGACCAGATAATGGCAGATAAAATTACCAAACTTACCAGATAAAGGTAGATAAAATGATTACAGCACTAAAATATGGACTTGCCAGATATTTTATAAAAGGTTAAAGGCACTTGATCCTAACTTTTGATTTGAGAAACGTATAGTCCGGGACGTCGGGTTATGAGATTTAATCAACCCTGCATGTGTAAGATTCAGACTTGTATATTTTTCTATGATTATCACTGTATGTTTTTCCACATTATAGACTTGCTTTTCTGTGTAATTACTCAAACTTCAGTACTATCACAAATATTAATTAATGCACACGATTCAGTGAAATATATCCCTGAGCATGGATACTTTATGGGGACCAAACCGAGAACTGAAGCCAGATGCGTATCCATGTTTCTCTAGGTAATTATTGTGAGATTAAACTTGACTAATTTTTATTAAAACAGACATAACTTATGTATATGATTAACAAGAGTAAAGGCAAAGGCCTGTGTGTTTGGTTTACTTGAATCCTATTTTAATGCCAAGAAATCACATATATGGACAAGTAGCAAGGAACTACAAACATATATTGAAACGAGAGGGATGGAAGAACGAGAAAAGCGCGTGTGCGAATGTGAGAGTACGACTATTTATTTGTTTTATAATTAAATCTGTTTCGTGTGATAAATTCTATTGTCTTGTACATGATCATCATTCTGATATGGATAGTTTTAGAGTCTTAAGATATAAACATCTTTAGATTTAGAAAATGCATGTCTTATAATCTAAAATGTTCTATAATTTCAGTAATAAGCTTATCTGAACCTTGAAATAAACATTAATTTCATCCAAGAAACACCCTGGAAATGTATCATTAGAAAAGCGTGAGAACCATGCATGCCCTTTTCTAAAGGCAGATAAACCTTTCATATTAGAGGTACGCCTGAAATCAATATTTCCTAATCGAACAATAAGTAGATACACAATTTTTACCGCATTTAATATAATAAGCTGTTGCACACCTTGCTATATTTTTGTGTTATTTTTTGCATTCTGTTTTGAGAAAAGCTCGAGCAAAAAAGTGTTTATAACAAAATATGTTCAACTTGTCATCGAGATTGCTCAGGTGGCCTAGTGGTTAGAGCGTACAATTCAGATGCGAGAGGCTGTGGGGTCAATCCCCGGCAAGGCCATACCAAAGACATATACAAATGGTACTAACTGCACAAAAGTTATCATACGTTTCTTGTTAAAGGCTTTACAACGACTCAGCCATTTATTAGGAATCGATGAAGAATAGCATGCATCTAATCCCTGAGTATGATTCATAATTGATGAAATGTGAATTCCTTGCAAGGGTTTCCATATGAGAAACCTTACGTAAAAACTCATGCAAAAGACAACCAATGGATACATGCATATAATCCCAGTGTTCCGTCTCCCTAATTGACATTTAATGTAAGATTAATTAATTATCCTTTCCTTCTTCTGTAGGAGTAACCCTACCAACCGCCTCTCTGCGCAAGAAATAGCAAAACATGTCTGGTTTAAGAAATTCTGCTGGGAGGGATTAAGAAAAAAAACATTGAATCCACCTACCATTTCAAAGGTTAGAAGCTCTCTCTCTCTCTTTCTCTCTCTCTCTCTCTCTCTCTCTCTCTCTCTCTCTCTCTCTCACACACACACACACACACACACACACACACACATATATATATATATATATATATATATATATATATATATATATATATATATATATATAATTCGGCGCAACGATACAACATTCCTGTGAACATTGGATCACACATTCTTTTTGGTCTAATATCCAATTTATATCAATAAAAAATCACCGTCGTCCTTTAATTAGGAAAGATGAATGTTTGATTAATATGATCCTTACCATTAAAGTCTCAAATATTAAAAAGTGCCCATTCTTTAAAGATGTTTGCGAACACAGACACTTTTTACCTGTAAGGAAAAGACATAGCTGTTCAGACTCGAGGAACGAAGTAATTCTACTCTCTATTTATACGCAATTTTATTTTCCAATCAGTTCGGATCAGGACAAGGCTCTTGACCTTTCCCACAATTGAATGAAAATTTGTTTTTAATAATTTAAAGCTAAATTCAATCTTAAGAGTTATGCTAAAACATTATGTCCTAATAGTTTTATATTTGATTTATTCAGATCTCATCACCCATTGATACCAGGAATTTCGATGTTGATGAATTGCCAGAGAAGGCAAAGTGTCCACGCACAGATAACGTTTGAAGCTGGGACCCAGATGTTTAGTTAAATATCATCACTCCAACCTATCGGCAGTCAACTTTGATTTATTTTCAATCAGCGTAAATTTGTAGCTGAGATACAAGAGAACTGGATACGAGTAATAGTTTATACTAATTAAAGTGCCCATAAAGCAAACTTACCTGGATCATGTGAACTTCATTTAATAAAATCATGTGAAGCGTAAAAAAAAATAATTTCAAAAAATGTATTGATAGAACCGTAACTTAACACTTGCTGGATATTCAGGCGATGGCCGTAGTCACTTTGTGTGAAGGCCAATACCATATAGGAATGGGACATACTTGAATTTGATACTCACGATATATATATATATATATATATATATATATATATATATATATATATATATATATATATATATATATATATATAGATATATATATGTGTGTGTGTGTGTGTGTGTGTGTGTTAAAAGACGATTCTGTATCACATGACTTCGGGCCCAGCATTTCCCAATGATCAGATAATAATCGTTTCAGTATCCACTGACAACAAGCCTATTAATCGTTTATATCTTATAAAAAAAACCACAAATGACGATTAAATTCAACGTTTTATTGAACAATCGGTACGTCAATTTTGTGAACGAGTTTTCGCTTATAGAAGTGCACGAGTAGGTACGGCGATCATCTGAGAGCGATGAAAGAAACTACAGTTATTAAAGAGTTTGGAATATCCTTTCGATAAAGAACGACAAGGAAACATCGAGATTAGAAAGAACACAATCAGAACATAATCATATTATGATAAAATTTAATGGTGTCACGGAATTGTATAAACCTTTTTATTTATTAAATTAGTGTACTCGAGTTGCGTACAACGACTTAGCGAAGGATTTTTATTAGTAATATAAGGCTCCATTTTTACGAAATATTTATTACAGTTGAACGTGCTCTCTAGCACACTAATTAAAACGTATCCTACATCTAAAATAGTTCTCATAGTTGCAAGAAAACTCGATATATGTACCAATTACGAAAACGTATAATGCAGATTTATTATATACATGTATATAGCAAAGATAATTGCATTTTCAATATTTGCGACCGATTATTAACAAAAGCGGCTGATAATATTGAAAGATATCAAGTTCAGCGGATTAATATTTACCGACCATTATGCAGTGAATTACAACCCAATCGATCAGTTATTTATCCATATTGTTAACTATTGTGCGTAAAATCTTTACGAACCCTTATACATAATATACGATCTACCTTCACATTCCTTTGACAGCTGATTTAAAAAGTAAATGATACATAATTGTACACTTATTACGTTGTATACATTATTTTTGTCTTTACTACATCCACCCATCCTACATATATGTTGGTATTTACCGGTAGTCCTTAAACTTTTAAATTATATTGTGTACTGGTTTATAAGCAATTTTCATTGTGCTCATTCCTCGGTTTATACGGAGAAATACATAAATACTACATATTTACCTATATCAATAACTTATTCACTTAAATGGGTTTTTGTAGTAATCAAATATTCAGTTAATATTTCATTACGAGTGGACTTGGTAATGCAGTTATATGTACTTATTACTCATTCTGTGCGAATAAAAATATGCTGGTTCTTCGGTAAAAGATTGTAATACTTGCTGTTATTATTGTTTTGCATCTCCATATTGTTTACGTACCCGCCCGTTTACCTTAAACATACATAAAACCTGAATACCTAAAAGTATACCTAAATATTTGAATTACTTTAAATATACACACAAAAAATAAGAAGAATATAACAAACCTATCATATCATTGAGGTTGATGGGATAACGATTGTTTCAAATCTTGAAAACCTTTTTTTAAATGCAGTGGTGTTCACATTTCTTATAAAAAGATTCGAAACAGTAGTCATCCAGTAATTTCGTGTACATTTTAATGTATATCAAAGACGATTATTTGAGTTTCATGCATATATTTATTAAAGCTTGTTCGTACTGATCAGATTGCTGAAATATCAATCAAATGTCAGTGGCTGACATTTGCCCTAGATATATGGTGATATAAGAAAGTTAAATTCAAGTGAACAACCTATTTGAAAACTTTCCTCACAACGTTTGACAGGGCTTTGTAGACCGCAACGGTGGCCTAACTGGATAGATCGTGCGCCTTGTATGTTGGAGGTCTAAAGTGCGAACTCCAGTGGAATCTTCCTAGTGTCAGGATAATGTGACTTGGTTGGACATTTATGCAACATTTTATATTAGCCCAATCACTATAGACATCCACAATGCACATCCAGAAACATATATGCACCCTTGTCAGTACAGCAAAGTGCCGACTATGATGTGAGTAAGGAATACATCTTAAAGGGTTAGGAGTTAGTCTATAAAAGAGAAGCTGGACAAACTCAACGCGCATTTGCAAGAGAAAAGGAGAGGTTATTCGATAGGTGGTGCTTAGCGCAAAAGATTGATCGAGATTACGAAAATTTAAGACAACTTGCATTACTGGAAGACCTTAAGAATTGCAACCATAGGGACTTTAAGACTTATCTTGATAAGCATAAGGTCGAAACCTTAGGAAATGCTGCTTGTAGTGCTGATAAGTATTCCTTAGCTCATAAAGTATGTTTTCTAAGCAAGTCTTCCGCTCAGGTATTTCAGCCTAATACTAGCACTTTTAAATTCCAACCTGGCATTAGAACCCAAATTTCTGATAAGATTGATTAAAAATGCTTGTATCTTCCTACGTAACCCTATTGCAGGGAGAAAGGAGATGTTATTTACGATTGCTACAAACTGGAAAAGACAACAGAATCAAGACAGACCTATTCAAAATGCTCTTTTTTTAAGATGTCAATGTTACGGTCACGTATTGAAAGCAATACATTTCTTCGGTCTAATAAACCTCAGTCTGACTATTTTATGGAGGACAATGCAACATTCATGTGGAAGGGTTCTGTTTCACTCAGCGGTGATTCAGCAAATTCTATCCCTACTAAAATTTTAAGGGACACTTGAGCTTCTCCGAATCCTCTATTATCATGCTTATTTTTTTAGAAGTCCTATAAGAGTGTTTCTATTCAGGCAATAGAGTGCTGCTTTAATAATGTTCATCTCCATTGTGTAATTTTTTTTTCATCAAACTTGGTCTCATGACCCGTTACAGTCGGAAATAATGTATTCTTCTGCTATTGAGGGCATTCATTTATTACTTGGCAATGACCGAACTGTATGTAAAGTTGTGGTTAATCCTTCTGTAGCTGACAAGCCTTGTTTGGATCAGAAGGTGGATCCTATTGAAAAATATTTTTACCCTGATTTATACCCAGCTTGTGCAGTTACTAGAGCTATGCTAAGAAAGCACTTGAGAATGATGATGGTGGTAAGGAAGTCGTCCTTTAGATGACACATGTATTGGTTAAGCTTTTGATGAAGTCACTATTACTCCTGGTGAATATCAATCAAGGGGTATTGATCACAGTGATCCTCTTTTAACAACGCATTCTCTTTATTCTAATCGAGCTGGGAGGACAAGCGATACTGACTTGTCGAGCAAAAAGATCCTAACATCTCCTGCTTGTTTCAAACGACCATTATTAAAACTTAAGCCACATAAGTAATTCTTTGATATTTCATTAAAATGGGATTCTTATGAGAAAATGAAGACCACCCGATCCAATTGCGGTTCCAAAATCATACAGACAGGATAATTTAGTCTGCCTTATAAAACACATTTGGCTAGTCATTTAGTGATTAATAAGATTTATCACAAGATCTTGGATCACTTCTTTTGGCCAAATATTAAAACAACTTCCCGTGTGGTGGACGAAATCATAAGTAGGCTTTCATCACTCTGCTGAACAAATTATTTTGTATCAGCTCAAGAAAGGATACAATGTCATGCTTTCTAATTTGACATTCTTTGATTTGGGAAAGGGACACATTTCTGGTTAGTTAAAATGAGCAGAGATGTCTCATAAGTGTGTGAACAATGCATATACCTTTATCTATTTTTGTGGTGAAATGAGGTTTGCATCACAAAAGCGCAGTGTACCCACTATAGCTAGTAAAGCATGTAACCTTTAGTTTGGTTACAACAGTGGATATCAGGACAAGAGATGGTTCCCACATATATGCTGCATCAATTGCGCAACAAATATTTGCCAAATAGTGTAACAGAAAAGGAAATATATGCCTTTTGCAGTGCCAATGATTTGCAAACAACCAACAGATCATATCATTAATTGTTACTTCATCAAAGATTGTTCATTATCCAAATATTCCATCAGCTGTGCGCTCTGAACAGAACGGAGAAGGACTGCCAGTTACTGATGCAACAAACGCATTCTCACTTGACTCATATAAAGAAAAAAGGATAAAACGTGTAGTTATAAACCATCCATGTCACATGATCCATATTTTCTCCCATCCTCCTCCTGTGAACCACACCTCATAACACAAAGTGAACTGAATGACCTTCTCGAGAATTTGTAACTTTCCAAGGGTAGGACAGATCTGTTGGGCTCCAGATTACAGCAGTGTAATCTCCTGCTAGATAATGTTAGGTTTTTCATGTTCAGTGACCGTAAAAATAATGTTATTCAATTTCTCTTCATGGAAGGTGGTCTTGTAGCCTTCAACACCATCAACCTTGTGATGGCAGCCATTAACATCATTCATTATACAGATGAGTGGATAATGTTTATTGATTCGTCGAAGACTAGTCTTAAATCTGATTTGCTGCATAATGCCAATGTTTTGCAAACAATTCCAGTTTGCGACCATGCAGTCCAAATAAATGAAAACTATGAAAATGTTATACAAATGTTCAGGTACATAAGCTATGACCAACATCAGTGGCAACCTTGTAGCGATTTGCATGCTCTTGCTCTGTGGTATGGTTTCCAGACTGGATACACACAGTACTCCTGTCTGCTCTGTGAATGGGATAGTAGTGACAAAGATTCAAACTACATGAAGTGAAGTTGGTCATTTGCATATTGCAACAATGGAGAAACGCTATCAGAGTAAATAACGTTCATCAATGTTTGCAGATTATTGCTAAACAGTGACAAGAGGAGATGCATGCAAGAGATAAGACAAAAAATACGCCAAGTAGGCACTGAATAAGGAATAAAATATGTACTTTTATATACATTCTATTTTTCTGCCTTTTGTTTCACAATATATTTTATTGAGATAACCCTTTTTCTCTTTTCAAAATGTTACATAAATATGACAGGTGAAATATTGTCATGTAAAGCATCCATAACCCCATGAAAAGACATAGGGTTACAATTTATGATTAAAACTCTTCTATCTACAATATATACATAGACGTAAAATATAGAAACTTAAATAATTTTGAAACAGTAGCCAGTCAGTTGTTTTATAATGTATAGAACATTTTGTCATTGAAACAGACATCTAAAACGTTGCGAACTGTATAATGGGTAAAACCTAATACCACGTTAGCACGTTGACAATACATTAATACACCATTGTACTTCTGCTCTCTATGGTCCTTGGTTATGACCTACAGCCTTGTAATAGTTTCGTGTTTTTGGAGTATGAAACAGTTTATACATCTTGCATTAGTTTGATAACCTGTATACAACTATCAGTTCTTCAAGTTAATGCGCCATTCCATGTATTCACTCCAGTTTGAATGCATATCTATCAGTTCTGAATTGAATCCATTGGCAAGTTTTCTCGATTTTTTTTCTTTTGTCCAGTTTGTCACCATTGCCTTGTGCTACACTGATAATATTATTAACATGTCGAGAAACATGCTACTTTGCATTTGCGTCTTCTTCGATGGTATTCAGTATCGTACTGCCCAATGTGACATTTGTCAAGGATTGTATAATTTCGAACACTTGCTAAATCTGTGATAGGTAAATCTCACTTTGGTTTCAAAATACTAATCGTACCTATTTTCAGAAATATCTGAATTTCGAATTGCTGTCCTTGTGTTTTCTTTGTTGTCTATGTTCAAATGATTCCTTTTATGTGTGGTATCAGTTTTGACAATGATCTGGTTGTTGGTCCGGTCATTTGTTTACTTTAATTGCATATTCTTACTCTTAGGTTTCATGATTCACAATAAATATATATGCAACTGTTCCAACTATGTTTGTAAAACAGTATAAGTTTTTGTTTTAGAAATATCTTTTTGACTGTATCCAACGCACTTTTGGTTTTTTCGAAAGACTGTAGGTATCATCGAGTGTTTGATATCGGATCTAAACATGTACGCTTTGCAAGGTTTGTAGTTTAGTAGATTAGAACAAATTTGATGTCTAAGCATTACCCATGCATATACAGTGTTTAGTTATGTTCTCATCTGTTTGTATTGAGTCTAACTTTTATATTTTGTTACTTCTGTTAGCAGCTCCGTTTTCATTAATTGTTATTATCTATGAATATATTAAATATTTGAATATATATTAGTTTCTTTAACAACTTTTGTATTAATTTAATCCATTTGTTTACTGGATATGACAGATTCGTAATATGCTTGTCGTTTCGCTGAAGAAACGTTTATGATTTTTTACTCATTATTTTAATGGAAATCAAAACGGAGGACCACATGCAGAAAACAACTTGCTTTCAATTTTTCAAAAGGTTTATGACATCATACGATAAGTGAACTAATATATTTACCCTACGTGAAAAACTTTATGTTACATGTTAAATAAAAGACTATTATAATCATCATTCTAAGGGAGGTTTAGTAAATTAGTAGTATTTCTCTACAATTGCGAAATATAGTTAGTGCATGAAAGAAAGTCGACGTGAAGAAGCTTTGTTAATATTGATTCTGTGTTATTGATTTCCTCGGAATAAATGTATAGTGCTTTAAGAAAACCGCAAATCTGTGCCAGATTTAGTAGATGCCCGTAGAGGGCATTGCTATTGACTTTTAATAATTTATAGTTGTAGATCGTTATGGACACAACGTAATGGTTATTCGAAGTGATTCTAACTGTTCAGTTGTTTTATCATGTTTAACTGATATTAAATGATTATGCAGGATTTATGCCTGATGCAACTGAATATGGAAACTTTACAATTTAATTAAATACAAAAATAATTTTGTGATCGCTTTTTTCCCATGCTAACTTATGCTTCTGATATATATCGGATTAATGAATCGATTAGTGTTCAAAATATTTATAAATGATTGCGTGTTATGATTCCCTTAAAACGTCAATGTTTTGCAAGTGCACGCATATTGAAATGCATAGTCCTCATATCGCACTTATGATACATGGGACATGCAATATTTATGTACATCCAATGTTCTTAATTATATATATATATATATATATATATATATATATATATATATATATATATATATATATATATATATATATATATATATATAGTGTGTGTGTGTGTGTGTGTGTGTAAACAAATCTATTAGCCCCCGATACATGCATTACACGGTGCGACCTCCTCTACAGCACCATCGCAATAGTTGCCGCCATTAGTTGGGTAGCTGCAGGTTCTAGTTCTGGTTTTTCTGCCCTTACACGCATTAACAGAGACACAGGAAGAAAATTCGGACCAAGCTCTAAATACGCCATCAAAACCTAGAATGGAACACACAATTCGAAGCTGATTTGCATGGAAACGTAACAAAAGTTTTAAATATGCATATTCCAGCAGTTAAAGTATTTTTGTTTCATATTGTCAATGGCGAATTATTGTTTTCAAATTATTTTGTGAATCCCTATAGGATATGAAACTAATGTAGGCTTAAGAGTTTGTTAATTATGGTGAAATGTGATTGTCTATGTAATATGTTTGCACACATATATATTGCCTTCCTAATTAATCCAATAAATTAACTCAAGTTTACATGCAAAATTACAAATAATAATAATAATAATAATAATAATAATAATAATAATAATAATAATAATAATTAATAATAATAAGATGATGATGACGACGACGATGATGACGATGATGATGACGATGACGACGACGACGGTGATGATGATGATGACGACGACGATGATGATGAGGAGGAGGAGGAGGAGGATGAATCGATATGTGATACTTGACTTAAAGATTTATATTCTTACCTGTGAAGTGAATCAATATAACCCTAACTTGTTTACTTACCGCAAGTCTCTATGTTACAACTCTGCTGTTCCTCTGCAAAACCCATGCAGTAAACCCCACCGTGTGGTATCGGATTGTTACAGTATCGGTACCGTTTCTGTAGGCCACCTGCAGTAGGAATGTTATCTTTTGTTCGAAGTTCATTAATTTTATGAACATTATCTAATAACATTACGCACTGTATACACTCGTCATGAGATGACAATTTTGCATATCTAAAAGATAATATGAGTTGAAATCAATAATACAGTGTTAAGGAAAACAGCGAGATTCTGGCAGTTAAGAAAAACAAATACTGATGCGGAAAGCCAAGCCTTACTAGTAAAAGTGGATAATACTTCAAATTTTCAAATGAAAATGATATAAAGATTTTTGACATAAGCATGTACTTCAAAGCGAATATCATTTATCCATCTCCCGAGGTTGAAAAATATTAAGCAATCAGACCTGAAAACATTTTCT
Source organism: Unio pictorum (assembly GCA_030141615.1). Lineage (NCBI taxonomy): Eukaryota > Metazoa > Mollusca > Bivalvia > Unionida > Unionidae > Unio > Unio pictorum. The sequence goes on from JARLTB010000123.1 coordinate 7,026,153, forward strand.
GGAGATTTTCTAACCTATCAATCACCTCTGTCTGCATGGTTTCGAGTCTCGGATTCGGCCAATGTGGATATGTGAGAAAGTTTGCCAGTAGCTTCTCGTGGGTCGGTGGTTCTTTCAGGGGTTTTCCGGGTTCTTACTCTAACATTAATACTGACCGCCATGTATAGCATATCTTGTACAGATAAATGGCGTTAAACCATACAACAAAAACTAACATATGAAATTGATAAGAAAGGTTGTTAACTGTATCATGGTTTTTTTATTGCTCATAGAAACGACAAGGAAATTCAGATATGCTGCCGAGTCAAGACTTAATGGCATTCTCATTTTCACTATATCATAAATACTAACCTCCACAAGTAACTGAGCAGCTTTGCCAGGGTCCAAAATCGCTCCAGGCGCCATCTATTGACCCTCGATCTCTAAATGGACGTGTTGACCTGGCACCAACTCCCTAAACCATATGTATTAACAACATCACAAACCATATGCATTAACAACATTCTCAACCATATGTATTAACAACACCCCAAACCATATGTATTAAGAAGCACTTAACTAATTTGTATTACTGCTTAATATTTGGCAATATAAAGTCTCGTGATATTTATTATCAGGATAGCATTTCAAACACGCAACAACAAAATAGATACTAGATTGTCCGTACACTCTAATGCTAATAAATAAAACCGTATTCCTCAGATCCCCATGAAAGCATCATTTTGGTACTTGTGAACATAGTCATATAATATTTTTATGGAAATAGGAATATGTTTCCGTGCTCTTCATTGTTATATCAAAAGCATACTGCCTATACCAGTTATATTAATCGTTTTTCTTTCCTGATATATCTTAATAAACAGCCCAAGGAAGAACGAAAAAGCTTACCGCTGGAGGGATAGCAAAAACCGTATCAAGAGATGTGGTGTCAATAGCCAAGTTCACCTATAGAAAAAAGATTTGAGACAATGACGCTTCAAGCAAAACTTATTCATGTTCCTTTCCGCTTGAAAGGGTAGGGCAGCGAAACTGACTTTGCTCTTTAAAAATCTGTTTGAACATTTGAGTAAACAACATTATAACCTATTTAATGTTAACGGATGAGAAAAGTCCACTTGATTTCTTCCCTTTGGTTTTCTCAACATAGATGAAGTAGATAATTCGAGGTTAATATTGTCCATGTGTATGAATTTGACTAGTGCACGGAGCTATATAGGTCTTCTCATAAATATCAGTAGGTCATATTGCTGTTTGAGGAAAAGATACGTTAATGACACTATCTCTCCTACGCTCTCGTCAGTTGTTCAAAATTAAGGGGAAAAACAACGTTGTTATTACATAACATAAAACGAATAATTTTGATTGAAATATATATGTTAATTTCAAAAACGCAATAACACACAAAAAATTGAAACTGTGGTAAATAAATTAGTCGCAGCCAGCAATAGCATCTTTCTTACATAGTGAATTGGTTACCGTAACAATATGGAGTTTCTTGGTGATCCGTAATATTGTCCAACAATATAAAAATATACTATGAGATTATAGTCATATTCCTACACTGGTCTATATTTTTATATTGTTGGACAATATTACGGATCACCAATAAACTCCAATAAACTCCATATATGTAACCCAAACAACATCCATCTTTCAATAAAATTCGCAGCCAACAGAAGTCTTCAACCAACTCAAACCACGTTTTCCTGGACACAACAACCAGACTGGTAGAAAACATATAGATATATATTCGAAACAAACCGACAAACACCAGTATTTCTAGTCCAACCAGGTGCCATCCAAAACTTTGCATCAGAAATATCCAATACAGCCGGGAACTGAGGTTACGTGGAATTAGCTCCGACCATGAAACATTTCAGAAAAGGTCCGAAGAGTTATCGTAACATTTGATTTACAGGTTATAACAAAGACCTGATTGCAGAGGCAACCCAAAAGGCGAAACAAGCAAACCTCAATAGCCTACAAAGATATAGGATGAAGGAAAAGGCTGATAGGATACTATTTAACCAGACCCACCATTCAGGCAAAGTAAGTAAAATCATTGGGAAACACTGAACCATCATGGAATCTTTGGAACGACTAACGTTAGTCATGCCAAATAAACCTGCAGTAGCCTATCAGAGATTAAAGTACCTCAAGGACATCCTAGTCAGCGTGAAGCCAACACAAATCACTAACCCAGACCACACTAGTCAATTTGGCCCTTGTGGAGATAAAAGGTGTAAAACCTACCAACATATGATAGAGACCATGATATTTTCTCGCAGTGACTACAAAAAAAAACTGAACATACATGGTCCAAACAATACGTGCAAAACAGATAATGTAATTTACCTCATTACATGTAACATTGGAAGCATATAGCATGTTGGATAAACTGAACCACTACACAAAAGGATCAGCCTTCACACATCTGATTGGATGGCAAAGAAGCTGCACAGATACCCATACTCATCCCATGGCCACACTTTCACTGATTATAATATAACACTTGTATCAATTGCTCACAACCCCAAATGGAGTTCCAAAACCAGGAAAGGAAAAGAATCTTAATAGATTCGCCGCCATAAGACATTTAACCCATGCGCTGTATACTTTGAATTTGGTAAAACCAGCTATAAACCTGACCTAATTACTTGACCGACATGCAGACAGAAATAAACCCAAGTAACGCATATGATTTCTTTGGCCGACGTATCGAGAATCACGAAAGCACGGGGATGCGATTCAGTTTGTCAAACAATAATATTATTTTGAACACAGTATTCTAGTGGCAATTGACTATTTTCAAATGTTAAGCATTGCAGGATTTTATTTCCGTCAATCGATCGAATTCAGTATGCGTTTTGCTTCAATATTGGTGACGGAAACCATATGTGTGGTGAGACTCCCAACAAACAACATATATATATATATATATATATATATATATATATATATATATATATATATATATATATATATATATATATATATATATATATATATATATATATATATATATATGAGAGAGAGAGAGAGAGAGAGAGATCACAATGGTAACGATTTAATATTGAAAATATGAAACGAGCTGAATAATGTGCAGCTTTTGCAAGCCTTCTGTTCAAAAGACCTATTGTCACGAAAAGGATAATTTTTCAAAATTGTACCTCCGCTTGCAACTACAAGGTTTAGTTATATAGTTCACTTGGTTATGTCTGCTGTGTTATTAGAAGCGCCATATACATGAATTTGTATGTGGCTGTTCATAACGTTTAATATTAAAAGTGTGTTTATTCCAACATAAATATTCACTACACATGCTATATTGGATCTGTCAGAAGTGACATTTTCTCGATGAGAGAGGTTTAAAAAAAATGTTATTTTACTATGGGGTGACATTTAAATCATGCTTGTCGGAGAGGTGGGGTGCGCTATCCATATCTTGTGTTACTTGCATTGTAGAAGGGCGAGTCTGCATCGCGGTAGGCCTTTTCCGCATATAAACCATAGATTTTTACAGAGCAGTATGCTGGATTTTCTGGGTTTTAGCTGATATAGCTGAAAATACTAAATACTGTCTGCGTGTACCACAGACTTAAAAAAAAAATATTCACTCATTTTTTTTTTGTTGCATGAAAAGATTTCAGTTCAGAAGTTTGTTGTAATATATATATTTTACCATGCTTTTCTGAATGTTCATGCGGGCCCGACAATCCGCATCGTTGTAATTGATATTGGTGCCGCTCAAAGTTATTTGTACCATGGGACAACGTTGTCTCGGACAGGCAGTGGTTTCTCCTGGTTGACGATCGTATTGGTTGATGAATTTAAAGTAGAGAACACTGGTAATAGAGTAAGGAATATATTCCAGTACATCGATAAATAGATTCGAAACAAGTAAAGGAATGTTGAATCGTTTAAATGTTTGATTCCATATACTCGTGTTTACAAAACAAAAACAGAAATATGAGTTTACATTTTTCATGAAGTTAAATGTCTCTCTTTTCGTAGAAACGTAAATGAAATAAAATATCATCCATGTATGGTCTTTTAATTTAATGGATGAGATTATTTAGTTGTAATATATTTGTGGCTAAACCAGAGTTGCCAATTTTAGAGACGAGTTGCGGAAAACTATATTATACTCACAGTTTTTCTTTCTTCATTTTTCTTTGAGGGACATCAAATATTTTTTATTTAAAGTCCAAGTAAGGGATGTTCAAATCCTATAATTTGACGTCCTGGACAATTCATTTTTCAAATCCGTCAAGTAATCCTTTCCATGTCGCTAATATGGAAAAAGTGCAGCTTACGTATTGAAAGAAGACGGGCAAATCCATATTTTTAGCTGTAATCATTGTATCTACCTTTTTCTGGTCCTTCGTGTGCTCGGAGAGTACTGAACGTTTGATGTTATCCATTTCCGTATATAACTTTACACCTTGTATCACACCTGTTGGTTGCCATTTATTATCGCTTGATCGCACTTTGGGCTAAGCAACCAAATTATCGACAAATCAAATCACGCAAGACAAAAAAAACAAGATATGATCATTTAGATTTTTGTGTTGTGATTGCTAAAACCAGATCCTCACGATCGGCTCTCGCTTATCCTAATCTACCTGGTCAGTGTAAGTGTTGGTAATAATGTAAATAAATTTTCAACAGAGGGGAGTTAATTGCCTTCCACATTTTTAGACGATGAATGATTGTAATCAACTTTATACTTATTAACTATAACCATCATCATCAGTACGAACCAAATATGTTGTCAGTACAATGCTTCCCATGTTGACACAAAAAACATTTTGGGAGACCTTTTTCATTATTCGGTATATATATTATATATATATATATATATATATATATATATATATATATATATATATATATATATATATATATATATATATATATCTGTGTGTGTGTGTGTCTGTATCTGTGTGTCTGTGTGTGTGTGTGTGTGTGTTACTTTTCTATTTCGTCACTGCTTATTTCTAGTTGCTCCAGTGAAGTATATATCTCTTGGATCAACCCAAGATGACCATAAGGTTAGCCGATTCAACTCTGCTTAACCCTTAACTTGAATGGACTGACAAATGAGAAATGTGCAAGTGCCAATCTGTTTCCACAAATACTTTTTACTGAAATACACTTGTAATGGCTCTCCTATGGTGCATATTCATACTTTCAATGTTAAACTTCCAAATTAATCTTTTTAGGCCAATTGCCTCAACTAGTTACGGCTGATGTACAATGCACTACGCAATTAGTTAGTTGGCAATGCGTACCAAGAAAGACAACTCCTGAAATCCAATAGATTTCGCTATAAGAAACCACCATTATATGTTTCATCCGCCAAGCTTAATCGTATCGTAACCAAGACTAGCGAAGATGATCATAAGAAAAAAAAAACACTTGCTTACATACCCATTTGTGACGTCATAGTAATATTTCTTGCCATCATTAATTGTGCTTTCCAAATCACCAATACTGCTTGCTGCTATCCAACTTCTCAAAGTCGGGGCCCAGTGTGGATAATAGGAGAAAAGGTTAAATGACACTCCTCGCGGCAGACAAACACCGAATGTTACCCACTTGTCTCTGAAATTAAAGCATATTACGATTTTAACTCAAATTAAACTCGTCTTCGAGAATAGCCGGTATGGCTTCAACACTTACACAGTACGTGGCATGAGATGTGTAAAATAAAAATTAAAATACAAAACAAAAAAACAGTTTCACTTCATATTAGTAAATAGTTTTTACGTATTTCTGATATCTTTGTTCGGGGAGAATGAATTTAAGAGATTGCCGTGGGTGCCTTTTTGTAAGGAATTACCAAGTTTATACGTTTTTTAATCAGTATCTTGCTAACATCTTACACAATATTTAATGTCTCAAATATATTTGTACTTATTAAATCTGTAATTTTTCGTTTCTCTTCAATGCGTAAGTTTAGTTTTCAGCATTTTGTTGTCTCATTTTGCGATCTTCGACAGAACACTGACTTTCGATCCAACATCAAGAAAGCTAAATATATGAAATCATTGGATCTACTTAAAGTAGTAGTACACTGATTGGGGTGCTGATAAAAACATTATCCTCAATTTATATAGAACGTGTATTCGCTCCAAACTAGACTATGGTTGCGTTGTTTGTGGTTCAGCTAGAAAGTCGTATTAGAAGATGACTGACCCAAAATATCATCAAGCAATAAGACTCGCTCTTGGAGCATTGAAGACATCTCCAAGTGAAAGCGAATGAACCACGTTTAATAGAACGTAAAGAAATACTTCATGTACGTTATGCTCCCAAATTAATTGCAAATCCTCTGAATACTGCAATTGTGGCCTTGTTTCAACCCAAATATAACCCTTGTACGAAAAAAAACTAAATGCCATACCTTCATTTGGAATCAGAAATTCATCTAGCCTTGACAGTAAGAAAATTGATCTTTCTACAATTCAGAAAACCTTTGCCTCCGAAACAGCTCCCTGGCTTCTTACACAACCAATCGCATTTTTACGTTATACGATGGAAATTATCTGCGATACACCCTTCCGTCTTCAAGAACTCTAATCATGAACTACTCACCTCATCGAATTTAGAAACTACGATAGAAATTATATTGTCGGATCAAAAGTTAAGGGAAAAAATGCTGCGCCTTTCGGCTGTGACATACACGCAACACAGTTTCGTTTGACAAATGGTACATCATTATTTTCAGCCAAACGCAGAGCATTATACCGTGCTCTGAAACGCATCAAATACAAACGTATTTCAAACAGCGTTAACTTATGTGACTCACTATCAGTATTTTAGTTTTATACACAATAGAAAACTGGAGAACCCATTATTAATCAATCTCCTCGTCAAAACATGGTACAATGAGTACCTCCTACGTTATAGTATACCGTTGGTTACCCAGCCATATTGGTAATAAAGGTAATAAAAAACATATCACGCTGCTATAATAGCCCTATCCCAAGAACAAACTGATTTTAAAATACCGTATACTGATTTTAAACTTAGTATCAAAGAGTCTTTACACCAGAGGTGGCAGACATCGTGGAATGATGCAGTAAATAACAAACTTAACGTCATCAAGCCAACCGTTGAAGAATGGACTCATTACTACAGACCCATCCGTAGGGAGGGAATAGTCATTACAAGAATTCGAATTAGTCATACGTATGTCACCCATTTCTACATACTAAAAGGTGAAGATCCATCAGAGTGCGTTGCAAAGAATCATTCACTGTTAAGCACTTTATGACAGAGCATTACGGGATCCAACATACGCGTATAAGTATCATAGTGTATATGACATCACATGCATTATAGATTTTATGAAGGAACCTTTGATTAAAAGCTGTAACATGTATGCCATCACCTAGAGTCTTTCTATGTATTGTAAATACCTCACCTTATTTGTAACATCTTTTCATTTGTCTTCATTAATATACACCATTTACATGTCCCGTGGATCGGGAAGCTTTACATTTTACTGTTACCATCTTTCCGTTTTACCTTGAACTATTTTGTTTGTGATATCGCTAGTCGATGTTAAACCTTTTACCATTTTTAAAAGTTTATAAAAAATATAACCTATTGTATGGCGCTGAATATCCTAAAAGTGATTCGTTGACAAAAACAATCCATCAATGTCTCTCCCTTTGATAATTTGTCTTAACTTTACCATAATTCATACATCCAGAGAGATCGTGATATAGCCCAAACGAAATTCCCCAACGCTTTTATTTTTATCGATCTTTTCTTTTCAATCTTCCTACGATGGTACAGAGAGAGATGGGAGGTGGGAGTGAGAGACAGATTGGGGTGTGTTAATGCCGTTTGGACATTTTCATAATTAATAATTATTAGAATATTATTATAGGTCGATGAAACAAAAATTAGCATTAAATACGTTACAGTACGTGTGTCTCTTAACACACAAATTTAACTTCTAGTGTCGACAGGCTGTTGCATATTTGTAACATTACCAGTATGAACACTATATAGATACCAAGAAAGGTGTAAAGATACCGCTACAACGAACCATACTATTTTAGGTTACTTGATGCACGTTATGTTATAAGGTTTCAATCCAACTCTTAGTGTTTATCCCTCTCAGTCCATATTTATGCGTATGTTGCCCCTTGTGCATAAGCGGGGAATGGGGGAACGGAAAAAAAGATTGCGATGAAATTGTGTATTATGTTGAATTCATTTAGAAAAGGAAAACTATTAATACTTTTTAGCGTTATTTTGATCTGTCAATAATGAGTAATGAGTACAAATTGGTCATTGATGAATGATGATAAAACTGAGGCTATTCTGATCCCAACACAACGACTTTCTCATTAACATCCTTTACCTCAGACAATAAATATCAGCAATACCAACATTAAATTCTCACAGTCAGTACGAAACCTAGGCGTTACTCTAGACAGTACTCTCATATTAAACCAACATGTCAGGAACATATGCAAGGCTGCAAATCTTGAATTGAGACGCATCAGTTCCATTCGTAAATATTTTGCAGTTGATGCCACTAAAACGCTCGTGTGCTCATTAGTACTTTCAAGACTGGACTATTGTAACTCAATTGTGTCTGGTTCGTCACAATATTTACTCCAGAAACTTCAAAAAGTTCAAAACACAGCTGCACCGAACATCTTTAGAGTACTCGATCAGAGCACACCTCACCACTGCTCTGTACCCTACACTGGCTATCGATTCGATACAGAATCAAACACAACATTTCTTCTCTGTGCTATGTTTTAATGATAGACTCCAGTCCAACTTACCTATATAGCCTCACCCATGTGTATACACCAGCTACATACTTACGCTCGTCTTCTGATAATCGTATACTCATTGTTCCCACCATGAAAACAAAGTCATATGGACAACGTTCGTTTGTATACTAGGGCCCGGCGACGTGGAACGAATTGACCATTGAAATTAGACACAAAGACACAGTGGTGCCTTTTAAGAGTGCTCTTAAAACTTACTTGTTTCGACTGCAGGGACAAACTTAGAGACCTAATTGTGTTTTGTATCTTATATGTTTTCAGCATGTTTTTATGTTTTCCAATTTCATTGTTTTTGTCATTTGTTTTTCTGTTGTGTAGTCATATCATTATTGATGGTGTAATGCGCTTAGAGCTTCAAAAGATTAGGCGCTATACAAAGTCCTTTTTTTTTTTATAATTATTTTTGATCTATAGGCCTCCAGTTTATAGAATGTGTATATGTGTTCGTATTATTGGGTCATGGACGGATCACAATTTGATATATCAGTAGTATTATTATTTCAATTAACTTTACACCAACATGCATCTGATATATATATATATATATATATATATATATATATATATATATATATATATATATATATATATATATATGCGTGTCTTACTTTTCTATTCCGTCACTGTGTATTTCTAGAGGGTTCGGGATCTGGTTGCTCCAGTGAAGTATATATCTCAAGGATCCACCTAAGATGACCATAAAGTCAGCTGATTCAACTCCTGTTAACTGCTCCTCAGCCCCCGTATCTAACCTCGTCATAATGGGTTCAGTTATACCCTTATAGTTTTGGGGCACTTTCGGACGGATCTAGAACCACAAAAAAACTTCCTTTGTTGGTGAGCAGCTTTAGATGTTTAGGATATCTTTCACATATGTTTCTCAAATTTATACACATAATGATCACATAATACGTAAACAAAATGAAAATTCCATATCTGAGTTTCGTTTCTGGTGAAGGGGTTGGTGCAGATTCAAAGATCTTAGATTGATTTGAAACTTGTTCGCCAGTCGCCAAGTGTTACTATGTCCGCATTCCTGAAGCATCATTAATATCTCTTTTAAAATATTCAATGATTTATGGATTACTGGTAATGTACCTAATATTTGAAAAGAAGCAACAGTAACTCCAGTTTCCAAACCAAGTAATGACAGCGCACATCCTACCAACTATCAACCTATTGCACTGACACGCTGTATATGCAAAACAATGGAACGAATGATCAATTCTCGTCTTGTATGATACTTGGAAATTAACAATTTAATATGCCCTTTGCAAAGTGTTTTTGGTTCTAGCACCAATGATTATATGGTTAGAATCGAAAGATTTATTTGCGACGAAATATCAAGAACAATCTGATTGCATAATACTGTATACTGATTTTAAACCTTGTATCAAAGAGTCTTTTCCTCAGAAGTGGTAGGCATCTTGGGATAATGCAGTGAATAACAAACATCACGCCATCAAGCCAACCGTTATAGTAAAAACTCCCTACTACAGAACCATCCGCAGAGTGGAGGTAGTCATTGCAAGAATTCGAATTGGTCATTTGTATATAACCCACCCGCATATATTAAAGGACGAAAACGTACGAGAGTGTGCATTCTTGCAATGAACCATTCACCGGTAAGCACTATATGATAGAGTGGTTGGACCTGAAACCTACGCGCGATATGCACATTCATGCTCTGATATATCCATACACACGTAACTCCTACAAGTATACAGAAATAGGCATATTCCTATACTACTGTTGTACTGTAACAATATACAAGGTTTATAATTCAATTCAACATTTGCAAATCTATAATATCAAATGAATACATTCATGCGGTTACTACGAATGAAACCAATAACGAGCTACAACATGAATTCAACACATCACATTGCTCATATCTCAAAATACGCATGTGTATCAAGCACACTTACTTTGCAGTAATATTTCACAACAATCGAGCAAATAATAACTGACCTTTTTCGAAGCTCTCTGATTATTCCTCGAATAAATCCTCCATTACGAATGGTCGCGGAGTAGTTATTTGCCTTGTGCCGCCAAATATTTTAAACACTACTAACTTTTGAGTCTGAAGATGATATATTTAAACTTAAGATTCTAATGTCTGGCACGCCCAGCTCAATTCCGATTGGAAGTTGCTTTTAAATGATCCGACATCGCCCCTCCTAACCGTCTGTCAAAGATGTTTACGATAAAGTTTTGGACGATGTCTTGTTGATCAAGAAATCGCCATCTACCGGTGAACAAGGTTATGTAACTGACTTTGGCAAATTAAACCACGCGCCTTGAGTTTCATGACTGTTTCAATTAAGCTCGCCGGACACCTAAGACATTTTGCCGGCGAGAAGTTATAGCCTCAGGGTTTTAACATAAACATGCAAACATCTGGTTCCTCCTGTGCCGTGACACTATCCATTTCTAAGCGAAAGCGTAAAACGTGACAATGAAATATTTGTCGACATGCTGGTAAAAATCAATTATTTTCTTTCATTACTTGCTAGTTGTAGAAATGTCTACTTGGCATACGAAGTTTTGTAGAGAAGAATTGAATATTGTGTATTTGTTATAGTTCTTGTTGTTGATTAAATGATAGGTTCTGTTGATATATTTTTTTAGTGATAGCCATACATAATATATAATGTTCACTTAGACTAAATCATTCATATTAAAAAAGCAAAGTAAATGTTGATTATCATTAAGCTGATTTAAATAAAAAGGAGACATATATTGATAGTTGTACCCTTATTAAAAAGGGGTATTTCTGTCTTACTAAATGAAACATACAACCTTTTGAAGAATATTTATACAGCGTATGCGGATATGAGTAAAGGCCTTTTCAGTTATGGTGAGCCTTATAAAGACTTATAAAGACTTATAAAGACTCTTTTCGCAGAAAAGCAGAAGATAAACTATATTAGAATATAGGGTAAATGTTTCAGACTTGAGTCAAGTCGCCTAATAACGACACGTGCTCTTTAGTGTAAAAGTGTGGGACTGGACTAAATATTATAATAACGTACGGTTATCACGCTTGAGATTTTAAATACTGAAGTTGACCTGAAGTCCTATAGCCAGTATAAATCAACGTCCACCTCAAGAAATGCATTCTATAAACGATGCAATATTTAGTTACGAATAAATATAAGAAAAACAGGCTTGAAGAAACTCTCTACAATTCGTAACATCTTTTGAGACACGAAACGGATAATATTTACCAGGCCTAAAACGTACCCCATTCCCATTGAATAATTTAGCCAGTGTCTTAGTCATATGATTCCGACAATATCCTCACTTACACTTACAAGATCACATAAATAATCACTTTGCAAATGATGCAATTATGAGAACCGATTGAATCTTACTATTCAGCAGCGCTCATTGTAACTTTGTTAACTCTGGATATTGTCCTGGATATTGTGCACCTTCTACTTCAAACAATGATTCAGCGGGTAAGAAATATCTGCTTGCATCATGAACATGTAATTATTTCACGTACAATTGGTTCTCGAGCGTTGGAAGAATAGTAGTGAGAATCGCGTACAGACTCATCCTTGAATACTGCTGCATCCATATTAAATGCTGAATCAGATACACATTTAACCATTGTATTATAATTATTAGTGTCTGAAACGAAGGCTACTTCCTCTTATGAGATAAGCAGTTATTTTGTGTTCTGCTTCACTAGGCAATTAAGAGTTTTATTAATTGCGGCCAAAATTTCAGTGCTGGGTACCTTTACTGCTTGAGGTTTTTGTCATGCTAGTATATCCTTAAAAATTACCGAATACTCTTTACCTGCAACATTACCAGTTGTACCAGCTTTATCACGCACAACGTCAAGAGGATTCCTTCCTAGTTGCTTTGCAATCGGTATTGCTTTTGGTGATATCCTTCTAAATCAACCTTAATAAACATCACCGACTCCATAACTGTATATCGCGTTATAAGTAGATAATCGCAAATTTTTATCACTGAAAATCGGTCAACCTTACGCATTATGTTTGATCATATTTATGTATTTAACCACTGTGATAATAATCAGCGATTCCCACAATTAGAGATTGATTTATTTTAATGTATATGACGCCGCCTGTAAATAATCTTTAACAAATATCAGCTGCTTCATTAATAATTTCTGGAGAATTATTTACAGAACGTTTCCTCCAATAAGATATTCTAATCTAATTATGTCAGAAAAATGTTGTTAGGACACGAAATGAGACCACTTTCTTGAGTAGAAATACCACTTCCGGTAGATTTTCTTGGATCATATTCTTCTATATTTCTATTCACTGATCCCTGTCTTGGTTAATTTTGTTTAAATCTTTGTCATTATCACTAACATAATCAATACGCTGTTTGACGTGATAAACATCTTTAATCCATTTATTCTTACTTTTCCAAGAATCAATATATCTAGGACTTCCGTATTTTCCATGTTGTGGAAATACAGGTGCAGCAATATCAACACGTTTTCCTACATTTGTAATTTCTTTAATAGTCTTTGAGATAAATGTCAATATTTAAAGATTGAGATTGTTTATGAGACTGTGGATGTTGTTGAATAGATTTTGGGTTAGTGTGTGATTTAGAAAATGGAACTGTTGATGGATCAATTTCTTCCTTTCTGCTTTTAGTAGACCTACATTTTCCGAGAACTTAACAAACTCTCGATCACCCGTACTCAAACCAACTTTATTATGACGAATTCTAAAGATCATCTTACGATAATAAATCTCAGACAAACCTCGATAATCTGGTTACATATCAGATGAATGATCAGAATCATTGGCAGTGTATTTAGCTAAACCACTATCATTTATCTTTTTAATTTTTTCATACGCTTGAGGTCTAAATTTATCAATTATTTTAAGATGAAATAATTTATTTATCTGGTATTTTCTGCTAATTTTGTTCTTCGGTTTTGGGGTTTCTTTTGTTCTTCATTTGGATCAGACACATCGTTAGTCGCATTGATGAGTTCTCTATACGATGTTTTTTTTGTGTGCTAGTTTAAGTTTATATAACAAATGTCAACCCAATATTGTAGAATAGAAATATATTTCATATGTGTTCGTCTCAAACGTTATGTTCTCATTTCAGAGTGAATAGAAACAAGATATTTTAATTTCATATGGATCAGTTTTATCGATTATTTCTAGAGCTTGTTCAGTACATCTGTTCTGCAATTCTTCGACTATTTTATTCATCAGTTTTTTTCTAATTAAGCAGCAATTTCGCTGGTTGATGTATTCGACCAGGAAGATCTTGGAAAAGTCTTGATGTTTCTTCAATTGTTTCAGCTAATTTTAAAGTTGAGTAAAAGTTGAGTAAGAAAAGGTTTAGTTGTTTCATTAACAAGTTCTAAATAATTGTTGAGAACGCTCTGCAAAATGCGCCTAAGATTCATGACGTTTTTGTAAAATTTTGTCTGACAGAATCACGAAGTAGGACATATTTCTTAATTGTTTCTAGTCGCCCTCGATGAAACGTCCGGTGGGTGAGCGGAACGCATGTACAAATTAAAAAAAACGCTCACAACTAAAGATAAAATAACAAAAATAACTAACCCAGTTATAGAAACCCTCGGTCAGTTAGAGGCGTCCATTTGACGTTATTGACCTTACATTTTGTGTTCATTTTCGTATGCAGTTTCATTAATTAAGCGAATGACGTTTCAGCAAAAAGGTATATTCGGCCTCTCTGCTACTTGTGTTGTATTTTGTCGAATGGGTAATGCTATATTTATTACTTATTGTAATATTCAAAATAATGCCTTGACACGGTCGTATACATTACCTTTCCGTAATCATGTGGACAAATCGCCATTTTCCAGTTTATTCTCTTCCTGCATTGGTCAGTAACATAGTAATCATAAGGCTGCACAATCTGGCTATTAGCAGTACCAGAAACGGAGCCGTCCACATCCTGGAATGTTGCAGCCTTGTCGCCATCTTTACTTCCGTATCCAGGATCATTTTCATCTCCATTAAGAACCCTGTTGCCAGTTGAATCCTGAATCAGTGCAAAGATCAAAACATAAATGCAGTTCTGCAATTTTCTTTGTACAATCTATGAAAGCAAATGGGAGTGGGGTATATTTCTGATAAACTATGGCCATATCTAACACGGATAATGACTTAAATTGTAAACGTTAGAGATCTGGCCTGATGTTCAATTGTCCATTTAGTCTCATATAGCTTTCCTTCAATAATTCTAAAGAAAATCTTGACTGAAACATAAGGCCGTATCTCAACATATATGGATTACAGTCCCAACGTAAAATACATGTATTTGGCTTAGTTTTCAAGAGTCGAAATAAAACTAGAATATAATAATATGAACCCTTACCAAGTATTGATAGCCTTTAAAATATTCTCATCATCTAAAGCAACCTGGCTTAAAAATCAGTGGAAGACTGTTACGTTAACAGTATCTCATCAGTTAAACATGAAATCGTACATACATAGTGAATGGCAGGATCATTTCCACTACTAACCTCATCTACAAATGCAAATTTCGCAGCCTTCACAGAATTAACAGTAGAACTGCTAAACCTATTTAGCCTCAAAAATCCTATTGCTCCCATGTTGTAGTAAGGTGTTTTCTTGTATCCTTTAAACCAAATGTTTTCCGCAAATACTGGTCCGTCATAGAAGACAAATCCTAGCCTTGGAATGGTCCTGGAAGATAAATCAGCGTTTGAATGACAGTGCTGGGCAAATGCCAATGCCCAAACGTTGGGACAAAAGAAATACCAAATTGGGCTTGATAAAAACATTTAAGTGGGCTTGTCTATGACAACTGGGTTTTGTTTATTTACAAATGTCTTATAACAAAAATTCACAATAATTGTTCGGTCATTTTACATTTAAACTTGAATTTGTCATGCTTTTTCTTAAGCATCTCGGCATGTGTTTCGCTATACTTAAATGTTTTGCTTCTCTTTTAGATTAGATATCAAGATTAATCCAAAACTTGTTGATAATTTTAAATGTTGTAGACAGGACATTGATTTACGATATGTCTATCTTTTGCTTCTTACATTATTTTTAAATGATGTTTATTTGAAAGAGTTTTACATTATTGCAATAAGATCTAAAGCAGATTTAGTCTTATTGTTATGTTCAGATTTTAATTTGGAAGGATTTATTTATTCGAAGTTTTATTCGCTGGAATTATAAAGTACTCAAAAGCAAAACTATTCTTGGACAAAACCATTTGGAATTATGATGAACTTACACAAAGAGAATTGTATTATATTAGTGTATGTTATCAGATTACTGTTAATGCATCATCACATTTCATACATTCCAGGCCACATGAACATTGGCCCATTTGAGACTACATGTATATCAACTTGCGCAATATTATAATTTATTTGGAATGCCACTGGAGTTGAATTGGAACTTTATTATTTAAACTACATAGAAGTTCCAAGAATATTTATCAGTTTTTTCACTTTTTACTTTTATTATTCTAGAAAATAAATTGATGGCAATTTACAAAACTCGTTTATTTTTTCTCAAACTGTTACTTAGTATTTTACTAATCAAAATATATTCAATGGCTGTCAGAATAAAAAAGGAATTGCTTGCTTGTCCTTTTTAAGAGAATTTGGCTATAGTAACAATACTAGAATTGATGTAGTATTAATACTACAAAGCTATCCCCCCAAACCCATGTAGTAACATTACCCTATGTTCAAGCACTAATTTTATGATCTCCAAAACCTGATGTAGTAACAATACTACAACTGATGTAGTATTAATACTACAAAGCTATCCCCCCAAACCCATGTAGTAACATTACCCTATGTTCAGGCACTAATTTTATGATCTCCAAAACCTGATGTAGTAACAATACTACAACTGATGTAGTATTAATACTACAAAGCTATTCCCCCAAACCCATGTAGTAACATTACCGTATGTTCAGGCACTAATTTTATGATCTCTAAAACCTGATGTAGTAACAATACTACAACTGATGTAGTATTAATACTACAAAGCTATCCCCCCAAACCCATGTAGTAACATTACCCTATGTTCAGGCACTAATTTTATGATCTCTAAAACCTGATGTAGTAACAATACTACAAGTGATGTAGTATTAATACTACAAAGCTATCACCCCAAACCCATGTAGTAACATTACCCTATGTTCAGGCACTAATTTTATGATCTCCAAAACCTGATGTAGTAACAATACTACAACTGATGTAGTATTAATACTACAAAGCTATCCCCCCAAACCCATGTAGTAAGATTACTCTATGTTCAGGCACTAATTTTATGATCTCCAAAACCTGATGTAGTAGCAATACTACAACATTTTTACTGATGTAGTATTAATACTACAAAGCTATCCCCCCAAACCCTTGTAGTAACATTACCCTATGTTCAGGCATTAATTTATGATCTCCAAAACCTGATGTAGTAACAATACTACAACTGATGTAGTATTAATACTACAAAGCTCTCCCCCAAAACCCTTGTAGTAACATTACTCTATGTGCAGGCACTAATTTTATGATCTCCAAAACTTGATGTAGTAGCAATACAATTGATGTAGTATTAATACTACAAAGCTATCCCCCCAAACCCATGTAGTAGCATTACCCTATGTTCAGGCAATAATTTTTTGATCTCCAAAATCTGATGTAGTAACAATACTACAAATGATGTAGTAGCAATACTACATAATTTGCCGACAATATGGAGATTAACATGGATGAAACTCTAGTGCACTTTGATCTTGATGGACTGATGATAAAATGGGGGTTAAATGTGTGAGAATTAGCATGACTGGTGCAGATTGATAAAAAAATCTGATTTTGGTCCTTACAGTTTCCACTTCAAGAGATGTGTTGCCTTCAACTATAATTATTCACGACATGAGAAAGTTTAACAAATATTCATGCACCGAAATAATGGATCATACATGTGCAGGAGAAGGGTTGTGTAGATGAAATGATGATGCAGTGGACTAGAGAGTTTAATCTCAATTGCACACTTTTATATTTTTTACAATAACATTAAAGTTGGAGTGTGGTTTCCGACATGTAATTTTGGAATGATTTATAAGTTGTCCCAAAACTTACTACTGAAAAAACACGATGTGCTCCAGAACATACAGTGCACAAAGAAATTACTTCAAAAATTAATTTATGGTGTCCCAACAAATATGGTGTCCTAACATATATGGTAAATACAGTAATACTGCTACAGAGATGAAGTTTACTGATATGCATTAATGTTTTTAGTTAATGTGATAATATTACTATATTGTTACTCCTGACAGCTTTGTTGTAATGATGTTATTTGATAATAATTCTTTACTACTTTGTTATATCAAAACTCTTGCAGTAATATCACCATATTTGTAAGGTCATTCTTGATTACCATTGTTTTAATCTGCAAAACCATTAGTAGGTATTATTACTATAAAGCTGAAGTTTAAACCCATGCCATAATGCTACTTGCTGCATTTCTACATTGATAAACTTGAAATCCTTTTGTAATAATGCTGTTCCAAGGAGACTGCATTGTTCTGAAGCTCTCATCACCAAGCCTGGTTTAATAGTACGGCCAGTAATAATACAGTCTAGATGAAATTGTTGAAGGTGCTATTTATACAAGATATTCAGTATATTGAAGTACTTGTACACAATATTTTAATCATCATAAAATATAGATATTTTCAACACTAATGTAAGGCACAATTTCTTTCTCATTTAATAGAATTAAAATGTCAGTAGCATCTCTTGCTGTTATTTCTGGTAGTTCTTCCATATAAGGCAGATATTTGGTAATTCTTTCATTAGGAGATTGTTTGAGTTTCATATAAATTCTGTTCTGCTCTTCCATTGATCTCTTTTTAACATATAGCCTACACAGAGAGTCATTGTCTCCACTGATACAGTGTTTTCCTTATCAATTTTCTGAAAAGATAAAATAGTTTATTTGAAAACATTGCAGACACTAGCATGGAAATTTTGTTAATACTACTTTGATCCACCAAACGCATCTCATACAAGTATTCTAACCATATACTATCAATATCTGAATCAATGATCTTCAATAATTTAAAATTCCCGTTATTATATTTAGCTTAACTACTACAGATATTGCAATAATTGCTTATATTATTAAAATAAAACACATTTAACATGTTTAATCATAGAAAAGCTACTTAGGTCATATCTCTAGGAAGTAGTTTCAATTATGTTTGCTTGTGATTTGAAATGGTAGTTGGTGGGGAGCAATAATATTACCATCAGCATTCAGATTTATTTTACTTAACTTTTCATATTAATATTCCAGGCATAACTATTACGTTTCTTTTGTACTTATATTGGTGCATCTTCTACTAGATATACATACTTGTTTCACAACTGGGCATACTTGTCACAATCTTCTTTTTACCTTTTCTCCGCTTGTGTTTTTAATGAGAAGTAGGATATTGAAGAATCATATAAAATAATGTAATTGCTAACTCCTACATCTGAGAAAAAAATGGTAGATATTACAATTAATACAAGCAGAAAATATAGAATCCACAAATACATTGCATTTATTTTAAGGTTTATAAATATTTTGTGGTATAACATTTAAGATGCTACATACCTTGGTCCTTTCAGTAAATGATGGGTTTTCCATCTGGCTATCCTGGAAGCAACTGTTTGAATCTGCTGGTTTTGTAGACATTATTGATGATCCAAATGCATCAACATCATCTTTCTTTGTCATGTTATCATCTTGAAAAGTGATGGCTTCCTCTGCAACTGATATATCTGAAGCATCGTGACTTTTTGACTGATCTTCTTTCAAAGAACTTCCCAATTTGTCAATAAGTGATGTACCCAGAACTTCAATACTTTTGGATATATCATTATCCTGCCATAAATTATTGTCCTTTAATGAGGTTCCTAAAGCATTATCATAATTTTTTTCCATAGAATTGCCAAGTTCATCAAAGGCAAAGTCTGTTTCACTGGCCATTTCAGCTTTATATGGCAATTCATTCAAGGATATACTTCAGGCAGCTTATAATACTATCACCTTTAATAAGCCACATGTTTACTTTTACTGCTAGATATTAACAGTTATAATACAAAGCATTCGCATTACATGAACAACATCTAGCATAGCTAATGTTAGTGATTGGACTCTCTCCAGTCAAAACATTTCTACATTAATTAGAGAGCCATTGGGATCCTATTCAATGCCCAACAGGTGCTGATATTTAGTTTGATACTCCAACCATCAGATCTCAGACACTAGCAAATTTTACAATTATAGTCCAACAACCCCCCACCCCCCACCCCTGCATCTTGCTATGTCAGTCAAAAGAACTGCACTGCCATTCTTTGCAACTGCTATCAACAGCTGTCAACTTTGATCTTTTCACACAAGGGATTTGTCCCTCTATTTGAAGTAATTATAAAATAACTTTACCAAACCCCAGGTTTCTCCATAATACAAGTGGGTGGGGGATATTATGCTTTCCTTCATTCTTGAAACAATCAATTTCCTTGCATGCATTCTGATTAAAGTATATTTAAAGGTGGTATACTTATTACAATGGATGTAGACAGAAATAGGCTTGCATTTTTGTCCTACAGAATAATGATTACATCATATGGACAAGAACTTTGAGTATGTATGTATGTATGTATGTATGTATGTATGTATGTATGTATGTATGTATGTATGTATGTATGTATGTATGTATGTATTGTTACATGTTTAGGCTCGAATAAACAGTAACACAGAAAAAGTGAAAACAAAAAGCTTTGTATAATTTAACAAATAATTTATATCCGTGGAAAAATTCTGTAAAAATGAAAAAATAAGAACTTACAGTTTCAAGAATCAAATCCAAAAATAATCCAAGAATAATCCATGAATTAAATTACAAAAGTCCTAATAACAAAATGTTCTAATGAATTCAAGTTCGAGTCCTGATGGAAAATCCATGATGAATGACGATGACATATGCTGTAGTCTGTACAGTGTGGTCATTTACAGTTCCGGTGTTTGAAATCCGAATAAAATTTGTAAGCAATGTCTTTCCAAAAATTCTATATGAGCACTCTTCAAATATTTCCAGAGAAAAAGAATTAATCCTTTTGAAATCCAAATGATCTGAATATAATTATAAGTCAAAATCTGGCTAAAACAAAAGAAAACAACTTGATTCCAAGTGTAAAAGCCAGAAACTGAGAATATTTCTCTAAAACAAAGGTTATATCGTATTCTAAGATGCAGTTTTGAAAATCACCCAAGTTGCGAAATCAGAAGAGGGAGGACACGTGATCGTGTTTACATATAAAACATGTACACTGAATATGGCCTTCATTAGACGAATGATTTTACTCCAAGAATAAAAAAAATTGTTTACATCTTAAATCATGTAGTCCCATCATGACCTTCACAACAACCAATCATTTTAAAATAAAAATAGAACTTATTTACGTGGCTGCTACCAATTTTGAATCAAGGTCAGGATCCAGGCCTACACCTGGTGTTTACAAAAAGAATTATTCAGGTCAACTGATTTTCAGGAAAAATATCATCTCCAGTGAATAAATTTATATTATAATAGCATGTAACAGATTAAAAAATTGAAAACTGACAAACAAACAATTAAATTAAAATATATATTAAATCAGATATACATAGCAAAATGAATGTATGTATGTATGTATGTATGTATGTATGTATGTATGTATGTATGTATGTATGTATGTATGTATGTATGTATGTATGTATGTATGTATGTATGAGTTTAATTTGCTAATAATTGTAACTGATGAGATAAGCCACTCTTCAGATTTGCGCAAATTCATGTGGGTGCTCTTAGATCTAATTGAGCTTAATTTAATTTTACTTTTTTTTTAAAACAGCTTCCAAGCTCAATATCAAGCTCTAATAGTCGGGGTTGGTTTATAAAACTATTATACACATATGTAGACCATCTCCAATAATATCCTAAACTTCTAAGCCTAGAGACTTGAACAGTTTGGAGGACATGTGCAATATTAATAATAAATCAACCCATCCATGTATCTAGGATCGTATAATCCCTAAATTTTCATCAAAAGACTCAAGGGAACAAGTAGATTTACTTTCTGTTTTTTGGGGGAAAACAGTAACATTTCCAAGTCTGGACATACATGTAGTTATATTTATTCAACCAGAAACTACTCTTGGTTTTACATCTTAATGAATATCTCTCTCTCTCTCTCTCTCTCTCTCTCTCTCTCTCTCTCTCTCTCTCTCTCTCTCTCTCTCTCATAATTAAGAAATATATTTCAACTAGAGTGGTTTTTCACACACTCCTGCTGGGGAACTAGTGATGTTTTTGTGACCACTGCCCTCCCCCCCCCAAAAAAAAAATGCTAACCTAGCCTGCCCTTCTGTTAAGCAAATTACCCTGTAGGAAATAAAAATATCTACAACCCTTCCCTCTCTCTCTCTCTCTCTCTCTCTCTCTCTCTCTCTCTCTCTCTCTCTCTCTCTCTCTCTCTCTCTCTCTCTCTCTCCTGTTTACATTATTTGTTTGGTCAGATATTTAAGAATTTATAAAGGCCTAATTGGTTGTTAACACCTGCTGTGCATCTAACTGTGTTTTACTACCATCACCAACTTGCTAAACAAGTATGGGCTCACAATTAGCAAATTCCTCAGTAAGGAGAGTGCATGGATCAGATGTTTTCAGTGATAGCTTGTTGTATGCTCTTCATCTTTAATCTGAAATACACTAATCTATTTGCTCTCTTCTACAGATATAATTATCTAAATATATTGAAACACAATAGCATTATCTGACCATGATTTCTTAGAAGTGTCTATGTTGTTACTGCTGGAAAACAATTTGTTGCACATAGATGACATAATAATAATAATAATAATAATAATAATAATAGTAATAATAATCCCTTTTGATAACTGTTGTTGAACAATTTACTGCCAATGATGAGTTTATATTTATTTAAGAATAAGCTAATCATGTGAAAATGTTAGGAGGTGACTGCTAATTGAGGTAAGAATTTTTGTAATCGAAAGATCAACATCCAAAAAGTTGTTGTTGTTGTTATTGTGGGGTTTAACACCATTTTTCAGCACACGATAGGCTATGCATGGAGGCCAGTATTAATGGTGGAGGAATAACCTGGGGAGAACCACCGACCCATGATAAGCTACTTGCAAGCTTTCTAACATACCCCCATTGGCCGAATCCTAGACTCGAACCCATGCAGACAGAGATGAGATGGCAACGGAGAGCGCATTAGACCACTCGGCCACCCTCCAAAAAGTTAAAAGAAGGTATGAAAGCATTTCAAAGACTGCTGTAATATCCTGGTGATCTAAATAATTTATTTATGTAAATAATTTTATGATTCTTAGTTGAAAATATTTTTGCCATCACACTAAAGTGGATTTGGAATGGGCATACTGATAAATGGATATAAGGACTTAAATTTCCTGAAGGACACAAGCAACATTTTTTTTAAAAATGCACAAGGAAGATTTTTAAGGACTTAAACTATGTGATAAAGGAAGATATAATGAAAGCAACACATGACTTCATGGTAAAAGTAAAACATGAATCTTTGGAAACTGTTGTTTTTGTAATAGAAGAATATTGGGAAAAATGAATAATGAAAAACCTCAGATTCTGGATGAGATCAAACCTCTCAATGCTAAAAGACCACTGACCAAGTATGTAAGCAAAACTTATAAATATAACTTTTTTTAAAATTTAATATTTGGAAGTGTTCCTTTCCTACAATGTTCGTCTTATGTTCGATATTTAACTTAATTAAATTGTTTGTAAAATAACTTTTTTCCTATCTAACCACTAGTGGTTAGAGCATCCACCTCGGATGAATGAGGTTGCGGGTTTGAACCCTGGCCGAGTCATACCAAACACTTCTAACAATGGTACTAACAGCTATCTCGCACTCTGCATTATGAGGTTAGTGTTAGGATTGGTCAGCCTATTGTCAGGATCATGTGACTGGGTGGGACATCAAGCTACATGTCTGCGGCTTGATACCCCAGTGCTATACATCACTATAAACTGCTACACTTCAGACATCATAGCGATATTACTTAATTTTTTTAAAACTATGTTAAAAATCCAAATCACACACACTTGCACATTTAGCCTTCTTTCTATCTTGACAAGGAAGATAACTATTGGTAACCATGCAAAACTGTAAAGGATGTTTCCAAATACCTACTTTTAGCAATTATTATTTAGTATAACTGGAGTTCTAGCTTGTGTACTTACAAGGAGAGTTAGAAAACCAAATCATCTAAAGGCTTACTGCCGGGTTGGAGAGCATCTAAAGTTCACATCTTTGATGTGGATCATGTAGTACGAAAACTGGTCTTAGGGTGCAAGGGACAGTTTGTATGATCAAATTTAATGTTGCATACATCTGTCAAATAAATTTTTAAACAATAAACAATACACGAGGTCAAAAAGGTCCATGATTTTGGATAGGCTTAATAAAGCAAAACATAAGAATATCACTCACTTGGCCTAATCAGTCAATGGAAGTTCACAGAATAGAAAGTTGTTGCACCCCACCCCCAAATTTTTACATGCATTTTTCATGTTCGAAGGCCTGCCATTTTTGAGAGCACATGATGCTCACAGTGCAAACACTAGCCCGTTCCCTGGGTAATAATGCGCAAAACATTGTCTACTTAATAGCTAGATGTAAGTCAAAATATTTGTCATCCATGCAGTTTTGAGATATTCTACTTGCCTTGAACCAACATGTATGTTGCTATAACTAGCTAGCTCTGCTTCCTAGTGGACTATTGGTATTTCATTGGCTACATACTGTGCAGAGATTATATGAGGTGTACATGCCTCACATCAATTTCAGGAATAATACAAACCTAAAAGACCTAATTAACAAATATATCCATATCTTTAATTATAATATCTAAACAAAAGTCATGCCATAGCCTTAAGTTAAGAAATTTGCCATCTACAGTATCTTGTGGGTGGTGTTGGGGGTTGGTGAAGGGTATCCATTGGAAAGCCAAAAGCAAAGCTAATACCATATGAACAGCAATGAAGCAGACTACACAGGCTGCATCATTTTGATTGCTGTAGATATTTTAGATAAAAAGTAAAAATAAAAAGCAAATTTAAAAGATAAGTGACAAAACAATAGTCACAACAATACTCTTATTGAATTACAGGGCATTGGTTTTACCATTTTAAAAATATTTCTGCAACATTTAAGATAGTTCTCTTAACAACATTGACAATTTGTGTTTTAGATATCACCTGTCACTTTGTTTACTTCTTCTCTTTCCTCTTTTCTCATTATCTTATTGACAGTATGAATCTTTGTTTTATATGTAACCAAAGAATAACAAATCAAATGTTCACTATTGCAGTTTTGGAGAAGAATGTCTCTGCAAGTACTAGAAGTAAAGTGCTTAGCAATGTCAAATATCATTGATTTTAAAATATGGAAAATGGATGAATTCTTGAGAAATGCCTTCATGGGTTTGGGGAACCCAGTTAAAAGAAGGGATGACAAGAAAATTAAGCTAATACTTAATATATCTATTGCAAGATTCGCATATTATAAAACAATGGGAGACATATATTAGATCATGTTGGGGTTATGAATGTATCTTCAATTCTGTTGCATCCAATTCAGGGGAATAATTTGAGTAATTTTTTTTACTGAACAATAACTTTCAGTTTGCAATACACAGAGTAAAAACAGATGTAAATGGCAACAAGATAGTTTTAAAATATTTCAGCTCAGAATCACAGGTATACACTTATAAACAAATAACAATATAGTTTCACAGTATGCAGATGACACCACTCTTACCCTGGATGACTTTAAGAAATCCTTTAAGTGAACACTAGATGTTATCTGCTAATATTGTACATTTTTAGGACTCTGTATAAGTAGTGAAAAAAAACAATGTGTATTTATATAATCAATGCAGTGAAAAACTACCTAAACTGGTTTACTTCTTACTTAACCGATAGAGTGCAAAATATTTTTTTTAAATGAACAACTTTCTGAAAGTTTAAAATATTAAATGAGGAGTACCACAAGGCTCTATCATTGGACCTCTCTTATTCATTCTATTTATCAACGATTTACCTCTTAAGAGTAGAACTTCAAGTTCTTCCATTGACCTCTATGCAGATGATACTACACTGTCTGAGACTGGTAAAACCAAAACAGTACTTGAAAATAACTTACAAGATGCTCTCAACAGACTTCAGGTATGGTGCAAGGAAAATAGTATGATCATGAATACAGAAAAACAAAAGCCCTACTAATTACAACACAACAAAACCAAGCAAGCTAGATAGTGACAAACTCCAGGTTCTATTTGACAATGTGAGCCTAAATATGACCTATCAAAATAGAATTCTTGGTGTATTCATAGGTAACAATCTTACTTGGTCTATTCACATTAAACACATTTCAAAAAGGTTAATTCTTATCTTTGGCTACTGAGGAAAATCAAAACATACATTCCTCTTCAATATAGGGTCATCTTTTATAAAAGTTATATTCAGCCATATCTGGACTACTGTAATGTAATTTGGGGTAATACCTCTAATTCAAACATAACAGCACTTTTAAGAGGTGCTTGCCATTTAATTCTAGATCAATGTATAGACAATTTTCAGGATGCAATAAAATAATATAAAGTTTTTGAAAATACATGAAAGAATATTTTTTAGAAAGGCCAAATTGATGTATAAAGTCTTCAGAAAAGCCATTCCTGTCTATCTAAGCAATATCTTTCACCAAAAGAGATGCTGATAGTACTCCAAATTTAAGCTCCATAAGAAGAAAAAATTACATTATACCAAGGCCAAAGAAGGAATTGTTTAAAAAAAGTTTTCAATATACTGGTCCACTGGTATAGAACAACATTCCCAGTGACATAAGGCTAGCTTCTAGCATTTCTTTTTTTCATAATCAATGTCTTAAATGGATGAAATCTTTAAAAAAATTTAGTTCTAGTACCAAAAAATATACTGCCTGCTTTTCTGTAATTTTGCATCATTTTCATAGCTGAGTTTTTCAATGCAGGATGATATTTTATGTTTTATATATGTTTATGTTTACACAGATGCCTGTGCATGTGTTCCGGGCTTGATACTTTGAATTTTACAATTACCTAATTATTTAGTGTCAAGCCAGACTTTTCACATCATGTTGTATATACTGTATATATTGTACATAGCAGATAGAAGGCCTCAAGATAGATTAGTTCTGTACCTAACTGAGTTACCTTCTCTAAATAAAGTCTTTATTATATAAAATATAACTGGAAGTACAATAAGGTACTGTGAAGAATATCATTTAGATTGGAATACATCTTATTTTATGTATGTAGGTACATGTGTTGCATTCTCTATAGAGTTAGATTGTATGGTCAGCTTAATTATGAAAGCAAATTTAGCGAAGTTAAATAATTACTTTTACAGTTGTCGGTATGGCCATGTTTATTTAATGCTTTTGTTGAAAGGAAAAGAAACACGTAGCAGTTGTATATACATTTCAGTAAAGTAGAGTAATTTCAAAGGTAATAATGCAGTAAATTTTTAAAGTGCTATTTGTCTCATAGGAGATTGGTAATAAGAGAAAATAATCATTTAAAATAGTAACAAAATGCAAATATTGACAACAGTATAAAACTTGTAATAACAAGCAAATGTTGAATCTAGTGATAACATGCATATATGTGTATATGTCTAAGTATTTGTGTTTATATATATGTGTGTATACTAAATATGTGTACATGTAAAAAAATGCTTACAATAAATATATGTTCTTTTTTCTACTCGCACTCTATTCTTTTATTTGCACTCTCTCTCCTTAAGAGACTGCTGACATATTTGTCTCCCTCTTTCTTTTTCTCTCTGTAAAGTAGCCAATATTAAGTTCTGTATTGGGCTTAGAATATAATGCTAAATAGTAATGTTAACCAATATTCCCTATAAAGTAATTTGCTTATAATGAATTATGAGGTAGTCAGTCAGATGGTTCCCTTACCCACTGCTGCCTATGTTTAAGGAATAATAAAAAAAATGTCCCATTCTATTATGGCAGTGGTGTCATAAAAAATGTTAACATGAAATAAGTGCAATTTCTCAACATTAATAATATTTCTGTTTTCCAAAATTGTTCTGTTAGAATTGTTTGCATTTAAAGTTGTATCACATTTGTGCAAATCAACCTTCACTGATGCATACAACACATGATCAGAACATTGTAATGCCAAAAGTTACCTACTATTTATTTGGTTATTTGATCTGATGCACATAAACTTATTTTTACTTAAGTCATTCTTTACCAGTAATGTTTCCTTTTTATTGTCATATTAATGTATTTTTATTAGGATCCTATTTTTGCTAACATGGATATATCCTAAGCCCAATTTGCAAACATGTTAAAATTATTTTAATATTATGTACTTTAATGTACACAGTCTATGACATAACAGTGATTTGATACACAGAGAAAGCTTAGTTGGCACAGTGTAGGACTATAATCCAAGATATTCAGGTTTGATACCGGCCTATGCCAGCCTGGGTTACCTGTCTTGGTGTGTCCTTGGGAAAATTACTTAGCTCCAATTTCCTCAGCATGATTTAGCCAATAATGTGTTGAAAGTCCCATAAAAAGCACAAGAAAATTGATACTGGGAAATGTCTGAGGCCCAAAAAGTATATTTACTATTGCACTGTTTTTAAATATATATATATATATATATATATATATATATATATATATATATATATATATATATATATATATATAAAAATGACTAGTATATTTAATGACTACTAAGCACTTCAACACTTCAAATACTTTGCTAACCAGCTCAATTAGATGCACAAATAAATTTTGGGATTATAAAATAATTAATTTCTTTTTCTTAATCTGCGGGTGTGGGAGTGCTAGGGTCAGCAACAAAAAACAGATTGTCGGCCGACCAGAAACACATTTTCTTTTTTATGACTAATGTAGTGATTTTTGCTGAGATGTGGCTTAAGCATAGTATTCTAAATAATGAAATACAGGAAGGAAAGGTTACACTTGAGTGTGAATCAAGTATTAAAAAAAACATTCATACTGTTCTACAGTGTGACTTGGACATTTCTGACCTTGAATGTTCATAGAGAGAACTAAACAATACAGGTAAGAAGGTAGTAGCTGCAGGAATATAAAGATCACCCAATTATAACAGCTGTTTAGGAGCAACTTTAATTTAGTATAGAGATAGCCCAATCCACTATACTTAGCCATTTCATTTCAGTCGATTTTATCTGAAAATTTTTTCCTTCTTAAATAAAAGAAAATCACTGTTTTGAAACCTAAACTCAGCTAATGTGTAAGGATATAGAAATGGTCCCAAATTTAGTTGTTCACATTGAATTCATAGAAGACTGAATTAAATCCAATACAATATCATGAAATGGGTACTCAAACTAACCAAATATTAATACATGGCTGAAACAAACATGCAAAGAATTACTAAATATGCTCATTTGGGTGTTATTTTTGTTAGTGATTCCTCATAGTACGAACATACTCAATATATTCCTGATAAAACCTGCAAGGAAGTTTAAAACTTGATTGTCCTTGGAAAAGTGTACACAATGGTTATATTTTATCAAGTTTTGGCTGAAATTCAGTCTCAGTTTGATGAACTTAGGATTTAATGGACACAATGATTTCTGTATTAATATACAGATATACAAACCTATTTAAAGCATCATAAAGATGGTTTTCCTTAGAAGATATGGAGCTATGAATATGTGATATTGCCACTGATTTTCTTGTTTCAGTTTTTCTTTTCGTTTTTATTCAAGAATGTTTCACAGAGCATACATTCAATGAATTTTGTAATTTTCATATATAAATGATAGCTATTTTAAGTAAATTTATGACCAGGAATGTGTATCTGCCAAAAGTGACAGTCACATTGTACCAAGAGTGACAGTCACACTGCACCAAGAGTGATAGTCACATTGCAGTAAAGAGTGACAGTCACATTGCACCAAGAGTGACAGTCACACTGAACCAAGAGTAACAGTCATTTTGCAGTAAAGAGTGAGTCACATTGCACCAAGAGCGACTGTCACATTGCAGTAAAGAGTGAGTCACATTGCACCAAGAGTAACAGTCACTTTGCAGAAAAGAGTGACAGTCACATTGCACCAAGAGTGACAGTCACATTGCAGTAAAGAGTGAGTCACATTGCACCAAGAATGAGTCACATTGCAGTAAAGAGTGAGTCACATTGCACCAAGAGTGACAATCACATTGCTTTAAAGAATGAGTCACATTGCACCAAGAGTAACAGTCACTTTGCAGTAAACAGTGACAGTCACATTGCACCAAGAGTGACAGTCATATTGCAGTAAAGAGTGACAGTCACATTGCACCAAGAGTAACAGTCACTTTGCAGTAAATAGTGACAGTCACATTGCACCAAGAGCAAAAGTCACATTGCAGTAAAGAATGACAGTCACACTGCACTAAGAGCAAAAGTCACATTGCAGTAAAGAGCGAGTCACATTGCACCAAAAGTAAAAGTCACATTGCAGTAAATTCTAAACTGGTTGCCCATAATTCATGAGAAAACAATCAATGGTGAATTGCAGTCTACAAAGCATGTATTTACTGTGTACTGGTGAGAATTACAGCAAATTCAATTTCTAAAATCAAGTAAAACATATATGTTGCTTCTACTGACACAGATGTAGCTTCTTCTTGTGTTTACATGAAGTTCAGGCATGTATAATACTTTTAATTAGTTTGCCATATTATCCACCATTGCATGCAATAATCAGTATCAATGATATCATGATTTCCAGAATCACTGCAAAGTTATAAAACTGACTAGTTATAAAACTTGTGCATGTCTAGTTTTAAAATGACTTAGACACACAAACCTTAAGATATATTACTACATACTATTGCAAAAAGTATGTCTGCAAAGATGGTATTAATATTACTCTGTATCATATCTAAGAAAAACAGACAATGGGACATAAATAGCATTTGGCTAAATCCATGGTAGATATATATTTAGATTGCTTCAATTCATGTTTAAAGCTTGCTTTTGAAGCAATCCAGACTGTGAGTGAGACATTTTATGCAAATTTTAAATTTTTATGTAAAATTTGTACAGCTAGATAAATATGTTTTAAGTGTTATGAAGTAAGGTTGGGGGTAACTGGTTACCAATTTTTGTAAATGGTTACCAATAATATCAGAATGATCAGCAGTCATTCCGGGTTCTATATGTAAGGGGTTATGCCTGACATACTGGCTTAAAATAAATTCAAGCAATATGGTTCTGGTAGCTTTTTCTCCTTATTTACTTGTGTGCCTTTACTAAATAGTAAGTTCCATTCTGTTATTTATTGTACACTTTTACACAGGTGTAGGGGAGTCATGCACATGAAATTGTTGATTATGGTTAGATCTTTATTGCCATCTTCTCTACACTCATAGAGATTTCCCCAAATGTTATGATTTTAAAAATTAGCTGGAGAATGACCCCATCAAGATGGGTTCAGGATGACTGCAATCTACTCCAGCAAACCAGGCAAGAACTATCACAATCAAGGGATGCAATACCACCACATCATTGTATTAAACTAATGACATACATTCAACATAATACAAGAGAAGGGGATTACCATTTATTAGTGAATTCTGTGTAAACCATTTTAACAAATTGTTTGCTCATTAAAAAAAAATCTTCATATTTTGTATCTGAAAAATATCTGATACTTATTTAAATCAATAAAATTAATCAAAGTGTATGTTAAGTAGGTGCAAATAAAGCAATATAAATTAGAATAGATCAGCAACATTGGAAATTAAAGCAATTACCCAGAATGCCATTCTGCCTCTCAACTGAAACATCATGGGTAATTTTTCTTTAGTCTCTAAAAACAAGTAAACTATTTATGAATGTAGTATAAAAAAATACTTTTTATAGCAAATGTATTCAAAACCTAAATTTTGGAGTGCTGCAATTACTGAAAGTATTTATACTTTCTGAAAGCATATACATGTATCAACATGCCCACTCCCTCCTCAACTTAATTGTAATTATAATTTAAATTCAAGTAGTGAAAATATAATATCATAATATGTGACACATGCTTCAGATTTATCTGAAAACACACACAGATACGCACACAGACATACACACACACATTACGTGCTGTATTTTCTTAACAGTAAAAAAAAACAGTGGGAACAAAAACCTGAGAAAAACAACATTATCAATTTTCCAAATAAACATTTTGCTTAACTAAATGGTCTCTGTCTCTGTCTCTCTCTCTCTCTCTCTGGGTTTTTGAGTGGTCAAGTAGTCTCAAACACTCTCAGTTAGGGATCACTGCCATCTCACCTCTGTTTTAATAACAACATTTTTTTTTAATACTCAGTCTGACACCCAATTCTGATATACCACCAAAAAAAATAAAAAATAACAAAAGATGGTCCCACAAACTTGAGACACTAGCCAAGAGCTATTGAGTTCAAAAATTTTAATTTTATGGCAGACAACTCAATATATCTTGTTCTGTTATGGTGAAACTACATAATTATATAGGATATACATGTACATGTATTTATGATCAAAACATAATGCAAATTTGAATTTGTCTAAGCAAAGGCTGACTCTGAACTACAAGCTCTGATACTTTGAAGACCATGCAACAAAGGCAGGTGCTCTGATAATTAACAGAGATTGATGTATCATTGGACAACCAGGACCAGCAAATCTGATTAGTAACACAGATAAGAGATAATTGTGATTGACTGTAATTAAGAAGAGCTATAGAACACTTGTACTAACAGATGAAATAATTTTCAGCCTAACAACTGCATATCAAAGCTATCTTCATTAACTAATTCCCAAGGGTTAGTGGTGAACAGAGTCAGTGTCTGAACCTTGCTGCCTCTAATGTTAACCCACTCCTTTTGAAAAGAGCATCACTCTGAATGTAGAATGAAGAAGGTCAGTTTTTTAATTACAATGAATTGGAATAAAGGTATGGTATATCACTCAGCTGATAACTTATGCTAATGTGACAAATTAATTAATGTAACCATTTGTTACTTTACATAAGCCAGAGAACCATTGCAAATATTTTAGAAAAGTAGTCTCTATATGCAACTGTGAACAAGAATTTTGAAGTAGAAAACAAATTCAGATATAAGTTATCTTGACAATGAAATGCTGTTCAAAGTGATAATACAGGGCATGTCAAAAAATAACTTTCTTTTAAATGATATAAAAGTAGGTACTATAATCAGTTGCTAAAAATAAAGAGGTTAATTTTGTTTTCCTTGTTATTGTAAGTATTTGTTCTTAGAGTCTGCTTCATTAGCTATTATATTGTTGAGCCGGATTTTACTATTTGCTTTTTGTTTCTTGCTTTTGTTGGTTTTGTCAGCACCGTTATGACCAAATACTTTTCCCAAGGACACACCAAAGCAGTTAGCTCAATGCTGGTTTGAGCCAGCCTGTCAAAGCTTGAATGTTAGGATTACTAGTCTGATTCCCTGTCAAATGAGCTTGTTTTACTAGGTGAAATTACATACATACATACATACATACATACATACATACATACATACATACATACATACATACATACATACATACATACATACATACATGCATGCATGCATACATTCACACACACACATGCATGCACCCATGGATACATACATACATACATAAATACATACATACATGCATGCATAAATACATACATACACACACAAACACATGCACACACCCATGGACATACATACATACATAGATGCATACATACATATATAAATACATACATACATACATACATACATACATACATACATACATACATACTTTCCCATATTACAATACGGTTATATAAATACATGTACATACATAGCCAATCATGATATAGACAGAATATTGTGCATTTCTTGGACTTGGAATTGTTGTAAAATAGCATGTTCAAGTACAAAGTGTGGAAAGTAAAACAATACAATGAGGTTATAATGTCCTGAACATCTAATTGGGTCAATTATATATATATATATATATATATATATATATATATATATATATATATATATATATATATATATATATATATATATATATATATATATAAGCTGTCTTCTCCAGTTGTTTTTACTTAATTGTGCTAAAAAGTTTTTATTTTCAAAATCTAATTCTGAAAAGCCTACATCCAGGTGACCCTGCACAGCTACACAGGAACAGCTGCAGAATCACATATCAGCAGGTTTCTCTTTGTAGCAATTATAGTCAATTAGATTCAAACAAACTGACATTGATAATCTGAAATCTGATAGCCTTCATGTCTTCCAGTCCAATAGTTGGGTTTCTCATAAAAGGCAAACTGATATCATTTTGGCTGGGCATTTCTGAAACTCCATCCTTAGTGAAGTGAAGTATAGCCAAATGGCACAGAAAAATAAGTGGGGGATAAAAGACAATCTTTTTGTGTCGAAAGATGTTTTGATGACAGAAAAGATTGTTACTACATCAGGTTTTAGAGATCATAAAATTAGTGCCTGAACATAGGGTAATGTTACTACAAGGGTTTGGGGGGATAGCTTTGTAGTATTAATACTACATCAGTTGTAGTATTGTTACTACATCAGGTTTTGGAGATCATAAAATTAGTGCCTGAACATAGGGTAATGTTACTACAAGGGTTTGGGGGGATAGCTTTGTAGTATTAATACTACATCAGTTGTAGTATTGTTACTACATCAAGTTTTGGCGATCATAAAATTAGTGGCTGCACATAGAGTAATGTTACTAGATGGGTTTGCAGGGATAGCTTTGTAGTATTAATACTACATCAGTTGTAGTATTGTTACTACATCAGTTTTTGGAGATCATAAAATTAGTGCCTGAACATAGGGTAATGTTACTACAAGGGATTGGGGGGATAGCTTTGTAGTATTAATACGACATCAGTTGTAGTATTGTTACTACATCAGGTTTTAGAGATCATAAAATTAGTGCCTGAACATAGGGTAATGTTACTACATGGGTTTGGTGGGGATAGCTTTGTAGTATTAATACTACATCAGTTGTAGTACTGTTACTACATCAGGTTTTGGAGATCATAAAATTAGTGCCTGAACATAGGGTAATGTTACTACAAGGGTTTGGGGGGGATAGCTTTGTAGTATTAATACTACATCAGTTGTAGTATAGTTACTACATCAGGTTTTAGAGATCATAAAATTAGTGCCTGAACATAGGGTAATGTTACTACAAGGGTTTGGGGGGATAGCTTTGTAGTATTAATACTACATCAGTTGTAGTATTGTTACTACATAAGGTTTTAGAGATCATAAAATTAGTGCCTGAACATAGGGTAATGTTACTACATGGGTTTGGTGGGGATAGCTTTGTAGTATTAATACTACATCAGTTGTAGTATTGTTACTACATCAGGTTTTAGAGATCATAAAATTAGTGCCTGAACATAGGGTAATGTTACTACATGGGTTTGGTGGGGATAGCTTTGTAGTATTAATAATACTACATCAGTTGTAGTATTGTTACTATAGCCAAATTCCCTTAAAAAGGACAAGCAAGCAATTCCTTTTTTATTCTGACAGCCCATATTCATAGCTGCTATTGTACACCTTGTAGCGGAATCATCTTCGTGACTTTGCTACGTATTGTCATATTCTGTAACATATACAATTTCAATGAGTGAATTAGAATTGAAATATCCATTTAATTTTTTTTTCCAATTTATCTAGTTTGATAAGATTGAATACCTATATTATTAATTTGTTTTTCCCTAAGGTGTACGAATGCAGCCCAGTAACTGGTATATTATCGTTGCATTTTTCTACACTATTATAATACAGTCCTACTTGAACGTCCTTCATTACATGGACTCTAATTAATAAAGTGGGTACTATTTATTACTTTATTCAACAGGGAAGAAAAGCACTCCATGAATAGTATCAATAGAAGAAAAAGAAAAACAATAATCGAAACCACTATACGGTGCTCTTCTTGCAGAAGGAGAAGTATTGTGCGACTCTGTTTACACATGAAGCAATTTACAACTTAATTATAATGTCACTTGACAATTACTGCGAGAGCAAATCCGATATTCACGTTATAAGCTTAACGAAATGTACTTACACATCCCATTGTATCGGTAATGATCGATGATAATTGAGTGTCGATCCTTTTAAAGTGAATATAGCTGGTTCGCCAAGATTATTGGATTCTCCGATAAAAACACTGTCTTTTATGAACTGTTCTTGTGTAATTGCTCTGTTTCAAAACAAAACAAATGTGTGTGATGTATTATGTTTCCGTGGTCTAAAGTTCTTGATACAATCAAGTTGATGGTTCGAATGGAAATTACATGTAATGAATATCATTATTAACTGATTGACTGGCTTTGCTTAATTTTATTTCTTTAATAATAGAGTAATTAATTGAATGGCATATTGATAAGCTTTTAATATCGACAACGTCAAAGCGTCCAGGCAAAAGTGGTGTTAATGAACTTTACAATATACAACAAGATTTGCTATATGTAAATTTAGTAATTCTTTCTGAGCCGATACCCTGCTACCGGGATAGCATGGGTTTCTACCAACATATCTGTTATTACGTCTTTCTTCTGTACTTTTAATATCTAAATTGTTTCATTTTCGTTTGATATGCGGATATTATTAGCCATAAGTATAAATGATTCAGTAATTGTACGCTTCCCACAAAGAAATATAATCAGACGGGAAGGATATTGAAAAAGTATGTCTCACCTGGCATATATCAGACCTGCTGTACTGCCAAGAAATCTGAAAAACAGAATCATCATACCGGTATATCAGTTAAATGCTAAAATCTCGAATTCATTTCCATATATCACAAACGGGGCAACACAATTATGATTTATTATGGGTAACGATATTTACTATAACTGTTGTTAAATTGCACAGTGAATTAACAGATACGAATCCATGAGTTTTCATATGGTATCGACTACGTACGTGTTCTAATATGAACACCTGAAAGCGGTTTCAGACGACGAAGTGTGAACCCCTGATACTTTTTGTAGTACTGGCTAAATAAGGGTTTTAATGGTAAAACCTGTCAATATTTCTGACGAAACATAAACCCGTTGCTTTATTAGAAAAACCTTGGAGGTCGATGTTGAAAACAAATATGTGTGTGTGTGTGTGTGTGTGTGTGTGTGTGTGTGTGTGTGTTATGACTGTCATAGTTCTGGAGCTCAGGGACATTATATACTTGAATCTAAATTTTGTCACAGCAAGCAACTTCCCAAGATACTAACAATATGAATGATTATTTAGAGCAAACATTTTCCAGTGGAATATTATCACTTTAATGAATAAATGTGCAATTATACTTGAATAAGAAAGGTTTTTAGGTCATCTTTTAATTTGTAACTATGTAATTGTATAGTGTCTGTTCTGATATATTCTGGCTGAAGCCAAGCGACAGCAACCCATGTGAAATAATGACTGTTGTACTGTTTCATGTTCTCTTGTTACTATAACGGTAAAAGCGTAATTGTCCAAAAGAAACTGGTTTCAAAAGTTTACATATTTTATTATGTTTATAAGATTCCCGCATTTTTAAGCTGTTTATAAATTTGCATCAATGAATATACAGTTTGGACAGTAAATGTCCTTCAGAAATTATTGATGAAATGAATATAAATAACTCTGAAGTAAAAATGATTTCACAATACGTTAGGTAAAAGATAAACTAACACTTACGAGGAATTAGAAATTTCAATGAAGCCGCCACGAACCCAAGCATTCTGGTTCCAGTTGTTGTACGCTGGAATAAAAGAGGATGTTAAATGTCACCCTCGGTGTGAGCCAATCATATACAAGTAGAACATTTTTTTCTGAAAGTGTTAGTTGCACATACTGACTTTTCGACAAGTGTTTCATGTATAGGGTAATATGAAATGTCAGAAACGTCTTCTCTTTACACGTTTGATGCCATATATAGAAATTTTGAAAACTTGGCTATATACTGTCAGCAAGTAATGCTTATCATAGGAAGATGGAATGGCAAGCACGATGCGAAATGGTAATCCTATATATCGCTTTGAAAGGACCAAGTCATTCTGATAAGAGTTCAAAAATGTTCAGCCCGACAGAAACATTAAACATACAAATCAATGTTATATATATATATATATATATATATATATATATATATATATATATATATATATATATATATGAAAAAACAAGAACAAATGCAATTCCCCCCATTCCATTACCTGTTAAACCAACAAGTTTCACTTTCTTATCAGGTGAACTGCTGTTAGTTGGGTCTTGAACAGGCTGATAGTCATTAATGCCATTCACTAGTCCATTTGGAGTCAGTTTGTTCTCGATGAGTAAACCCTCAAATGAAATAGAACAACCAAATATTACTGTTAGATAATAATGATTACGTGAGAAGCCCAAAAGATAAGCAGTTAATTCAGCTTACAATTTACTAAATATCTGGCAATGCCCTGTTTCCTTTTAAAAGCAGTTATATATATATTCCCTTCCACATTTTTCATGACAATACTTAATGTAAATAAAATATTAATATCTGATAATCACATAGTTGGCTTTGATTTTTGACCTGAATATGAATGTATTGATAGTTAATTGTTTCAAAGTTCAAGTATTCTCCGAGAAAAAACTGTTCTAAAACTACGTTTAATTCTGACATTGTTTTATACTCACATCTGTATATCCGTGAACTACGTTGTTTTCAAATAAGGAAATAGCTGTACGGCTAGCTTCCCCTTTTGCCATGAACTTTTCAGTCGCTGATAGACCTAGTGGTGATTCTGGATAAATATACCAAATTCCAATCCCCTGAATTGACAAAAAAGCATGCTTAGAAATACTGCGATTAGAAATAACAAACTAATTATTCCACCATAACCACTTCACTGACCCTAAAATAGATAATTCAGCTGGTTTTAAGTAATCAATTATAACATCACATTTTAAGGACGTTTTACCATTCTAAGCTAGATTGGCAGCATGTTGAACACATACTAAGAACATTTCTGTAAAGTTAAGTTTCTATGATCTTACCCATTTCGTAAGTTAGCTTTAGTCTCGCTTATCTTAAATAATAAAATGCTTTTGCCTAATAATGAATCATTGCTTGGATTATTCAACTGTTAAAAGGAAGAAAATCCATTTTAAAACAGTGGAAAAAACAACATACCTCACCACCAGAACCAACATTGTTTTTCAAGTTATTCAGAGGATTGATTATCCAGTATGACGTAGGATCAGTGCTAAAAAAATATCAGAAAGTCTACAAATATTCATAGCAATAACAAAATGCACTTTGTTTTTTAAAACAACTTTGAATATTGTTCAGCAATAATTTCCTTCTTGATGAGATACATATAAATGACGGCTCTTATATATTTCAAATGCACCAATTGTACAAGACAAAGACATATTTACTCGATTATGTAGAAATATAGATAATTACAGAGAGAGAGAGAGAGAGAGAGAGAGAGAGAGAGTCAAAATATCATTTGATTTTGCTGCATTATTGACATGGTGCCAAATAACTATAAATGCAAGCGTTATACGTTGCCTTTGTAGATAAGCAGTGTGTTATGCATTACGCCATGAGCATGCGTATTACAATAGTTAGATATACTTACCTATCAGTTGGGATCAAATGTGCTTTCAAAGTACCAAGAGCCAAATTGCCATCAAATGTATTATACTTTTCTCCACCGTCCTCCAGGAAGTAAGAATGCCCAAGAGATCGATAGCAAACATTGTCTTTGATCTATCAGAATATAGGGTCAGCGTTAAAATAAAATGAAATAGACGACAAATGCCAGTCCCCAGTGGTCAGTATAGCGCAATTCGTTTCGAATATTTGATGGATGTTAAAACATTTTTGTTTATTAAGAGTGGGGTGTTGCTTTAAGTGGTCAGAGAAACTGATTTGGGTGGCATTGTGTAGGAAAGAACAAAATGAATGTTTTACAACTTAATTTATTTACTGAACATTTGTAAGAGTTTGGATTTCGGTTTTTATGATAGTACCCACGTTTTCAGCACAAATTTATATACTTGATGTAAATTTGTCCACAGATTTTGCTTTTTCTATTCTTTGTCAACAACATTGAAGAGTTGTCTTTTCCTTGATGAAATCAACCGTTTTCTTATACTAATTTGCAAAGTTCAACACTTAAGTAAATATTTCCACATAAATTCGCGTAAGAATGAAGCAAGTCCACTTTCAGTAATGGCTTGAAAGTAAAGTATCCCCCAATTTAATTATACATGACAAAAATAATTTTTCACTATATCGCAAGAAAAGAAGCGCGATCGGTTTGAAGGCTACTCAAGAAAATGTGATAAGCTTACAGCTAGTTTGTTTATTACAACAGGTCTAAGGCCGTTCGTGTGATGTCCAAAATAATTTTCTACATGAGAGTTTTGGCAAGTGTACAAAATTGCAATATATGTACCCAAGATCCAATAGGAACGGAGACGAAAGTTTGTTAAAACTAGGTTTTTGCTCCCAGTAACTTCATTTGAAATAAAGTTTTATCTATATCCTATATAGTACAGAATTTAAACTACCATCAACCTGGTTGATTAGATTTTGTTTTGTCACTTATATGAGACACAGTTTGATATATTCTAGTGGGCAAGCTTTTTATCCGGCCATCTGAATACACCAAAATGAAATGTAAAGGTGTGAGCTGGAATTTTTGTCATGCTGTACATGATTATCTAATACCAGAACACTGTCGATTAAACAGTTAGGCATCAAAACAGAAACCTTATGGTTTTGTTTGTATAAACGTCACCGATATCTTTGCCAATTGCACAGTATTCTGACTAACGTTTTAGCTATTTAATGTCCAATCTGAGACTTTCTTTCTAAACGTGCGACGTTATGACTTATTATTAGTAAAACATTGGTCTTATATGGAGGCAAAACAAAATTACTAATACTATTATTATATACTCAATTAATAAACATGTTCATATATTTTTTTCATTAGGGAAAGTTTCCTTTGAAAACAAGACAAAGTCTATTACTAGTGACTTGCTTAGACAGAAAGAGGTCCCTGTATACAACATTCTGTACAAACAAATAACTATTACAATATGTTCTTGGTATGAATTATGGCAATAAACCTTCAATCTGGCCTATAATTTAATTATAGAATTCAGTAACTTGACACATGTTTCACCTAGAAACCTTAAAATGAAGTTTACATTAATATTTTCGCTGGTGTTTTAACTTGACTTATTATCTACGAATCAACCACATCGTCAGTCTAGACTTCACCTTTGAGATTAGTTCTGGTGAAATCAGAGTCAGAGTAGATAAAAAAATAATTGCTTTAAAACCAAACAAATCGTCTGACCTTAACCAACATCACTAATTCATAAATTTACATTGATGTGCGAAATGAAGCAATGTGGTTGGTTAGTATGTGGGTTTGATTGAAAATTGCTAAAGATAATTGTTTAGACATTACTTTAACAATATGCTTGTGAAATTCTTATCAGACTGATTTGGTCTACATTTAAATTTTGAAAGTGTTATTGATGCTGAAGTTTAATTTCATGGAACCCTAAAATAAACAAATATATATAATGTCATATCATGTGTTCCTTGTACCGCTTAAGGACTTTTAAATTACGCTCTCATAAATGTATATTCAAGGTCCTAGTCTAACCAAAAGTAAGATTATCAGAAACTGTACAGTCTTAAACATTAAAGATAGTCAGCTGATATTTCAAGCATATTATATATCTAACATAAATAATTTCATTTTCGCTTCCTTCGGACAAAATTAGATCTCTTACCAATACACCGTGTGTTCCGTGGATCGTTATACATCTAGCAAACGTGTGGTGTATGCTGTTCTCCTTTAAATAAGGTTTGTTGGTGTAGTTTCTCGTATCTTTGCACATATGGAAGTGAAGGGGATATGAACCTTGATGGAAAAGTAAAGTACGTAAATGAGTTTCAATCACGTGTCCAGCTTAAACAAACAATTCCAGTCTTAAAACCTCTAAAGAAATACAAAAAAGGATTTCTTCAATAGTCAATAAAAACATTAAATTTTCTAGAGCTATGTACAAGACACAAGATGTTTGAAAATTAATACAAAATATAATAAATCTTATATTTTTAACTTTACAGAATTGTGAGGAAATCAATCGAATAGCCATTAAAGAATTGACTTGTATTAAAAAGGTTACATAATGGAAAATATTGTTGCATTATTTTCAAAATACTAATACACTACAATAATTCTAGTTTGTTCACTAAATGCAATAAAATCTAACAATGTCATCAGTAGTATGAAGGAATTATTGTAAAAGGAAGGGGAGCAAATGTCTTGAAAGATTGGTTAAAACGGACGGACAGAAACATGGCTGGTTAGCACTGAGGATGTATCTACTATTTAGGTAAACTCGGGTATTTTAAAGTTGTTTGGTACATTTAAATAAGTCACAATTACAATACATTTTTTGTAAACTTCTTTTTTGTGTAGCCCAACAAGTAAAACACCAAACACACCCACATCGGTTTGTTGTCCCATGTGATAGAGTTCTACTCCTTCTATTCTCACATTCTTAAAACCGTATGAAAACTGAAATAAAAACAAAGAATGTCTATGTACTGATACCTGTCTACACTATCTCTAGGAATAGACGTATATCTGTCATAGAGAAAGAATACATCATGTGCGAAGTATGATAAAAAGTATTGTCGGAAGGTGCAGATTCATAATATGTTACTTAATGCTTTATGGGTATAAACATTTATGATATATGTATAGCATATACAATTCGTTAAAGGGTTCAATACTATGAACCATGGCGTCCTTCTGAAATATACATCAAAACGCCCTCCAAAACATTTCATTTAATTAATTTTGTCATGTTCAACCGACATTAATGTATCCCAAATGTATGATATTTCATTGATGGAAACAGAGTTATGCCAATACAATATGCTTTGATTACATGTAGGTTCCTGATGACATATAAGTATGACATCAATCAATCAAGGCATTCCAAAACATTCATATGACAAAATAAGTAGAAAAAAATTAATCTATGCGATTGTAATGCACACTTTGTTTTTTTACGTTTTAATTATTAAAGGACATTTAGGAGTATAGCGTACTTTTATTAATCCAGTTGACAGGAATATTGCGCTACAGTCATTA
The DNA here is from genome assembly GCA_030141615.1 of Unio pictorum. Classification (NCBI taxonomy): domain Eukaryota; kingdom Metazoa; phylum Mollusca; class Bivalvia; order Unionida; family Unionidae; genus Unio; species Unio pictorum. The sequence continues at coordinate 7,069,343 of JARLTB010000123.1, forward strand.
CGCGACGAGTGCACGTTTCAGATTTATTGAAATGTATTATAAACATGTTCTGACGTTTTCTATAATATAAATATCAGTCTGTACCTTGATGTGCCCGCCAAAGGTGTCATAGTCAAAGTTGCTACACTTTCCAGGGCTATTGGCATCATTGATGTAACAACTGTTCTCCATTTGTCCCTCAAACAAAATGTTCCTGCTCAACAGCGCCACCTCTGCTCTCATGTCTACTACTCCATCTTCTACGCCACCCCAATGAGTGTAACGGGGTGGCACTGGTAACGAAGAGTAATCAATCATTAAATTAATATAAATGTACGTTCCTGGCTAACACCAACACTGACTACTTCTTTTTTTATAGTTTTGTCTCCTCCTGGCCTAGCATGTAATGCAGAAATGAAGAAAATGCGATCAAATGTATTGTGATATTATCACTTGTTTGCTTTGAAAGATATTCAGGTACTGAACGCAGTTAATTCTGCACCCAATATTGGTAAATCACGATGAACACGACCACTTGTTCAAAACTTCTGAGGAATAGGTATGTCAGTGATATGTCGCGAAATAATGATATTGATATGAAGACTACCTTAAAATTTTTAAATACATGAACAAAATAGAAAAAAATACATGTATATATATATATATATATATATATATATATATATATATATATATATATATATATATATATATATATATATATTACTTTTTTACAATGATATACAATGTCCTGATGGTGTCTTTAAGCGACTTAGCAATGTTTGGTAATAGAAAACTTTCAACATTCTGTAAAACACAGTTGAAATATTCCTTACAGTCTATCCTGACCTGCTTGTTGCTACACGAAGAACATTCTATTATTGTCCCCTCTTCTGCCTGGTTCCAGTCATAATCAGTAGAGGAAATGACGACTCTATCCCCTTGAAAAAGAGGGAAAGACATCAAGTACACGTCAATATATTACTAACATCATTGACATTACTGCAGCTACATTCGACTTTTCTGCTTAATTTATTCAACAAAATTAGAGATTGCATCGTTTCGCCGAGATAATTTATATATGTTTGTTTTAAAAGAGACGTGGATAAGTTAAAATTACAAACTCGTTACATTGTGTACTCTGAATGATAGACGTTACTGTAAATCCTCTCGTAGCACCACTTTACCTTAAATAATATGTCACAATTTACTTTAAATATAATGGCACAATTTACCTTTGAAATTGATATAAAACTTAGATCCCTTCTATAAGAAATTATATGATAGTTCCTCACTCCGTAACACCAGTATCCCTGTTGGACACAGCACGACTTAGTATTTGTACGTGTGTACTGGATTAATTATATATATATATATATATATATATATATATATATATATATATATATATATATATATATATATATATATATATATATATATATATATATATATATATATATATATATATATATACACACACTACACTTTTATATAGGATTGAATGTAACTGGTGTATTTTTTTTACGGAGGGAGAAAGGGGATTAATCCTTATATATATATATATATATATATATATATATATATATATATATATATATATATATATATATATATATATATATATATATTAAGAAACTGATTGATTATTACCAATATTCCATGTGGTGACATAATCGATCAGACTTATTATGGGATAGGCGGCAGATATTGTAATGATGAAGAAATTTTGTTTAGCTTTCCAGGTTTCGTCGGCATCAGTAAAGCTCTCCACGAGAAACTTCAACCCTTTGTCCCAAATAATAAATTCAGCTGTGGCAAGACTTCCTGAACTTGAAGGAGGAGTGATTGTCTCTCTCACCACGACACCAGTGGAATCTGCAACAGTATGGAAAATGTGTATGGTAGGGTATAATTGCACGCTTGTGTACATACATACATACATACATACATACATACATACATACATACATACATACATACATACATACATACATACATACATACATACATACATACATACATACATACATACATACATAGTACATACATACATACATAGAGGGAACAAGTACATGACAGACAGAGAGACAGCAGGATATTTCACAGGAGTAAGAATGAACGTGTTATTGATAGTATTGGCAGATCAGTATGTTTTGAAAAATACAAACAAAAAATATTAAAAATAGAAACTGTTCAAAGCCCACATCACATATCCCCCCTCCCTGCGGGCCCGGGGTAGTAGAATTGGCCCGATGTACCTCACTACGTGTGGTATCAGCCGACTAAGTAGAAGCAGCCTGTTTGTCGTGGGATGTACCCCGTGTTGGTGAAGGAAACGATCCTGGTAGTTGAGCGGAGGCATTCCGATACAATATAGTGCTTTGGCCGCTACGTCGCCTAGACGGGTGGTCGAGATAGGCCCTGTTTCGACAAAACAACTTGTCACGCCGAACCCTATGAAGTCTTTATTTACTTGCTCAGCTTCTTTATCTTTCTTCTTGTATATCTCTTGATACCGCAGTTGACCTACAAGCTATCCATTAAGCTTTCCCTGTCCCAAGTCTAAGAACACTTACTAGAAGGCGATGGCTTAACGGGTCAAGCGGGAGGTAAATTTACCGACCATAGAAAGCGGTGACTTCACAGGTCAATCAAAGGAATCTTTATCGACTGAGTATAGCATATGTGTATCCATGGCACTTGAAAAGTATCCCATCGTTGGGCTTCATAGTGGGCGAGGAGCACTGGTGTTGAACTTTAAACAACACAACATGGAAATATCCACAAAAAATCATCTTAAACGAACCAAACCAAAGCGATGACTTCACAGGTCAATAAAAGGAACCTTTATCGACTGAGTATAGCATATGTGTATCCATGGCACTTGAAAAGTATCCTATTGTTGGGTTTCATAGTGGGCGAGGAGCAATGGTGTTGAACTTTAAACAACACAACATAGAAATATCCACAAAAAATCAACTTAAACGAACCAAACCTCTGTCAGATTCTGATGAAGAACCATGTAGTGCGGAGTCATTTTGCACGCTTCATGGTTATACAGTGAAACGATGCCTCAAAACCACGTGCAGCACTGTCTCCGTTTGTAATTGAAAAGATTATTACGGGATCTACACCACAGAGGTGTTAAAAAAGTTGAAATCGGGTTGCCTTTTTGTTGAGCGTAAGCGACGAAGTCAAATGGATAATATCAAAAAAATGAAAACATTCTTCGATATTACAGTGACCTCTTTCGCACACAAAACACTCAATACGTCATACAAACGGGACGTTTTGTCGTGACTTGGGTGGTGAAAACGACACGAATTCCATAAAAGGGATAAAAATGAAGGTGTCACTGCAGTCAGTAGAATAAGAAGTAAATGTAATAAAAATCTGCAGGACACCAACACATTTATACTCAACTTCAACAAAACCAACATTACCAAGAGTGGTTAAAGTCTTTGCATATGACTGTCGAGATTTGCATACCAAATCCCCTTTGATGCTATAAGTGTCAGGAAAACGGCCATGATCAAGATCGTTTCTCAAAAGTCCAAACATACGGCCGATTAGGAGACCATTCTTATCGCGATTCTTAATGTAGAGCACCTCCGCATTGTGTCAACTGCGCTAAAGAGCATCACGCCAATTTCATGGTTTGCGATACTTTGAAACAGGACAAGGAGATTCAGAAGGTAAAATATACATCGAACTTTCCCTATACAGATGCCAGAAAACTTGTACAGGAAAAACATCTCTTTCTGGTCCATCCTAATCCACTGTCGTGAAAACCAATCCCAAAACAACGCAGGACGCTGAAGTACAGACTGATGCACTCGATTCAACATCGAGCACTAACAGTCCCCATTACCATCCACAAATAAACACGGCATCTACTCAAGCATCTTTCAAAAACACCCCACCGAAATCACCAAGGAATAAACACAAATATCAAGAACATGACCAGCAAAAGGGGTCACATGACCCCATCAAACTCTATAACAGGTTTAGAGACATTGAGAGCATGTATGCAGAGGAAACCGTGAACTCAATGTGGCTGCAAACCTACCAGCAACACATACACACCCGTACTTCCTCCAGAGAAATAACAAAGCAGATTGCCTCCGCGAAAGATCTAACCTAGAATCACAATCTTCAACTTAAACTTATAGTGAAGAATACCATCATGCAACGGAACTGTCGAGGACTTAGGTCAACTACAGTGCTATTCTTCTGTTTGCTTTTTAAATTAACATGATCCTGCAGTATTATGTCTACAGGAAGCATTCCTGAAATATACATAACATCACACTAAAAAACTATTCTCTGTTTAACACTTACTTTCAAACTGTTGACAGGGCCTCATGAGCGTTTCTGTTGTGGTGAGCAATATAGCCCCTCATAGCCTCATCCCTACAAACACAAATTTTCAGGTCACTGCTGTGAGCGTCACTCTACATCGATAAACTACCTTTATGCTATTCACATACCACCAAACACCAACCTCGTACCAAACGAATTCAACAATCTTGTTCAACAACTTTCATGGTACTTTTTTTACTAGGGGATTTTAATGCCCATAACATTATGTGGGGATCAAATCACATACTTCACAAAGGTCACAAAGTAGAAGAATTCATGTCCAGATACGATTTGTGTCTATATAATACCAAACTACCGACATATTTACACCCAGGAACCATTACATACACGTGTATATATTTGACAATTTGCTCTCCTTCACTGCTTTTGAAATATAAATGGAATGTCGCTGATGACATTCATAGCAGTGCTCACGTTCCAATCTCTCTTGACATTATGAACTGTACAATTGATGACGCAATTCCACAGTGAAATTTAAAGAAGGCCGACAGGGCTACATTTGAAACACTCTGTTGTTGTAGTGTTTAACGCCCTTTTTCAGCACACGATAGGCTATACTTAGTGGCCAGTAGATGGAGGAAGAACCTTGGAAAACTCCTGAAAAAAAACAATAACCCACGAAAAGCTACTGGCAAGCTTTCTCACATAACTACATTAGCCAAATCTTAGACTCGAACCCATGCAGACAGAAGTGAGATGGCAGTGATCCGTAACAAAAGAGCGCTTTAGACCACTCGGCCACTCGGGGTCCCTGAAACACTCTGTAAACTTAGCCTTAATCCGGATTCAGTATTTAACAATAATAACCCTATTCAGCATATTGATTCTATTCTAACTGAGATTAAAGAAGAATATATTCCCAAGTCCTCACCGAACAGTAAAAGAACCCAAAACCCTTGGGTAACTAAAGAATGTAAAAAAGCCATTTGAAAACGCCGAAAAGCATTGACAAATTTCACAATCGTCTAACGCCCGGAAATTTAATGAAATATCGTATTCTCCTGGCACAATCTCGCCGTACAATCAAAAAAAGTAAACGAGCATCATGGAAGAAATGTATTGTTTCTTTAAACTCTCGTTCCGCTATTACGAAAGTTTGGGACACACTCTATCCGCAAACAAAATGGAAACAGAAAACATAATTGTCTCCGAAATCTGAAAATAAAGAATAAAAATGTAGTTCAAAACTTAACATAGCAAATATTTTTGCAGACAGTTTCTCAAAACATTCCTCATCATTGGATTATTCAGAAGCCTTCCAAAGAATTAAAACAGCAACAAAAAACACGTATAAAATCCATATCCAACAATTTGGAGTGTTATAACCAACTGTCTTCACTATTGGAGCTAATCGAGGCTTTAGACAAGGCCCATGCTACCTTCGCTAGGCCTGACGAAATAAGTGACCCAAAATACATTACCAGTTCTTGAAACACCTCCCAGAATCATCAATAACATCTCTTTTGAAAATCTGTAATAATTTATGGATAGGCTGGTAATGTACCTAAAATTTGGAAAGAATCAACAGTAATACCAGTTCAGAAACTAGGTAACAATAGCTGAAATCCTAATAACTATCGACCCATTACACTGCAAAGCTGTGTGTGCAAAACAAATGAACGAATGATTAATTCTCGGCTTGTATTGTACCTGTAAAGTAACATTTTAATAGCTCCTTTCCTTTTCAAAGTGGTGTTCGGTATGGGCGTATTATCAACGATCATCTGATTAGACTGAAAACATTTCTTTTCAATGCATTTATCAAGAAGTAACAGCTAGTAGCGGTTTTCTTTGATTTAGAAAAGGCATATGACACAACATGGAAGTATGGAATACTAAATGACCTGCACGATCTGGGTCTAAACGGACGACTGCATTTTTTTATATCAAACTTTCTCTCGAACCGAGCATTCAAATTACTAGTAGCCTATACCGTCCCAGATATGCACGAGCAAGAGATAGTGTGCCCCAAGGCAGTATATTTTATATGTGACACATTTTAATATCAAAATCAATAGTATCACTAACTGTTTTGCTCCCGATGTGGATTGCTTATTATAGGTTGATGATTTTAAAATGGTATACATCAAAGTACGTGCATACAATTGAAAGACAACCACAACAAAAGATCAATAAGATTCTAAATTTGTCCAGTACTAACCGTTTCAAATTCTCAAAATCGAAAACAATATGCAAGCATTTCTGTCAGCTGCGAAGACATCATAATGATCCTAAACTCTCGCCGGACGGAACCAGTTTGTTTGGGAAACAAACTTTTTGGGTATCAGCTTCGACAGAAAACTGACTTTTAATTTACACATCAATATCTTGAAAGTTAAATGCTTGAAATCTTTACATCTACTTAACGTAGTGGCGCACACTGACTGGGTAACTAAAGAATATAAAGAAGCCATTCGAAAACGCCGAAAAGCATTGACAAATTTCACAATCGTCTAATGCCAGGAAATTTAATGAAATATCGTATTCTCCTGGCAAAAACTCGCCGTACAATCAAAAAGAGTAAACAAGCATCATGGAAGAAATGTATTGTTGTATTGATTAAAACGTCCTCCTCAATTCATATATAACCATTATCCGCTTGAAACTAGACTATGGTTGCGTTGTTTATATTTCAGCTAGGAAGTTATATTTTAAGATGCTTGACTCAATTCATCACTAAAGAATAAAACTCGCTCTGGGAACATTTATGACATCTCCATGTGAAAGCCTTCTCGCTGAAGCGAACGAACCACCATTATCACATCCTAGAGAAATGCTTTCTGCACAGTATGCTCTCAAATTAAGATCAAACCCTCTGAAACCTGATGTTCAGCTCTTTTCAACCCAAATACAAAACCTTGTACGAAAATAAACCAAATGCCAACCTTTATTTGGCATCAGAATATCATTCAGTGTTGACAGTAATAAAATTGATCATTCTACAATTCAGAAAACGTTTGTCCCCGGAACACCTCCCTGTCTCCTTAAACATCAAAAGGTACTTTTTACGTTACACGATAGAAAATAGTCTGAGACAAACCCTTCCATCTTCCAGAACTTTTATCTTGAACGTTTCACCAAATTTCGAAACTACGCGAGAATTTATACTGATGGAGCAAAACATGAGAAAAAAGCTGCTGCAGCTATTGTTAGTGGCAAACACATAAAATAGGTTCCTTTGCCAAATCATACGTCAATTGTTTCAGACACAGTAAATGCAATATACTCACTATTAGTGTTTCAGTCACTACACAATAGCAAACTGATGAACCCATTATTAATCCATCTCAATACTGAGCTGGGTACCTCCCACAGTATAGTATAATGTTGGTTACCTATCCTTATTGGTATTAAAAGTAACGAAAATGCAGATTACGCTGCTAAGATGGCCCTATCCCAAGAACCCTCTGATTTTAAAATACCCTATACTGATTTTAAACCTCGAATCAAATAGTATTTACGTAAGAAGTGGCATGCATCGTTGAATGATGCAGTGAATAACAATCTTCACGCCAGCAAGCCAACCCTAGGATAATGGATCCCTTACTACAGAACCATCCGTAGTGTGGAGATAATCATTGCAAGAATTCGAATTTGTCATACGTACGTAACCCACTAATGCATGCTAAAATGTGATGTTCCACCAGAGTGCGTTACTTGCAATGAACGGTTCGAAGTTAAGCTCATTATGACAAAGGGTTTCAACTTGCAACTTACTCATGATAGGTATTATAATGTGCATGACATGAAGGAACTTTTTGATAATATAAATATCATTCGCATTTAGATTTCCTGAAGGAAGTAAAGCTTTATTTTAAACTGTAACTTTTATTCCATCACCTAGAACACTTCTTTCTATTGTAAATACCGTCCCTATTTTTAACATCTTTTCATCTGTCTTCCTTACCATACACCACTTGCATTTCCGGTTGATAGGGTAGATTTATTTATTACAGTTACCATCTTACCGTTTAACTTTCAACTATTAGGGTTTTGATATCGGTGGTCGATATTATTTCCTTTACAGTCTTTTAAACGTTTTTACATTTAGCCTATTGTTTGGCGCTAAATAGCCTAAAAACGCTGGTGTGCCATTAAATACAATCAATCACTCGATAACATATTTAAATGCAATACACCTCTATTAGGTCGTTTATATCAGGCTAGATGTTTGTTGTTTCATTGGCAGATGATTATTATAATTCTTCAATATATGCACGTCAAAGTCTAAATTTGTGTCCAAGTTTACATAAATACAAACCACAGGCCTCCAAGCTGTATTATTGAAAATTACGTGGTTTTTGAAGGGCATTGGGTCTCCTAAATTAGTGAAGATGTAAGAATGAGAAATGCTATATAGAACTATAGGCATGCTAAGGTACCCAATGAACAACCACATGTTCAAGGATTTGAACACAGAAAGCAAATACTAGCAAAATCATCGTATATTCACACAACCACATTACAGCCACTTTCTTCCCTTTTCTTTACGGAGTACATCAATCAAAGATTAAAACAAACCTTGCTCTGTCCTAAAAATATATAATTTGTATGACAATTGGCATGTCTAATAGATATTTTAAAGTCGTTTAAGTTCTTTGGAACGGTTCTAAATACATTAGAGGGATACACATTAAGATAACTTATTGATATAAAATGTTCAGGATACATTCAACTAAGAATGACGAATTAAAACAATTCGAATAAAAACACATTTTATCTTGTCATTGCTGACGATACAATTGTACATTATTTTTTTAACTTGGTATAAATGTGAAAGTTTACTTTTATACACCAAGGCTGCATATGCATTCTTGTTGTTGCTGACTGCCCTCAGTTTGCTTGCACCTGTCACACGTCCAAAAACGAGAGTTTCAAATACGTTGTAGATTTCAGCTAAATCGTAGTCCAAGATTAAATTCTTCCTCAGTGAGAACAAAAGCATCTCGTTATTACCTAATGCTGTGAAAAAAGGAAAACATGACTACAGATGGATTGTTAAAAGATATACTTTAATTTAAATGTATCCATTAACTTTGAGAGATATAAGATGCTACATCAAAACGAAGAAATATTTCACCAATGAATTAAATATCAATTAAATGAGCACATTATACGATCGTATCGATTAGGGACACTCAATGGCATCATCTTTAGTTATTTATTATTATTTCTAACTTCAAATGAGAAAAGCACAATTGACCGGATAGATTGACGTCGTAAGGTAATATTAGTGTACCTGCAATAATTTGCTTCAACTTCTCCCGTCTCTCAAGGTGGTTCCAAAAGTAGAAACCAAACACTTCAAATCTCTTTACCAATGTCTGGTTTTGAGCATTAATTTCAAATACATAGGCCACCAAGGCGTCCATCCATACGTCGGGATCGTTTGGTCCATCCACCTAAAACAGATCGTATATAGCGATATATAGTTTGTCGAAAATACAAACATAATTAAACACAATTGATTGTACATTTAAAGACAGGATTGATATAGAAACAGAGATGACCAAAGACGTAACGGATAGGTAAATCGAAAAATATATTGATATTTTTAATTTATAGTTTTGTTTGCATAGGCTAAACACCAGAAATATGCATGTTGAATGTACTGCAGTAATATTGATTTACTAGTCAGGATTCTTGCTTAGCTTAGTGATAGAAACCAAAAAAATTCTAAACTATTTACTAATTCTAAAAGTTGGTTTTGAAGACGAATATGGGAAAATAAAGGTCTTATGTCAGATATGTTAAGTGCTGGGAAGAGTAGTATCTAAACCTTATTATGACTTATCATAACTGACCAAACGTGCATCAGTTCATCAACTGATAAAAGGTAGGATAAAGATACGATACTGATGGTAGCAATAATAAATATTCCTTTATTATCATTTTTGCCTTAACGTCTGGCTTATATCGTACGGTGGGGAAATTTGGTTTTGTCATTTAAGATTTCTATGAATACACTCAATATCTGAGCATAATATCGGAATATGTTTAGAAAGGGTATAATGATAAAGTTGTTTTTAAGTTACACATACAAATGTGAGACAAATTTGAACTCTTCCCTATCTAGAGCTGTGTCGGTAATAGAGTCGTAACCTACTTATTTTGAAGTAATACGAAACCAAATGATCTCTCGATCGATTGATCGATAGACGACAGTCTGATTAAAGAATGACCCTACTGTGGAACTCACAGAATGATCGTAAAGAATTCCGTTTAATTTGGTGAGCTTCTCTAGAGTTCCATCCAGTTTAGTCCAGGATAACTTTCTCTTCCCATGAACCTCCAGTGTACCCCCTCTCTTCACTAAAATGGACTTTCCAATTCCTGGGAAATCACCACGCTTTCCTGTCAAAGACAAATGGGTAATAATTCTATCCGCAACACGTTTTTGTTTTACTCATCAGTGTTATGTTTTTATTATTATAAATGCCACTGTGTCCATATTTCTGTCTCATTACCAACAAGTATCTATTTCGTTTCTCATTTCCAATCAGTCCTTAATTTATTTGTCCGATCCCTTTCATTTGTTTACATTTTCTGATTCCATCATATTCTGTTCTTGCAGCTCTTCTGACATTAAACTATTATGCACAAATGTGATATGCAACCATTTAAACTCTACACGATGGTAAATATATTTTGTAATAAAAGCAATAAAAGATATATCATTGACATATCAACCTATTGTCTAAGTATAATGTGTATCACATTTGGGATTGTACAGACGTATATTATCTGTATCTCTTTGGTTTTGTTTTCTCAAAGCAATTTCATTTTCATCCTCTTTCGCTTCTAAAGGAGTACGTATTGTTAGACATAATATGCGATATCGTCTAAGATGTAACCGACAAACAGCAAAATTAATGTATTTGTTTTTGTGTTTTGAAATGTAATTCTTACCTGCGAGTACTACATGAACTTTTCCCTGATGTAGACAAGATTCACTGCCGATGTGGACCTCTCCTGATATCTCTAAAAAGTTTATTGTTAGCGTGATATCTATGTTCGGACTAAATACCAGCTTCCCACTAGAAGTCACTATGATACCTTTCAGGGTCAGCGGCGATTCGTCGAGGAGGATCCCTGTGTCAATTATGACATTGGCCCCCGATGTTGGCTGAATAATCATAATATTAAAAATAATAATAATAATAATAATAATAATAATAATAATAATAATAATAATAATAATAATAATAATAATAATAACAATAATAATAATAATAAGATGATGATGAAGAAGAAGAAGAAGAAGAAGAAGAAGAAGAAGAAGAAGAAGAAGAAGAATATACGCACACGATTCTACAGATGAGAGAAAAAGAGAGATAGAGATATGGGTAGAATACGTAAGACAGTTTTTCATTGCCAAGACGGTTACATGATACAAAGAAAGGACAGCAAACAAGATCAAAATCAGGGCAATTAATATTTCGTATGTTTACATGATTACAACAGTCAGCAATCGACAAATGATCCGACAGTCATGGTGATGATACAGAACATTCGCGTTTCATTCTCAAGGTCCCCAAAACATATCTCATGAATTTGATTTTAAATGAGCACTCATAGTTTTATCTGAATAAATGGCAGCAATGTAACATAAAATTGAAATCACCTTAAAATTCTCAAACGAGAGCGGCCAATATTTAAAAAGAACAAAAGTGTTGTCTTTAGTGACAAGTGTGTTGTTTCTAGTTAGTGGTGAGAACAATTTACAATTTGCTGAATGTAAAGAAGTGTAGCTCCTGACTACACCTATAATACAAATTATGAAGATTTTGTAAGAGTTTAGAACCGCCTTTTTACTGAAACGTCATTTTAAAAAATAAAGCTACCTACGAAAATGAAAAAGAAATATCAATAACGCGAAACCCAAGCTTCTGACTCACCCAAGGTTTCTCTCCATGAGAAACATTTATGGGTTACTTTGTTTTGCGTATTTTTTTTAAAACAATGTGTACGCACGTTTTCGTTTACCCATATGACATCTCAATGAGGTTGCACCATCTATGCTGCTATAATTTATTATATCACTCTCTCAACCAAAAATGTTATCAAGACCCCTACACTATATTGCGATCTAGTATCATATGAATGTATTCTTATAAATCCGTATTGGGTAACTTGCACGCATGAAAAGAAGTTTTATAGCTTAATTGTATCCATACAAAAAGTCTGATGAATACTTCGCAGAATATGTGGATCAACTCCGTTAGACTCGGCAAGAATATTAAAGTTATCTTTGACCACTTTCAGAATTTGTATATAATGCCAAGTAACATAAATTATATTTTTATGTCTGCCTCGAGAAAATATTATAGCTGGATTTGTTTGCCTGTAAAGCATTACATCGTCGTATACAACAAAATTATTAATAATTTAATATAACTCGGTGCTTCATCAATATCGGTTTTTAAAATCATTAATATTATTACCACCCTCTTGCAATTTCATTAAAAACCTCAAGAACATTGTAACATCGCTTATCATCTGCAGATGTTGCAACTAACTTTAATTTGTCCCAATTGAGCAATCTCATTATCAAATTAAGCAGTAATTGTGTCATATTTACTTAAAAATGGACCTATTAGTATCATTCTGATAGCATTTGGTCGCTGGACTATGTTTGGCTGTCTGGAGATAAATTTGAATTTTCCTTAAAAAGCAATATTTTTCCATACTATGATTGATGATGTAGCTTTCGCATGAAGCCTAGCTTTCGAAATAGATTGAAATAAATTGTTTGTATGCATTATGATTTACGTATTTATAGAATGTGATCAGAATTGTTCTGATATCAGCATTAAGTTTTTCCTTAAATAACTGTCACGAAATACTGTCCTGGTTACTAATTGTCAGATTTATGTTATGGTATAGGACTTATTTTAGGGGCATGAACTATTTTGGAATATCAATATTTCTAGTAATTGGATACGTGATAAAATGATATATAATGGTTGCAGCGGGGCGGTGGAGACTGCGTGGTAAGGATTGATTGCTTGATATATTTATTGTTTGTGTTTTAACGGCGCACTAACACTGTTAGGCTATTTAGCTCCATGAAAAAGGTCATACATAGGATAATTTAAAACTGTTGAAGGCTTTGTATCGATAAACGATATAGATCAAAAGAGTTCAAGGCAAAACGTCAAAATGGTAACGGTAAGAAATAACCGGGAAATGGTAACGGTGTATGTTAAGAAAGAAAGATGAAAATATGAAACAGTATATAAACTACATATAATGCTCAAGGTGATGAAATAAACGTTGTAAATTAGAGTAAATATTTACTTCTTTCATAAATTATATAATACATGTGATGTTTATTGCCTCAAAAAATTCCTTCCTGTCATGCAAATTATAATACTGATCTCACGTAGGTTGCCGGTTTATACATATAACCTATTGTATGGCGCTACATTGTTTAAAAGTGCTGGTGCGCCGTTAAAATACAATCAATCAATCAATCAAACCAAAGTCCAAACGCAGCAAAGGTGAACAAATATTTAAATGGATACACATGCATGTACCCATTCCTGGGTGTAAATACGTTTGTCTTTTGGTGCTATAAAGACATAAATGGTGTCTAGAAATGAAATTTTCTATGTTGTGGCTTCTGTCACTTATCTGATTTCATCACCATATCATCTTATGGAAATTAAAATCCCCGAGTAAAACATAGGGTTCGGAAAGTTGTTGAACAAAATTGTTTTATTCGTTTGGTACTAGGTTGGTGTTTGATTTACAGCAAACACTTGAAAATTTGTGTTAAAAGGAATGACATTACGAGGAGCTGTATTGGTAACAACAAAAACTCCTCCTGAGGCCCTGTCAACATTTTGAAAATATGTGTAAAACGGGGAGTAGTTTTAAGTGTGATGTTATCGTATCTTTCAAGAATGATTCCTGAAGGCATACTACTGAAGGATCATGCTCGTTTAAAAGCAACAATCCGTAGGGAGGAGGTAGTCATTGCAAGAATTCGAATTGGTCATACGTACATAACCCACAATCACACTTGCTAAAAGGTGAAGATCTACCAGAGTGCGTTACTTGCAAAAAATCATTAACTCTTAAGCACTTTATGACAGAGTGTTCCGACCTGCGCCATACGTATGATAAGTATTATAATGTGTATGACATGAAGCTATTAAAAGCTATAACGTGTAAAACATCACCTGGATCATTTTTACGTAATGTACATACCGCTCCAAATCTTCAACATCTTTTTTCATCTGCCCCCATTAAACAAATTCCTTTACATCCCCCGTTGATCGGGAAGCTATCTTTTACTGTTCTTACCATTTTATTTTGAACTATTTAGGTTTTTTAAACTATTGGTCGATATTAAACCTATTACCATTTTTAAATATTTATACATATAATCTACTGGTTGGCGCCTGATAGCCTAAATGTTCTGCTTCACCGTTAAAAAAAACAACAATCAATCCATTGTTTAAAAGCAGGAGAATATCTTTACAGATTGTTTTAAGTCCTCAACAGTTCCATTGTATGATAGTGTCTGTACTTGAATTGTGTATAAGTGGTATCAATATGTATATGTGGTCAAGAATGTACTTGAGTTTAGCTGCCGCGTATAGTGTCACCGAGGGTGGTTTATTAATAATCGGCTCTAGTTATTTCGAAACACTGAGCGAAACTCAGCTTATGCTGCATGTGCAAATTGTATGCAGTTTCTCTAAGTAGCTAGCCGCCCATATCGGTAACAGCTAGAGTATATTATAGAGCAAATTCTCTGTAAACATCACATTACGGCCATTCTTGTCAGAAAGCTCTCCACTTTACGGAAGCAAAGCCTTTCTGCTAAAGATCTGCCCGTCTGTTGCCCGTGTAGTGCCGTGTGTGTGTGGTGCCTTGTGTATGGTGTCTGTGTGTGGTGCTTGTGTATGGTACATGTGTGGAGCGTTGTGTATGCTGCCTTGTGTATGCTGCTTTTGTGTATGCTCCGTTATATATATATATATATATATATATATATCCATATATATATATATATATATATATATATATATATATATATATATATATATATATATATATATATATATATATATATATATATATATATATATATATATATATATATATATATATATATATATATATACATATGTGTGTGTGTGTGTGTGTGTGTGTGTGTGTGTTGTGTGTGTGTTATATATAATTGGATGATGTGAAGTCGCAGAACTCTGTGGTTTCTTGTGACGTATAAGCTGTGTCTGGTGACGTTGGTTCAGAAGATTGAACTGGTGTTCTCGATACGAGAAACCAAGGCTTCGTGACCATCGGGTCTGTGTTTAATGTAATGGTTCTCGATGGATCCTTCAAACAGACAGGGAGGAGTAGACTCTGCGTGGCGACTCCTTGACGATTGACTAGAGCGGGGTGGAACCGGAGATACATCTTGGACGTCAAATGAACGGCACGATAGTTACGAAATACGTGTTCCATATTATTGCTATTACCATTTCAGCAAAAGGTTCACATTTACATCTCAGTCTCATTATTTGAACGATAATTTCACAAATCATAATTTCACCTTTACATTGCAACATCGTTATATGAACGATACATTCAGAAATTCATAATTTAACCTTTACATTGCTAAATCGTTACATGAACGATAAATTCATCAACATAGATGCCTTTATCTTGGTAAGTTGTTGTATGTACGTTATAACCAAAATTAAAGGCATTTACATCTGTCTCGTTATACGAGCTATATATTCGTAAATTCATATGTATACTTGTATTTGTTGTTTGGGTGATAAGACATTATTCACGTCAGTTTCAAATGTATTTCGTTGAAATCATCCTTTGAGGTTTTTCATTGAGTTACTTGCTGTTGATAGTTCCATGTTAGGAACATTATAATTTTCCTTATCTTTTGTTCATTATGGTGTCAGATTTTTTATATTTAAATTGCGTTTATAAATAAACATCTTATTAACGCAGTTGCTTTCGGTGTCTTCACTAATCCAGTCCCAACCCGGCTTCATCCTGTGACAGTGTCCTTCATAATAATTTTAAGCTGAATGTTGTGGAGTTAAGTTGTACCTTGCGTGGAGCCAATCTGTGTGGCTATTTCTCTGGAGGAAGTACGGAGGTGATGTTTTTGTTTATAGGTCTAAAGACACCTTGAGCACATGGAGCAGTTTCTGCTGCATCAACCTTTTCAATATTTTCAAAGTTGTTATAGATTTTGATTGGGTCATCTGACCTATTTTACTACATATTTCCTTGAGCTTTCTTGTTTTTTTGTGATTTTGGTGGTTGGGTATTATTGAAAGTTGATGCCGTGATGTTTTGTGCTTCGTAATGGTTTTGTTTTTAGAGGATGCTGTTTATTAATATGTTGCATCTGTGTGTGTTTGAGATTGTCCTTCGTTGTTTTTGGATTGGTCTTCACTACAGTGAAGCTGAATGGGATGTTTTTGCCTGTACAAGTTGTTTGGCTTCTGGATAGGGAATGTTAGATGTGTACTTTACACTTTCTATCTACCTCTCCTGTTTCCATGTATCACAACCCTTGGAATCGGTGTGATGTTCCTTTCCACAGCAGACACAATGTGGATATGTTCTACAATCAGATTCCTGATGAGAATGGTCTTCGCATCAGCCTCATATTTGGTCTTTTGAACAATGGTCTTCACAATGGCCATATTTCTGATACCTGTAGCTGCAAAGGGAGTATGTAGATCTCAACATTCATCTTGCAAAAGCCAACTTTGACCACTCTGGATACTGTTGGTTTGTTGTAGGTGAGTACAATGGTGTTGGTGTCCTGCAAATCGTTATTGCATTTAATACGTATTATACAGACTACAGTGACGCATTCGTGTTTCATCCCTCAATTATATCTGTGTCGCCGACTCCTTTCAATTCATGACAGCGAATCACGCCTTTTGACATATTCAATGATGTGTGCGTGAATGAGGTCAATGGAATATCGAGGTACTTTTTTATTTTCCTGATATTCTCCGCAACCCGATCTCAGTCTTTTTTAACGCTTTTTAGTTTGCCGATATATCCTGTTATTGTTTATTTCAGTTACAAAAGGAATTAATACTGCAAGCGATTTTGAGTCATCGTTAGATTGTATAACCCATAAGTTTGAAAATAACTCCATATTACACGGTTCGTCATCTGACTCGGATCCAGTTGTGTTACGCTTGTTTGGATTTATTTGGGAAGTTTCCTTGTTGTTCAATTTAAAATGCAGCAACTGTGATCCCTGTCCACTATATAGCCCAACAAAGGGACACTTTACAAGTGCCAACGATACACAGATTCTATACTCAGTCGGTAAAATTTCCTTCTGATTGACCCGTTCAATCACCGGCTTATATAAAGGCAACTAAGATTTGGAGAAGGGAACGCTAAACGGATATAATGTAGGGGCAACGGTGGTATCAAGAGAGATAGAAGGAGAACGATAAAGAAGGTGAGCAAGTAAATACAGACTTCCTAGGGCTCGGCGTTACCATCGGATTTGTCGAGACCAGGCCAATCGCGACCACCCGTCTAGGAGACGTAGCGGCAAAAGCAATGTATTGCATCGGAACCCCTCTGTTCAACTAGCAGGATATGTTTCTCCCCCGACACAACATGCAACCCAAGGCAAATAGGTTGCCTCTACTTAGTCGCCTTTTAAGACACACTGTGAGACACGTCGGGCAAATTCTATAACCCTGGACCCACAGGGAGAGCGGGGTCAGGAAAAGTAATAACTGTGTCTTGTCCAGATAAATGCCATAAAAGAAAGTAGACATGCTGATAAAGGGAGATCAAGAAAGATATACAGAATAGGTGTCTTACGATTGCTGAAAACTGTAAAAAGTAATAAATAAAATAAAATAATTTCCACTTGCATACAGTGTCATCGAAAATAATAATAATAATACTTTGTATTTTATCAGGCTAGTACATTTGGTTATCAAATACACAACTGCCATGCGTATCTCGAAATATTTGCTTGTTTGTTTACAAAAACATCACCAATACTGAGTCAATAATAATACTCAGCTACACAGATCTGAAATTATATATATATATACTTCTTACTCTTCTTGGAACGTCGATTACCTCTGATAAAGTAATTTAATTACTCCATTTAAAGCCATTTTTTAATACTGTAAGTGAACAAATAATCAAATAATTAAATTTTCAAGCAGTCACTATTTCGCGTTCAAAATGGTAAACCAATAAAGAAAGATCGTTGTCGGTAAGTAGAGCAGATATGTTGAAATTTGCTTTCGCTGCAAAAGAATTCGGTACAGATTGATTTCAAAGCGGTTTTGTTTTACACTCGGTTCTTTTTCTAAAGGTTTAAAACAAATATGATCCATCATCTACCCAATCCACCAAATTAAAATGTAATCTTAAAAAACAGGTTTATGCACGGTTTAACATAATTAAGTTACTGAAAGCTTTATTCATTTTGTATGTCAAGTCTAAGGTCCTCGACATTTCGTAAGATACGCCATACACTGAAGCTTGTTAAGTTGTATACCTTTTCTTTCAGCCAAATATCTAGAGGGTGCGCGTTTCTCCATAGCGGTTGAATCGATTAGAGTTTATCATGTGAGATCTAGGACTAGATGTTTTAAAAACGAGTCATGCATATCAGAAAATACTGCTTTTGACGGTAAGACATTCAGGATACATATCAACGAGATAAGTGTACGAAGTGTTTAGCCTGAGGTACCTAAAATATCTAACCTAGGTAGGTATACAACGTTTGTCGTGCAAATTTTTTTGCCTTAATGTCCCTTTTTTAGAAACTTATATTGCGATTTGAATATGTCTCGGAAATCATGCCGTGTTTTAGGTATGCATAGTTGGTTTATTTTTCAATGTATTTGTGGTTTTATAGGTCGCTATTGATTAGTATGCGGTCTTATCCAGTTTTTTGTAGAAGAGTACTTATTCCTCCATGCGATGGTTTAATGTAGACTTTCAGTACGTTATGCGTGTACATTGTGTATATTCACTTACTTTAATTCTGTTTAATGCTGTAAACTTGAAAATGATTTAAATCCGTAAATAAAATGGGGGAACAAATCTTGTGGGAGATAAGATGTTAAATCTTTTTAGTAAATTGATCTAGAATATAATGAAAAGATCAAAATATAATTTTATGAATGGGCTGTATAGGAGACTAATACATATAGTAAAATTTAGAAAGAATATTGGAACAGATATTAACTTCGGACCATTTAAACTTGTATGAACGGAGCGTACAAATTTTCAAATCATAGTAGGAAATACGTGTTTATGTTTTCCAGACTTTAGAGACATAATTTTCAGGCATATGCACTAACAAAAGTTAAAGACTACAGACACAATCATATGAATAAAATTAGGAATACGTTACTTTTCCATAACGCCAAGTCGCCGTATCTGACCAAAATTTTAGAGATGCATCTTCATGAGGACAAGTGCCTACAGATTCAGTTACTTCAATTGTAACTACTGCAATAAACAACGCCAAGACATGCGACCAAATCCAACACAATATCATAGTCGGTGTTCTGCCAATTTCAACTGGCAAGAGCTCTAATGATGCCTGTATTTATTCTAAGTCTTACGATCACAGTTTGCGTGCTTTGCCACGTGTCTCCTGATATAGTATGTCATCTGTGTTTCATTCCCAGCAAAGCAGACGCAGATAGCATATGTCGCTCCTAGCATTGGTGTACTTGTTGGCCGATATCTGTCTGAGATCTAACAACCTTAGGTTATTGGTGCATCGTTCGATGGTAATTAACAACAGGCGTTGCAGTGTGAATATGTTTTGCCTAGATTCGTGACACACAGGTATTAGAGATGGTTTAGACTGGTTTTATGTTTCATACATACCACAGATAAAAAAGATCCGCCCAAGCGGTCCAAGAGAAGAACTTCACAGGCCCACAAAAAAAATCGTTATACCACTACGACTTAAGCGACTAGGATGCGTATCATATTTTAATGATTCATGTCGATGACGTGCTTCGTTTACAGATAAATAAACGTCATTCATGTAGGAAAACTGCTGATCTCAAATTGCTTGAAACCTGGATATATCTAGAGCAATGTTCCTTCTAAGCGAATGGTAGATGTGCGCGCAGTGCTCGCTGCATTGTGCAAGCATTACGGAGACAAACAAAATTTAACGTTAGAGTAACAATTCAGAGAGAGAGAGAGACATAGAGACATGGAGACAGAGAAAGAGAGAGTTAACATTGCTTGGCAGTTATAGCTATCTCTAGCTATCAGCCTTAACTGACGGCAGTATGGCAACCGGGTCCTACTAAACACCGCAAAGTCGGACAAAGGCAGACAAAGGCAAGCAAAGTCTGTTTAATTTTGTTTTCTTTGTACATATTCGTATATATTATACTATATTAACTTTGTTTTGAGATTTAAATACTTAAAAAGCGTAATTTAATGTTGTTTGAAAGTAAAATTAGTACATACGTACGTTTAATAGAACAGAGGCAGACAAAGGCAGGCAAAGTCTATTTAATTTGTTTTATTTGCACATATTCGTATACATGACAGCGGGTCTAGCTTCCTTTGTCCACTATGCATTACTAGACCCATTCAGCCCTCATCACAAATATCCTTGCGCTAGCGCAAATAGTTTTGTCTGAACACGTGCTTCCGAAAATTTCAATTACCACACTTCACATTATATTACTGTTCACTTCCTTCGTGTCTTCGTAGACCTGCATCGTATCCTTTTATTTGGCTTCTTGGCTACCTTCGGGTCCTTATGGACAGTATATTTCCCATCCGAAGGACATCTTCAGGACTGACAGTCCTGAAACACTTGCAGTGCTTGCACGTAGGAATCTGCTAAAGCGCTGTTGTTTCTCCTCTTCTGTCTTCGATGTCAGTGAAAGTTTGGTAATCTTAAATTTCAAAAATCGCGTCTTCTGGTAAAAGTTGTATCCGTCCCGTATAATACCCTTCTCAGATCCACCGTCTCCACTTTAATTCGAATATCTTTTCAACCAGTTCCACGGTTCTTCTGGGCTCCCTGTTAAGTTTCACTTTTAATCTTTGGTTCATACTTTCGGTGTTGATGTGTGTCCAAAGTTGGTCTTCGTCACTGGAAATAATGTAGTTCGCTATTTCGTTCTCAATCTGCCGAAAGTAATACTATTTGATGTTTCGCTCCTCAAAGGTCGCAGAGTCGTTTGGCGTTGCAACACCGTTTGCTCCAAAAATCATATCAACGATTTCCTTTCGCTCAATTGTACTTTTGGTATCTTGTCAGTCATTTGTTGAAGTATATCATCTTTTAGGTGTTTTGAACACAGTTTTCTTGACTATCCCGGAAATGCCATGTCTATGGCATTAATTAGTGCCCGTTCGTCCTCAGTTCCCAGGATCATTTCAATGTTTTTAAGTTCCATGCCAAGTACCCCTCTCGAATGCGAACAAAATCTGAAGTAATTATGTTGGCGGCAATCCCAGTGAAGCACGAGTTGCCCAAGAAGTATTAGCGCGTCTCCAGTTCCATTGCGCAGTACCTTTTTCGATTTGTATATCGTGGTTGTGACAAAACACTTTCCCAGTGAAAATGTTATATCGATGCCAACAACACCTGCTTTCGATGATAAAACGACTTCAAGTCCAGTATATGTTCATTAGTGTTAGCATATTACTGAGGGTAAGGGATTGTCTCTAGAATGAATTATCTCAGCTACATACGGATGTGTATCGCTTAACATACGTATAACATTCAAATGTTCGTCATCAACGGTCTTCGAATCTAAGCCACCTTTTTTAAGCCTTCATACGAGCCTTAGCATTCTGGCACTGTCGGATATCGCGTGGATAATTTAATGATTCATTCTTTGCGGGGTCCGTCAGTTTTCCATAAACTTCACTTTTTTTATTGCTGAACCTCTTTCCAAATCATTTGAAGAGTTTGTTGATTGGTTCGTTCGTATGTTTCCGTGCATATATTTGCATTTCCGTGAGGCACTTCCAATGTAGCATACTGTCCAGTATACTTGACAATGGCAACATCTCTGTTGAAAGAACCGTCAATATGTGTAACCCGCTTTCTATAAGATGGTTGGCGTTTTAATGCTGTGTAGTACCTGGTAAATATGACTATATCATTCTTCTCTGAATTTGGAACGACCTGTTTCAAAGCTTTGAAACATTTCTCGTGCGTTTCAGTGTATACTACATTGTCCTTAAATATAACATGCACGAGATTGTTTTCTTCAGTCCGTCACCTTTCATCATAAATTTTGTTTTTACACAACGGCTTTTTCTATAATCCCATGCACCGCACTCGTCCTAATAGTGCTTTGGCTATTTTGCAGATTTTCTTACTGTGTTTTCTGAATTGTCAAGCACGATATACACATTGTCTTCACATCTAAAGAAATTTTATTCATGGCCGGAATTTCACTTACAATAATGTCCATTATTTGCTCTGAACTTAGCAGTCGACCTGCTGGTAACGAATATGTTCCTGCGATATGTGTATCTCTAGAAGATGATGTGTCATCACAATCAGCGTAAGTATCATCACTTAAATCACGATGTTGCTACTGACCGTGGTGATAGAAACATTAACATTTTCTTCAACGTTAAATATTGAATGATCATTTATGCGCGATTCATCGCACGTCATGCTTGCGTCATTTATCGATTTGGCTGGCGTACTGACCTACTCTGGTTTGCGTGACATCAGTGGTACAATATGATTTGGAAGTCATATCCTGCCACTGCGACCTAGTCTACAACACGTTACACAGTGCTTCAGACGAATTTTCATTATGCCGTGACTTGTGTGTTCTTGTCAGCAATTTAACATGGAAGTCCGCTTCGCCACTTACAAATGGATACATAGCGTTTATTGAGCACCTCAAAACATTGGATGCGGATTGAATAGTCCATGCGCTAGTTTACCCACCAAGTTTTGCGCAGTTCGCAGTTGCTTCGGCAAACTATGGCGAGAACAACAAAAACTCCTTGGCGTAAGGTTGCGTGGTATAATAGTCACAATTCACAGACTTTTCACTGTACGTGCGTTCTCTAATTCCTGCGCTTAACCTTTCACTGCCACAAAGTTCAATAGGCAATGCATTAAACAAACATCTCCCATCACCCGTGGTCATAAACGGTTGCAAAGTATCTGTTTCGTTGCGTGAATTGCATTCCAAGAATCCTAGAGCAGTGAAATGTAAACGAAGACTTTAAGTGTCCTTTACATGGCTATTTTTTACAATGGACCGAATCAATGGAACAATTCCTTTTGCAAACAGCGCACGTGTACTTACGGAGTTTAACACGCTTACAAGCACGGGCAGAAGGCATTCTGAAAAATATACACTACGTTATCCAATAAGGAATATTATATCTTGAGAATGTTTAACACTTTAACACAGTTGAAAAACTATTAAACTACAACACCTGTGTTTAACAACACAATATTTTAAATATAACTCTAAACAATTTGTTGTATCCTTCACTTGGTATTAATGAGTTAAAGCTTAATACCATAACTGAACCATGACAAACTGCTTTTGATGAAGATTTGTATTCTTGGGCATTTTATAATAATCCACAAACTTAAAATGCCAAATGCTTAATCAGTCCGCTAATTGATGCAAACAATACATACCTTTGATATAGCACCGAAACCGCGGAAGGCGCTACTTTTCAATAACAATACCTACGTTTGAGATTGCCGACGCCGGTATATAATTAAACGCTGATTAAAAAAAAGCTGTTTAAATAATACTGCATGAAAAATTTGTATAGTAAAATAGCCTGTAACCGCGTTTGATTTTGCCGACAGCGGCAGAGTAATGTGTTACTGTTTGTAGCATCATTTCTTCTCGTCGGATACCACAAACATTAATAGAACCAGAACATATTAGTATTACCGCTTATGACACTGTAATGATTATCCTAAAACAAATTATGATAATAACATGTTAAATGATGTATTCTTGTTGCACTATCAGACATGTCAAGGTCGATCTTTTTCGATGAAAGTATATCATGAATTTATGATTATGAATGTTAGTAGAATATTTAATATCACTTTCATAATATTACGTGTCTCTCAATAAGAGAATTATTATA
The DNA here is from genome assembly GCA_030141615.1 of Unio pictorum. NCBI lineage: Eukaryota > Metazoa > Mollusca > Bivalvia > Unionida > Unionidae > Unio > Unio pictorum. Next base: position 7,093,841 of record JARLTB010000123.1, read on the forward strand.
TAAAATTAATAAATCTGGTTTCGTCACATTGAGATTGCTTTTGTCATACGCTGTGTTATATGACTTCGTCATACTCTGTCTGCCTTTGTTCTATTAAATGTACGTATGTACCAATTTTACTTACAAAATTACATCACGCTTTTTTAATATTTAAATCTCAAAACAAAGTTACTATAGTATAATATATACGAATATGTACAAATAAAACAAAATTAAACAGACTTTGCCTGCCTTTCTCTGACTTTGTTCTATTAAATATACGTATGTACCAATTTTTTTTTTTACAAACAACATTAAATCATGCTTTTTAAATCTCAAAACAAAGTTAATATAGTATAATATATACGAATATATATTATAGGATTAAATGATCATGGTTGGGTATTTATTGATGTGTAAATTTTACCTAATCACTCACAAAGTAAATAAAGTCCGAAGGACTTTATGTTAATTTTGTGAGTGATTAGGTAAAATTTACACATCAATAAATACACAACCATGATCATTTAATCCTTATAATTCCAATTTCATCATTTCTATCGTCAAATTAACTTATTCCATCAATAATGCATTCGAATTTACGTAGCGCGTAGTTACCTTTCATTCGGCGTTTCACACCGCCCCGTAATACATAACCTGTACAGAACCACACGAAGAAATTGACTACAGCCACAGTTACGTTTATTCATAAACTTCATCTTTTACATCATAGGCAAAGGTTACCGTGGTTTTTAACACATTTTGTTTACTGACAACATTCTTGTTCAATTTTAGTCAGTCCCATCTGTTACGTCAGATGACCATGACCTTACATAATAACTGATACAGACTCAACAAGTGTGCTAAATTAAATTTCAATCAAACCTGAAATCATTATGGATTTTTTCAGTGAATACTTCCAATTTTTATGGAAATATGAACAAGATGATGCTATCCCTTACTATATAAAGGTAACTGTTGTGTTATTGTGTTAAAACATAATATAAGACGTCGTGTTCTAACTATCAATAACTTTAATATGTACAAACGACTACTGTGAGGTCTTAACACAGAGTGGTATCAAAGAGGCAGACCTGATGATAGTACCAGTGGAACCAATGACTCATGCACAGAGGGCTCCGATTGGTCAGCTACACATGTATAATGTTACATCTCTCTTCTTACAAAGAAGGTTTTAATACACTTTATTAAACTGTCTAAATTAATCATTAGCCATTATAACTAACATATCAAAATTAAAAGCGTATTTGATAGCAAATAGTACAATGATTAACTAATAAATTTCTGCAACATAATGAGAATGAATTTTACAGTTTTTACAATTCTTGTTGCATGCTTGATTGCTATTTAATGTACACAACTGGTCCTTATATATTTAATGTACACAACTGGTCCTTATCTTGAATCACTGTCTGTGTTTATCAACAAAACGATACACCGTGACACTAATGACGGTTCTCTGGGCTCAGTCTCTCTTTCTGAGAGTATCTGATTACAATGACTCGATTATCTTTGGTTTTACTAACCTTCCAGAACGTGTGTAATATCCACTTTGCTTACAATCCTGTGGAAATGTTGCGTCAGGCTCAGGTGTATTTTGACTGAAACATTGAGATTCTATTGACTGTGAAATTGGCATACTGACATTTGCGGGAAATGTTACAGCTGTACACAGTGTGTTTTGATTCTGAGAGAAGGGGGCATTTATACTACATTGCAGGGGGTGTAATTCATTAGTTTTTATGAGCTGACGTCTATTTCGACGATAAATGGTACCATCTTTGGTGCGAACTGAGTATGACCTTTCGTTGTGTCTTTTTATTATAACGGCAGGTTCCCAGTTTTGACCTTTGAATTGAACTCTGATTCCCCTTCCTTAAGTGTTTTTAGTGGTTTTGCACTTTTATCATAATAATTCTTTGTTTTATTCTTGCGAAGCGTAATTTTCCTTTTGACCTCAGCGGTGTTGGGTATTTTGGGCATTAATTTCTCGCGGGTTGTTGGGAGAATCGATCTAAGTTGTCTACCCATCAACAATTGTGCTGGTGAGAACCCGATATCAAGCACAGTGGCTCGATACTCTAATATGCCTATAAGCGGTTCTCTGCCATCGGCTTTTGCTTTTGAGAGAATTTTCTTTACAGTTTGAATTGTTTTCTCCGCTAGGCCGTTCGACTGAGGGTATGTGGGACTCGATGTAACATGTTGAAAATCCCATTCTTTCGCGAAGCTTGCGAACTCTCGGGAAGAATAGCATGTTTGATTGTCGCTGACAACGATTTCTGGTATTCCGAAGCGCGCGAATATACTTTTCATGTGATTGATAACAGTACAACTTTTTGAGCTTGCGAGTGTCTTAACTTCAAAGTAGCGACTGAAATAATCTACTACAACAATGTACTCTTTATTATCCCATGTAAATAGGTCTGTGGCGACATTTTGCCATGGATATTCAGGGACGTCATGGGGAATGAGAGGTTCCTTTTGGTTAGAACGTCTGCGCTCCAAGCAGGTAGAGCATTTTGACACTAAATCGGAAATGTCAACTGAGATTCTTGGCCAAAACAAAACATCTCTAGCTCTTTTCAGACACTTCTCAATACCTAAATGTCCTGAATGTACAGTTTCTAGCATTTTCTGCCTGAGGGCTTGTGGTATGACTATTTTTTGACCTTTCAAGATTAACCCATCAACAATTGAAAGCGTATCTCTATAATTTCAATAGTCAATTATCTCTGATTGACAGCTTGACCTCTTTTCAGGCCAGCCTTCAATTATGACCTGTTTCAGTATGACCAGCTGGGGGTCTTGTTCAGTGAGAGATTTAATTTCTTCTTTCTTACGATCCGATACAGGTAATGCTGATAACACCATATGCACATGCATATCTATACTTTCAGATAAGGTGGGGTGTGTATCAGATAAGAACTTAGGAGAGAGTGTGTCTGCTACGGGTATGTTCTTACCTTGGTAATGTTTTACCTCTAGGCCATAACGCTGCAGTTGCAAAAGCATGCGTTGTAGTCGCGGTGGGGCTGTATAGAGGGGCTTTTTCATTATAGAGACAAGTGGAAGGTGGTCAGTTTGAACATGTACCTTTCTCGCGTATACATATTGATGAAAACGTTTGCATCCGAACAGTATAGCGAACATTTCTTTCTCTATCTGAGCATAATTAATTTCCGTTGTGGTCAATGATTTTGATGCATAAGCCACGGGCTTATCATCTTGCAATAGGGCGGCACCGAGCCCATATTTTGACGCATCAACTTGCAAAGTCAGTGGTTTCTTAGGGTCAAAATAGGATAGATCAGGTCCCGGACTTGTTGTAATTATGTCTTTGACCTTTATAAATGCGTCCATTTGCGGAGAGTCCCATTCAAACTCTACGTCTTTCACTAATAGTTGTCTTAACGGACTGGTGACCGCTGCCAAATTTGGGGCGAATTTGGACAAGTAGTTAACCATGCCAAGAATGGTCTCTAACTCCGCGCGGTTACGAGGGGGTTCCATTTCTCTGACAGCTGCTACTTTGGCAGGGTCGGGTGTTACGTGCTTAGGCTCGAATAAGCAGCAACACAGAAAGAGTGAAAACTAACAAGCTTGTATAAATTTAACAATGAATTTATTAAGTACAATTATTTAAATAAAACAATTGAACTTACAGTTTTTGAGAATAAAATCCAACAAATATAGAATTCACAAAATAATCCACTAATAGAATTGCAAGTCCTGATAAATAAATGTTCTAATAGTTCCAGGTTCGAATCTTGACGAAGTAATAATCCAAAATGGCTGACAATGTCACGTGATGCAGTTCTTGTTTTTAAAGCATCCAGATGAAATTATGAAACATATATCCTTTTCCAGATAAATAGAATAATTCTTCTTTTCCAACGAATTGACACAGTCCAGAACAAGATATTAACTCAAACAGAAAATGCACAACTTCTTTAAAATAAGCCCAATTTATATTCTACTAAAGTTAGCTTCTAAAACACAGCTATATATATTGTTTTTCTGAAATAAACAAGAGGAATCATGTGAGTCTGGAAGGTCATGGAAAAAGTACCTTCTTCAAGTCACGTAGAGATAGAATGAACCAGAAGGAAAAATCAGCCACTAATAAAATGCTCACTCTGTTCACCTTCCTATAATCAGTGCACATACGGAGAGTTTTATCTGGTTTAGGAACAAATATGCATAGTGAACTCCAATCACTTTTACTGGGCTTGATAAAATCATTCTCCAGCAAATATTGAATTTCCTTTTTCAAATATTCCTGTTTGAGTGGACTCGTCCTGCATGGAATTCTCAATCTCAACGTCATGAAAATTTTGTTTGTCCTTGTAAGAATATCTGGACATAAGTGCTCATATAATAATAACTTTCAGTTCATTTCTTTCTTGCACTTGCAACTGTGAAAGTTTCTGGTCTAGATTTTTTACAATTTCTAAATTCCAACAATTCGTAGCTCCAATATCAGTCGAATCCTGATGATATTCCTTCACTAAGGGGGACTGGTACAACTAAATTAATTACATATTTGACATGGCTATCTCTTTCAATATACTGGTACTCCTATAATTAATTTAGATCCCAGGAGCACTAATACTATAACTTAATTCATTTTCTTCTTAACTTTGTAAGGGCCGTAATATCTAATTTGAAGAAAAGTAAGAAGAATGAATAAGAGTAACACAACTCCATTATCAGACTCAAAAGTTCTCTCCCTTGTATTTCTTTCAAACCTTAGCTTCATTTTTAACTTTAATTGATTACTTGACTTGGTCTTGGGTAGGGAATCCACACAATCTACCATAATTCCACTGAATGTTTCATCAAACGTAGGAATAGGTTGCAGATGAGCCTTACGTATCTTCTGATTGGGTTTTCCTACCATTTGACAAGCATAACAAGTTCTACAATATTTAACAACATCACTTTTGATTTCTGGCCAATAGAAGTGATTCAAGATCTTGTGATACATTTTATTAAACCCTAAATGACCAGCCAAAGGAGTTTCATGGGCCAGATTAAGTATTTCCTGTCTGTAAGGTTTTGGAACTACTATTTGATATTTCACTGACCATTCATCATCAATAGGTACCTCGGGAGGTCTCCATTTTCTCATAAAAATTCCATTTTTAATGAAATAACAGACAGGAACTTCAGTAACTTCAGTCTCATTTATGACCCTTTGAAACAGACAGGAGATCTCAGGATCTTTTTCCTGTTCGACGACAAGTGACTGTCGTTTATCACCCTGATTAAGAGAATGAGTTATTAAAAGAGGATCACTATGATCAATACCTTCTGATTGATCCAAATTAGGCTTGTCAGTTACAAGTGGATTAACCACAACCTTGTCTCCAGCTAAGTCGTTGCCTAGCAATAAATCTATTCCCTCTACGGGTAAAACCGAGACTGTTCCGATTGTCACAGGTCCTGACACTAAGTCTGATGACAAATTTACACAATGGAGAGGAACATTAACAAAGCAGCACTCTAACCCCTGAATAAGAACACTTTCATTAGAAGAAGACTTCTCAGATAAAGGCAAAGTACTTGATAATAAAAGACTCTGAGAGGCTCGTGTGTCCCTTAAAATTTTAATAGGGGTGGGATTGGCTGAATCACCCAAAAGTGATACAGAACCCTTCGATATGAATGGTTCATAATTCTCCATATCAAATCAGACTGGGATTTATTAGACCCAACAAATGTATTGCTTTCAATACATGACTGTGACCTTGACCTCTTGTAAATAAGAGCATTTGGAACTGGTCTATCTTGATTCTGTTGCCTATTTTTCAATTTGTAGCAATCAGAAATAACGTGTCTTTTTTTCTTGCAAAAGTTACACATCGGAAGAGACAAGGATCTAGAATCAAACTTCTCTGAAGTCTGATTTTTGAAAGTTGTGTTAGTTTGAGTTTTAGAAGGGCTTGAATTAGGCGGAAATTCTTTTCTGCCAGAAAATTGTTGAGTAGAAGTCTTATTAACAAAAGGAACTTTATGTGTCAAAGAATATTCGTCAGCAGCTCGAGCAGCATTTTCCAAGGTTTCAATCTGATGCTCATCACGATAAGTTTTAACATCATTATGGACACAGTTTTTGAACTCTTCAATTAATATAATTTGCTTGAGATTTTGATAATCTTGCTCAACCTTCTTGGCTAAACACCATCTATCAAACAACTGCTCTTTTTGTCTAGCAAACTCGACATGAGTTTGTCCAGCTTCTTTTCTGTAATTTCTAAATTTTTGCCTATAAGCTTCAGGAACTAACTCGTAACCTCTTAAAATGCATTCTTTAACTACGTCATAATCACCACTTTGCTGAACAGACAGTGAAGTGTAAATCTCACTAGCCTTACCAGTAATTACACATTGTAGTAACTGAGTCCAATTCTCTCTTGGCCACTTTAAATTTTCTGCAACTTTTTCAAAAAGAATAAAATATTTGTCTACTTCTTTTTCTTTGAAAGGGGGCACTAATCTAATATTCCTTGCTAAATCAAAATTTTGATTTGAAGTATGATGGTGATTCTCACCTGCCAGCTCTATTTCTTTCATTTTACACTGATATTCCCTTTCTTCCTTCTCTCGCTCTCTCTCAATTCGCATCTGCTCTCTCTGTAATTCAAATTGTCTTTCTTTCTCCTCTTTTTCAAATTGTAATTGCTTTTCTTTCTCTCTTTCCTGTAATTCCAGCTTCTTAAACTCTAATTCAGATTGTAATTGTCTTTCTTTCTCCCTTTCTTGTCTCTCTCTTTCTTCTTTTCAGATTGTAATTGTCTCTCTTTCTCCTCTCTCTCTCTGTATCAATCCGCATTTGCTCTTTTTGTAATTCAATTTGTTTCTCTTTCTCCTCTCTCTCATATTGTAATTGCTTTTCTCTCTCCCTTTCCTGAAATTCTAGCTTCTTCAACTCTAATTCCATCTTGAATTTTAATTCTAATTCCTTCAGTTTAATGTCAGAGTCTGGTGTAGACTTACTGACTGGAATCAAAGCACTTTGTTCAAAAACATCCTGTTCTACCAAATACTGGACCAAAATCTTTTTGATATCTTGTTTCGTTAAAGAAGCTTTCACTTCAGAAAGATCGTATTTTCTGGCAAGCTGAACCAACTCGTCTTTTTTTAAAAGATCTAATTGCTCCTGGGTAGGATTGGAAAGAAATATCTCTACCTTAGATGTCATTTTGATACAAGCGTGCTAGTCTCACTAAAGATTTAAATTTTTTCAAAAACTAGGGGAAATTCAAATTTAAATTCCAATTTATTTCAATCTCAATCTCAATCTCAATCCCGAGACGATAGCCACCAATTCTATGTTACGTGCTTAGGCTCGAATAAGCAGCAACACAGAAAGAGTGAAAACTAACAAGCTTGTATAAATTTAACAATGAATTTATTAAGTACAATTATTTAAATAAAACAATTGAACTTACAGTTTTAGAGAATCAAATCCAACAAATATATAATTCACAAAATAATCCACTAATAGAATTGCAAGTCCTGATAAATAAATGTTCTAATAGTTCCAGGTTCGAATCTTGACGAAGTAATAATCCAAAATGGCTGACAATGTCACGTGATGCAGTTCTTGTTTTTAAATCATCCAGATGAAATTATGAAACATATGTCCTTTTCCAGATAAATAGAATAATTCTTCTTTTCCAACGAATTGACACAGTCCAGAACAAGATATTAACTCAAACAGAAAATGCACAACTTCTTTAAAATAAGCCCAATTTATATTCTACTAAAGTTAGCTTCTAAAACACAGCTATATATATTGTTTTTCTGAAGTAAACAAGAGGAATCATGTGGGTCTGGAAGGTCATGGAAAAAGTACCTTCTTCAAGTCACGTAGAGATAGAATGAACCAGAAGGAAAAATCAGCCACTAATAAAATGCTGTCCCCGAAACCAACCAATAGAATTGAAGACTTGTTGACAATGTCTAAAGCAAGGTCAGATATTGAGGTAACCATGCCAAGGTCAGCCTGTTTACCAGAAAAGTCCAGGTCAAGTGAATTTTCTAGAAAAATTTCCCATTTAATGAATAATAAATCCTAAATGACAATTTTGGATCCAATAATTAAAAATAAATAAAATTAAATCCAATAGCCGTAATACGGGTTTGAGACCTTCTGCAGACAGAATGTTCCCGAAGTACTGTACTTCTGTGACACCTACTTCTAGTTTTTCCTCATTTAGCCGGATTCCTTTTTCAAGGGAACGTTTGAGAACATTTCTCAAATTTGTATCATGTTCGTCGCGTGTGCGTCCGAAAACTAGTATATCGTTGCAAATCGAAACGATACCATTTAAACCTTCAAAACTCTCATCGATCTGCCTTTGGAATTCATCTTGAGATGATTTCAAACTAAATGGGAGACGCAAGAAACGGTAACGACCGAATGGGGTGTTGAAAGTTGTAAGGTAAGAAGAGTCTGTTGACAGTTTTATTGCCCAATATCCTGACCGTGCATCCAATTTGGTGAAATATTTTGCACCTGATAATTGGGGTAGGATATCGTCTAATGCGCGCATAGGGTAATGGGGACGCAAAATTGCTCTATTAAGATCTTGTGGGTCGAGGCATACCCTTAGTTTACCCGACTGCTTTTCTACGACTACCATAGAATTCACCCATTCTGTAGGTGATGTAACCTGGGCAATAATATTTTCATTTTCCATGCGATCGAGTTCAGTTTTGAGTCTGTCTTGAAGTGCGACAGGTACTCGCCGCGGAGGGTGCACTACAGGTGTTGCCTTGGGGTCGATGTGTATGGTACATTCCCTTGGGAAAAGACATATGCCGTTGAAAACTTCGGCATATTCCTCGAGTACAACTGCCTTAGTGAGGGGCGTACTCGTGTTGCATTGTAAATTTGACATCTGTGTCTGAACAGAGTATGTAAATTTAACTAAGCCTAACTCAATACAAGATTGTAAACCAAGTATAGGTGGTGCTTTCGTTTTAACAATGTAGAACTCGAGTTCATGTGTACGTTCAGTGCGTTTACATGTGAGATTGACTGTACCCATTGTACTCAATAATTTGCCGTCATATGCGGATAATGTATTTGATGTAGGTTGTAGGGGATGCTTTATGCCTAGCTTTTTGTATATATGCGAGGGTATGATGTTAACTTGAGAGCCAGTATCCAATTTAAAATCAATAGAAACTAAATGTGGTCCTACCTCTATCGCTGCATACGCCTGGCCATTGGCAATTATATCCCTTTTTACACTGTCAATATACAAATCCTCGTTTTGATGTTCATTGTTAATCACACTGACTGTTTTTGATCTACATACTTTTTCAAAGTGATTGGGTTTATGACACTTATTGCAAGTCTTTCCTTTTGCGGGGCACTTATCCTGGCTTGAATGCGATCTGTATCCACAGTGTCCACAGGTTGCGTTCACGCTCCGTCTGGAAGACGTAGTCCATTTCTTCTTCGGCTGCAGTTCTTTTGTCTTGGCCTGTCGTTGAATTGTCGCATGCACTTCTGGTCTGGCTGATGCAGACATGGTCTGGAGTTATTCCTGGGCATATTCATGGCTTTGGCTGATATTGATAGCCCTTTCCAAGGTCAACTTTTCGCCTTCGTTGATAAGTTTTTCTCGTATCCTTGATGATGATACCCCGAAAACAATTCTATCTCGAATCATGTCGTCTTCGTCTTTGAAGAGACAGTCTTTAGCCAATAGTTTCAACGAGGTCACATATTGATCTATTGTCTTGGAGCCTTGAATTTCGTTATTGAACTTGAATCTTGCAAAGACCGGATTTAATTTTGGTTGCACATGATGTTTGAATTTTGTAAAGATAATTGTTGGGTCCTTTTTATCTTCTTCTGTCAGAGTCCATGTATTGAAAATGTCTCTACCTTTGTCTCCTACCCAAAGTAAAATGTAGTTGGCTTTAACCGCATCACTTCTTCTACTCATCGGTCCGTTAAATATCAATTCACAATGTTGTTGGAATTTAGCCCATGATGTGGTAAGGTTGGAATTTTCCCAGTCCATGGTGGGTGTTGGCACGCCGGAAAGATCCATTTTGAAGGTATTAAGTTCGTATCCAGAATTTTCAACGGTTTAAAGGTTTTAAATTCGTCCTAAATCTTCCGTGGATTGTAAAGTTATTGTTTCAAAATATCCATTTACGATCCATGTGATATTTCAATTGCGATCACTTCTGACACCATGTTGTGTTATTGTGTTAAAACATAATATAAGACGTCGTGTTCTAACTATCAATAACTTTAATATGTACAAACGACTACTGTGAGGTCTTAACACAGAGTGGTATCAAAGAGGCAGACCTGATGATAGTACCAGTGGAACCAATGACTCATGCACAGAGGGCTCCAATTGGTCAGCTACACATGTATAATGTTACAGTAACAATGAAATAAATTCTATACAAGAGTAACATTTTATGTCATTCTCAGCAGCGTTAATACTTAACAAGACCCACTCGGTGTAGCAGACGAATGCTAAATTGTATAGTAAACTATGCATTTGAATCTAAGAATATTGGAAAAAGTATAAAAAGTGTAAAAGTTATATTTATTTGCAGAATTATATATTTTACAGATGACAAAATCGTTTCACAATAACGTGTATGCAATGTTTATTTATATTTCAAAAACCGAAAGTAGTCCCAGAATTTATCGAAGTGTAAACAATTCCTGATCAACATCACGTGACCGTTTAGAAATTTGTTTAATTCATAAAAATTGGAATTATATATATATATATATATATATATATATATATATATATATATATATATATATATATATATATATATATATACGGTGTTTAGTAGGGCCGATGGCAACCAGTGTAAATTGGTCTGTATGTTGAATTTTTGTTCTGCACGAAAGGATTTAGTTCCAAATCAATTGCGAGTTCAACATTATTGGGCCTTTATAACCCGCTTTGGATGCTATCTGTATTGGGACGTCATAACCCACAACGCGAGTCAACATTATTCGACTGATGTAATCTCGACATGATTTTAAAATATTCGAATGCTATAATCTCGACTGAATTTAACATTATTGAACTGCTGCAATCACGACAGAATTTAATATTATTGGACTGATGAATCCCAACAGAATTTAACACTTCGGATAACATGTGGCCAATCGTGAAAATTTACCAATTTAAATCACTGTTTCATCAATGGGAAGTTATAATCAAGTATTATTATTGCAATCTATTAATCCTGGCGGAATATACCAAAATCAATTTGGGACTTTATAGTACCATATGGGAATTACAATTAATATATTTTGGAACCATCAGGGGGCGTATGGGAAGTAACATATGGGGCGTATGAGACTTTATAAATTGTATCATTATGTGTCACTATAGGACCCTACGTAAATTTAATATGGTCAGAAACTATGGATTCCTACAAGCATTTAGTAAAAAGAATGTCACTGTGGTGCTGTACAAAAGATAATCTATTGAACCTCTATGGGACTTATGACAATATACATCGTTATGTCGACCAAATGGCTCATCAAAATTGAATATTTGCCAGGATATTCCTCCATGAAACGTTAACATTGTGGGAATGTTTAGCCATCATCGCAAAGTTACCATTATCACAAATATGCATCTATATAACATTTTAATAGGGCTGGACAAATAGAATGCAAACACGTATGTCGCCAAGCTTGGTCCACTCCCCCGTCTGTTTGAACGATCCCTCGAGAGCCCTTTACATTCAACACAGACGATGGTCTCGAAGCCTTGGTCCCTCGATTTGAGAACACCAGTACACTCTTCCGAACCATCGTCACCAAAACACAGCGTATACGTAACAAGAACCTAACAGTTATGTGACCTTCACATCACCCAGTTTTACATAATACCTATATATAATGCAGCATACACAAAGGCAGCTTACACAAAAACAAATATACACAAGGTACCATACACGGCACCACACACGGGCAGCATGGACAAACCCCACGGTCACCTAAACATGGCACCACACACAAGCAGCATATTTAAGCCCGACGGTCACTCACGGACTCTACGGTCACCCCAACATGGCACCGCACAGGGGCACCACCGAACCCCACGGTCAGCCCCGGACCACAGTCAGCTAAATTTAAACAACCAAACCGTGTAATACATAGGACACGCACATGAAATAGTTATCCATGAACATTAGACGTTCAAGGAATGTAGCGTGTAATTCAACTCCATTTGCTGTTCAGTTACAACATAAAACTATCTCGAAACAGACTATAAAGTATTACTAATACTAACCTATGTATTTATTGTGTTGAATTTAGAATAAATACTAAAACATCTGATATGTGAAACAATTATGTCATATAAAACAAATAGCGGTAAGAATATAATCTTAAAGCAATTTTACCTCTTTAGCTGAAAATTTGCTCCTTTTAAGATGGAAGCGTTTCAGACAAGACTGGATCGTAATCTGCTTAGAATTTGTCTATATTTATATCCTAGTTGTGACCGATATTCGCAGCTAGGTACTTTGAAACTGCAGGCAATTCGCACATGCAGCATGACCTGAACTGAGATCACCTGTTTCCGAAATAACTAGAAGCCGATAATGAATAAACCACCATCGGTAAGGCTGTACGCAGCAGCTAAATCAGAGTACATATTTGACCATATATACATAATGAAACCAGTCATACACAATTCCGTGACACATGTTATACTCGCCAGGCGACCAGTTTATGTTACAAGGGGCCCTCATTAATATTATCCAATAACAACTTTTTGGTGCTTAATAATACATTTGGTGCTTAATAATACATTGTGAACTAGTCTTAACAGCCTGGAAATACATTGAATGTAAACAGCAGACGATAAGCAGAAGTGTGTGGTATAATATCCTCTGATTCGTCCATCAAGTAAATCCACGCAACTCTTGCAGAGGCCTAAATTGCTGTCATCGCAAAGAATTCCATAATCCACCGTCTTAACTACACTACAACCTTCAATTTCAAACATACAACCTTTAAATTGGTGCAAGCATCATTCATAGTTTTACAAAGGTGAGGCCATTTGTTCTACCTCTAAAGTACTGATTCTGGTCGTGAAAGCAAGCAGACTGATATGTTATTGTGCAGTTTACTAACTTCTTGGAGTAAGCAAACTTTAAAGATGACAACCTGATTATTATTAAAGATTTAAATGTTCACATTGTCCTGAAGATCAATAAGAATCAACATTTCTAGAGTATATTCTCATCTTCAACTTCAAACAGTCAGTTGGCAAACCCACCAATAATATGGTCGCATTCTAGACTGGTTTCATCGTAGGCCTGATGATAATACTTTAAAGTCTTCATTGGTGTCTCGCGAACTTGCACAGGGTTGCATCTCTGATATGTCATCTCAACTTAGTAGTCCTTAACCCTTCATCTCTGTTTGCTTCTAACTAAAATGAATGTATAACATACAAGAACACTAAATATCTTCGTTTTGTCTTCTAATTTCACGGTGATTGTTCTTGCAATAGTATCGTTGTATGTATGTATGTATGTATGTATGTATGTATGTATGTATGTATGTATGTATGTATGTATGTATGTATGTATGTATGTATGTATGTATGTATGTATGTATGTATGTATTTTTCCTCAATTAATGGATGATATTGTACAATAACTGAGGTTATATGTATGAGCAGTGAGAGTACGATCATCGCTGAAAATATTCGTTTTCTTTAATTTAGCGACGTATACTAAACCTTCAACTATGTTCACTATCTGGACGTAGAAAAACTATTTAAAGTACATGAAAGTCATGCAATACGTCATGACGCGTTGTTTGTTTTTTTGGACACTAAGCACGCAATTCAAAATTAAAACGTTATTTAAAGTTCTCCGAATGCCGTATTTTAAACAACCGATTCACCGCAGTTGGCAATCTGCAACAATTAGTTTCAAACAGATGTATGTCTTTCCAAATTGCAGATAATTTACCGGTCATGTCGTTCGTTATATCCGAAGAACGTCTAACATATCTAACGTACAGTTTAAGACAGATCTACGTCCAAGTGAATCTAGTCAGAGGCGAACGGAGTCAGTCGTATTTATTTAGAAACGTCAATATCAAACAGACGGGTGTCTAGAGGACACACAGTATTAATTACATGGAAAAATGGGAACCATCCTGGAAATGGGTGAATATAAAAAAGAGTATACATTTCGTTTGGCTGGCTAGGATCAGTGTAAGCTATGTTTTAGGAAGAAGAAACTTTTGAGTGCTTATTCTATTTGTAATGGAAGAAATAGAGACATTGTTTTATTGATGGAAGTTTAGTCATTTAACAGTCTTGGGTTTTGAACACGTGTTCCTAAAATTAACACCCGACTGGTGCGGAATTGAACGCACATGATTCAAACACATGCAGGTCCAGAATATGCCGGGCCTCTTACCCTTTTCTCTTCACAGAAGCTGACATCCAGGTTTCATCCATACTGATAATAAAAGGTTAGATCATTAGCGCTCAAAAATTTTAAGTTATTGACTTTTTTTTTATATAATGCATATGTTTACTATATGAACTGAATTATTGCCGTGAGTTCTTGAAGATCATAGGAATATGGAGCCTTAGCACACAAAAGTCAAAAAGCGAAAAGAGTAATTCTGAGTGATAAATGCGAATCAACACGCAGTAACAGTCTTGAATAAGGCTTCAATAATTGTTCAGCACCTATTTCAAAATCAACTTGAAATTCCTGTCGAGCTTGTAATTTATTTCTAACAGAATCTCACACAGGGATAAATCTCTTTATTGCCTATAATCGAACTCGAGCTATTCTGGTTGTTAATGAATTTCCTACCATTATTGTTATATGATAATTTAATTGTTATATGATGATTTAATTGTAGCAGCTAACAAACCCATGACAACAAAGGCAATTTCTGTTTTTTTCTATTTAGCAACAAATAAGGATTTTCACTGTTTTTATCACCGAAAAGATCTCAATGGCAAACGATGATTTTATCACCGAAAACGAATTCCCAGTTTTTTACTTCCGTGTTACGCGGAAAAAGAAAAAATAACACATTCAATAAGCCATTCAAACTTCCTGTTAGCGTGTTGTTGTGTTTTGTTTTCAAACTTCCTGGTAGCGTGTTACTATATTTCGTTTATAACTTTATACCAGTGTGTTGATGTGTTCAATGAGCACTTTTAATATTTTCATTCTGGAATTTATTGTTTTTTTTAAACTTCATATTGTCTACTGAGTTCAGATCTAACTTTTTCTACTGCGGCATAGAGAGGAATGAATTTATTACCATCACTGTTATATGCTAATTTTTCGTTAACAGCTAGTTTTTTTTAATAAACCCGTACTGGGACGGAAGTACATACCTGTTATTTTGCGCTAAATCTTCGAGATATTGAAAATCAGAGAAAATATGATCACAATCTAATTTATATGATAATTGTATTTCTTGTTTTTTTTTTAAAATCTGTAATTGCATTTATTATGTCATTTATATTTTCGTAATTCATTATATGATATTAATATATCTAATATATTTATATTCCAAAAAAGGTGTATGTTTCTATGTATGTATGTATGTATGTATGTATGTATGTATGTATGTATGTATGTATGTATGTATGTATGTATGTATGTATGTATGTATGTATGTATGTATGTATGTATGTATGTATGTATGTATGTATGTATGTATGTATGTATGTATGTATGTATGTATGTATGTATGTATGTATGCATGTATGTATACATATATATATATAGATATATATATAATAGAAATATATTATTTACAATACCGCACAATCTCTATCCGCTTTGAGGTGCCATAGACATCTTATCACGGTAGATATATACATATATATGAAAGACCCCATGTGAACTCCTAAAATGCATTCACATGTTACAACTTCAGGGGTCAAATATATAAGACAACACAACCCCACGTAAGCCCTAAAGGTGCCTATGCAACTGAGTGGGCTCAGAGGCAGCACGAAACACAACCCGCGTGTGAGCCTCTAACATTAGAACCTCAGAAGGCGTGCTTGTTGCATGACGACACAACATATATATCTTAATTAAGGTAGATATATGACAGCACATTTCTCGTTTGAACCCTTGAAAAGCCATTCACAATCCAACAGGCTCAACGAGAGTACATATAACATATACAATTATATACAAATATATACAACTATTTACACTATATACAGTTATATAAGGTATATACAAATATTTACAGCTATTTAAGCTATATACAATGATATACAACTATATACAACTATTTACAAATATATAGGACGGCACATACAAATGATTATATGCAACTATTTACAGGGAGGCCTAACTCTTCATTCAATTGAAGCATTCTCCTACATATAAATCGTCCGGAGAGAATGAAAAAACACATTCACACCATGTGACAGTGTGACGGAGAGGTTTGCAGTTGAACTTCGATCATGAAGGCTTGGAGCCCCCATAATAAAACCGCCTATATATAAGCCGATTAATACACGGAAATCAACAAACAACAAAGGTGTATGATTTGTAATTTCGTTTTACTTAATTGTGATTATTGACAGAATCTAAACAAATCAAGATACCTGAAGGAAGTATTAAAAAAAGAATACTGTAGTTCTAAACATTTATTTGTTTGAATCGTTTTCTGACAGAATAAAAAAAGTAATAGATCGGAGAACGAATTGAGAGATAATATGTGATTATTTCCCTGAGATCATAGAGTGTATTTCCGTAACAACAACAAAAGAGTTATCTCTGTTACAGGATTATACACGCATTGCTAAATAAGGTACCTCCCTTCGATGTTAGGGTTATACACACATTACTGAGTTATTTCCCTTCGGTTTTATACACACATTACTACATGAATTATCTCGCGTGTAACAAAAATGGAATTTAGATGTATGTAAATTGAATTTTTTGCCGAAGGCATGCAAATATCAAAATACTTGCTGGCTTCAGTCATTGACTGAAATGTTTTTTTTTCCTCGCCCGTATCAACATTTATAGATTTGACAGATTTTGCGTTTTTTGGGTACATTCCAGTTCGTCTGCGTTTGGTATTCTCACTGTGAGTGATAGCTCGGAGATTATCAGTTCTTAAACAATTAATGTGACCAATTACAAAACCAACTTTGAACACCCCAAAGTAACATTCGAACGCAAATCTATGACAATAATGTTTTTTTTTCCTACAGCATTAAATCTAAGATCCCCCTGATTGTTGACAACCCTTAATGGTTTTCTCATCCTGCGGTGTCTGGCTACACCATTACGAGACGCTTCATAGTTTAGGATCACGGGATGTGGTTGAACTTCTTGGTTCATTTATAAACACATATATTATTTGTCTAATTAATTATTTGGTTTAATTACTGTTTATTGAGAATCTAGAAACATAGTCTTGAGATGTTCTTATGATTTTGTCAGAGTCACGGAAAGAGTCTTTGATTCGTTTATGACAATAGCGGTTAAGCTCCCAGTATCATTTACCACAACAAAACAGACACAGATGTGTATACCTAATACTCCAACACCACACCGTATGCAGGGTTTTGGACCTAAGCTTCCTCGTCGCACACTCTGTGAGCGATATCCACATAATTCATTTCTGCACAATTTATTACAAACAGTTACTGATCCTATCATAAGCCATTTACAGTGATTCATTATATATAAATTCTTTATTTAAATACTTGTTTTAATTATAATATGAATGAAACCAGGCAAAAATATTAAATTCAATCTCGATAGAGTATCCGTAGATGTACCAAATAAAGGTCTAATAGGTGATATAATCATGTTGTGTAAAATAAATGAAGGGTTTAACGAATTTAAGCGCGACGGAGCATTTCATTGTTGGTCAACATTTCGAATTGATGGTAGTGTTTATGCAGCAGGAATAATGATGCATCTTGACCATAGAATGTATTTCTTTAAAGCGAAATTCATTTTCCGTTCAGAAACAGGAAATTGGATTATACACGACAAATTTTCTTCCTGTATAGAAAAGTAAAGAGACTGTCACTGTGAGTCAGGATTCCAAACCAGGAGTGTTGAGTGGAATTGACAAACCGTATTACGAGAGAGCTTATCCTGTGACCGCGGTTATTTTTCGGATCTATTCGATAAATCACAAACCGAGTGTTTAGAAATTAAAACCTATGAAATTGTCGCCGCTGATTTTTTCAGGGACGATAAATTGTGTAGCCGAACGACAACGTGGAAACAAATTGACAGTTCTTAGACGCAAAATAATCGAATGGGGACTAGCAGTCAGGGATAATGGGGCAACAATTCAAAATGTAGCTAAACTAGAAAAGATATTAAACTTTTCAATAACCGCAGCGACGATAACAGAAGAAGTATTATACGAATCGAAAGATAAATCAAGGAGGGGCTCCAAGTAAGATTGTTGATTACAATGCACTCTCGTGGTCTAACGCAGTAACAATATTTCACGGGTTCAAACCATAAAATATCTACCCTTGGAGTTTTCCACAGAAAACTCTGGTGGGAGCGAAATTTGATTGATTTTATTCACACGGAAAGTAAAAACGATCCTGTGACAGTGGGATTATTTCAGAGTTTTGAAGATGAAGAGTGTAAATTCGATCAATTTGTAAGACCAAACGGCGAATTATACCGTATTGAATCTCTTTACGACGAGATGTGAAAATTAGTTCGTGGTTTTTCAAGGGATAATAACGAGGAATTACTAACAAACTGTTTAACAGTTCCGTCAGTCGCAGCTCATATCGCGAGAAAGAAATTTCTTTAGAAACCAACATGAGCTGAATTTCTCTCAGAAGTTCAAGCCAGTTGTGAAGAGTATGGACATTGTGGATTATGGAATACTAAATATGATCCCGAAAGTGTTTTTTCGGTTGATATGGTTGCGTGTTATCCATGTAGTTTTCTCGGGCATGGAGAGTGCGCTGGGTATTTTAAACGATTTGGGCATCCAAACCACTCGATCACAGGAGTTGCGATTAATGGTCAGTTACCCGATTTTGATCAAACCGAATGCGCTCGTGTAGTATCATCCAATTTGTTAAGTTTGGTTTGGTAGACATATATCTGAGAAGGACTGGGTACCAAAAGTGTTATTACGGTAGATGATTGATTGTAAAATACTGATATCGCTGACTGTCTCCGAGACAATTATATCATATCACGCGCAGACTGAAATTTGGTTACCACAACCCGATAGTATAATTAACGATTACAAATAAAAAAATTACCTTCCCTCTACGAAGAAAATATTGTTCAAGCATCCTAGGAGATCTTTGAAGTCAGAAATAAACACTCAAAGTATCTCGGTAGAAGAATAATTTTAAAATTCGCCCATGGTGGAGCATATGTTCACATACGACATGATTCACAATTAATTCTAGATGATGCTGAATACGATTTTATAATTGCGGATGCAACATCTATAGGTATATATGTCAATCGTAAAGATGCTTTCTTGTCCGATGGAACTAAATTCGGAACAATAGCTACTTACGTACATAGAGATTGTTCCCCATACACACATCTAAGGGCGTCTATGTTGGCTTATGTTTCTATCAATTTGTTATCGATAATAAATAGATTTCCTGAATTTGCGGTCAGAGTCGCCAATGATTCATTATATATATATATATATATATATATATATATATATATATATATATATATATATATATATATATATATATATATATATATATATAACATAGAAAAGGAGTGGCTGAAATTACAAATTCCGATGAGTTTTGGGGATCATGGAGAATAAAAAAGGAAATGTTGCGAGATTATTCTAAAGCAGATGATGTTACGATTGAAAATAATTACTTTAAAAATAATCTGATATCAAAACTATCGAAAGTCCCTTCGTTATCCGATCCAATATGTAGATATAAAACCATTTACTTAAACGGTTGTGGTGGGTCAGGGAAGATGACTCGTGTTATCGAATGATTTCGAGGGAAATCAAACATGATTGTCCTAACACCAACACACAGACTTGCAAGAGAGATGAAACAGCGAGGAGTTCATGCTTGCACTTATCACAGTTTCTTCGATGGAAAGGTGACTCATGGACTCCTGATCAAACGGGCGAGAAATATATTCCTGAAATTATTATTTGGGATGTGATATGCACAGTGTCGTTAGAGATATTAAAATTGTTTCTCGGGTGGTTGTTTCCGTAAAAAAGAACTGTCATAATGTGTGGCGATCATGGTCAACCACCACCATTTGTCGGTTTGTCTCCGCATGATTGGCTGAAGAATTGTGTAGGTTATTATGAAGAAAGTAACACTGATCATAGATCTCTTGTTAAAGAATTGAGTTAAAAAATTTCGTTAGATTATAACTTGATAAAATCCGGTGTGAAATAGCGCGTGAAATATTTTCAGAAACCCCATTGAATGACTTTTGGGAAGCTTGGATACCAAACGATTTGATAGTGGCAAGTAGAAAGATAAACAGAGACACACTTCAGATAAAATTAATTGACACGCATAAATAAAAATTCGCAACACGTCCAGTGCCATTGTGTTATACGTCTACGGATACACGAAGACAGAATATCGATGTTGATATTATAGGGCAGACTGAGAAGAAGATTCTTGTGTTAAATGATATTTTTTGGTTGATATCAGTGTTGTCGAAGATGCATTGTCCGTTGATAAATCTCCATGGACGCTGGAATTGATTATATCCGATACGATTGTATGGATCGTAGATGATCGCATAGAGTGGTCGAATTTAGTTTATCTCGCATTGTCCAGAGTACGAAGAATACATCAACTTCTGCGATATGTCTGTGTTGCAGATTGCTATTTTTATAAGCAACATCATGAGCATGACACTCCTTATCAATAGCGTTTATTGGATATTCGCTGGGTCGGGGTTGGTCTTGGCCATCAAGTCTGATGTCGAGTCTGGTTCTAGGGCCACAATAACTATACCCTGGAATGTTTTTTTTTCTCCATGATATTTCGCTCATTGAATCCCGGGAAGATTTGTCAATTTTACTGCAATATCATCTCCTCGATTTTTTAAAATCATTTCATAGAAACAAATCTAAATTTTTTTGTACCACATTGAACACACTTTACCAGAAAATGCTGATCTTTAATTGCTTGTTGTAATAATTGTCAAGTCGTTTGTTCTAGTACGCGTCTTACATTTCACACAATATAGAGCCATAATTTATCTATAATAACATAAATGTTATTAATTTCTCGGTGACAAAAACACGAGAACCCGTTAAGGATCATGCAGTGCTACCAAATTATATTTTCATGATTATAATTGGACCATCTGGAAGCGGTAAAACACAATTGTTACTTAATTTGACAAAGAGATGACTGAAATGGGATAAACTATATTCGTTAGCCCCGAGTGTTGATGGTCAGCGATGTTACGAGGTGTTAAAGGATTTTAACGAGAAATCAAAATCGGAAATCGATGAGGATATTATTGAATTTATAACCGATAGCGAAGAATCACCGAGTGCTGATTCTATTGATAAAAGTATTAACAATTTTAGTAGTATATGATGATCTCATGTTAGATAAACAAGCAAACCATGCCAAGATACTTTCCAGAGGTAGACATAAAAAAACTGATGTGATATATGTTACTCAGAGAAATACACAAATACCAAAAGTGATCAGGGATAAATGTAATATTCTTGCTGTATTTAATGGAGTTGACACACATCCACTACGAAATATTCACCAGACTTGATGTAGTGGAGATCTGGATTATAATCTCTTTAGAAATTTCTTTAGTCATGCTAAGTCGGTCCCACATGGATTTAAAACGATAAATTTGCATGACCCTAGATCAAGATATCGTATCGGACTTGACAAAATATTTGCTTAAAACCAAAACAGTTTTGGTCTCCGTAGAGTTTTATTTTTGTTTGAAAACTCGGTCTATTTACTCTCCTCTCCGTAGAGGCTCTATTTTTGTTTGAAAACTTCTTGCTGCTGTTTAAGATATGAGTATTTTCACGTGGTTGATTGTGGTAAATAGCCTACATGTTTTGTGAGCAGTGGTGTTATATATGGGTTCGTATGACTCAGAAAAAGCTTGCAGGCTAATATTAAACTAAAGTGTGAAAGATGTCATACAAAAGGAACCTGGTGTATATTTAACTTCTGAATCAAACAGAATCGGACTGCATCTTAGTAGTATATTTCAATATTTTGGGCTGCTTCAACGGAATGGACTTTACGATGGTAACAACTACAGTCAATGAGCAATTTGTACATAAAAATCTCCTGCTCTTTGATTCAGGAGTTATATGTACACAAGATTCATCGTATATGACATGTTTCATAGACTTTATCGTTTTTTCAACCCTTTCAATAAATTCTATGAATGTATATCAACTGTCTGGACTTTTCTCGACACCTGAAGCATGTGTATATATTGGCACTTATGAATGGTAGATACAAATCTATGTGGGGCCCCATGTGGCCGAGTGGTCTAAAACGCTTTCTGTTACGGATCACTGCCGTCTCAACTCTCTCTGCGTGAGTTCGAGTCTAAGATTTGGCTAATGTAGTTATGTTAGTAAGCTTGCCAGTAGCTTTTCGTGGGTCGCTGGTTCTATCTCGGGGTTTTCCCGGGTTCATCCTCTACCAATAATACTGGCCGCCATGTATAGCCTATCGTGTGCTGAAAATGGCGTTAAACCCACCAACAACAACAACAAATATTACTAATCTATGTTATCAAATAATAACATATAGTTACATAGCTATAGAACATAATACATTTATAATTTTATTTCTGTCATCATTTAAGAGACTCCATTAAACTGTTAGTTTTTTTTAAATTAAAAATATTTAAATAATAGTTAACCGATTTATATTATAGGACTAATGGCTGAAACATTTAAATTGCATAAACACCTAAAACAAATATAAGTATATTGTAGTATAGTGGGATACCCTGTCGTCAACGGGATAATAAATTACAGACAACCCCACCCCCTCCCCCTGGCAACGATTGGTGTCAAGGGGAATTTAGCATGACGAATATTGGAACTGTCTAGCGTCGTCCTACTAATAACTGCTAAGCCAGACAAAGCCTGACAAAGCCATGAAAGTCAAAATAAAATCCAACTTTCGAAACTTTAATTTTGCATAAATATTTTGAAAACAAGTCCATTTGCGTTACTAATTTATTCATCAGTATAATTAACATTATAAATACGCATTTTTTATTTGACTTCGCATGGCTTTGTGTGTTTTATTCTGGCTTTGTCAGGCTTTCACGGGTTTTGTTTGGCTTTCTCTTGAATTGTCAATTTTTGCGGAATTTAGTAGGACCCGTCTAGCGTCAATGGAAAGTGATACGGTTGTACAGGAACAATATGAATGTAAGAGGTGAAGTGACGTCAGGGTACTGAAGATTGGTAACAATGTTAGAAAAGGGGTCACGACGAGAGTCTCGCTTTATCTATAATGGCCGACACGGTAAGATTAGTGCAACCATATCAATATATTTTATCGTGTAAGGGCTGAATAAATTCAAAATAAGCAAAATTTCGTTAACAGCATGATTATACTTATGTAGTAGATTGCTACACTATTTGCTTTTCTGACTTCAGTGATGATTTCGTTTGCTCTATTACATGATATGTAATCAGTTCTTACCCTCAACCACAACAAATCAAGTTGACGCTACGACATGTGGTTGAGGCTACGACATCGTAGCTAGGACCAGTGTTGCCACTCCTAGGTTTTACCACCTAGACCTAGGTTTTTTGGCACAATCTAGGTGTCTAGGTTTATTATGTTATAATCTAGTTTTGAAATATATATATATATATATATATATATATATATATATATATATATATATATATATATATATATATATATATATATATATATATATATATATCGAAGTCATAATTTAAGTTTTTTGACACCTGTAAAATAGCTTCATAGTTTTCATTTAGTAGTTTCGAACTGTCCAAATGATAAATTTTGCAAAGCTTCAAATTAAATAATATTATTCACCTACATTTTCAGTGTTTGGACTATCATTACGTCGGCTTTGTACTATTTTGGGCTTCTTTTACTTCTAAGCCATGGCAACCGACTCGTTTGGCACTTTGGCGTGTGGGCCGTGTAGCAGTCTGGCAGTGGCCATTTTTATTTTAGTCAGAGGAGCGGACAAGCGGTTCAAACGGAATTTGTCATTTTGGCATTTGGTAAATTTGTACTTCAATGTATTAATATTATTATCTTATTTTTTAACATACTCGGTTACCCAAAGTCTACTATTATTGAATCAGATTCGGAATGCGGAGATTTATGTGTGGGTGGTCCGGCGCCGAAAAAAGGCTTACTATCACGAAGCAATTAAAAGATGAATGCCTGAGGATCCAGAGCTGAAAGACTGAATTAAGCGTGACCATAAGAACATGTACGTGGTGTTCTGTAAAGTCTGTGATTCTAAACTCGTTAATGCAAACAAAAGCGGTTTAATTGCGCATAAACGATCAACAAAGCACATCAAAAACTTTGCGTCCAAAACAGACACAACCACAATGACTTTTTTTTGTAAAAATAATCCAGTACAAGACTTGGACCATAAAGTTGCTGTGGCTGCAGCTGTATTTTCAGCTTTCAAGGCAGAAAACAATACCCCATTAACACATGCAGACCAACTTGTTCAATGCATGAAAGCTATACTTCCCGATAGCACCATTGCGTCACGAATGACCATGAAGCAAACCAAGACGTCATGCGTGAGTAGTAATATGGGGCGATATGGCGAAAATGGGAAATCAAATCAAAAAGGGCTCGGGCCTGTATAGTGACAAGATTTATAGCAAAAATGGAAATCCCAGTCAAAAGGTCGTATAGCGACGAGGGGAATTTAACATGGTGGGCCTATATAGCTACAAGGGAAATTTAATATGGTGGGCCTATATGGCGTCAAGCGGAATTTAACATGGGAACTATTTGGGCCTATCTAGCGTCAAGGGAAATTTAATATGGGGAATATTTTTTTTGTTTGGGACTGTCAAGCGACAATTGAAAGGGTGGCAAAGAAAGCAAATATCTTTTAAAGGTATATGAGTGGCCCTGAAAAGGGCCGTTATGTGTAATGTTAACATTATATTCTTAACCCAGAGGACATCTCACGGATCTTCTTCTCCACCTTACACTTCTCCTCACTGCTGGTCCATAGAAGAGAACTCTCTTTAAACAACCTTGCCTCTTCACATAAATCCTTCTCTTCTAAAGGGCTTTATCAGTCATATGAGTGATAGCCCATAATGATCTGACATACATGGGTAAGTCAGTACGAAATAGCACGGATGAAACAAGGGTAGAAGATTCTACGTTGGTCCACATCTTGTGATCAGAATAGGTGAAGCGAATGCCGTGTACTGCGATTATTTATAGGGGAAGAGCGGATTGAAACAGATTGATTTTATTCACCAGTTCAAACACGCGTTACAAAAGTCTGTCACAGTCGTCCAATCGGAAGAGAGTAGTCTGTGACGTTACATTCCCTATTTAAAGGTACTAGTTTCCGTGCGCAGTCAATCGATGCAACAGAGTTGTCAATCATGTCGGAAACTAGGAAGACAATGAATTGGAGTGAACCAGTAGTGGAGACAGCATTTAATGGCATAGCAGTGACTACCAAAGTCAATACAAATCTACAATCTACATCCAGAAGAAGTTTTTACAAGTCGATGATTTTAAGCAAAGACAAAAAGAAGAATTGGAGCGACTTTTACAACAACAAAAAGAAGAACATGCTTTTCTCATTTGACAGCGGGAAGAAGAAGAAGCAAGAAGGAAACACCAGGAAGAAACAGTAGCAGCAGCAGAGAATAAAGAAGACCAAGGACAGAAAGAGAATAGTGAAAATCAAACGGTCACGGTACTTTTAGATATTTTAGCAGAGTTAACGAGTCTGAAACAAATGTATCTGACTTCTTTATAACGACCGAAGAGAAAAAGAACTTCTCGAGCTCAACGTCCCAATCCAACTGTGACTACGTCCAACATACCACCTTTAGTGATTTCTACCAAATCATTGACAAGATCCAGTCCAGAAGTAGGCCTTGGCTGTGGCAAAGGCTTAAGACAGTTAAGGATGGTTTCGTTCCGTTTCTGATTTTGTTTGTTTTGTTTTAAACAAACACATACTCAACGGTCCTTTTCGGGGCCACTCAAATCTTTCGAAAAGAAAATTATTTCAATTGCCTAATTCAATGAAAACTCAAACGTCCTTTTTTAAAACCCTTGATGTATGTGTGAGTGTATGAGTGTGTGAGTGTAGGTTATTATTCTATACAATCAAACCCAAGAGACACTTACGTTTTTTCTGTCTGGTGTATTTTGGTACAAATGTTACAATCCAATATCACAACATAACTTAACATAATACTACTTTTAAAAGTTCATAGGCTTCTTCTGTTCACTCTTTCTGTTTTTTCAATTTCTTTTCTGTCACAGGATTTCGTTTTCTTCTTCCTCCTCACTTTCGTTTCGTCTTCTTTTCTTGTCTATGTAAACGTGTCGATCTTCTATATTTGAGGAGAGTACCTCTTCCTCCTCCTGTTCAAAATTCCTCTCCCCTTCCTCCTCCTGCTCCTGTTGTTTCTTAGGGCAGTTTGGAGACCAACGTCTTTTCTCTTTAAAATGATAACAGGTGTCTTGAGTTTTGTCTCTTTTGGTACCTTTTTTCACTATGTGGACATTCTGTAGCTCAATATCCTTTCTTCCCCCAGATATAGCAAGTATCTTTACTTTTATCTCAAAAGGAGGGGAGTAGTCCATTGGAGTGTCTGAAGAAAACTTTCGTATGACACCACACAAAACTCTGATGAGAAATTCAACTTGTGTAGGCTCTTCCATCGTTCTGGTCAATGTGAGAGTGAAATGAATACTGGAAGGTTATACACTGGCCCTTTATATATACACAGATCGGACATGAATATATAGGAGTCATGGTCTTAAAAATGTAGTCATTTGACATTTTGCAGACAAGATGAAAAGACCTCATCATGTGGTCGAGAAGGGAGAAGACCGTAAGAGAAAGAAACGTGGTGTATCGCCTAGCACAGTAGCTAAAGTCTTGGCTCAAATTCATGCCAGTGATTTTGAAGATGACACGAATGAGCCCGAATCCAGACCCAGACAAGTGATGTCCAAGCAAGGTTCACCACCCTTAGTAAACCCTGAAAAGTTCTATCACATTCGAGAGACGGAAAAGCGTTCCTCTCGAAAACTTAGAGCAACGACTTACACGTACGCAGTAAAGTGTAAAGATTTCAAGTCCAATGTACCTTAGGAGAATACAGAAGGGTTCATTACCGAGGTGTGGGATTCTGTGTTAACTGCACTGAAACAGCAATGTCAAGCTAAAGAAGACTGTCTCTTGAGGCTTTCTATTCATCACGATAATTTAAAGTCTCCCGTTTGTATCGAGTTTAGCAATCCATCACAATTAACACCTTCTAAAGTCATCGACAAGAATCAGCATGTGCAACAATCCAACGACAAGTTTCACATCACTGATGGAAAAGCCACACTGTTCATGACCCACGTGTCTCTTCCCCAAGGGACCGGACAACGCAAAAAAGTGTTATTGGTCGACAACCTTCGCAACATTAAGAGAAGCCTCGTCCAAATTAACAATTTTCAAGACCAGATGTGTTTAACCCGTGCCATTGTCATGGGACAAACTTATGCTGACAAGAACGAGACGGTGGGAATGGAAAAGAGCATGGAAAACTATTCAACGATCGGACCGAGCCAAACAGCCAAGTAAAGAATAACTCCTGCTACAGCAAGCGGAGATATCCAAAGACACCCCTTGCGGCATTCCAGAAATTGCAAGACGTCTTGGCTCCACGTTACACTTTGAAAGTGCACCCTCAAGAAGTGCGTGGACCTCTTTTGTTTCGAGGCAACAATTTCAAATTTCACGTCTATCATCACGATGAGCCTTTTTATACCATTACCAGTATCACGGCATTACTGGCATACAGTTACTACTGTAAAAAAATGTTACTATGGTTATAACAATCGAGAACAACACAAGCATTGTGGATCCAAATGTGAGGGATTTTTGGCGTCTAAACAATGTCTGGACAAACGACAAGAAAGAGTGCATTGCCCTGTTTGTTAGCGCACTTTTATCAGTCCTACATATTACCAACAATATTTGATGATGCAAGGTTCACAGCAGAAAAGTACTTGTCGGCTTCTGAGATTGTGCCCTACTTGTGGACAAGGCATACGTACCAGTAATGCCAAGTTTCACGTTTGTTGAGGGAAGAAACGACGTCACATTTGACGCCAAATCGTGGACTTGGAGCACGAATGTTACATTCAAACAAGCCCAACAAGAAGATACCCAGAAGAAAGGAAATTTTATCTTTTTTGATTTCGAATCCATGTAAGAGACCGGCATACACATTCCTAAGTTCTGCTTGACTCACCGAGTGTGCGAGAAATGCATCCAAGAGCCTATTTTTAGTCATTGCCCTCACTGCAGCAAGATTCCTGGAGGACGTGAAAAAATATTTCGGGAACCGAGCACGCTAGCCAATTTTGCCCAGTGGATCTTAATATCGACGATACGTGGAGTCAAGAAGACATCGAATGTTACGGAGATTGTCATCGCCATGCCAAAGTAATGGCTCACAATTTCTCGGGATACAATGGGCAATTTCTGCACATATACTATACCGAACAAAGTACCGAACGTCCTAAAGTGACTTTAAACAATGCAAGTAGGACAAGTACAGAATAAAGATGCAATGAGTTACATGTCCATGCCTTTGAGTCGCATGCCTAAAATGTTTAGAATGACAGAAATAGCCAAAGGTTATTTTCCACTCTTTTTCAATACCGAAGCCAATCAACATGTCGTTCTACCCCAATTCCTGAGGCTGATGACTACGACCCCGATAACATGCGCACAGAACAACGAGAAGCTTTCCACGCTTGGTACCAGACTCACGCCTCGGACCCTTCGACTTTTCGGGGAGAAGGGAGAAAATATCAAATACTTGGACGTGTGTTCGCTGTATCCTTAAGTGTGCAAATATTGTCACTTTCCCGTAGGGCACCCCGAATTGATGACAGAACACATTGACTTGAACAACATACGCCAGAACAAAGGATTGATCAGGTGCAAAGTCTTGCCTCCTACGAACTTGTTCCATCCCGTTTTACCTCACCATTGCCAAGGAAAACTGATGTTTGTGCCGAGACGTGCAACCACGACCAACCTTGTCAACACACCCAGGAGAAACGCGCCGTGACAGGAACGTGCGTTAGCATGGAATTGTTTAAAGCTTTGGACATGGGATACCAAATGTTTGAACTGTATGAAATTTACCACTTTACCAAGACACAGCAATACCGTCAGGGCGACGAGACACACAACAGTATTTTTGCAGACCTCGTAGATGCCTTTTTGAAACTAAAACAAGAAGCTAGCGGCTATCCTTCCTGGTGCCACACTCCCGAAGACCAAAATAAATTCAAAGAAAAATATAGGGAGCAGGATGGTATCACTTTAGACCACATCGACAAAAACTAAGGAAGGCGTTTGTTTGCCAAAGTGATGTTAAATTGCTTGTGGGGAAATATGGCACAACGCCCGTCTTTACCCAAGACGGAGTATTTCTCAGAACCTTCACGCTACTTTCAGATGATTCACGACAAAAGCAAATACATGAAACACGTGGACGTCATTCGTGAGGACTTGATCTTAGTCAATTACGAAGGACTATACTTTGTAGAAGCTGACAAATTTGGAAATGTCATCATTGTGGCTTACGTGACAGCCCATGCTCGCTTAAAACTGTACGAAGTGTTAGAACTGTTAGGAGATCGTGTGTTATATAGTGTACATTCACCGACCAAACTATTATAACCCTGACATCGAAGGAGACCGTTTAGGAGCCTGGAGCGATGAACATCCCGACGAAAATATTCTAAGTTTTGCAAGTGGCGGTCCTAAAATTTACGGCTACGAATACCGAGACCCACAAGAAGAAATGCACAGCGAATGTAACATGAAAGGATTGACTCTCAATTATCGCACCAGTCGAGTGGTGAAGTTTAACGTGCTACAAGAAGCCTTGTAGTCCGGACATGATGAAACTTTTAAAGTGACCTCCCACGAACCGCACAAGATTGTCCGTTTACCCAAACACCAAATTGTCAGTCGTCCTTTGGAAAAAGTCTATCAAATCGTGTACAAGTCTTCTTGTACACGATTTGATAGACGTTTTGCTAAGGACGGCCGACAATTCACAGACTTCACAATCACTTCACTTTGCCGTACGTTCACGTCGAGATCGGACAGCATATAAAAAGGGTCATTTTCCAAGACCAATAGTTCATTTGTGATGACTACGACCAAGCGAAACAAGATGAATCCATTTAAACAGACAGCATTCAATTTGGGGATTCTCAAGTGAAGTGATATGTTATACCTTGCGATTGCAGTGATGCCACACGCTGTGACCTCAGCTATTCAGCAGGACATCGTGGATACTTTGATATGACTACTATCCATATATCTACCTTGGAAACTGAAGCTCTGCGTCTCAAACCTGAGGGATTCGAAAGCAGTGCCACACGTTATCGTGGACTCCTAGGAATTTCACCGTACCTGCATCGAACTGAAGTGAGGAGAGTCGAATATTCGTTCCCTACGAGCTTGCCTGAATACTGTCACTTTAAAAGTCGATTCCAGACCTTAAAATAAAAATGGCCAAAATATATGCCTGGACCAACTCCTGAAGAATTAGCCAGAGCCGGATTTTTCTACTTGGGCGAAAGGGATAACGGCAAGTGCTTCAGTTGCGGTGTGTCAATTTACGAGTGGGAACAGAAGGATTCCGCTTACTTGGAACATGCTCGATGGTCTCCGAATTGTCAATACCTACCTTTAGTGGGACCTTAGTGATTGAAAGTGACAATACTGTACCATGTCGTTTTATCAAACAAGTTTGGCTTGGAGACAAACAAACTGGACCAGTATATAAACCCTCTCTAAAACATAATATTCAAGGATAATCACACTAATTGCAAGAGAAGATCTACAAGGAAGTTTGGCAGGAATTTGGAGAAGATTTTAAATAAATCTGTGCAGAATATATACTTATGGTCTTCGACATGAAAAGGTATAAAATAGAACTACCATGTCACAACCTTTATCACTTGTAATCAAACAGATTCCGTGGAAGGATATCAATGAGAGTATTCAAACGATGAAGGATAACCAACACTAATTACGAGAACTGTGTCCCATCAATTGGGGTCGACGTGTAGTGTGTGTTTTAGTGACTTGCTTTATAGGATTTCGTTTACCTGTAGATTTATTGTGGACACTTTACGTACAATACCTACAAAAAGACAGTACGGGGACTCCTTTAAATGTCCACTAGAGATTCATTCTATTAAAAGCCTTACGCTTTCATCTGGATACATCTCGAGCTCTACAGGAAAAGAAAGATTCGTCAACTTGTACGTACGTTAGAGGTGTACGACGATGTGTGTGTAGCTTGTGATTTACACCCTCATTTGACATATGTACGTGACTGGAAAAGTTGGGGTTTTGAGGCTTGGACAAAAGAAGCATACCATTATGCCCAAGCGTTGTGATTGTAAAATCCATTGTCGAGTGAAAAAAGTCACTTTTAAACCTGAGTTAGCGACAGTGCCAGAAGAAGAAGAATCTGTCAACTGGACAATCACACTTTTCAAGACAGGACTGTCATGGACATTCCCCAAAAAAGACCATTCCGAAAGGACACCTATGTGACTGTACTCAATGTAGAGACTATTAGAATATTACACACTACCTCTAGGACACCTTTGTTACCCAAACGATGTTGTACAGAGACTTGTTTATATACCAATTTGATCGTTACCATGTGTATTTTATTCCTGTACTTATCCCTTTGGCTTTTATGTATTGTTGTATTTCGTGTTGTTCCATTATAAACATGAATTGTAATAAACGTGTCCTGAAAAAAGTATAAAAACCTTTAGTTTTGTCTGTTTATGTGTCAATAGTGTCATACCCTACACTACTATGGCTACCTCTGCTATTTCTACTCCTTCCTTTTCGACATTCAAAGTCATTAACGAACATTAAGATCATGCTAGTTGGGAGGCCTTGTATCTTCGTCATCCTTTTAACATATTCATTGTTGGACCGAGCGGTTCAGGCAAAACTGAATTTGTCAAACGTTTGATTGAACATAAACATCATTTAATCGATCGTTCACCTCAACGCATTATGTGGAGTTACAAAAAGTGTGAATCGGCATACAACCTCTTGCAAGAAAGTCAAGGTGATTCCATTGTGTTTGTGGATGGCATTCCTAGCGAAGACGATAGGATCGTGTTTGAGCCTAGTCACACTCATTTGGTCATTTTCGACGACATGTTAGGAGAAGACGAAAAAGAAATTAAACTGTGGTTCACGCGTAAAGGGCATCATCGTAAAGCCAGTGTCATTTACTTTACACAAAATTTGTTTCATCAAAGTAAAGCCCATCGTACCATTAGTCTCAATTGCTCATTACGTGGTCTTGTTTAAAAGTCCTAGAGATAAATCGCAAGTGCAAATCTTAGCCAAACAGTTAAGAACACCATGGCTGACTCATGCGTACGATGATGCCAATCAAACCCCACACGCCTATTTACTCGTGGATTTAAAACCCACCACTCCCGATTATTTGCGATTTCGTACCGATTTGTTTCACGACTGGTGTCAATACGAAGGTCCTGTCGTGTGCACGTCAACGTCGTGGACATAACAATAAAAACAACTAAAAAATCTATAAAATCCTCGGTCACTTTGACCTTGTCTCATACATCGTCAACACGATGTCCCTTCAGTCTCATCTTCCCATCAAATTGATTCGTGCCTTGTACTGTATCAGTCGCGAAAAAAATCCAAAATTACGTGCTCACGTCTTAGAACCAAGTCTCAACGAAATCTTACGATGGTGACAGCACGTCAATTATTGCAAGGCATCATTCACATTCCACATCAAACCAAACGCTTTTTTGACAAACAAAGTAGCCTTGACGCAACTGAACAATCCTCGCATCGACACTCAAACCAAAAAACAAATCATTTTGAAACCTGGAGGAAGCGGTCCTCAAGGAGGTGTCCTCATTCGTTCCTAGTTAAAATGGGATTCCAATGCTTCCAAAGATCATCCCAAGAAAAAAGCCAAACGAATCCCAAATGAAAAAAATAATAGTGTCAAGAGCAATACAAAGAGAATGAAAAATCCACAGAAAAGAGCTATCACCCGCAAAAGAGGCACGTCGGCAAGGACACAACCTTACATTCGTAAACCACGACCTGCAGCACCAGTGACTGCGTTTCCAGTAGCCTCAGGTTTTTCCACATCTCCGTTGCTGGTGATGCCAGCCAAATCCAATTT
Source organism: Unio pictorum (assembly GCA_030141615.1). NCBI lineage: Eukaryota > Metazoa > Mollusca > Bivalvia > Unionida > Unionidae > Unio > Unio pictorum. The sequence goes on from JARLTB010000123.1 coordinate 7,127,379, forward strand.
GACGCCCGTTCTTCCTAATTTGATGAAACATTGGAAATCTGTGTCTCCAAAAACGTCTCCTCCACCGGTGACACCCTCGTCCTCATTAGCGGCAGTAGCAGCTGCTCACAAAGTACCTGCCCCCAAAGTCAAAGTCCAAGAAAAATCTGGCATATTAAAGAGTTTGCTGGATTTGCCCAAACAAATTGATGACTTATCATCACCTGTGAAACAGAAAAAACAAAGCCACAAAAAAATGGATACCTGGGAACTTTATTACCTTTTGAATCGCAGTTCGTACACTGCTTCTTGGAATCCCGTCGTGTGTGCTAAAGATGAACAACCTCAACATCACAAAACAAATTCTAGAAACAACCCCATGACAAACAATAAACAGGAAAATTCAGCTAAGGCACACACACACACACACACACACACACACACACACACCAGCCTATCAAATACAAATCATTCCTGATTTTCAGCGAAGGGGCGGATGCATTAATACACATGAATGTACATAGAAGGTAGATTTGATAGGTGACAAAGGGATATAACTTTAACCTGACCGTAATTGACGACACCCCAAGGGCGCTCTCCCCATGCTCTCCCCAGACTACGGCGCCAATGATGATGAATGATGAATTGACGGATGTATGCGGAAGTAACCAAGTAGAAGCAATGACGTCACTCTATTTGCGGAAAATAGACTTGCCCAAATTGTATGTAATCTAGTGTCGTGTTAGTATAAAAACTTCCGTTTGGAATCTGACACGCAGACAGTAAAGGTGTTGTGGACTCTCTTGTCACAATCGGGTTAGAAATTATAAATCAGTGAATGAACTAAGTAAGATTTATTGACTTTTTGTCTCGTTTATGCTTTTCGTTACTGAAATCGGCAAGGGGGTACAAACAAACGGGGATATCGACTCAGGTATGCAGAGAACTCGCCCCATGGAGAACTCGCCGTGGGAGAACACGCCCCAACGTATCTGGAGAAGTCGCCCTAGATTGGTTGGAGAAGTCGCCCTAAAACCCAGATAACCTTTTAATAATAGAATTAAAACATCTGTTACGTGATTCATTTTTAGATTTTTATTTATACGCGATCACAAAAAAAGATATTAACTGGTAATCATAAAAGCAATATCACAGTAATATTTCTAAGACGAAATTCAGTCTGTATATAATCTAATGAATGATGACAGTATAGTGATTAAAAAGGATGATTAGTCAAACACACACATTATTATGAATCAAGATTATTTTAAATAAGTTGAACGTCAATTAAATGATGAAAACTACTAGAAACATATTGGCGAAGATTCGTCAATAGAAATTAAATTAAAAAAATTCAACATGCATTAATGAGATGGCTAAAAAAATCCGTATATGAGGAATTTGATACTTTCCCTCTTAACATGCGTACACCTCAATTCTCTTTCATTAAAAATTCGAAGTCTCTTCCACAGTTATCTGTTAATTTCAATCCTGCTTTATTAGATGTAACATCACTACATACCAATCCTAATAATAGCCCACTATCTTGTGAAGATATTTGCAAAATATTAAAACTTATCTTGGAAAATAATTATTTTCAATTTAATAATACGAAATACATATACATAAAGGGTACGGCAATGTGAATTAATATGGCTCCTTCATACGCTTTCCTTTCATGTGTAAATTTGAAAAGGACTTTCTTCAAAACGAAAAGTTTGTATTGATCTCCTAAATCATTTTCACCCGACAATTAAATTTACTTATACTGCATCTAGTACGCATATATTTCATTTTCAGATGTAAATGTGATATAAAATATTGATAACACTATCTTTGCAAATATTCATATCAAGGAAACTAATATCCACCACTATGTGGAATAATCTTCATGTCATCCAATGTCATGTAAAAACGGTATACCATATAACCAGTCGAAAAGATGCCGACGTATTATTTCAAATGATTGTCAATTACAAAATTTGTTGAATATTCCAAACATATTTACAAAACAGAAATTATCCTACACATATAATTGATTCTGCACTGAACAATGCCCGTAATATTACTCAACATTGGGCTTTCAACAAAGCAGTATGTACGAGAGAGAGAGAGAGAGAGAGAGAGAGAGAGAGAGAGAGAGAGAGAGAGAGAGAGAGAGAGAGGGGGGGTGTAATTCCTTTCAAAATACAGTCGAATCCTTCATTATCTAATCTACGTCGTATAATTAAAAAATTTTAGTCTCCTAAATGTATCAAATTACCAGCGTAAAAACACTTTACAAAAAAAAAAATCAATTATCGCTTAAAAAAGACCCAGTAATTTGCAAGATTTTTTTTTATAGTACTAAACAGACAGAAAAGAAAAAGAAAAGAACATTTTCGTCATCTAAATGTAACATACACCAAGTAACGTAAGTTACCCATAAAAAAAAATCTGCATCAACAATAACCATTTTTTTGGTTCTATTATTTATAATAAAACGTACAAGTCAATTTTGAGCGCCTTTTATACTCAGAAAAACCCTTGCTTTACCACACACAAAAAAACGCCGTGCATAAAAAGTGTTACCTTTGTATCATGACCTTTTTGGAATGATAGACGTATATTGATTTAGCAAAAATGTATGCATTAAGGAAAGAAACGTATATAATGAGTTAACGTGTCAGCGACATCGATTTGGCCTCATTAGCGTATTTGGGTCTAGTACACGTGATCATGGTGTTATTGTATATTAATAAATAACGTAATCTTGTTTATTTTACATCGGTAATTTAGTAGTGAAATATTTTTTTAAACTTCTCTTTTAACTTGAAATAGTTCGTTATTATTGAGAAATAATAAAATTAGGAACACTGACATAAAAGAAGAAATAGACTAAATGATGTAGTACGACTGATTTTTCAGAAACCGTCCGAATTCTGCGCATTAGTCATGATGATTAATTCGATAGCGACCGCATTTCTTGACTAGGCATCAAAAATGTTGTTGTTGTTTTTTTTTTTTTTTTTTTTTTTTTTTTTTAATGGAGTTCAAGTATCATTTGTTGATGGTTAGCAAATCTCAATGAAAAATCATATTAAAGTGTTCGGTTAGAGAGATAATAACATAACACTTTGACGTCAGCGCCAATTCATTCTCTTTTTTTCTATTTTTTGGGGGGCACCAGACAGATGCTCCCCTCCCCCAATTAAGAAAAAAGTAAAACGTTTTTATGTGTTTATGTGCTTCCCCCGATATGAATTTTATGGGTTTTTTTAGTTGTTTTTTTTCCCCATTTCTTTAAGTTCCCTTAAATTTAGTTTTCCCCATCGGGATTATTTAAAAATTTTGAAAGGGGTATTTTTATTGTCTTTTTCCCTAGTGTTACTATAAAAGGGTTTTCCGAGGTGTAATTTATCTACCCTCCTTCGGATCCACTTACTTAATAATTTTGGGTTGACCATGGCTAGTGGTCTCCTATATCCTGTGTTTGTTATTAATGTTGGTGCTATTTGTATGTATACTATATATGTATATACATATATATCTAATCACGTTCATCATTTTTTAAGGGTATTACATACGTTTAATATTTTTTTTTAATTTTGAATTTTGATAAAGTGAGGTGTTTTTAATGCTTATTTTACTGTGTCTCACTTTACTTTCTATATTTATCTTCTTATAGTCCGATTGATCTTGAGTCTGGGTCTGTACAGCGCCAATTCAGTCGATGTCGGGTTATAAAAGTCAATGTCATAACGTCATCTCAGGATGACTAAGGTTATTATGTTGAAACCATTTTATATCTAAAACTGCAAACATCCCATCATGCTTACATCCTCTCTTTTATTTTTCCAAATAAAACGCATCTAATGTTTTGAAGAGCAGAGCGAAAGGGACAGATAACACTTATTTTTCGTTAGGGACAGATAACACTTATTTTTCGTTAAGTACAGAAGTGTAGTTGATCAAAAAGGAAAAGTTGAAGGAAAAAAATTGCAAAATATATAAATTTAATAAGTTAGTAAGCTGAAGAAAAACAACAATTAATAAAGCCTTGAAAATCATGTGGCGAAATCTCAGAATTATTATATATTATCCTTGAGGCGACTTCTCCAGGCAAAGTGGGGCGACTTCTCCGACCACTATGGGGCGACTTCTCCTGTCACCTGGGATGAGTTTTCCCAGGGCGAGTTCTCCATGGGCGAGTTCTCCATGAGGCGAGTTCTCCGCTATTCATCGACTCAGACTATAGGCTTTTTTTGGTGAGTGGTCAAGGTTTTTCCCAAACGTTAAGAGTGGCAACACTGGCTAGGACTTAGGATGAAACACATGAGAATGCATACAGGAGAAAAACCATTCAAGTGGGAAGTTTGTGATATGAGGTTTACTAGCAGTAATAATCGAAATAAACACATGACAATACATACAGGTGAGAAACCATTTATGTGTAAAGTATGTGATAAAATGTTCAGTCGGAATGAACATTTAAAGCGACACATGAGAATACATACTGGAGAGAAACCATTTAAATGTGCAGTATGTGATGAAATGTTCAGTCAAAATGAAAATAAAATGCAACACATGAGAATACATACTGGAGAAAAACCATTCAAGTGTGAAGTTTGTGAGACAAGATTTACGCAGAGCAGTAATCTAAAGGTGCACATGAGGATACACACAGGGGAAAAACCATTTAAATGTGAAGTATGTGATGAAATGTTCAGTCAAAATGTACATAAGATTCAACACATGAGAATACATACTGGAGAAAAACCATTTAAATGTGAAGTATGTGATGAAATGTTCAGTCAAAATGTGCATAAGGTTCAACACATGAGAATACATACTGGAGAAAAACCATTTAAATGTGAAGTTTGTGATGCAAGGTTTATTCAAAGTAGTAATCGAAATGTGCATATGAGGATACATACAGGTGAGAAACCGTTTAAGTGTAAAGTTTGTGATAAAATGTTTATTCAGAATGATCTATTAAAGCGTCACATGAGGATACATACTGGAGAAAAACCATTTAAATGTGAAGTATGTGATGCAAGCTTTAGTTACGTTGGTAATCTAATTAAACACAGGAGAATACATACTGGAGAAAAACCATTTAAATGTGAAGTATGTGGTGGAAGGTTTAGTGACATTAGTTATCTAAATAAACACAGGAGAATACATACTGGAGAAAAAACATTTACTTGTGAAGTATGTTATGCAAGGTTTGCTCACAGTGGTAATCGAAATCAACACATGAGGATACATAGAGATGAGAAGCCATTTAAGTGTGAAGTATGTGATAAAATGTTTCGTTGGAATGAACATTTAAAGCGACACATGAGGATACACACAGGGGAAAAACCATTTAAATGTGAAGTATGTGACAAAATGTTTAGTCAGAACAAACAATTAAAGGTTCACATGAGGATACATACTGGAGAAAAACCATTTTAATGTGAAGTATGTGATGTAATGTTTAACCAGAGTGCACTGATAAACAAGCATTTGAGAGCACACACTGGAGAAAAACCATTTATGTGTGAAGTATGTGCTGCAAGGTTTAGTAAACGTGGTCATTTAAAAGCGCACATAAGGACACAGACAGGAGAAAACCATTTAAGTGTGATTTATGTGACAAAATGTTTTTCGATCGTGTAAATCTCAAGAAACACATGAGAAAGCATAATGAAGAAAAACCATACAAATGTGAATTATGTTATAAAATGTTTAATCAGAGCAGAAGTCTAAAGGTGTATATGGAGATACATTACAATTAATTTTACTATATGTTCTCTAGAAATAGTTCTCAGTACTGACCTTTCAACTATGTGACAATCAATACAAATCATATGTTAATCTAAAATACATCCAAAGATGACTTCACTGTGGAGTTCTTTCAAGGGTTCACCGGCATTTTTTTGAGCAAATGAACTAAACAAAATAGCATGTACAAAGAACAGATTTTACTTCCGGATCATCACCAAGACCTTATTACTCAATGTGTACTGTCGCCAAAATACACACAGACAACCACTCTCTCATCTCATATTCTCAAGAATAAACAATTACCTTTAAATCCCAACCAAAAATGCATCAATATCACTCTTCTATTACCACCAAAGTAAGAGAGGAAACAAATGTTATAAAAATAGACTAGAACTACATTCGTGGGTACTGAACTGGAAATAATAATTGTGATGCGCCTCCATATGAGGATACACATGAGGGAAAACCATTTAAGTGTGACGTCTGTGATACAATTTGCAGTCAGAATGACTATCTGAAGGTGCACATCAGGATTCATGTGAAACTAGGCATAGTCATGAAAATGTGCACATGAAAAAGATGTTAGAAGTGTGAAGCTTTTATTAAATGTTTAGTTAATAAAATGAGAGCCTGATTCACAGTACACATGAGGATGCATACATGGAGAAGAAACATTTATTTTGTACACCTGCATATAAACTGAATAATTGGGAAATAATAAAAGGCAGGAAGAACTTATATGTGGCTACTTATCCATGGGCAAGGTCAAAATTTTACAATTTTCAAGTTTGTTACCTTCCATAATAGATGTAAATCTTGGTACACAAGAAAATAAAACATTTCCATATCCCATGACTTGTATGCATGTAAGAAAATACATTTTTTCCATATCCCATGACTTGTATGCATGTAAGAAAATACATTTTTCCATATCCCATGACTTGTATGCATGTAAGAAATACATTTTTCCATATCCCATGACTTGTATGCATGTAAGAAAATATATTTTTGGTGTCTCAACACTTTGCATGTGCATAATTTATGATTTCTTCAACATGTCATTAAATTAAGATAAATAAAGACTTCATAATTCATGGGCGGCTTTGAGTTTATGTAGGAGAAGAGGCTGTGCTATAATGATAACTGATTACACAGTGCAAATCATGCTAAGCATTACTTAAATTTCTTGTTTATTCCCAAAAATATTAGATGCAGATGCTGCTTTACTCTTTGTTTCTACAAAATCACATTCCTCAAGTTCACATTTCAGCTACTAATACATAGCATTTACGTAGATCCATGCGCTAACGAGTTTACATTTTCCTGTGATATAAACGATCCTAAAAATTTTAATCATCATGAAAAGGTACACACATTTAATTGTATAAGGCACATGACCAGCTTCTATTCACATAACTTGTCCATGTGCATGAAAGAACGAAGACTAAAATTCTTCATATAGATCGCCAAAGATCATCGTCAATCCATTTCAGTTTGTATTTTTGATGGAAAAATATCAACATTTTTCACACACTAAAAAGTTGGTTGTATCAGCGTCTCTTTTATTTAAAAATGGCAGGTTAGTCTTTAGTTTTCAGCAATCCAGTCCAGTTAACTGTTAAAACCCTGCAACTGACATGGATTCATGCAAATTTTGATTGATGTCAATTGCATCACTTTGCTGTGTAATTGCCTTGTACCTCAGAATTAGTGAGATTACCATTGTTGTGTAACATGGGATGTAAGATCACTAATGTCAGTGATGATTTAGATTATACGATGGATTAATGTGAGCAGAACACATTACCCTTGTGTGTATCATATATTTGAGAAACAAAAACATATCCACAGATTTAATGAGCCAATTGCCATTGGTACTGCCATTATATGTCACGTGGTACATCAGGCATTACATGTCTGTGAAATCACCCAACTCAGTATCTGCTTTTTTTGTTTAGATTTGTTGTTTATAATTGTACTTGTATTAATGATTTTATTATGGCTATAAAAGCAAATTATAAAACTAGTGGTGAAACTTCATATCAAGTCGAGTGCCGTAAAACAGTTCAGGAAAATTAAATAGATGGAATGGATTCTCATATGAAATACACAACTAAGTTAATATAACACTGTTACTAGTCAATTAGCTCTTTTGTACCAATTATTAATCACCGACGAGTCGACATTTTAAGTGTGGTGGAGTGATAAATATCGGTACTTATAGGGACCTTGATGTTTAGAATGTACCCATTTAGGGTCATACTGAGAAATGTTAATAAAAGTATGATGTACTGAGCTGACCAATGTGTATATAGGGGTTCTGCATCTCCTAAGGAAAATCATTTAGATTAATGCGCACATAACTGGTTTAATCAGGATTAACATGTATGTCTATTTTAACATCTAACTCGTTTAAGTTCATACATATGTTGAAAACATCATCAAAATTAAACAGATATTGAATACTTTTATTTCTCTGTACAAATTGACTATAAAGTGAAAATAAAAGTATAGTAGTAGTTAAAATCCGAATTGGAGATTCACTTAGCATGAGATGATCCTATTCTAGTTCCTCAGCTAAACGTTGCATCATATTGTTAACTAAAATTCACGATCTCGCAATATCTGATTTTATTGCAGAGTGATCGTCTAAAAAGTTGCGGCTATCTTCATTATGTCACATAATAAGTTTACTTTCTCTCAGCTCTGTGAAAAACATGTTTTTTTAACTCTTAAATAAAATGCTTTGCCTCCTTTCCCTTTTGATATACCATTTCCTTTTTCAATCTATACATCATATTTGCCAATGGCCAATGTTCCTCTAACATTTTTAATTTACAGTTAGGAAAGGGTTTTATAATTTCTTGCAAAGTATCCATTTAAACTTAAATTAGAACTTGCATCTAATATTCCTCCTGCACTGACAAATTAAATCCAGTCACCTGCAATATACCCATTTAAATCATAATACTGTTTTACTTTAACCTGATTGTCCTGCCAATATTTTGTAATTTGTTGAAACAATATTTTTTTAATGCACAATATCCCAATGTGAAGTCGATGCTATCAGTCATCTCTTTAACTGGTTCTTTTGTGTATTACTATCAACAATTTTCAATTTTGGAGACTCTCTAGACTTGTAGTTTAATTGACAGTTCAACTGACAGTTTTATTTTCTAGGTTATTAGAATGACTGCATCCTTGCGTGCATACTTCTCAAAAAATGTTAAGCACTTTTCAGAAATAAATAATTTATCATGACTGATATGCTTCTGAAGTGATGCATCGTCTGTACAGTTTGACGGTACATTTGTGACACGTTTGCTCGTTGTTCGTTTGATTTGAAATAAAGCTTGAAAAGGTGCATTTTCAACTGCGATTTTGAATTCTACCTTTTGTCAATTGATGCACAGTGTTTTTGGCAACTGCCATTAATTTATCATTTTTAATAGGGCTATCACCAATTTTGAATTTCTTTATTTAATATTTGCAAGATGTGTGTGTGTGTGTGTGTATGTGTGTGTGTGTGTGGTTAATATGTTTAACGTAACTTTAACAATTGTCCAAAAAGATCGCTACAATATCTGCAGTGTGGCAGACATGTAGCATGATGTCCCACCAGTCACATTATCCTGTCACCAAGCCGACAAGTTCTAAAACTAACCTCGTAATGCTGAGAACCTAGCGAGGCAGTTGTTAATAAACAAAATCAGAAGTCTTTGTTATGACTCGACCGGGGTTTAAACCCATGACCTCCCACTTCCGAGACGTACACTCTAACCACAAGGCCGCCGGACTGCAAGAGGTTTAGATTCAACATTTCTCTTCGTACCATTGTTTCATTTAGCTGTCTTAACAGTCCAACTGACCCAAGTAAGATTTTTTCACAGCATTTTCAGTTTTCCACAAAAAGGCGCCAACATGTCTTCACGGTTGTCTTGTTCTTGCCATACATGTAAACTACCCACCTCAACTACCGCCGCCATGATACAAATAACTTAAACTTCGTTGATTTTAGTTACTGATTGTGACGAGCGTATTTTGTTTTTCATGATAATTGTGTTTGTGTTCTTCAATTTCGATGTAGCGTACAAACATATATTGACATTTAGTCTGAAAGTAGATGTAATTTTGTAAACTTTTAAAGTTTATTATTCATTTTCCATCGACTAATTTCAAAGTTAATAAATTGTTGTAAATGTCGCCGTGCGTGAAATTGGGTGGCTGTTTCGTATCATTGATCAATTCATTTATATTGCAAAATGCATTAATCATTAAACCTTTCTTTTCTGACATTTCAGTGTATGTCTCATTTTGTTGAAGACGTTTGGCGTGTATACAATGGCACACTCGGTAGTTGTGCTCCAACTGGCTTATACATTTACGATTTTGTTGAATGTGTGCACAAACCCATATATTACAATATTATTATATTAAAAATACTAATATAATGATAATCATCTTTGCCAATTTTGGAAAGTGAGTCTATCTACAAAGATCACTTGTGTACAAGTCACTTTTGCTTTTCATATGGATGGCAGATTTTGACAGGTACTGTACATAAATAATAATGAGATATATGATTTTTATAACTTATCCTCGCTAATAAATGATTTGTCAATTATATTATCCATTGACTTCACATATGTCAAGGGCCTAAGATGGTAAGTCATTACTATATGAGCTCTGTCAGAGATTATTCGAGTCTCTATGATATGTCAACAAGATTTCCAGAAGATTTCAGTGGGTTCGTGGTCTTCTAAGGTTTTCTTCGGTGGTTTCCCCACCAGACATACTCGACTCAGCGTATAACCCCACCTTCAAATTGGCAACGTGCATCAAACGATGTTTTACCAGCTAACGTTTGAAAAGTATTTGAGATTATTTTTCTATCGACTTTTCAACCAGTAAGTGTTCATCGGTCAGGTGTAGTTACCATGTAAACAACGGATGATTATATTCGCTTGGTGGTGCTAAGCTATTAGGAGACGGATAATGCCTTCAAAGCAACGTATGTGGCGATTCATCATCGATGAGTGCCTTTTATATCGAAACATAGGTGTCATTGAAATCACAGGAGTTATATTACTAACAGTAACCACACATTCGCATTTTTAATTGATGACAGTAACTCCGTCGTGAATAACGGATTGCCAATAGAGGCAAGTAATTAAGCAGTCATTGTAGGTATCGATTTCATACCTTCATACCTGTACACATTACATTAGAATATTCGCCCATCTGCACTGTACATTCGTGTTGAGCCGTTGGTGCAAACGAATATAAAATATATCCCTGCTGGAATTCATTTGATCTTTCGAGATTTATTTGGTAACTTCCACGAATAGCATCACATACTAGATTTACTGCAATCACCGAGGATATATTAACATTTGGAGGAGAAATATGCCTACCACCATTGTCTATGTCATTATTATGTTTGAGAATGGTTGTTTGTGGTTGTGTTTTTTTTTCATGCGGCGAGTATTTGTGAGAAGTACTCATCGAGGAGATCATTGGTTGATTTTTTTAGTTCGTCTACATTATTCCCCTGTAATTGTTGTCGCTAATGACACACAAATTGTGATAACTACAGGTGCCAATGCTGTTATCGCTGATAACAATATACCCGTTCCAGCAATTACACTTGAAACCGAATACACAATAATATCAAATCTGGTAATTCGTCGGCGGTATTTTTTTATATTCGCGATATACTCGTCAATAAGAGTTTTTAGTTTAGTTTGAAACTCACGAACTTGATCATATCGATATTGTTGGACATACATTATATTATTTACTTAAATCAATTACAAATTCTGCGTAGTATGTCATTGATGCCCGATATAAATTATCACTGTCAGAGGTTATTGTAAATGTTTCAATGGCACCCTTATCTATTAGTGCACTTGCAATATTAATTTCCATAGATGTACCCGATGACACATTAAACCGCACTGGTGAAAGCAGGGTTAATCTATAGATACCTTTGACTTCAGCGATAATATTAATAATATTATTTTGGAATGTCCAGGCAAAAGATCCATGATGTGTCGAGTACGCTGTATTGATATTTTGTTCATATGGTATTTTAATTTTAACAAACCGGGTCGCGATAGCAGGAAAATCACTAACGATATTGTCATGTGTTTGTTTAATCGTATCAATAGTTGTTTTAATGGCAGAGACTTTATGGTCTAACACATCTACATATTGTTTTGTTACATCATCAGTGTCTAATGTTGGATCGCCAAGTGTGCTTATTTTACTTGAGTTCATGTCGAGGGTACCTGTCATTGAGTCACTGAGTCACCGGATGTTTTTACTCAATTGTTAATACTATTCATCACAGCTGGAAAAAGAACTCCTGGTTTAATCTTACCAGTTGGATAAGACACCGCTAGGGACTTTTCGGTCACTCCATTAATTTTAGCTAGAATATCATTCAAGGGATCATTACTCATTTTCGATTTCTTGGTCTTGAAATACGACTATTTGGTTTAGATCCACATATGAAAGTTTTAACATCTTGAATATTTTTTCTTCGAATAGTTTTTTACATCCTTGGTTGCAGATATCCCATCGGTGTTTTTTTCAGGCTTGAGAGAGATCTTCCCCAAATATCAATCATTGTGCGATCAACTCGTATATTCGTGTACGTTTTATGTGGTGGTTTAGTTGATAATGATATAGAAATAAGTACATTTTATTACCTGCTGGCCGCATATTGGTGGATCGGTCCTTTTATGTGTTGCTAGCGTGGAGTACCAGATCGGAATTTTTAATTGATGTATATAACGCATAAATTCTTTAGGTGGCGCTAACCCATATGAATCAAAATAAACAATTACACGCGGATCAATCGCGTATGCAACCCAGTGAGTTCCATGTCCGGTGCTATTATCGAGATTAATGATACCAGTTTCAGTGCTGTTTGGTTGTTGTGGTAATTGATCTCGCATAAAAAGACCTCTGAAGTTTTTTATCGCTAATTTTTTAGCAGCATTGAATAAATCAAAATTTGACAGCAGAGCATGCATACGGAGTTCCTGGTAGTCTTAGACCCTTTCAGTTTACTGATCGTCTCTTTTTTGTACCCGAACCCAGTCGTCTTCTTTAATGCCATCCCAGCGGAGATACTAACAGCTCTGAGAGTGGCAGCTTTCGCCACCGCGGGGACGGCGGCGTCATTTACTGCTGGTAACGCAGCGAGAAATTGAAATATACCACCTGATTTTATCATCTCTCAGATCGCGGACGCAAAGAGAGAGTGACCTGAACATCTCTTTTATCTTTGCTAGCATCTTTAAAATGCTTAATCTGACGTGCTGTCAGTTATAGATTATTCTGATCACCAGACATTTGATTGTTTTAACTATATTGTAGTTCCACATTTTTTAGCTGAATCCAATTGCAACTTTTTAATTTGACCAGGAGTCAGAATAACACTAACATGACTATATGACATTTTATTTAATACCAGATTGATCTAATTGTCTACGTGTGTTTGAAAACATTTGCATGTTTTCTACTGGCGCATCAATTTCCCTCATTCGTCCACCAGCACCTTCGAGTAGCATTGATTTGTCACTGAGAATGACAGCAATTGCTTTGTAATCACCACCAGCAGGAGGAGCGGTCACACGAGGTCCGAAATGTATGTCAATGACGGACTGTCTTGTTAAATCAAGATGTTCCAACGAAAAGTAATAAATCGGTTATCCATTTCTAAAATCTAATTGTGATATTTGCAGACCAGTATATTCTTTATTATCACGTCCCATAAATGTCAGCAAACGATGATACGCGCGTGCTATTTGTTTTTGTCCGTAATTAAGTAAAATATCCTTGGATGGTTCTTGTTGGCCGTTTATCCTCAACGAGACTTCAGTAACACCCAGTTGATCAAATATCATATGGCTGTGTGTTTGTGAATTTAATCTAGTCCTATCTTGTAACGCAACAAATATATGCCGCGGCGCAGAAACACCTTGTTGCGATGCCATGTGCCATGTAATTATACCGTTAACGGAAGTCTCCATAATATATGTTGTTGTTGTTAGCAATGTTTTACCACTTGTATCCATAAATGATAGTAATTTTTCCTCCGTGGTGATTGATGGAGTCATTACTAGCATCTACAATGAAAGTTTTGTTGTATTTACTTTACCATCAGCAACACCATCACAATGCCAGATTGCATCATTATTATCACCTTTTCGCAATAGAACTACTGTATGATTCGCTCCAAAGATAACCCTTCTAAGATTTTTGCAATATCCGAAAATATGAGATAGTAGAATCGCGCATGAAAATAACCAACGCGGTCCTTGCAACATTGATACGCGTGTTGCAAACCGTAGGTTGTAATTAGGATTACTGTTAATAATCATATCTTTGGCATCAACAATAGCAGTATCAGCAAGATTTCTCGGTTGATTTCAAACCACTTCCCGCTATCATATTTACAGTAATATTCCCCTGAGGATCAAACCCTTCATTTATTTGCACTGCTATTTTTTGATCCGCCTCGCTGTTTATTATTTTGCTAACACTCGCAGGCATAATATCTCTAGATGGTTGTTTTCATAGTGATGATTTTTTTCGTCGTCGAATCAGCATCATTAGTCTTTCTTTGGTCGCTGTAAATGCTTTACTGGCAACATCAACAACAGCGCTAATACCCTTATCATGAATAACATCAATAGCTTTCATCGATAATTGTTTTGCGATTGGTTCTATTTTCGGATCCATTTTTGCAAATAACCCTTGAATAACATTACCGAGACCATCTCCATAATACACCTTATAAATAGATCGTGAATTTACTACGAAATTCATGGTTGGTTTATATTGGTTGTAGTGTAAGATCATTTTTTTAATGCTTTTTATCTATTCGGGTGATAATTAGTCAATATGGTAATCATCAACGAGTTCATCGATAAATTCTCGATACACACCAATATCCATGATACCACCTTCATATAGTCGTCGGCAGATATCAGCGGCTTCATTATTTATTTCCGGTGAGTTATTTCCGGCTCGTTTACCGACCATGAGAATTTCTAATCGTGCTATGTCGGAGAGAATATTATTAGGACAGGAAGTACAACCACTACCATGGGTTCAGTATGGAGTTACACTCTGTGAAACTCCCTTATCGGTAGTACCAGTTGCACCTTGTGCATCATCATATTCTTTTGTAGAGATTCCAATGATCTATTAATTCTTTCTAAATCAATCATCTGTTAATTGTTTTGTCGAGATGAGAATGACTCTTGTTTTGAAGATTTTTGTCTTTTTCTTTGCGATTTTCGTTGTATTAATTCTTCTTCTCGCTGTTTCAATTCCTCTCTTTGCTGTTTTAGTTTTTCCACTTTTTGTCATCGTTTTTCTTTCCTTTGTTGTTGAAGTGTTTCTGTTTCTTGCTCATTTAGTGTTTCATATTGACCAAATACTTTATCTACCGCACCGAGGTATCCTATGTACGGTGCACTTATTGTATCAACTCTGCTTATTTTAGATCTAATTTTATAAAGTACATCAGCCCAATGGCGCCCATCTCTGATATATTTCTTATGTCCTAGTTTTAACCTTATATTTTTATCGTAATATCCCGTAGCAACAAATTTGATAAAATCTTTTAGATCACTTTTATCGATATATGCTAAAGTTTCCTCGGTAAATTGATGTCGTGTTTCTTCATCGGTTGTTTTCGGACAAATTTGAAGTCTTGCCTTGGGAGGAAGATTTTGTAAAAGCTCCAATGTTTGTTTAGATTCTTTTGCGATTCTTTGAAGCTTAGGTAGAACACATCTCTTTATTTATTGTCCTTCTTTTCCGTATATAACGGCATTTGTGGTTGTAGCAACAGGTTTGAATAATTGTTAAGCACCTATTGCAAAATCAACCTGAGATTCCTGTCGAGCTTGTAATTTATTTCTAACAGAATCTCACACAGGGATAAATCTCTTTATTGCTTATAATCGCACTCGAGCTAGTATGGTTTTTAATGATTTTCCTACCATTATTGTTATATGATATGATTTAATTGTAGCAGCTAACAAACCCATGACAACAAAGGCAATTTCTGTTTTTTTTCGATTTCGAAACAAATAAGGATTTTCACAGTCATTTTTATCAGCGAAAAGATCTCAATGGTAAAAGATTTTCATAGTGATTTTATCACCGAAAACGAATTCCCAGTATTTTACTTCCGTGTTACGCGGTGCAAAAAAATAACACATTCAATAAGCCATTCAATCTTCCTGTTAGCGTGTTGCTGTGTTTTGTTTTCAAACTTCCTTGGTAGCGTGTTACTATATTTCGTTTATAACTTCATATCAGCGTGTTGTTTTGTTTGATGAGCACTTTTAATATTTTCATTCTGGAAATTATCGTTTTTTTTAAACTTCATATTGTCTACTGAGTTCAGATCTAACTTTTTCTACTGCGGTAAATAGCGGAATGAATTTATTACCATCGCTGTTATATGCTAATTTTTCGTTAACAACTTGTTGTATTTTTTAATAAACCCGTACTGGGACGGAAGTACGTACCTTTTACTTGGCGCTAAATCTTCGAGATATTGAAAATCAGAGAAAATATGATCACAATGAAAGCACATTTCCCGTATGAAAACTTGAAAAGCCATTCACAATCCAACAATGTCAACGAGAGTACATATAACATATCCAATTATATACAAATAAATACAACTATTTACACTATATACAGTTATATACGGTATATACAAATATTTACAGCTATTAAATTATATACAATTATACACAACTATTTACAACTATTTACAAATATATAGGACGGCATATAAAAATGATTGTATGCAACTATTTACAGGGAGGTCCTTCTCTTCATTCAGTTGAAGCACTCTCCCACATAAAAATCGTCCGGAGAGAATGAAAAAACACATTCACACCGTGTAACAGTGTGACGGAGAGATTTTCAGTTGAACTTCGATCATGAAGGCTGGAGCCCCCATACTAAAACCAGGTATATATAAGCTGATTAATATACCTAAATCAACAACAACAGTGTATGATTTGTACTTTCGTTTTACTTAATTGTGATTATTGGCAGAATCAAAACAAATCAAGATACCTGACGGAAGTATTAAAAAAGAATACTATAGTTGTAAATACTTATTTGTTTCAATCGTTTTCTGACAGAATAAAAAAGTAATAGATCGGAGAACGAATTGAGAGATAAAATGTGATTTTTACCCTGAGATCATAGAAGGTATTTCCGTAACAACAACAAAATAGTTATCTCTGTTACAGGATTATACACACATTGCTAAATGAGTTACTTCCCTTCGGTGTTAGGGTTATACACAGATTACTAACTGAGTTACTTCCATTCGGTTTTATACACATTACTAAATGAGTTATCTCGCGTGTAACAAAAAAGGAATTTAGATGTATGTAAATTGAATTTTTTGCCCGAATCGATTGGAAAGCGCGGAACGTTTATTGTCTCTGTAACACGTCTAACCAAAGGCATACAAATATTAAAATACTTGCTGGCTTCAGTCATCGATTGAAATGTTTTTTCTTCGCCCGTATCAACGTTTATAGATTTGACAGATTTTTTTTTTTTTTTTGGGGGGGGGGGTATATTCCAGTTCGTCTGCGTTTGGTATTCTCACTGTAAGTGATAGCTCGAAGATTAGTTAAAGAATTATCAGTTCTTATACGATTAATGTGACCAATTACAAGACCATCATTGATCACCCCAAAGTAACATTCGAACACAAATCTATGACAATAATGTTTTTTCCCTCCAGCATTAAATCTAAGATACCCCTGATTGTTGACATCCCTTAATAGTTTTTTTCAGCCTGCGGTGTCTGATTACACCATTACGAGATGCTTCATAGTTGATGATCACGGGATGTGGTTGAAATTATTGGTTCATTTGTATACACATATACTATTTGTCTAATTAATTATTTGGTTTAATTATTGTTTATTGAGAATCTAGTAATATAGTCTTGAGATGTTCTTCTGATTTTGTCAGAGTCACTGACAGAGACTTCGATTCGTTTACCATAATAGCGCTTAAGCTCCCAGTATCGTTTACCACCACAAAACAGACACAGCTGTGTATACCTAGTACTCCAACAACACATCGTATGCAGGGTTTTGGACCTAAGCTTCCTCGTCGCACACTCTGTGAATGATATCCACATAATTGATTCTGCACGATTTATTACAAACTGTTACTGATCCTATCATAAGCCATTTACAGTGATTCATTATATATAAATACTTTATTTAAATACTTGTTTTAATTATAATATGAACGAAACCCTGCAAAAATATTAAATTCAATCTCGATAGAGTATCCGTAGGTGTACCAAATAAAGGTCTAATAGGTGATAGAATCATGTTGTGTAAAATACATAAAGGGTTTAACGAATTTAAGCGCGACGGAGCATTTCATTACTGGCCAACATTTGTTTTTGTTTTTGTTTTTGTTTTTTTTATGGTTTAACGCCATTTTTCAGCACAATATATAGGCTATACATGGCGGCCAGTATTAGTGGTGGAGGAAGAAACCAGAAAAACCCGGAAAGAACCACCGACCCACGAGAAGCTACTGGCAAGCTTTCTCACTTAACTACATTAGCCGAATCTTAGACTCGAACCCACGCAGACAGAGGTGAGATGGCAGTGGTCCGTAACGGACAGCGCTTTAGACCACTCGGCCACTCGGGGCCCCGGCCAACATTTCGAATTGATGGTATTATTGATGTTACCATGAACGACCAAAATGCAGCAGGAATAATATAGCATCTTGACCATAGAAAGTAATGTTTTAGAGAGAAATTCATTTTCCGTTCAGAAATTGAATTATACGCGACAAATTTTCTTTCTGTATAGAAAAATAAAAAGACTGTCACTGTGAGTCAAGATTCCAAACCAGGAGTGTTGAGTGGAATTGACAAACCGTATTAAAAGAGAGCTTGACACGATGTGATGGACTTTTTTCCAAAGGACGGCTGACAATTTGGTATGTGGGTAAACGGACAATCTTGTGAGGTTCGTGGGTGGTACCTTTAAAAGTTTCATCCTTTCCAGACTGTAAAGCTTCTTGTAGCTCGTTAAAGTTCACCACTCGACTGGTGCGATAATTGATAGTCAATCCTTTCACGTTACATTCGGTGTGCATTTCTCCTTGTGGGTATCGGTATTCGTAGCCGTAATGTTTAGGACAGCCACTTGCAAAATCTTGTCGTCGGGATGTTCATCGGTCCACGCTCCTAAACGGTCTCCTTCGATGTCAGGGTTATACTGGTTCGGTCGGTCAATGTAGATGCAACTGTCCATGTCAAAATACAAAACACGATCTCCTAACAGTTCTAACACTTCGTACAATTTTAAGCGAGCATGGGCTGTCACGTAAGCCGCTCTTACTACATTTCCAAATTTGTCAGCTTCTACAAAGTCTAGTTCTTCGTAATTGAGTAAGATCAAGTCCTCACGAATGACGTCTACGTGTTTCATGTATTTGGTTTTGTCTTGAATCATCTGAAAGTAGCGGGAAGGTTCTGACAAATACTCCGTCTTGGTTAAAGACGGTCGTTGTGCCATTTTTCCCCAACATCACTTTGGCAAATGATTGACTTCTATCGTTTTTCTCGATGTGGTCTAAAGTGATACCTTCCTGTTCCCTATATTTTTTTGAATTTCTTTTGGTCTTCGGGACTGTGGCACCAGGAAGGATAGCCGCTAGCTTCTTGTTTTAGTTTCAAAAAGGCATCTACGTAGTCTGCAAAAATACCTTTATGTGTCTCGTATATAGGCTCCATATAGGCCCACCATGTTAAATTTCACTTGTCGCTATACAGGCCCACGACCTTTTTGACTGGGATTTCCATTGTCGCTATAAATCTTGTCGCTATACAGGCCCAAGCCCTTTTTGACTTGATTTCCCATTGTCGCCATATCGCCCCATATTAATATTAACGCATGACGTCTTGGTTCGCTTCATGGTCATTCGTGACGCTATGGTGCTATCGGGAAGCATAGCTTTCATGCATTGAACAAGTTGGTCTGCATGTGTAAATGGGGTATTGTTTTCTGCTTTGAAAGCTGAAAATACAAATTCAGCCACAGCAACTTTATGGTCCAAGTCTTTTACTGGATTTTTTTTAACAAAAGTAGTCAATGTGGTCATGTTCTTCTTTAACAAATTAAATTATAACTTCGTTTTATATAAATCCCATAAATCACCGCGGTCACAGGATAAGCTCTCACTTGTGATAAAACAGATTCCCTGGGAGGATATCAATGAGAATATTCAAACGGTGGAGGATTGCCACAACTTATTACGAGAAGTGTGTCCTATCAATTGGGGTCGAAGTGTACTGTGTGTTTTAGTGACTTGCTTTCTGGGATTTCGTTTATCTGTAGATTCCTTGTGGACACTTTACGAACAATACCTACAAAAAGACAGTATGGGGACTTCTTTAGATGTCCACGAGAGACTCATTCTGTTAAAAGCCTTACGCTTTCATCTGGATACGTCTCGACCTCTACAGGAAAAAGAGATTCGTCAACTTTTACGTACGGAAGAGGTGTATGACGGTGTATGTGTAGCTTCTGATTTACACCCTCATTGGACAAATGTACGTGACTGGAAAAGATCGGGTTTTGAGGCTTGGACAAAATAAGCATCCCATTATGCCCAAGCGATGTGATCGTAAAATCCATCGTCGAGTGAAAAAGGTCACTTTTAAACCTGAGTTAGCGACAGTGCCAGAAGAAAAATCTGTCAACTGGACAATCACTCTTTTCAAGGCAGGACTGTCATGGACATTCCCCCAAAAAGACAATTACGATAGGACACCTATGTGACTGTACCCAATGTAGAGACTATAAGAACATTACACACTACCTCTAGGACACCTTGGTTACCAAAACGATGTTGTACAGAGACTTCTGTATATACCACTTTGATGGTTACTATGTGTATTTTATTCCTGTACTTATCCATTTGGCTTTTATGTATTGTTGTCTTTCGTGTTGTTCCAATATAAACATGAATTGTAATAATGGTGTCCTGTAAAAAAGTATTAAAACCTCTTGTCTTGTCTGTTTTTGTATCAATAGTGTCATACCCTACACTACTAGGGCTACCTCTGCTATTTCTACTCCTTCCTCCTCGACATTCAAAGTCATTGATCATGCTAGTTGGGTGGCCTTGTATCTTTGTCATCTTTTTAACATGTTAATTGCCGGACCGAGCGGTTCAGGCAAAACCGAATTTGTCAAATGTTTGATTGAACTGAACATAAACATCATTCAATCGATCGTTCACCTCAACGCATTGTGTGGAGATAAAAAGAGTATCAATCGGCATACAACCTCTTGCAAGAAAGTCAAGGTGATTCCATTGTGTTTGTGGATGGCATTCCTAGCGAAGACGATAGGATCGTGTTTGAGCCTAGTCAAACTCATTTGGTCATTTTCGACGACATGTTAGGAGAAGACGAGGAAGAAATTAAACTGTGGTTTACGCGTAAAGGGCATCATCGTAATGCCAGTGTCATTTACAGTACACAAAATTTGTTTCAACAAAGTAAAGCCCATCGTACCATTAGTAAAATGGTCATTACGTGGTCTTGTTTAAAAGTCCTAGAGATAAATCGCAAGTGCAAGTCTTAGCCAAACAGTTAGGAACACCTTGGCTGGCTCATGCGTAAGATTATGCCAATCAATCCCCACATGCCTATTTACTCGTGGATTTAAAACCCACCACTCCCGATTATTTTCGATTTCGTACCGATTTGTTTCACGACTTGTGTCAAGACGGAGGACGTGTCGTGTACACGTCTACGTCGCCGACATAACAATAACAACAACTAAAAATCTATAAAACCACGGTCACTTTGACCTTGTCTCATACCTCGTCAAGATGACGTCCCTTCAGTCTCATCATCCCATCAAACTGATTCGTGCCTTGTACGGTATCAGTCGCGAAAAAAATCCAAAAACTCGTGCGCACGTCTTAGAAGCCAGTCTCAAAGAAATCTTACGATGGTGACAGCACGTCAATTATTGCAAGGCATCATTCACATTCCACATCAAACCAAACGCTTTTCTTGACAGAAACAAAGTAGCCTAATGCAACTGGCCGATCCTCGCTTCGACACTCAAACCAAAAAACAAATCATTTTGAAACCTGGAGGAAGCGGTCCTCTAGGATGTTTCATCATTCGTTCTTTGGTAAAATGGGATCCCAATGCTCCCAAAGATAACCACAAGAAAAAAGCCAAACGAATCCCAAAGAAAAAGAACAAAACTGTCAAGACCAAAACACAGAGAAAGTAAAATCCAGAAAAGAGCTGTCACCCGCAAAATATGCACTTCTGCCAGGACGCAACCTTACATTCATAAACCACGACCTTCAGCAACAGTGACCGCGTTTCCAGTAGCCTCAGGTTCTTCCACTTCTCCGTTGCTGGTGATGCCAGCCAAATCCAATTTGACACCCGTTCTTCCTAATTTGATGAAACATTGGAAATCTGCGTCTCCCAAAACGTCTCCTCCACCGGTGACACCCTCGTCCTCATTAGCGGCAGTAGCAGCTGCTCACAAAGTACCTGCCCCCAAAGTCAAAGTTTAAGAAAGATCTGGCATGTTAAATAGTTTATTAGATTTGTCCAAACAAGAGAACTGTCCCGATTTAGTCCGTTACGAACCCCTTCATGGCGTGTCTCACCTGTCATGAAGTTGATCCGACGGAAATATAATCAGTGGCGTCGCATTCTACTATAAAACGACTTAAGAACAACAACGTCAATCAGTATTTTCTGTGCCACTTCTGAACACCCAAAGATGTCTCCTCAAAAAGGTGCACACCAAAACAATCTGCGTTCTGGTGTCCAAAAAGGAAACAGACAATCTCGTCATCCTACAAAACGCTTAGCCAAACATCGACGTCATCCCCTAAAAAGACAGTCATCCACAGAAAAGGAGAAGTCAATCAGTATTTTCTGTGCCACTTCTGAACACCCAATGATGTCCCCTAAAAAAGTTGCAGACCACAACCATATGCGTTCTTCTGTCCAAAAAGGAAAAGGAAAAAGATAATCTCGTCCTCCTACAAAACGCTTAGCAAAACATCGACGTCATCTCCTAAAAAGACAGTCATCCAAAGAAAAGGACAAGTCACCAAAGGGGAGGGATGTTATTTTTACTTAAAGGTGCGAACAAACTAACCAAATCAGCTCAGGACCGAACTGGTGTCTTTAGCGATGTTTTTCATGATGTAGCGTAACACACCGTTACCTTTTAGACGAAGCGCAAGTAAAGAAGATAAATAAGGGTGTGTACCAAGCCTTTGACGTCAGTGTATTTCTGGAACGAACAAGCAAATATGTCACTTCGCAGAAAACATTCTTATTCACCCCACAAGGGAAAGAAAAGGAAAGGACTACCTCCTCGTTGAGCAAAACACGGAGACATGTCCGTCCTGTCCAAAGTCTCTCCGACCATGCGAAAACAAATCATTAAAACGGCCTCCAAAGATGTCATCGATACCGTGTGCGAATGTTGCTTGAATGTCTTGAAAGGCACGATACCTTTGTATCCACACCAGAACAAAATGCTTCGTCAAACATCGACACGTTCTTCGTCAAATGGTTTAAAAGAAAATACCCGTCCGTCAAAAGAAAAAGATTTTGGTGCAAAGCGGAGGATGATCCAAGGGATGCCCCAAGGGATGGGTAGAAATATGTAAATATGTATGATCCTTCCAGAAGATAAAAGGGAGCTATGTAGCACAACAATCTCAGACATAACAATTGGAAGCCAATGGAAAGACGAAAACTGACTTTGGTCCCTTACAAACGATGGATTTAATACCATCGATGGCAAGAACAACGAACCGATCATTTACCACCCAGTCCTCATTTGACCGAGATGTCCAAATTACAACACCGATTGCAATCCTTGAGGCATCGCAACGATTTGTCTGAAACCGAAAAAAAATCGCAAAAGTACGGTCAGCTCTTGAAACGACTACAACTCTTTCATCGGAAAGCTGTGGAACCAACAGCCCTACCCACTCTGACCGATTTTAAAGCTCTAATGAATAGTCCGTCGCCATCACTATCTACAGCGGACAAGACAGACGTAACCCCACCATTATCCAAGGAAGAAGAGACCCATGATCTCTTCAAACACCCACTACCACTCCCATCCCGATTAAGATTGCAGCTTCCTTGTTGACCCCTTCCTTGTTGACCCCTTCTCCTACTCCCCAACGAGATGAACTCAACTCAAAAAGATGATGGCCACTCCTCCTTCGACAGAAGTAAAAAAGAAAGAAAGAAACTAGAAGTGAGAAAAGAAAAGAAGACCAAAGCTATCATATTACCTCCACGACCACCACCAGTACCCTCAACGTTTACTCCTGTGGCACATCGGACACGTAACACCGTTTCCTAGCAACCCCCATTTCGCCCGACCCAAAGCAGAATCATCGAAGAAAAAATGTACCTTATTAACAAAACCATGGAGAAGGTGTTAGCCAGCATTCACTACGATCCAGCCCACCCTGCAGGTTATGGAGGCGTTCAGAAATTATATCTTGGTGCTAAAACTCGACTGAAAAATCTCCGTTTACCTGAAGTACAACGATGGTTACAACCACAATCTAAGTACACTTTACACAAACCCATTCGACAAAAATTTCACAGAAGTCGCACTCAAGTGGAAGACATAGATAATCAATGGCAAGCCGATTTAGCCGATGTCTCTCATTTAGCCACCTACAATCGCTACAAATATTTGTTTTGTGTCATCGACGTCCTTTCCAAATTTGTCTGGGCCGTACCATTGACTTCCAAATCGAGCGGAGAGTTAGTACGAGCGGTGCAACTAGTGTTGAAACAATGTGGCCGTCACCCTCTTCGATGGCAAACCGACAAAGGCACCGAATTTCTAAACCAAGCTTTCCAACGTGAATTAAAGAAACGTGACATTCATTTTTACCACTTAAAATCCTGAAACCAAAGCTAGCATCTTGGAACGTTATCAACGTACCCTGAAAGAACGTATCAACACACTCTCAATACACTCTCAAGTACATCGACGTCTTACCGCACTTAGTACAAGCCTATAATCAATCTTACCAATCTTACCTGTAAAGAAGGTAAACGTCGTGTCAAAGAAGTCAAAGTATGTTGGAAAGGATATCCTTACAGTTTTTATTCTTGGATTGACACTTCGCAAGTCATTGATTATAAAAAGAAGTGACCATCATGCCCTTCAATACAGCTTCAGCTACCACAGTGACTACTCCTTCATCCTGTTCTTCTCTGCAAGATTTACAACCCCTATGGGTGTGGTGTGGAGAACGTGTACCTAAATCCCAAATCGTCTTTTTCTGCCAAATCTTTGTGGCGTATTGTGTCATCGGTACAGCCATTGCTAATTTGAGTTTGCAACAAGGAGACAAACAATTGTGGACAATTTTACTCAGCAGTTGTATCGGTTATTTTCTTCCAATCCTTCCCTTAAATATTTTTACAACGGGAACAACAGGAACAATATTGGGAGCCTTGCGTGCAACGTCAGTCATTCTCCTAACAGTCATCTCTCCAATCACAATCCTCTTTTAGACACTCCTTTAACCTCGAGTGACTCCTCGGACAGAAGAACGTTGGAATTATGAACAACAACAACATTAACCAATTTTACTTAACGTTACCCAGTGACAGTTCCATGGAGGTGTTTCCTAACAACACGTTGTGCTGTTACACGGCTAAATTACCTCAAGCCATTCATTTGGATCAAGATGCCCATTGGAAAGTGTCTTTAGTGGAAATGATACACCCGACAAAAATCAAAAACATCGTCGAAAATCAAAACAGTTTTAAAGTAGGAGTGTATGACAAGCAATTGCAACAACATTTAGACAAACGCATCACTGTCAGTGACCCAATAAAAACACAGGACCCTAAAACTACGCGGTCCAACTATCTGTTAACCATTCCTACAGGCTACTATTTTAGCGGTCAACATTTAGTGACTACACTTGATACCAGGTTCAATACTGTGTTTGATAAAGCCATGGACAAAGCCAGAAAAGTGTTACCTTTGAGTGCAAAAAGGTGGCTCGTCGCCTAATGATCAAAATTTTCAGAGGACAAAATGATAGCTATTACCTTTTGTTCTGAATTGAATGATATTTTGGGTGGAGACTTCAGGTTGGACAAGAAAGAAGAAATACTAGCTATGACCAGTAACTTGGAATTTGCGAAATATTTTCGATTCCTGTAGAAATTAATCAAGGACTCAACTTGATGTTTGTGCACTCCGATGTGGTGGAGTACATCGTGGTAGGACACACCTCTGTACCGTTACTACGTGTCATTTCCTTCAAAGTGGATTCTGCCGCGGCCACTGATGAGAACGGTGGAAATACCTATCATGTTCGCCGCGAATGTGTACATCCTCATTATTTGCCTGTCAGTAAGTCGTATTTTGACAGTGTCAACATTACTATAAATGGAGATCTAAAATAAAATATTCCATTTACCAAAGGGAAAGTCACAGTGAATCTCCAGTTTCAAAAACGATTCTCGAACAACTGAAAAGTGATGTATCCTGTGTACCGAGGAGTCGCTCAACAACGATGACCTGATTAAGGAGATATGTTTAAATCGGCCTTTTCGTTCAATGGTCCCTGTTTTGAAACCGATGGTGGCACGAGGATTGCACGCCTTAAAAGATGCCGCATTGACTCACGGCAAAGAGTTTCTTCAAAATGTTCTCATTGACAAACAAAACCCCAAACAAGCTTTCTTGAGAGCAGGCAAAAATGTCTTGCTTCAAACGGGTAAAGAGATTTTGGGTTAACGAGAACGTCCTATAAATGCCCTGAACGCTACCAAGTCTGGCATTCCTGCTTCCCTGAGGACACAGCAAGGACAAGGCAGAAAGCGACGACGAGGACACCCTTCTAAAAGTCTCCATATCTCTAAAGTTATAAAGACTAAGAAAAAAAGAACCGTTATTAAAAGCAAATCATAGAGACTGAGAAAAAAATGATGCACCAAGAATATTGTGCCTGTTCCAAGTCGGAACTGGATCTCTTTGCCATGCCACCCATTATGATGACCATGCAAGAAGCCCAATGGCTTTGAATTTTATCCCGTCTCCTCTTTGGCGGATTCAGCTCCCATCGAGTTTGAAATCAAAGGGCAACCCGAAGATTACATCGATATGAACAGCAGTTACTTGTATTTGAAAGTGAAAGTGATCAAAACGGATAACTCCCGCCGGCAGCCGATGCTCGACTAGCTCCCGTCAACAATTTTATACATTCCTTGTTCAGCGATGTATATTTGTTCATGAATAACAAGCTAGAGAGCAGTAATGGATACTTACCCTTACAGAGCGTACCTCGAAAATCTCTTGACGTACGGAAAAGAAGCCAAGAATACTTATCTCGATGCTTGCGTGGTATGGAAACCTGACACAGCAGGTGAGGATAAGTTTAACGATACAACCTTGACAGCAGATGACGATGCTCACAATGAGGGTTTTAACGACCGTCGAAAGAAATTTCTGCAAGAACGTAGTTTAAAACTGTTCGATCGTTTGCATTTGGACATGTGGTTTCAAGAGAAGTATTTGCTGAACGGGGTGGATATTCGCTTGAGACTGAATCGTAGCAGTACTGCTTTGCATTTGATGGTTCATGCCAACGAATACAAAACCATTATCCAAGAAGCCAGGTTATACGTGCGTCGTGTGGAAGTGTTACCTAAAGTGGGAAATGATATTAGTCACACTTTGAGCAGAACGACAGCCAAGTATCCGATACGACGCGTGGAAGTAAAAACTTTCACCATTACCACTGGACTCCGATCTAAGATCGAAGATCATCTTTTCCAAGGACAGTTAACCAAACGTTTATGCATTGGTATTGTCAGCAATGCAGCCCTCAACGGGGCCCACGATGAAAATCCTTTCCAGTTTAAGCACTGTAAAGTATCCAAAATCAAAGTTAGTCGCGTGGGCAAAACTTTATGTACCCGTCCCTTCTAACCCATCTTTGCCCAGAAAAATTACTTGAGGTCGTACTTGTCGCTGTACGAGGCCACAGGACAGTTAGGAACCAACACCAGTCATGGCATTTCCAAATACGATTATGATGGAGTCTACACTTTGTGGGCTTTTGATTTCACCCAAGACCAAGGCAGTGACAAGAGACATTTCCACCCTATAAAATCTGGGCAACTGCGTGTGGAACTTCAGTTTGCAGAGGCTCTTGCCGAAACGGTGAATGTCATTCTGTATGCTGAATTCGATAATACCATAGAAATCAACAGTTTGAAAGAAGTCATTATAGACTATTAGAAATTATGGAAGACGCTTGTCCCTCTTTGAACAGTGGAGAATCAATGGAAATGGAATGGGAGGTTACAGAGAAAGTAAACCCCCATGACCAAAAAGAAGAAGTAGTGATAATGCAGTCCAGATGGCCAGAACAGGAACAAGATTTAGTCACCTGTTTTGCCAAACACTTGGAGAATAAAATGAGGGACATGATCAAAAAAGACTGTTATGGCTGTCAAATCGATCATCCCAGTCAAATTCAACACGATAAATGTATGATGATGTCAATAAGAAAAATTGGACGATTATCTAAACGAAGCTTGGAGTCTCATCTCAGAAAAAGCTGTGTTACTTCAGTGGTATAAAGACTTGGGTGATCATTACTCTCCTCCACTGTTTTCTCGAGAGATTGATCACATCGAAGCTCTCTTGGCTCAGAGTAAGGAGACAAAGCAAAGAAACAGTTGCTTGACAGACCTTTTCAAACAAAATGTCTGGATCGAATTGATGACTTATCATCACCTGTGAAAATAAAAAACAAAGCCAAAAACTAATGGATACCTGGGAACTTTATTACCTTTTGAATCGCATTTCGTACACTGCTTCTTGGAATCCTATCGTGTGTGCTAAAGATGAAATACCTCATCGCAAACCTCAAGATAATCAAGCTTATGTCATCAACAGTGTACATCAATGGCCCAATGACTTCCAACAGTGGAAATCTCAATTTAATTCACAACGTTGTTAACCATGTCAAAGATAATGTATTTGTGTTATTGAAAAAAAAGTTTGTTATTTGAAAAAAAATGTTAGTTTGTGAATTAATAAATGTTTGTTAGTTGAAACAATGTTTGTTAGTTGTTTGTTATTTGAATGAAAATGTTGTGTTTTGAAATCTGGGACACAGGAAGGCTACCCAAAAAATGGAAAACAGAGATAGTAATCCCCATTTTAAAGCCAATAAAGATCGAAATAACATTCAATCATATAGACCCATATCACTTACTAATAACATCTACAAAATTATGGAAACTATTATCACCAATAGACTTAAACTCCACTTAGAGAGCAATAACTTGATATCTCCAAATCAATGTGGGTTTAGAAATAACAGATCCACTACAGATGAATTAATAAAATTAGAATCCGCCATTAAGCTAGCATTCAACAACAAAAATAAGCGGATAGAAACTTAATTGCGGTATTTCTTGATCTGGAAAAAGCTTTCGATCTTGTATGGACCAAAGACCTTATAGTCGAATTCAATCATTATGGCCCTACAGGTAGAATATTCAATTTTATACAAAACTTTTTAACGGATCGCAAAATTATAACTAGGATAGGGGCAACTTGCTCTGAAGAACACACCCTTGAAAATGGAACTCCACAAGGAAGTGTTCTCAGCCCCACCCTATTTAACCTTATGATAAATGACCTTGATTCAAATCTAGCAACACCCAAAATTGGATTATCTCAATTTGCTGATGATAATGGAACTTGGAAAGCAGGCAACCCCTCCAACCACCTACACATGGCTGAAATATAAAACAGCCTTAACAATATCGGAAAATGGGCTGACAAATGGGGATTCAAAATTTTCGCACCAAAAAACGGTAGCTGTACTGTTTACATCTCACAAGAAAATTCCCAAACTCAAAATACAAAATCAAGATATTACATTCGTAAAAGTAGCCAAATGTCTGGGTATGTACTTTGATGAACATCTAACATGGGCTTATCATATGGACGACATAAAAGATGTAATCAAGACCTAAATCTGTTATGAAGCCTCAAAGGAACGCAGTGGGGTGCTAATCAAAAAACAATTTTGACTTTATACAGGGCATTAATAAGATCAAAACTAGACTATGGATGCCAAGTTTATACCAAGGCTTCCATCAGTCAACTCAACAAATTAAATAAAATACAGGAAAGCCCTACTCGTAGCTACTGGTGCCCTACCATCCACGTCCACAGCCGAGTTGCAGGTCTTGACTGGGGAACCGCCATTACACTTAAGAAGGCAGGAACTCATGTTGAGATATGCAACTCTGCTGTTGACTCATGATAAAATGCACCCCACCCTGGTGGCTATTAATAAATGTAACACCCCCTTTCGGAAAACCTTAAACACAAAACATCTTTTGGCAAAATAGTACATGAATTAAAACATCAAATTCCAGTAGATATATTCCAAGCAGAAACTAACCAAATATTTGATAAAGAACCTTGGAGTAATGTACCAATAAAAGTAAATACCTCCCTTGCAGAAAAAGGTAACAAAGAAAATCAAAAACAATATTTTAAAACATTAGCAATGGAAACTATTAACAACCAGTACCAAACCTATACACACATTTACACGGATGGCTCCAAAATTACAAATCCTTTTAAAACAGCTGCAGCCTGGGTCAAACCAGGACAAAATATCCAAATGTGCAGTCCTCTTCCCGACCACCGTTCCATTTATACAGCTGAATTTTGGGCCATCCTTGAATTTTTAAAATGGATACAAGATAACAAACCAAACAAGACTTTGATTATTAGTGACTCGCTTAGCGTCCTTACTTCCATTAAAAACAATAACACCAAATCTAGAGAAAATTTCCTTAAACAAATTAATCAAACCCTTAAATTACTCACCTCTCAAAATATAACAGTCGAGTTTTTGTGGATTCCATCCCACATAGATATAAAATTAAATGAATTAGCAGACCAACTGGCTAAAAATAAACTCACCGAACCAAATAACATGCCGCTCAAGTATAGTCAGACTGAAATCTATAGTCTGATCTGTTCAATGATTATTCGAAAATGGCAAACGGATTGGGAACAAAATAAACAAGGGAGAATTTTACACAGCATCATTAAGGAAGTCAATATGAACATCTTAACGCCTAGGTGCAGAAGCTTTGAACAATCTAAAATAAACAGAATAATTCTAGGAAAAACAAAACTGGCTAACAGCTTTGGGAAATATATAGGACCTTTTCCACACAACATTAATTGCTTCAGTTGTAACTTACCTGAAAATTTACATCACATATTTAATAACTGTAAATATAACGCAAAAGGAAAGGAACATATTCAGATCTAAGCAATTAAACATTTCTGCACCAAGTACATACCCGGAAGTAATTCAATTAACCGACAGTAACCCTCAAAAAACAATTTAAAATATAATATAATTTCTCAGAACAACAGGGCTCATTGACAAAACATAAGACTAAAATAATTATATCAAGACCAAATAACTCAATAGTCCTTGATTTTAACCTTAAATTTTAAAATAATCACATCCTCGCTGAATGGGAGTGTACAGGATCAGAAGGGACTTCGTTACCTCTCAAGGGGAGCCCACCTACACTACGCTGGGTATAACGCACTCATGACGATACCTGTGCAACCAAACCTAACAGGATGTTGTAACACTCTAATGAAATCACCAGGAAAAACAAAAAAAAAAACATTGAAATATGCTAGAAATAACAACATATAGGACCATACAAAATTATAAAACAAGTGTCTAGGAATCCACCTCTCTTCTGTCTGTTCCTAAATCTCTCCCTATATAAAGCCTCATTTACAGCATTAGTATACAACTAAACTATGATTTACATGTTCAGATTAGAACCCCAACAATCTGGGATATCGTCATGGTCTAAAATGTGACCATTAAAATCGTAACCCGTTTTATGACCCCAAGTAGATATTATGAGGTAGTCTCAAAGTTCAAAGACTATCAGGCCCAGCGACACAATGTTGCAATATAAAGTTTATTACCCTAAGTCAGATCCTCAAATTAATATTACTATAAGGAAGTGAAAGACCAGACTATCAGGCCCCGCAGCACAAGGCTGCATTATAAACTAAGCTTATAAGAACTGAGGCCTATAACACGATTTAGATGGTCAATACCTGACCATCTAGAATAACATCAAACGCTGCAATAAATTTTTTACACAATAACCTTAATTACTTTAAATTTTTACGTTGAATAACTACCAACGCGAGAACAGGATGTCATATGAGGTTGTATACTCTACTTTAATAACAGCACAAAGTAATCCTAATTGTTAAGGGAAAACACGGAATTGATACGACGGGAGGAGGCAACATCAAGATGGAGGAACAACAAAAACAAGACAGCCATAGGGACTCACCGGACGGAATGAGGGAAGATCGGTTACACCATGTAACACTACATCAAAAAGGCCTTTTAATGGCTATTTATACTTACAGAGTTTCCTTTTGGCTCAGAAACTCTATTCGACAATCTCGTTCTTCAAAAATCAAACTTGATCAATTTTGGCTCTCCACCATCAAAATTAACAACCCACTTAACCTGACATTGACCAACCTCCACATGTCACTTGACAGACCTAGTTTACAAAATATATAGGGAAAACACCAAGTGAACACTCTGTACTAGACAAAAATTGGAATGTTAGGATGTTAGGAAAACAAATATAACTTGGAAGATTGACTCAATTGCACAGGTGGCTTACACAATATCGGTATAGGGTGTCTACTAGCAACAACTGGACTCGATTTGATAAGGCTAGGGCGTGCAAGACGAACAACATCAAAGTGCCAGTTCACAGATCCTTTTCCTCCTCCTCCGCTGCCTGACTCCAACACCAGCAAATGACTAGAAGTGGAAACCATTTTTTACTAGTCATCATTTGTTGCCATTGCACCTCTAGCTCTGCATCCTCCGATTGGTTGATAGGGTTGCGTGCGTGGCTGTTCTATTCCCACTCACCTAGGTCTTTCATTCATGTCGATAGCCCCTTATAGGGGTGCGGCATGACGACAAAATTAAATAGCATACTATGTATGCATAAACGGCCGTGGGGATGTGGCACCATTCCTTCCTCACGGGAAACTCTAAATCACTACCATATTAATTGGTAGTGTAAAATAGTGAACAAATGACCCTTTGTGGCCGGTTTCACTTAAAACCATAATTCATTCATCCAGTCTGACCATCAATAAAGCAGCCATCACCAGCATACATAAAACAAATGGTACCCCCAGAAAACTAGCCGTACCATGGTGGATCAAGAAATTAAACAAGCTAGGCAAGAAAAGCGAAGAGCATTAAACAAATTCAAAAGATCAGGTAACACCATATTCCTAACCGAATACAAAAACCTCGATACACAACTAAAAAACCTGATCAAGCAGTCTAAAGAAACAACTTGGCGGAAATAGTACAGCACAATAAATTATAAAACTAGCTCAAAACAAGTGTGGGATAAAATAAGATCAATTAGGGGGAAACTCACTCACAGCACCCCTAACACAACTAACAAAAATATGCTAATAAAAGAGAAAGCTGACATGCTAGCCCAGCACTTTCAAAGCATGAGCAGTAATAATAAACACACTGTGAAATTTCAGAATCATTGAAGAATAGTAGAAGTTAAATAAAGGAAATATTATAAGATCTGGGTCCCAAGAAATGAAGCCTAAATAAATACATAACCACCTATGAATGGGACCAGGCACTTAAAACCAAACAAGAAACATCACCAGCGGAAGATCAAAAAGGTTACATTATTTATATAAAAAAATACCACCAAATATAGTTATTTCCATAGTAAAACTACTAAATAAAATCAGGGAATTAGGAAGGCTACCTAAAACATGGAACACTGCGATAGTTATCCCCATATTAAAACCAAATAAAGACCGTAATGATATCAACTCATATAGACCCATCTCACTCACAAACAATATATGCAAGATAATGGAAATCATAATAGCTAATAGACTAAAACACCATCTCGAAAGCAATATATCAGAAAATCAATGTGGTTTCAGAAACAAAAGATCGACTACTGATCAACTCATAAGGTTAGAAACCGCTATAAAAGTGACATTAAACAACTCAAGAAAAGCGGATAGAAACTTAATTGCGGTATTCTTAGATCTTGAGAAGGCATTCGACCTCGTATTGACCAAAGGCTTGATAGCCAAACAAAATCACTATGGCGTTACGGGACGAATGTACAAATTCATAGAAAATTTCTTAACAGACCACAAAATGATAACTAGGATAGGGGCAACTTACTCAGAAGAATACACCCTTGAAAACGGAACCCCACAAGGGAGTGTATTGAACCCCACCCTCTTAAACATAATTATAAATCATCTAGATCACAACTTGGCAACAACCGAAATAGGATTATCGCAATTCGCGGACGATAGTGGACTATGGAGAGCAGATAACCTCTCCCGTCACAAAATCACAGCTTAACTACAAACCAGCTTGGATAATATAGGCAAATGGGCAGAAAAATGGGGCTTCAAACTATCGCACCAAAAAACGGTAGCTGTACTATTTACCCCACGAAAAAAAATACAAACCATTATACCCCAAACTTACCATACAAAACCAAATAATAAAATTCGTAAAAGTAGCCCCATTTCTGGGTATGCACTATGATGAACATCTAACATGGGCACACCACATCGATGAATTAGTCCGTAGGTGTAACCAGGATATAAACTTGTTAAGAAACCTCAAAAGAACTAAGTGGGGTGCCAATCAGGAAACTATCATCACACTATATAGGGCACTAATAAGATCCAAACTTAACTATGAGTGCCAAATATACTATACGGCACCCAAACGTCAAGTAAATAAATTAGACAAATTTAAAGGAAAGCCCTACTGATTGGCACTGGCGCACTGCCATCAACATCAACGTCGGAACTGCAAATCGTAACTGGAGAACTGCTGTTACATCTAAGGCGGCAGGAACTCATCTTGAAATATGCAGCCCGATTTACCGCCTGACAAACACCCACTCTACTTACCTGGCACTCAAAACACGTGATATCCCGCTAACAAAAACTCTTAGAAAACACATCCCCATGGGTAAAATAGTTCACGACCTAC
This sequence comes from Unio pictorum, assembly GCA_030141615.1. Lineage (NCBI taxonomy): Eukaryota > Metazoa > Mollusca > Bivalvia > Unionida > Unionidae > Unio > Unio pictorum. Next base: position 7,162,398 of record JARLTB010000123.1, read on the forward strand.
AACTACAACTTCCAATAAAGGTAATTCAAGCAGATACTACACAAATCACTAGTATTTTAGATTTCCTAAAGGAAATAAATCTTTATTTTAAACTATAACTTGTATGACATCACCTAAAATCATTTTTATCTAATGCAAATACCGCCACTTATTTACAACATCTTATCATCAACATATACCATTTACATCTCCCGTTGATTGGGAAGCTTCATATTTTCCTGTTACCAACATCTTACCATTTTATATTTAACTATTATGGTTTTTTTATATCGCTGGTCGATATTAAACCTTTCTTATTTTTAAACATATAACATATTGTATGGCGCTAAATAGCCTAAAAGTGCTGCTGCGCCGTTAAAATTCAATTAATCAATCAATCAAGCAAGCAGAAACTAAGATTGACTATGATAACGAACCTTGGAGTAATATCTAACCTAAAGTAAATACCTCCCCTGCAAGCAAAGGTAACAAGACAGACCAAGAACACTATCTGAAAACATTGGCACTAGAAAACATAAATACAAAATATAAAAACTATACCAAATTCTATACAGATGGCTCCAAAGTAATAAACCCGTACAAAACAGCTGCTGCTATGGTCATACCAGAGCTAAATATCAAAATAGGAAGCAGACTGCCAGACCACTGCTCTACATATACAGCAGAATTCTTGGCCATCTTAGAGAATATAAAATGGATTGAGGTAAACAAACCAAATAAAACAGTTATTATCAGTGACTCGCTCAGTGTCATAACCTCAATCCAAAATAATACCACAAAGTCAAGAGAAACATTCCTAAATGCAGCTAATCTATTAATCAAAAACCTAAACTCAAACAAACTAGAAGTAGAATTCATGTGGATACCCTCACACATAGAAATCAAAGAAAACGACTTAGCGGACCAACTAGCTAATGATAAACTCAATGACCCCAATTACACGCCACTAGAATAAAGTATGCTTGAACTATATAGCATAATAAAAACATTTATCACCAACAAATGGAAAAACGATTGAAACATAAATAATCAAGGGAGAGCATTATTAATAACATAAAGGAAGTAACTAGGAATAGAAAAGCACCCAAGTGCACAGGATACGAACAATCAATAATCAATAGAATAACCCTATGAAAAACCAAACTGGCAAACAGGTTTGGAAAATACATAGGACCTTTCCCTCATAACATAAATTGCTACAATTGTAATACTCCAGAAGACGTACAACACATCTTAAACGATTGTAAACGAACCAAACAGGAAAGGGACCAATTAAAATCTAAACAACTAACTATATCAGCCCTACACACATACCCATAAATGATACAAAATAATACCATTAACATGCTAGGCACACATAGGAACATCATTGAATATTTTAAAATAACAGGGCTAATAGGAAAAATATTTAAAAAATTCGCCCCCCCCCCCCATCCGAAGGGTGTAACCAACTAGCAACGGTCAGTGGGTCTGGTGAGGTTTATCCAGCCCTCTTACACTATGCTGGGTCTATCAGCCACATGACCGCGACCTAAGCGACCAAACCCAAACATAAAGCGGTAAATCTATGAGTAGCAACCACACCAGGGTCAACTACAAACATAAATAAGTTTAACATAGGGAAAGTAAGGTATATATCATCCGAAAATGGAATAAAGGTCAACTTCAATAGCAACGGTCAGCGGGACTGGTGAGGTTTATCCAGCCCACCTACACCGCGCTGGGTCTATCAGCCACATGACCACGATCTAAGCGACCAAACCAAACAGTAAGGGGCCAGAAACCCACGGATCTATACAGGGAATAATGGATAACCAACTTAAGAATAAATATTGAGTAACTAAATAACATCAAATAAGATCAAATGGGAGTGGCTAATGATACCATCAGAATAAGGAGAAAACAACATGAAAATAATCTGTCTAGATCTAGGTCTAACACCCACCTCTATCACTATCTCTAACTTGTCTCTATATACAGCCTCGTTGACAGAATCAAATGTTACACCATAGGAAACTAATTGAGATAAGTGCCCCAAAATCAGTCAAAAAGTGCACTGAGATCAGTACACAATAAATTTCTAACTACCCATCTTAGGGCCCCAACATAGAAAGTATAAGGTTGTCAAAAAATCCAAAGACTATAAAGCCCCGCGACACAAGGTCGCAACTCAACTAAAAATCAGCTACACAAGACCCCAACTAGAGATAATAAGGTAGTCCAAAAGCCCAAGATTATCAGGTCCAGCAGCACAAGGCTGCATCTAAAACTAAGGTATAGGACATAAGGGCCCCAAATAATGAAGATGAGGTGACACAAAAACCCAAGGTCATCAGACACAGCAGCACAATGCTGCACCAAAACAATACAATTAGGCCATAATTAACCACTAAGTTTAACAAATACAAGGTGGTATCGAACCTCGATCCATCAGGGAAGCGGAGCGATCAAAACCGCAAAAATAGGCTGTCATACGGGGCTGTATACACTTTAGATTCATAACAGCACAGAGTCTATCAAATCAATAGGGAAAACTTTAGACCAAGATACCAGGGATAAACGAACGCAGCACTGACCGACCTACGTTCCAGCCTTGCAGAGCCAAATTTCCACCTTTTCACCACCGGACACAACCATGTGCAGTGCACGCCTTCGACAGCGGAGGAATCAGAATGATAGAAGTGAGTGCGTGCTGGGTCTATTCCCACTCACAAAGGCCAACCATTCATTTCGATAGACGCTATTTAGCGACTCCGAGCTGACGGCCCAATTAAATAGTGTTCTTTGAACACAGTAAAGCCCTTGGGAGTTGGCACTATTTCGCTCCCTCGGGATTAATTCAATAGCTATCTCTGCTAGCATTAAACAGTGCTACATGTCCCGTAGTGGACGAAGCACTTTAATTCAAATATAGAGATAGACAGTCGGAAAATCCATTGTTTGACTCATCCTCCAACGAAGATGTGCTCAAGACTAGCCAAGCTGAACGAAGCCTACGTCAATCTGCATCATATCAGACAAAGTCTGATGCCAAAGGCTGAAGAGATAGAGAATGTTACAATCTTGCAAGTGACGGAAGACCTCATAGAAGAATTCGTCAGAGAGGAAATTCAACAAGTAAAAGAAGAATGGACTTAGAAGTATAGACTTCAGAAGCAGCAGAGAGAACAGCAGCAACAACAACAACAGCAGCAGGAACCACGCAGAAGTTTTGTCGACTGCCGTGTGGACACGAAAGAGTTCTCGTTCTCTTTCCGAAGAAGCAGGCCCTATCCTGTTGCCAGACGAGGACGCAATCTTATACGATTAAAAATTACCATCACTCCTCGTGCACACAAAAAACAGCCCTTTTCAGGGCTACCCAATTTTCTAGAAAAGAAATCATAATTCAATTTGCTAATGGTATGTTACGAAGTTAGATAAAAAAATAGAAGTGAGTCTATAATCACAGTCTATTTTACTTTTGTTTGAAGTGCGTCGATAAGCACAACGTATTTTTTCCTGTAACTTGTTAAATTTATAATTCATGTGAGGAAAGTAAAAATTGAGCGAGTGTTTTTTTCAAGTCCGTGTGTTTTGGTGATGATAGAATAATGTAAGTTTTTTATTATAGGGGTGTTTACCTTCACGTCCGCACAACATCATAAATATACACTGATAATAAACGACTCTCTCAGTGTATTAAGGGCATTGGAATCACATCATTCAAATGGACGAGAAAACCTCCTTAAAGATGTGCTTCTATTAATTAACAACATGACCAACCTAAATCAAAACATTGAATTCTTGTGGATTTCATCACATATCAACATCCAGGAAACGAACAAGGAGACCTAGCAGCCAAAAATAAACTCACAGAGCATGAAATTATAAAAATTTATTACAGTGTCCCTGAACTTTACAGCATTATATCCAAGCAGATAACCCACAAATGGCAAAAAGAATGAGATATATGCCCTAGGGGTCGCACGCTGTATGCAATCCAAAAACATGTGAGTCATAAAACAAAAGGACCCGTCATCAATAACATACACCATCAAAGAATCATAAATCGGATCCGAACTGGAAAAACACTACTGGCAGGCAGTATGGGAAAACACATATCAGCCATGAAGACTAACGGATCAAAATGCCCCCCACTGTTTATGTGATGAGAATCTTCAACATGTATTCAACACCTGCCACAAATACAAACAACAACGGAACAAACTAAAATGTTCTCTCAAGAAAATTGGATCACCAACTACATATCCACAATTCCTTTCGGAAACCAACCCCAACCCAAACCTGACCAACGAATCTATATTAATATTTATTAACGAAATCAACAAAAAAAGAAAAATTTAATATGTAACATAATAGATCAATCTAACATACTCTCTCTCTCTCTCTCTCTCTCTCTCTCTCTCTCTCTCTCTCTCTCTCTCTCTCTCTCTCTCTATACTTTCCTTTCTTTTCTTCACCTCAATGACATAGTATAAATTACATATAATTAGTACTTACATTAAACCTACGGGCCTATAATGGTTTAATCAGCTCCTATTTCTGCAAACAGACTCTAGGAATCATACTATGGATCCCTGGGTTGAGTCCACACACATAAACAGCCCGGTGTATGCCTGTGTGATTCTCAATTAAAAGAAATAACCATGCTGATTAACGAATATTAATCTCGCACTAGAGCGGCATAAATTTTACTTAGAACAATAGATTTATATAGAACCCCAAAATTAGATTTATAAGGTGTCTTAATCCCAGAGCTATCAGGGCCAACTGCACAATGCGGTAAATTAAAAATAGAAATATAAGTTTAAATAGAACCCCAAAATTAGAATTATAAGGTGGCTTAATTCCCAAAGTCATCAGGGCCAACTGCACAATGCGGTAACTAACTAGTTAAGAAATAGGAAACCAAAACTTCATTTATAAGGTGGCTTAACCCCAGCCATCAGGTCCCTTTTATAAAACTATACCAACTATGCCATCTACCACTCTTATAAACAGCACAAATGATCAAATGATTAATTCAAAAATTTAAATACGTCAGACGATGCTCTTGACACTCTCTTTCCAGACGTTCCGATCCTCCTCACCTCCGGCTGACATGCAACACTACTGCCATCGAATGAGTGTATCCATTCCCATTCGTTTGTTAGGATTAGAACTATATCCCGTAAGACATAAATGTCTTGAAATCGGATAATAAAACGGTGCATTAATGCGTATGGAGGCGTGGCACCATTCCACCTCCCTCGAACCAATCAATTAGTCTCAAAAGGTGCATTAACAAGTCGTACATGCCCAAATGGGCGGATACGACTTTAATTTAATTGGATAGGATAGAATCTATAATCATATAGGAATGGAAACGTCAACAATACTACTAGAATTCCACCAACCCCCACCAGCACACGTCAGAATTGAACCACATGGAACTAGAGTAAAACTACAGCAGTACATCAACAAACCCCGATACTGCAGTAACTGCTGTAAATGTTGTCACTTTTCTTCCCGCTGCCGTTCACACCCAAGATGTGTAAAATGTGGCGGCAAACACACAGGAACATGCTTTATCAAAATACCAAAGTGTGCTAACTGTAGGGATGATCACAAATCATATGATACATAATGCCCCATAGCAGTACAAGAAAATGCTATCATTTGACTAATGGATCAACAAAACATCTCCTATAATCAAGCCAAGAAACAACATATGCAAAAAGAAATCATACCTAAAGCAAAAAAGGCAGACGTACAACCCAAACCAAAAACAATTAAACAAAATAATGACAAAGATACAACAAGGCAAGCTTCAAATCAGAAACAAACACTAACACCTACGAGAACGAGAAACCTAGATACAACCGTAAACACCGGGATATTTTTCAATAGAACAACCATTGACACCTATTTAAACAAACTACAAAAATCAATCAGCAACCAAATCAGGAACGACCGAATTACTAAAGATGAATTTATTAGCATATATATGCAGCAAATACAGCACTACCTAGAATCACACCAGGGAGTGAGCTCAACCCATCACGAATAAATCAACAACAAACAAAAAATATTAACAACAGCATAAACAATGTATACTGGAAATAAAAATAATGCTTTGGCTAACAAAACAAAAAAACAAGACCCCAGACAAGTTACTTATATGGCAGTGGAATTGCAGAGGGCTAAATAAAAACCATGGAGAACTAATCGCAGCAATCCACGGAACCATCACCAAGCCCAAGATCATCTGTCTTCAAGAAACTCTACTTAAGGAAACTAGTAAAAACATTCATAAAATAACAGGCTATCAAACTACATTCTTAAAACACAGAAGTACCGGCAAAAAAGGAGGAGGCCTAGCCATATATGTATATGACACCATCATAGACGCAGTAGAGGAAGTTATTAATGTGAACTCAACAGAAACACCAGTTGAATTTCAAAACATTGTCTTCACAGTAGCAAACAAAACAATACATCTGTATAACATATATGATCCAGGACAAAATAGCCAAAACAACAACCAACTTGTTCAACAAATATTCAAGAAAAGGGGCACAAACACTATTATCTGCGGCGACTTCAATGCACATCACACAGAATGGGGTAGTGACCGCACAGATACGAGAGGCAAAAACATCATAAAATACATAACAGAAAAACAATTAGAACTTTTAAACAACGGAACCCCCACACGTACAGACCCCTGCCAAGGCAAACTCTCTACAATTGACCTCATCATTGTGACGCCTAGCCTGGCTGTAATTACCCAATGGGAAGTGATGCAACATTCTACATTAGGCAGCGACTACTTCCCCCTATGTACCACCATATACGTCTCGTGCCCAACGGAGCAACAAAAAACACAACAAAGATGGAAACTCAAAAATGCAAACTGGAACAGCTTTAAAGACCAACTTAAATTAGTAAACCTTGCCGAAATCCAAGATGATGATACAAATAAATATTATAACAATCTCATACAAATTATAAACGAAGCAGCAAATAAGAGTATACCCCAAACAACAGGTTTCCATTATAAACAGACTACAATCCCCTGGTGGACAGAAAATTGCAGAATTGCCATTCAGAAGAAAAAAACAGCCTTAAATCGCTTTAAACACACAAAAACCGCTTCTGACTTTCTTATATACAAACAAACAGAAATCAACACTAGGACGGTAATAAATGAGACAAAAAAGGACTCATGGAGAAGATACTGCACAACGCTCAATCATACAACAAATACTAAAGAAATCTGGAATAAAATAAGTCATGAAAGGCAAAACACCCACAACAGCGACGAAAATCCAGGGAACAAAAAACAACATGGAAGTAGCAGAGAAGTTAGCCCAACACTTCGCTAACTCCAGCAGCGATAACAATCACAAACACGAGTTCTTACAGCAAAAATCAACATTAGAAAAAGAATTTCCCCACATTTTCAAAGATCGAGACAACAGATATTCGAAACTGAATGACCCTCTTAATCTGAAAGAATGGAGACAAGCAAAGACCCTACTAATGTAACCACCTACAGACCTATTTCACTAACAAACACAATCTGTAAGGTAATGTAAACAATAGTCAACAATAGATTAAAACACCACCTAGAACAAAATCAACTACTGGCTGAAACCCAAAGTTTATTTAGGAATAAACGATCTACACTTGATCAATTAATCCGTCTGGAAGCCAACATCAAATTAACATTTAATGCCAAAAGAAAAAGAGATAGACACCTAATAGCAATATTTCTAGACCTAGAGAAAGCCTTCGACCTAGTCTGGACCAATGGCCTCATCTCTCAACTCAACGAATTTGGCATAACAGGAAGAATGCACCGCTGGATAGCAAACTTCCTTACGGGAAGAACCTTTAAAACCAGAGTAAGAGAGGCGTTGTCCCAAACATATACACTGGATAATGGAACCCCACAAGGATGTGTGATTAGCCCAAACCTATTCAATCTAATGGTCAACAATCTAACCAACTATCTCAAAAATTGCCCAGTTGATCTGTCACAATTTGCCGATGACAGAAGTATCTGGAAAGCATGAAACCGCAATAGCCAAAAGAACATCACTCAAATTCAGAAAGGACTAGACATCATCGCACATGGGCCAACAACTGGTGTTTCAAAACATCCCAAATAAAAACAGTTACCATGCTCTTCTCCCCAACTAACAAACTACCTAAATAACCTAAACTATATATAAAGAATCGGCCCATCCAATTCCAAAAAGAGACCCACTTCCTGGGAATGCTACTAAATGAAACAATCAACTGGAAAAAACACATACAACAAACTATTCAAAAATGTCAAAAAGATCTAAACATACTTAAAAACATCAAAGGTACTACATAGGGAGATGATCAGCAAATTATGCTAATGATCTACAAATCTTTAATCCGAGCTAAGATAGACTATGGCTGCCAGATCTATTCCTCAGCCAACAAGGAAACACTAAGACAACTAGACAGCATCCAATATAGAGCACTTAGACTCTGCATTAAAGAACACCTCCCGGAAGAACTACAAATACTCGAACGTGAACCACCATTAAAACTGAGAAGAGAAGAACACGTACTTAGATACGCCTGAAGAATCTCAATACATAAGGAGATCAATACCACCAGAAACATAATAAGTAAATGTCAAACCACCTTTAGCTCAAGACTGGTACCACATCCTCCAGCAGCTAACAAAATACACACACTCTGCAAAGTACTCAATCAAATAGAACTCCAAGCAGAACAACTACTTATCAAGGACCCCACACCTTGGAAAAATAACCAACCTAACATCAACCTAACAGCACCTCCAACTTGTACATAAGCGCGACATCCCCAATATCACATTAACACAAGTACAAAGCCTCGTCAACACCAATTATGATGGATATGTAAAAATCTATACTGACGGCTCAAAATCTAAAGAACTACATAGAACGGCTGCAGCGGTTTTGATCCCAGAACATCAGATCACACTTACGACAAGACTACCAGATGACTGTTCCATATATACAGCGGAATTCTGGGCCATCAACCGAGCCCTAAAATGGATAGTAACACAAAATCAAAAACAGTACGTCATCTTAACAGACTCACTTAGTGTACTTGAAAGTATTAAGACAAGTAATTCCAAAAGTAGACAAAGCCTGCTAGAGGACACTATGCTGACCATCAGGGAAGCAGATAAATCACACCAAACCATACACTTCTTGTGGGTGCCATCTCACATCAATTTGCCTGGAAATGAAAAAGCAGACCAAGCAGCAAAAAGCAGTCTGATGAAAGACCAAATTGAACCCGTACAGTACAACACTCAAGAACTATATAGTCAGTCAGGGACAGAATTAATAATAAATGGAAACAACAATGGGAAAACTCCACAAAGGGTAGGCAGCAAAAAGCAGTCTGATGAAAGACCAAATTGAACCCGTACAGTACAACACTCAAGAACTATATAGTCAGTCAGGGACAGAATTAATAATAAATGGAAACAACAATGGGAAAACTCCACAAAGGGTAGACATCTTTACCAACTACAAGAAGAGGTCACTAGAACCCAACGTATACCAAAAAGCATGGCAGCCATTGATATTAAAATCATCAACAGAATCAGAACAGGTAAAACACTACTAAATGGCAGCTTTATTAAACTTATAAGTACAGGACCCACGCCGGATAAATGTCCACACTGTCCAGAAACTGAAACATTGTAACATGTATTCAACATATGTCATAAATACCATCGACAACGTACCGTCCTCCAACTACAACAAAGAAAACTTGACTCAGTTACATCATTACCCCAAATTCTAGATAAAAGGTATAACAAAAAGTAAATACTACCTATATAAATATATTTATTACCTAAAATCAATAGACATAAAACACAAAATAGAAATATCAAAACCATCAAATAAATAAACATAAACATAGCCATAGAGTTAATATTTATCAATCAAAGGGCCAGAGCAGATAATAACATCGCTAGCTCAAAAGCAGACCCACGTAACAGTGCCTTAAATAAACAGACAATAAATAAATATTATAACTACCAAAAAAAAAAAAATTAACGATGCTATATCGGTTTAAGGGACAAGAGCGGATAGTAATACCGCTAGCTTAAAAAAGCAGAACCACTTAACATTACCCTAAAATAAATATATAAAATAAAAGAGAAAAGGGGAAAGGAGGGGAAAGGGGGGATAATATAAACATTGCAATGCGAGGAAAAAAGGAAGAAAGGGGAGAAAGGGAACAAGGAGAAGGGGGAAAAAAGAGAACGTTACACTAAATAGTGACACAATGTAGGTACAGTAAAACCAGTCAACCGACAAGTGGCAAAATAAGCGTGATGAGAACACCGGGATCAAATATTGATAGTTCAAGGAAACATAACACCAACAACCGACAAGAAAAAGTAAAAGGAAAGGGAAAAGAAGGATGGAAGAAGGAAAAAGAAAGAAAGAGGGAAGAAGGGAGTAGGAAGCAAGTGGGAAAGAGGAAAGGGAAAAGAAGAAAAAAGAAGAAGGAAGAAATGAAATAACACCAAACACACCCCACTCCAACTCTAATTTTTTATTTAATTTTTTTGTAATTGTTTTTTTTTTTTTATTTAATTTTTTTCCCAGGGTTCTAATTTGGTACGAGAACCATTTTCGAACAATCTCTTTCTCGAAATCTAACTTGATCAATTTAGACCACCGCTCAAATTTAACAAGCTAAAATACCTAACAGTGACTACACTCATTTATGTCGCTAAGACATTTTAGCAATTATATTTGTTAAGGATCTACAACATGTACACTATGTACTAGAAATATTTATTGATAGGAAAGATGAAAAATTCTATGACTATATGGATTTGATATAATTGCACAGGTGGCTTACACATTATTGGTATTTGTTCTGCCTTCCTGCTTTGCCGTGACCCGACATTTTACTCTAAGGCGAGACTGCCATTTAACGCGGGTGCCGGGGAGACTGCGACAACACAGCCTAGTATAGTCAAAGTTACCTTTGGTCCCGACCAATTAAATAGTCCGAGCATCGGGCATTAACTGGTCGCGAAAGTATACAGTTGCGCATGCGACCTTAATTCATATTATATATATATATATATATATATATATATATATATATATATATATATATATATATATATATATATATATATATAGAGAGAGAGAGAGAGAGAGAGAGAGAGAGAGAGAGAGAGAGAGAAGCCCCTATTTAGGGGTTTGACATGACGGCCTAATCAAATAACGCACTATGTGCGCATAAACGCCCGTGGGTATGTGGCACCATTCCTTCCCCACGGGAAATTTACATCACCACCACCTTGATTGGTGGTGTAAAATAATGATAAAAGACCCTAGTGGCCGAGTGACTTTAATTAATCATCTCTCTCTCTCTCTCTTTCTCTCTCTCTCTCTCTCTCTCTCTCTCTCTCTCTCTCTCTCTCTCTCTCTCTCTCTCTCTCTCATTAGAACCATTCCACGGAATAACCATAGAAGATGGTGACAGCATCAACTTTATTCGACAATTTAAGACACAGCTATTTCTGGATATTAGACGTGGAATATGTAGTGGAAAGACTACATAATGAATGGAAGTTTACGAACAGTCTGGACTTTGCAAACAGACTGAAAATAGCCAGGGAGCTCTTAGAAGGAATGCTAGAAGAAGAAGCCGAGGCTGCATTAACCCACCCTATGTCAGAGTGGGGACATTGAAGGAAGTGATAGATATTGTCCAAAACGTAAAGTGCTTTTTGGATAATATCTTGACAGAGTGGCCCCATGTCCAAAATGGTTTGGAACAGCTCAAGAAAGCCGAAGAATGGATAAGAAATGAGCTATTATAAGAAGTGAAGAAGATAAAAGATAAATGGAGTAAGGAGAGAAAGGACAATGACAAAAAAAAAAAAGAAAGAGGAATTTGAAAGATTAAATAACAATTGGATAAAGATACAAGATAAGTATAGAGCTATGGGACATCCTAACTGGATTCACGAGGAAGAAAAGAAGAAGAAAAGGGAATCATTGGTAAAATCAAAAGGTGGTGGAACAACGGCAGAAAATAAAAGAAGAAGTACACAAAGTATTTGCTTTCTTTGCCACCTTTTTCCTTGTCGCTAGACAGTCCCAAATAAAAATAATATTCCCAATGTTAAATTTCCCTTGACGCTAGATAGGCCCAAATAGTTCCCATGTTAAATTCCCCTTGACGCCATATAGGCCAACAATGTTAAATTCCCCTTGTGGCTATACAGCCCCACGACCTTTTTGACTGGGATTTTATTTGTCGCTATAAATCTTGTCGCTATACAGGCCCAAGCCCTTTTTGACTGGATTTCCCATTGTTGCTATATCGAACCATATTACTACTTGCGTGATTCAGGTGGGTATAGCATATCATCATAGTGCTGAATAGTTTCTATCTATCGCAATCAGCCATTTTCTGTTATTATTGATGAAAGCACTGATATTTCAGTGTCTCAGATTTTGGCAACTTTAGTAAGATACTTTCACGCAAGTCAAAGTAGAATTGTCGACTCTTTGCTCGACATGATTGAAGTAGATGATGCCAAAGGCCTTGGGGTATACACATCTTTCAAGAAACGTTTGGAAAAGAAGGAAATTCCTATGAAAAATATTCCAAATGTTTTCCTTATGGGATGTCTTTTGCACTGTGTGCAAACCATGCAACAACTCAGCTTCCATCATGGTTGGAAGCATTTAAAAAACAAAAAAACTTGTGCTTTTATTTTTCGCGTAGAAGTAAGCGCAACCACAATTTTTCATTAATACAAGAGATAGTGAAAACGGAGAGATAGTGAAAACGGAATCACACCAAATTTTGAAATTACGCGAAGCACGATGGCTGTCTTGTGAACAGGTTATCCATCGTATTTTAGATCAATGGGATGCTCTGTTGCTTTACTTCCAGTAAGAAAGCTCGATTGATAGTGTTATTGGAGCCAGTCAGTTCTACCAAACCATGCATGCTTCTGACACAATGCATATGCTGCTTTATCTGAGTTTCAGCCTACGTAAAGTTAACATTATGAATTTAGAGTTTCAGTTAGAACATTTGAGACTGCACTTACTGCACTGTAGTATTTGTGATGAACATTGATCAATACTTGGAATGTTCATAAAAGAAAATATCATCGGCTCAAAACAGCTATCTGACATTCACCACTTGACGCAAATTTGTATAAAACACTCAGTTCTGTGGATGTCGGGGGAAGATGCACTTCGCGGCTGATCAAAACTGCCGCTAGGAGATAAAGAATCTCAGTTACGGAGTGATGTGTGTAAAATTTATTAAAGAACTATGCATTCAAATACGTTGCCGATTTCCTCTCTCACAGGACAGTGATCTTTCCAAACTGAAACTCCTTGATTCCAAATCTGTAACAGACATACCATCAGGAACAGACAGGCCGTCGATAGTTCCTCTCGCTTTGTACTTTCCACAATTGGCACCAGAGGAAGTCCAAGATGAACTTGAAGAACACTGGAGGATACTCCACTTTGCTCGAGAAAGTATCAGTCATTTGGTTGGCTTGGAACCACCGTTTTTCTGGAATGGTCTGAGGTCAGTTCTGGATGGTAATCAGCAACAAAAATTTGGACTTCTATCTGACTTCATGTGTAAGCTGCTGTCGTTTCCACACTCTTCGGCATGTGCTGAACGAATTGTCTTCAAATGAATTTCATAAAGACAAAGCAGACAAATAGGCTTCATTGTGACACTGTAGCCAACAGGCTGACAGCAAAAGAGGATGGAAACCATCAGCGCTTGTCATCGAGGACGTTAAAGAAGGACAGTGTCATAAACGATATTGCGAGAAACTGAAAAAATACAAACAGGAAAATCAAGCTGACTTTGCTTAATTGAGTGAGGACGAGTCTTTTTAAAATATATGTCTACAAGGAATTTACTGAGTTCAGGTATCTGACTCACTTTTTCGAAGCTTGCATTGTTTTGCATTTATCTGCATGGCTAAGAATAGCTGTGAATTGTGCTGCTAAGTGCTAAAATTTGCTATTATATTAGTCTTATTAATGGATTTTGTAGGCCTAATACTATCATGCACTATGTATTTTTGCACAAGAGTCTACAGGATTTAAAACAATTTATTATGTATACGTGTATGGCATTGCCAATTAAACGTGTGACGCATCTATAGTCTGAGTCTGTATTCCCGTTTGTTTGTACCCCCCTGCCGAATTCAGTAACGAAAAGCACAAACAAGATACAAAGTCAATAAATCTTATTCAGTTCATTCATTGATTTATAATTTCTATCCCGATTACAACCAGGGTGTCCAAAACACCTAAATTATCGTCTGCGTGTCTGATGCTTAACGGAAGTTTTTATTACAATCATGGCCGTCCTCGAGATCAATTTCCAGTTCCTGCACAAATCCATTTTCAGCGAAGGGGCTGACATTAATACACATGTATGTACATAGAAGGTAGATGGCAAATGGATATAACTCTTAACTTGAAGGTAATTGACGGTAGTATCCGGGAGTAACCAAGTAGGAGAAATGACGTCACTCTATTTGCGGAAAATAGACTTGCCCAAATTGTATGTAATTTGTTGTCGTGTTAGTACAAAAACTTCCGTTAAGCATCAGACGCGCAGCATCATTTCCACAGTCCAGCTAGAACTATCAAGAAGAACAGACGTGTCGAGCCACTCCGGACCGAAGCCACCTGTTCCCAGATTTGATCTCAACCACCACCTCTACTATCTCCAATACGAAATACCATCTTTTTTCCTTCTCTCAAGCACTAGAGTTAAGGAGGGGTTTTTACTTGATTGATAGCATCAATTTAATCAAGGTTTTGTCCCCACAACGTGTTGGAGAGTTTGGATGTATACTGTTTACTTGCTTTGCCAAAGCGTGCCAACCACCACCACCACTCAACGCATCAGGACCCAGCAGCCATCCTCCACCAGCCAACACTCCTCCTCTCTACGCTCAGGACCCAGCAGCAAACCAGCCGTCCACTACAACCAGCCTATTCCAACTCAGGCCGCAAGGACATTTACATCAGCGCTGATTAAGTCTAAACTGTAAGTCTTTAGTACTAAATAATACTCTGTGCTGAAATATTAAGTTACTTTCAACCTTAAAAACTTTCAAAAACCACTACTCTCTCTCAAAACTATCCTCACTCAAACTCTAATACATTTAATTGAACAATTATTGTTATTCACAAGCGTAGGAACCATACTACAACAAGCTTGGGTTGCATTCGCAATTGAGAAGGATTAGTTCCGACATCTAATTCGAACCTTGCAATCATCAACAATAATTCAATTCAATTAAATATATACCCCTTTACTTTACAAACCTACCACTAATCAACCTATTAATTAAAGCTAGAAATTTAGACTTACTATACTTTAAATAAACCAAACCTAGAAATTCAATATGGCCGACCAACCCAAAATTCAGAACAAAGGAAAAATGGCCGCCACCCAAATTCAATCAGCCGCCAAATCAAACAAACATGCTATGCAACAAAGGCAAGGGCAGGCAATACGAAGGAATAATGCACACAAAAAAGTGCAACAAAACCCAGGTACATCAGTAAAACAAACGAACCCAAACAATGAAAGGAAATCTAGAGTTTATTCAACCCCTGAGCTAGATTTACTAAAGAGAGAAGCGGCTAAACTAGACCCGCTATCGCCAATTAATTTTAATCTCCACAACGAATCAATACAAATTGAAGACTTGGACGCCACATTGGTTCCCGGCGATTCCACACAAAATTTAGCCACCCAAAAGGCATTATCCCCCACTAAAACTCAGATAGGGACTCCTAACACAATTTCGGCGGACGTGATGGAAAACACTCCCACCCGAACATTCAAAAATCAAATAGGGACTCCTAACTCCAATTTAGCGGACGTGGTGGAAAACACCCCAAACCGAACATTCAAAAATCAAATAGGGACTTCTAACTCAAATTTGGCGGACGTGGTGGAAAACACCCCCATCCGAACATCCAAAAATAACAAACCAAAAAGTAAGGCGGACTCAGTGGAAAACACCCCTCCCCAAACCCAGCCAACAAGGCAAACATATGCCCAGGCCACCAAAACTAGCGGAAAAACCCATAACAGTCAAAACCCAGGGCCATCAAAAAAACTAACAGAGGGAAAATTAACAAACACTACCCCGGACAAGGAGACCCCCCCCCCCAACCCAATCACAGTCCCAATAAATGGGTCGGAAAGGGAAAGGGAAAGGGACCCTCCAAAAAGGGGAATAAAGTTGATAAAACAAACCCTAAATCTACCACTTCCAACAATTCCACACCCCCACAGAAAAAAAGCATCAAACATAGAGCCTAAACCTAAATATCACAGGCCGGAATTAACTCTATTCATCAAGAGTAATTCCAATAAACTAATAAATTTATCTATAAATAGTATAGCAGGAGCACTATCCAGAGTACATCAAGGCTCCTGTAAAATCATAAGACCAAATACAAACTACATCATACTTCACTGTAGTACCAGTAACCAAACGGCAAAATACCTAGAAATAGAAAAATTCGGCGGGATACCAGTAAAGGTGACCAAACCATACCATATGACGGACCAGCAAAGAAACACTGCCATTGCAGAGAAAAACGTAAATAAAGGCAAACCCACTCCCACCCCCAAAACACCGCAACCAACCAAATTCAAAGCGGTAATAAAATTAACAGGACAAATGTCCAAGTGGGACACAAATACCCTAAACTATAAACTAAAAGAAGGTGGCAATAACATCACCAAAACATAAAGAATAGGAACTAGAGCCAACAAATGTACAATAACAGTGTTAGAATCTGAAACACCACTGCAACCACTTATCCATATTGGTACAACTGGATCTAAATATAGGGCAGAACCTTACATTAATAAACCTAGGTTCTGCTCCAATTGCAAACATTGGGGACATTTTACCACCAAATGTACAAACCCAACTAAATGTTTTAACTGTGGAGGGGCACATAAGGGAGAATGCAGGAGACCCAAACCCAAATGCGCCCAATGTAAAGGGACACACCCAACAAAGTCCCCATTATGTCCGGCCACAATTAGGGAGAAACAAATTGTAGGTTTTATGGATAGCAACCTGGTCGACTATAAAACAGCTAGGAAAAAACACCAATTAAATAAAATAAATAACCAAGACCACACAAATAGGACAAACATAGCAGATACAATCGAAATAGAAATAAACAAAATAGTAAAAGCAATAGACAACATTATGAATGAAACAAACAAAACCAGCAAAACACAAGATTTACAAAAAAAACTAAAACAAACCAAAGACCAAATTAAGGCACTAATTGTAGCAAATGACCTCATTAGAAATGGCTGACACAACTAATGGAAATGTTTCTATATGGCAATGGAATGCTAGAGAAATATACACTAACTTAAATGAATTAAAAATTAAAATAATTAACTCCAAAATTAAACCTGACATCCTCTGCATTCAAGAAACAAGATTAACAAACAAAAACAAAACATTGCCAAGTATAAAGGGCTACGCCCCAGGATACCTACAACAACGTAAGGAAGGATCGGGGGGAGGATTAGCCATTTATGTAAAAAACAACATAACATCTATAGAAATAGTACCTATAACAACAGAGGTAATAATTAATTCACATATAGAGGTACAATCATTAAAGATCAAAATAGGAAACAGCAAATTACAAATAATTAACTTTTATGACCCAGAGACTACTAACGCCCTTAGCAATGAACAAATTTTAATAACATTAACTACCCTAATCACTAGTGAGCGCACTGTCATATGCGGAGACTTCAATGCCCATAACAAGCTGGGGGGGGGGGGGGAAGCTGACGGACAAAAGGGGAAGGTTGATTGAGGCCTGGGCCAATACATCAACCCTAACCATATTAAATGATGGCGCCGGAACCCGACTAAACTCGGCAAACGGCGCATTGTCCACCATTGACCTCACCCTATGCACAAAAACACTAGCACAAGTGGCTAAGTGGGAGGTGGATCAGTCTGACCCCATGGGCAGCGACCACTTCCTAATTATCACCACCCTACAAATGACAGTGCAACCACAAGTGCATAAAAACAACCCCAGGTGGAACTATAAAAAAGCAGACTGGGAATTATTTAAACAAATACTAATTAACGAAGATACTACCCAGTTAGAATCTAATGACATAGACCAATACTACGAAAACATCACTAATGTCATTAACAATGCAGTAACTAACAGCATTCCAACCACTAAATTCAAAGCATCCAAACTAAGTGTACCATGGTGGAATGACGAATTTAAAACAACCAAACAGGCTAAAATCAGAGCACTGAATAAATTTAAACGATCCAAAGTCACTACGCACTTTCTGGAATATAAAAACCTTGATCAAAAACTAAAACAACTAATCAAACAAGCAAAGATGAAAACATGGCAAGCATACTGTGGTACCTTGAACCACAAAACAAATTCTAAACAAGTATGGGACAAGATAAGAAGGATTAAGGGCAAAAACACAAACAATACCCCTAAAATAAGTAATACCTCCAGCGATAAAGAACAAGCTGACTTATTAGCTCAACATTTTACTAGCATGAGCAAAAAAGTAACCATACCAAAGAATTTCAATTACATAGAGCCATTGAAGAAAAAGCAAATCCTCAAATATTTCAAGACCTGGGACCTAAAGAATCCCCTTTAAACAACGAAATAACTAAATATGAATGGGACCAGGCACTTAAAACCAAAAAAGAAACTTCATCTGGGAAGATAAAATAGGGTACATAATATACAAGCAATTACCACCAAACATAGTTCATATAATAATAATTTCCTAAATAAAATATGGGATACGGGAAGGCTACCAATAAAATGGAAACATGCGATAGTAATACCCATTTTAAAACCCAAAAAAGACAGCCATGATATCAACTCTTATAGGCCTATATCTTTAACAAATAACATATGTAAAATCATGGAAACGATCATCAACAACAGAATCAAGTCACACCTTACTAAGAATAACCTTCTCTCAGAAAATCAATGTGGATTCAGAAACAAGCGCTCCACCACAGATCAACTAGTAAGACTTGAAACTGCTATCAACCTAGCATTTAACTCCAAACAAAAAGCAAGCAGAAACCTTATTGCGGTGTTCCTCGATCTCGAGAAAGCATTCGATCTAGTATGGACCAAAGGCCTTATAGCAAAATTAAATGATTATGGCATTACTGGACGAATGTTTAACTTTATCCAAGATTTTTTAACAAACCGCACAATAACAACTAGGGTAGGGGCAACTTACTCTGAGAAACACTCCCTCGAAAACGGAACTCCACAAGGAAGTGTACTCAGCCCCACCCTCTTCAACATCATGATAAATGACCTAGATAAAAATATGGCAACTACCAAAGCAGAATTATCTCAATTTGCTGATGACGGTAGCCTATGGAGACCAGGAAACCCCTCCAACCACAAAAACATCACTGAAATCCAAACCAGCCTTAACAGAATTGGAAACTGGGCAAATCAATGGGGATTTAAACTATCGCACCAAAAAACGGTAGCTGTACTGTTCACCCCACATAGAAAAAACATAAAATATCCCACATTAACTATACAGGATAAGGAAATAAAATTTGTAAAAGTAGCGAAATTTCTGGGTATGTACTATGACCAAAATCTAACATGGGCATACCACATAGATGACTTAGTAAAAAGATGTAGCCGGGACCTAAACTTAATCCAAAGCCTTAAAGGCACACAGTGGGGTGCTGACCAAGAAACATCAATAAAATTATATAGAGCCCTAATAAGATCTAAAATAGATTATGGATGCCAAATATACTCATCGGCTTCCAAAACACAACTCAAAAAACTGGACAAAATCCAACGAATGGCACTAGTAAAGAGCACCGGAGCTCTAAACACAACCTCGACAGCCGAACTACATGTAATAACGGGAGAATTGCCCCTACATCTAAGACGGCAAGAACTCATTTTAAAGTATGCAGCGCGGCTGTCCACCCACCCCAAAACGCACCCCACACTCCTGGCCATAAATAAAACCAACATCCCATTTAGAAAAGGCTTAAAACAAAAGCTACCCATGGGAAAGCAAGTCCATCTATTAAAATCAATATTACCAGTGGAACTATTCCCATTAGAACATAACGTAGTGTACGAACACGAACCTTGGAACAACGTACAATCTAAAGTCAACACCTCCCTAACTCAAAAAGGCAACAAACAAAATCAAGAAATCAACCTCAAAATAGAAGCCTTAGAAATTATAAACTCTCAGTACCATCAATATACTAAAATATACACGGATGGATCCAAAATTACTAATCCATACAAAACAGCTGCAGCAATGGTCATACCAGAGCATAAAGTACAAATAGGCAGACGTCTCCCAGACTACTGCTCTATCTACACAGCTGAATTCTGGGCCATCCTAAAATCATTACAGTGGATTGAAGAATTCAAACCCAATAAGACAGTGATTATTAGTGACTCGCTAAGTGTCCTCTCTTCAATTCAAACAAACACCACTAAATGTAGGGAAGATTTTCTCAATCAAATAAATGCCAAACTAAAACAACCTAATAACGAAAATATTATTGTAGAATTCATGTGGATACCCTCCCACATTGAAATTAAAGGCAACGAAATGGCCGACAAACTAGCCAAAGAAAAACTAAGCGAACCAAATTTCGAGCCACTACAATACATCAGAACTATACAGTCTAATAAATCCTCAAATAGATAAAAAAAATGGCAAAATGATTGGGATACTAGCACAATAGGGAGAGTGTTGTACACTACTGTTAAGGAAGTAAATAGGAATATAAAACCGTCCAAGGGCTTACCTATAGAACAAACAACCATAAATAGAATAACTATAGGCAAAACCAGGCTGGCAAACAGCATGGGAAAATGCATAGGACCCTTTCCTCATAACATAAACTGCTACAATTGTAACACCCCTGAAGATCTCCATCATATCTTCAACAATTGTACTAAAACCAAACAAGAAAGGGACAAACTCAGATCAAAACAGCTAGAAATTAAAGCCCCTATACATACCCAGAGATTTTACAAAAAACAAACACAAACTTAGCAGGGACATATAAAAATGTGATAGAATATCTAAAAAACATAGAAAAAAATAGATAAAATATAAAAACCATAACAACAATAAAAAAAGACAGGAAGTGTAGGACCCTAAACGAATTACCAAGCAACCTCTTAAGGACAGGCGAGCTAAGCAACGGTTCGAACCATGGTGCGGTTTCTGGGCGCAACTATGGACAACCTTTGACGTGTCGCTTAACGGCCCCTGCTATTTGCGGCAAAGGCCCATATGTTGTCACTCGGTCACCAAACCTCACGGTCCAGACCGGGGAGCGGTTTTCTGGGTGTGACAGTGAAAAACCCTTGACGTGTCGCTTAACGGCCCCTGCTATTTGCGGCAAGGACCCACTAGTCATCATCTAGCTGACCAAACCACATACCTGACCTCAAATTGAGGAAAAACTTAGGAAATAAGAATAAGCCGCACTAACCTGAACTCAAAACATCATAATAAGGGTTAAAAAATGGTTATAACATCCAAAAAAGTAGTATAATAGGACGCCATTAAAAAACAACAAAAAAAAAGTAGGCAGTAAGAACAGGCAAACAAAAAACCAAAAAACTAACACCCTACTCCACTCTCTTCCTCTACTCTCTTACTTCTGAACTCCTCCTAGAAATTATATCAAGTATACAGTGCAAATCCACATTATACCAAAACTAGGATAATGTAAGTAGCACAAATCAGTGCACCGAGACCGGTGCACATAAAACTAGACAGGAAAATAGGATAGGACCCCAAATTAGATATATAAGGTAGTCTAAAAAACACCCAAAGACTATCAGGCCCAGCGACACAAGGTCGCAAACAAAACCAAACAGTAGAAAGTAATTACGATAAGACCCCAAAATCTAGAACATATAAGGTAGTCACAGCTCCAAGACTATCAGGCCCGGCGGCACAAGGCTGCAACTATAACTAAACGCAGAAAATTAAGTTAATAATAGGGCCCCAAACAGCGAATATAAGGTGACCCAAGCCCAAGGTCATCAGATACCGCAACACAATGTTGCACAGAACAAATTAGAATCAACAACTCAAATAAATATCACACAAAACACTAATTTCCAAAGAACATCACAAAACGCACTGTATACTTAAAACTTAGACAAATAGCACAGAGTATATAAATAGGGGTTAGACTCAGGAAAGCAGCCTACCAAGCATGGCCCTTCGCCACGCCCACTACCTACTCCACCTGCTACAACTACACGTGCTTAGCACGTCCATTAGTAACCAATAACAACGGATGGCATAAATATGAGTGTGTGCTGGAACTATTCCCACTCATATAGTAAGGCCTTACAATCACACAGTAGTAGCTCAATAGCTACTCAGATGTGACGGCCAAATTAAAAAGTGTTCCCTGAACACATAAACGCCTGCAGGGTGGTGGCTCTATTCCCACCCTCATGACTAATTAAATAACCGTCCTTTGACGGATAAAACAGTGATAAGAGCCCTCGGGACGAATCACTCAAAACAAATATTCATCATCAGACGCGCAGACAATAAAGGTGTTATGGACACTCTTGCCACAATCGGGTTAGAAATTATAAATCAATGAATGAACTAAGTAAGATTTATTGAGTTTTTGTCTCGTTAATGCTTTTCGTTACTGAAATCGGCAAGGGGGTACAAACAAACGGGGATATCGACTCAGACTATAGGCAGTTTTTGGTGAATTGTCTTGGTTTTTCCAAAAACTTAAGAGTGGCAATGTTGGGCTCCAACGCAACAATTCGGAATCCCGAGTTGTTGCGCTTTTTCTCGAGAAATTGCGTGACCATGCGAACCGATATAAATAGACCGAGCTGCTGGCTTAACATGAGTTTCATTAGAGTGTTAAGAATGGAGGATGTTGACATAGATATTTATGAATCGTTTTGCACGGAAAAATACGTAAGCAACAAGACCACAAATAAATCTGTGACAAAGGTGTTTGTCAATAATGTATTCAATCTTCTGGATGGGAAAGTTCAAGATGCTGTAGGTTTCTGCAACAATTCGTCAGCGAAATTGGCGAAGTTAAAGCATAAAGTAAGTATATTTTCCCCTCGCTTTCGTCGGTTTAAAGTGGAATTTAAGACAGGTTGTGACATTCACTTGTGAACAATGTCATCAAAGTACAAATATAGTATAAACTGTATTAATGACATCTAAAATGAAGTTTCTATATTTTCTAAACTCAACAGCAATTGATGAGCAGTGATTAAATCTTTGAAACTTGTTTTGTTTATATTTGGAATCAACATTTATAAACCTATCAAATTAATTTTGATGTACGCAAATAATACAAAAAAATATGTTTACATAACATCTATTAATTTAAGATTGAAGAGAATATGAATGACCCAGCGAAATTATGAAAACAGTTGAATTGTAATAGTGTATTGACTACTGATGGTAGATGTAGCATCCACCGAAGTCACGGTCATAAGGAAAATCATTTTTAAATATTTTAATTTCATATTCCCTGTACATTGGTAACCATCCCAAGGACTTCCTTACAATTATTTTTCAACACAAGTCTTGCTTCTGTAATTTCGAGTGAACAAATTACATTTTTTAGAATCAATCATTTTGATTCCCCCTTCTTCATAATTTTTATTTATTACTTTTCACTTTATCTTGTCAGCTGATTCTTTCCACAAGTTCTTGAAGATTGAACTATTTAATTTTTATTATGAACCAATCTGGAGGATTTAGAAAATTTATTAATATCTGATTTATTTGGAGAAAAAAAGCAAGTGCTTTTATCACAATATCACAACTCCCTTGAAGACCTTTCCTAGATTTACAATAGTATTTCAAAGGATTAATTTCTAAAACATGGCATGTATGCATCATACAACATTCACTGAAGTAACTCCCATAACTGTGAAATGGATTAAACACCCTAGGCTGTGAAATATTACCCTATTGGGCAACAGTAATAGGCCCTTGAGATGTTTAATATGTTCCAAATATTAATTTTGTGCTACATCTCCACTCTAGACCTTTCCTACCTTTAAATCCATCTTTCTGGGACAAAATTCCAAAATGTTGCATGCAAGCATCATGCAACAACTTGGAATAACCTCGATTAAGTTCAGTGGGACAACAATAACAAGATCCTCAGACCTTCAATATGTTCCAAATAGTCTATTTCTGCAACAACTCCCCTGAAGACTTTTCCTAGATTTACAATAGTATTTCAAAGGATTAATTTCTAAAACATGACATGTATGCATCAGACAACACTCACTGAAGTAACATTAAACACCCTAGGCTGTGAAATATTACCCTATTGGGCAGCAATAATAGTCCTTTGAGATGTTTAATATGTTTCAAATATTAATTTTCTGCTACATCTCCACTCAAGACCTTTCCTACCTTTAAATCCATCTTTCTGGGACAAAATTCCAAAACAACTTGGAATAACCCCAATTAAGTTCAGTGGGACATTATAAATAGTCCCTTGAAATGTTTAATATGTTCCAAGACCTTTCCTAGATTTACAATACTATTCAAAATTATTAATTTTTCAAAAAATGGCAGAAGACAGGAAGAAACAATGTATACAAAATACATCTATATTTAAATATAGTATTATTTTTATTACAGATTTTTACAAACATATATTTCAAGCACAAATATTTTTTCGAAACATATTTCAAATACAAATATTTTGTGAAACATATTTCAATTAAAGTTATTTAAAAAATACAGAAAACAAAAATCAGGTCAGATCAATATATATATATATATATATATATATATATATATATATATATATATATATATATATATATATATATATATCTGAAAACTAATATAAACTAATGCTTAGAATTGTATAAAAGTAAAAAGAACGCCGGTTTATGTGTAATTCCAAGTTGTTGTGTGCAATATCTCGAGAAATTGCTATTCCAAGTTGGAGCCAACGGCCATGCAATTTCTCGAGAAATAGCGCAACAATTAGAAATTCCAAGTTGCTGCGCGCAATTTCTCGAGAAATGGCGTATTCCAAGTTGGAGCCCAATAGCAACCAACAGTGTATTGCAGTGCACATCCGCAATAAGAACCGGAAGTCCACAGCTAGAACCACTGCCAAACATCCACGCTTGGAACTAATTCAAGAGTAATTTCCCTTTATTGACATTAGTACGACGAAGAAGAACTAGAACACCGAAAGAGATAATAAATATGTTACCTCTGTCTCTTCAAGTAAAGTAAAATAACAATATTTCTTTGTGCACGGAGTCCTGTAATATAAATTAATTTTTTTTTCTCACGGCTAAAGCAAAGGCATATGAAAAATCTCTCTCTCTCTCTCTCTCTCTCTCTCTCTCTCTCTCTCTCTCTCTCTCAGATACGCACGCGATAGCAATTAACTAAGGGCACCATTAACCGCACCTTATGGAGCGTATTATGCCTGCACAAAACTGAGGTGAAATTAAGGGAAATTTTGGAATCTCTATTAATATAGATAAACTGAGTCTGACCAACAAACAACTCCTAGTACAATGGACTTAATTATATTTCGTATTGCAGGCTTCCTTGTACCATCCTCACCTCAAACTTACGCAAATAGTTTAAGAATGTTTAAAAATATTGACAAATCTCGCATACATATCTCATAAGAAATATCTGATCCTTGTAGCCCTATTCAAATTAACGAACCAAACCAACTTCATACATAAAATACCATTCTCTAGGTAAAATCTTTAATAGCAAATTTGAAATTTCGTGTGCTGCGTAAATCGACATATTTCATATTGTTCCTGATTTTCATGTTATTTTACTTACATCATAGATTCACGCACTTAAGCAATACAGTACCGTATCAATGTTTGCATCCGTGCTCAGAACAAATGCTAATATTTCTCTTTGTTAAAGTCTTGGTCATAAATATTTCCTTTCTTACACATCTGCATACGTCACGTTATCTCCATGTATATTTTTTTCATAATTAGATATTCCAGTTTATCAGTTTTATTCTTAACACATTGTTCACAAGAAATTTGTTCCTATTTACCTAAACTCGCTTCTTTCAAACGATGCATCTGCGCTCAGAACCATGATTTTCTTATCTCTGCTTGTCACAACACAGGTTGATGCCAAAATAAAAATCAGTATAACTATTGTTTACAATAACCATCTGATACTAACAACAAGAAAACGAATGAATTAATCCTTCTCTTATAGACACAACTCGTATCATGAGGATGTATAGCAAACAATCGAACAAAGTTTGCTCATTACTGCATGCTGACTTATAACATCCGTGCCTAGAACCAACAATTCTTGGTGAAAGAAAGTTTATAAAATGTAGAGTTCCAATAATGGCACATCTTTCAGAACATATGACAATAAGAATCAAATCTTTATTACCGCACGGATGTTATAAGTCAGCATGCAGTAATGAACAAACTTTGTTCGATTGTTTGCTATACATCCTCATGATACGAGTTGTGTCTATAAGAGAAGGATTAATTCATTCGTTTTCTTGTGGTTAGTATCAGATGGTTATTGTAAACAATAGTTATACTGATTTTTATTTTGGCATCAACCTGTGTTGTGACAAGCAGCGATAAGAAAGTCATGGTTCTGAGCGCAGATGCATCGTTTGAAAGAAGCGAGTTTAGGTAAATAGGAACAAATTTCTTGTGAACAATGTGATAAGAATAAAGCTGATAAACTGGAATATCTAATTATGAAAAAAAATATACATGGAGATAACGTGACGTATGCAGATGTGTAAGAAAGGAAATATTTATAACCCATACTTTAACAAAGAGAAATATTAGCATTTGTTCTGAGCACGGATGCAAACATTGATACGGTACTGTATTGCTCAAGTGCGTGAATCTATGATGTGAGTAAATTAACATGAAAATCAGGAACAGTATGAAATATGTCGATTTACGCAGCACACGAAATTTCAAATTTGCTATTAAAGATTTTACCTAGAGCATGGTATTTTATGTATGAAGTTGGTTTGGTTCCTAGCGGGGATGTTATCATCGATGAAGTAAATATCCGTATTCTACATGTTATCGGCGTATGATTGTGATGAGAACGTGAATTGATATGCGGTAATAAAGATTTGATTCTTATTGTCATATGTTCTGAAAGATGTGCCATTATTGGAACTCTACATTTTATAAACTTTCTTTCACCAACAATTGTTGGTTCTAGGCACGGATGTTATAAGTCAGCATGCAGTAATGAACAGACTTTGTTCGATTGTTTGCTATACATCCTCATGATACGAGTTGTGTCTATAAGAGAAGGATTAATTCATTCGTTTTCTTGTGGTTAGTATCAGATGGTTATTGTAAACAATAGTTATACTGATTTTTATTTTGGCATCAACCTGTGTTGTGACAAGCAGAGATCAGAAAGTCATGGTTCTGAGCGCAGATGCATCGTTTGAAAGAAGCGAGTTTAGGTAAATAGGAACAAATTTCTTGTGAACAATGTGTTAAGAATAAAGCTGATAAACTGGAATATCTAATTATGAAAAAAATATACATGGAGATAACGTGACGTATGCAGATGTGTAAGAAAGGAAATATTTATGACCAAGACTTTAACAAAGAGAAATATTAGCATTTGTTCTGAGCACGGATGCAAACATTGATACGGTACTGTATTGCTCAATTGCGTGAATCTATGATGTAAGTAAAATAACATGAAAATCAGGAACAGTATGAAATATGTCGATTTACGCAGCACACGAAATTTCAAATTTGCTATTAAAGATTTTACCTAGAGCATGGTATTTTATGTATGAAGTTGGTTTGGTTCCCAGCGAGGATGTTATCATCGATGAAGCAAATGTCCGTATTCTACATGTTATCGGTGCATGACTGTGATGAGAACGTGAATTGATATGCGGTAATACAGATCTGATTAATTTTGTCATGTGTACTGAACTATGTTTAAGTATCGTAAGTCTTTTTTTTTTATATAATTATCTTTCAACAGGAAATCTTGGTTCTAGGCACGGATGTTACAATGGCAAAATTAAAACCTTCATGTAATTTGTTGATTTTGCTAAATATCACTTTTCTCAGAGATATAATTTTAAGCACTTTACTAAAAACTAGTTTTGTTAAACTGCATAACGCATATAGACATCAAAATTGGGAAACGAAAGCATTACAATATTGGATCATACGAGACATAAATTATCTTATATATATATATATATATATATATATATATATATATATATATATATATATATATATATATATATATATATATATATATGCAAACCTAGCCACCTATCTTATGAAGGATTTATATGGAGAATAACCGATAAAATAAAATATACATGAAGACACAACATGTAGTAATAAATTACTGCCATATTGTGTGTTGTTGTTGTTGTTGTTGTTGATGATGATATTCTGCTATATTGTGAAAAGCAAGAAGATGGAATATATTGTTAATTTAAATAATGCAAAATGAAAACATAAATCTACAAGGTTGCCGTCAGTATAAATTAAAATATATATTCACTTCTCATTCAGGTAATTAGTAGATTTTCTGCCAGTGCTTCCCAGAATATGACCTAATTGCAGTTGAGCCGATGTAAGTTTATCTGAAGAATTTCAATTTCATTAGGAAAACCAGTAAAGAAGTAACGGGTATTTTCTTAAATGTTAAATATGATAACTTTAAATACGATTAAGGGGCCTACATCAATAA
The DNA here is from genome assembly GCA_030141615.1 of Unio pictorum. Taxonomy (NCBI): domain Eukaryota; kingdom Metazoa; phylum Mollusca; class Bivalvia; order Unionida; family Unionidae; genus Unio; species Unio pictorum. Next base: position 7,191,309 of record JARLTB010000123.1, read on the forward strand.
CAAGCTGCCAATAGTTATGCTATATCAATAGTTGTGCAATGATTATATATTTAATGTGTTAATGAACGACAATAATAATAATAATAATAATAACAATAATAATAATAATAATAATAATCAAGAAAAATGTCATAAGTACCGGACTCAATATTGCTTCGATATTCGTTTTATGTATGACTATTGGTTCCCAGCGCAGATGTTGAGTGGTTCTGAGCAGAGATATTTTGGTTCCTATCGCGGATGTGAGCTACATAACCCTACTCCACAGGCTAGGACTTAGGATGAAACACATGAGAATGCATACTGGAGAAAAACCATTTACATGTGAATTTTGTGATTTGAGGTTTACTAGCAGTGGTGATCGAAGTAAACACATGAGAAAACATACTGGAGAAAAACCATTCAAGTGTGAAGTTTGTGAGACAAGATTTACGCAGAGCAGTAATCTAAACGTGCACATGAGGATACACACAGGGGAAAAAACATTTAAATGTGAAGTATGTGATGAAATGTTTAGTCAAAATCAAAATAAGATGCAACACATGAGAAAACATACTGGAGAAAAACCATTCAAGTGTGAAGTTTGTGATTCAAGATTTACGCAGAGCAGTAATCTAAAGGTGCACATGAGGATACACACAGGGGAAAAACCATTTAAATGTGAAGTATGTGATGAAATGTTCAGTCAAAATGTACATAAGATTCAACACATGAGGATACATACAGGTGAGAAACCGTTTAAGTGTAAAGTTTGTGATAAAATGTTTACTCAGAATGATCCATTAAAGCGTCACATGAGGATACATACTGGAGAAAAACCATTTAAATGTGAAGTATGTGATGCAAGGTTTACTTCCGTTAGTAATCTAAATAGTCACATGAGGATACATACTGGAGAAAAACCATTTAAATGTGAAGTATGTGATGCAAGGTTTAGTTCCGTTCGTGATCTAAATAGACACATGACAATGCATACTGGAGAAAAACCATTTAAATGTGAAGTTTGTGATATGAGGTTTTCTACCAGTCGTAATCGAAGTGCACACATGAGAATGCATACTGGAGAAAAACCATTTACATGTGAAGTTTGTGATATGAGGTTTAAACACAGTAGTAATCGAAGTGCACACATGAGAAAACATACTGGAGAAAAACCATTCAAGTGTGAAGTTTGTGATGTGGGGTTTTCTACCAGTGGTAATCGAAGTAAACACATGAGAATGCATACTGGAGAAAAACCATTTAAATGTGAAGTTTGTGATATGAGTTTTTCTACCAGAGGTAATCGAAGTTCACACATGAGAATGCATTCTGGAGAAAAACCATTTAAATGTGAAGTTTGTGATATGAGTTTTTTTACCAGAGGTAATCGAAGTTCACACATGAGAAAACATACTGGAGAAAAACCATTCAAGTGTGAAGTTTGTGAGACAAGATTTACGCAGAGCAGTAATCTAAAGGTGCACATGAGGATACACACAGGGGAGAAACCATTTAAATGTGAAGTATGTGATGAAATATTCAGTAAAAATCAAAATAAGATGCAACACATGAGAATACATACTGAAGAAAAACCGTTTAAATGTGAAGTATGTGATGAAATGTTCAGTCAAAATGCAGATAAGATGCAACACATGAGAATACATACTGGAGAAAAACCGTTTACTTGTGAAGTATGTTATGCAAAGTTTGCTTACAGTTGTAATCAAAATAAACACATGAGGATACATACAGGTGAGAAGCCATTTCAGTGTGAAGTATGCGATAAAATGTTTAGTCAGAATGTACATTTAAAGGTTCACATGAGGATACATGCTGGAGAAAAACCATTTTAATATGAAGTATGTGATGTAAGGTTTAGCCAGAGTGCACTTATAAACAAGTATTTGAGAGTATACACTGGAGAAAAACCATTTATGTAAGAAGTATGTGATGCAAGGTTTAGTAAAAGTGGTCATTTACAAGCGCACATAAGGACACAGACAGGAGAAAGCCATTTAAGTGTGAAATATGTGCCAAAATGTTTTTCGATCGTGGAAATCTCAAGAAACACATGAGAAAGCATAATGGAGAAAAACCATACAAATGTGAATTATGTTATAAAATGTTTAGTCAGAGCAGAAGTCTAAAGGTGTATATGGAGATACATTACAATTAATTTTACTATATGTTCTCTAGAAATAGTTCTCAGTACTGACCTTTCAACTGTGTGACAATCAATACAAATCATGTTAATCTAAAATACATCCAAAGATGACTTCACTGTGGAGTTCATGTCAAGGGTTCACCGGCAGATTTTTAAGCAAATGCACTGTAAACAGAATAGCGTGTACAAAGAACAGATTTTACTTCCGGATCATCACCAAGGCCATATTACTCAATGTGCACTGTCACCAAAATACACACAGACAACCACTCTCTCAGCTCATATTCTCAAGAATAAACAATTACCTTGAAATCCCAACCAAAAATGCATCAATATAACTCTCTATCACCACCAAAATAAGAGAGGAAAAAAATGTTATAAAAATAGACTAGAACTACATTCGTGGGTACTGAACTGGAAATAATAATTGTGATGTGATTCCATAAGGAAAAACCATTTAAGTGTGACGTCTGTGATAAAATTTGCAGTCAGAATGACTATCTGAAGGTGCACATCAGGATTCATGTGCAATTAGGCATAGTCATGAGAATGTGCACATGGAAAAGATGTTAGAAGTGTGAAGCTTTTATTAAATGTTTAGTTAATAAAATGAGAGCCTGATTCACAGTACACATGTGGATGCATACATGGAGAAGAAATATTTATTGTGTATACCTGCATATAAACTCAATACTTGGGAAATAATAAAAGCCAGGAAGAACTTATATGTGGCTACTTATCCGCGGGCAAGGTCAAAATGTTACAATTTTCAAGTTTGTTGTCTTCCATAATAGATGTAAATCTTGGTACACAAGAAATTAAAACATTTCCATATCCCATGACTTTATATTCATGTAAGAAAATACATTTTTCCATATCCCATGACTTGTATGCATGAAAGGAAATACATTTTTTCCATATCCCATGACTTGTATTCATGTTAGAAAATATATTTTTGGTGTCTCAACACTTTGCATGTGCATAATTTATGATTTCCCCAACAAGTCATTAAATAAAGATAAATAAAGACTTCATAATTCATGGGCGCCTTTGAGTTTATGCAGGAGAAGAGGCTGTGTTATAATGATAACTGATTACACAGTGCAAATCATGCTAAGCATTACTTAAATTTCTTGTTTATTCCCAAAAATATTAGATGCAGATGTTGTTTTACTCTTTGTTTCTACAAAATCACATTCCCCAAGTTCACATTTCAGGTACAGTAACTAATACATAGCATTTACGTAGATCCATGCACTAACGAGTTTACATTTTCCTGTGATATAAACGATCCTAAAAATTTTAATAATCATCATGAAAGGGTACACACATTTAATTGTACAAGGCACATGACCAGCTTCTAATCTATTCACATAACTTGTCCATGTGCATGAAAGAATGGTAATAATAAAGACTAAAATTTTTCATATAGATCACCAAAGATCATCGTCAACCCATTTCACTTTGTATTTTCGATGGAAAAATATCAACATTTTTCACACACTGAAAAGTTGGTTGTATCAGAGTCTCTTTTATTTAAAATGGCAGGTTAGTCTTTAGTTTTCAGCAATTCAGGCCAGTTAACTGTTTAAACCCTTCAACTGATATGGATTCATGCAAATTTTGATTGATGTCAATTGCATCACTTTGCTGTGTAATTGTCTTGTACCTCATAATATTAGTAAGATTACCATTGTTGTGTAACATGGGATGTAAGATCACTAATGTCAGTGATGATTTAGTTTATACGATGTATTAATGTGAGCAGAACACATTAATCTTGTGTGTATCATATATTTGAGAAACAAAAACATATCCACAGGTTTAACGAGCAAATTGCCATGGGTACTGCCATTATATGTCACATGGTACATCAGGCATTACATGTCTGTGAAATCGTCCGACTAGTCTTGGCTTTTAGTGTTTAGATTGGGTGTTTATAATTGTACTTGTATTAATGATTTTATCATGGCTATAAAATCAAATTATAAAACTGGTGGTGGAACCTTATATCAAGTCGAGTGCCGTAAAACAGTTTAGCAAAATTCAATAGATGGAATAGATTTCAAAGACGGAAAATACATTCACGTCTATCATCACGATTAGCCTTTTGATACCACTGATTGTGGTGTCATTAGCATCTAAAACAACTCTACAAAGTTTATGTATTCTTCGTACTCTGGACACTGCGAGAGAAACTAAATTCGACCACTCGATGCGATCATCTACGATCCATACAATCATATCGGATATAGTCAATCCCAGTGAAGAATGTATCATCATTGTGTATCCTAGCGTCTATAGAGATTTATCAGCGCACAATGCATCTTCGACAACACTGATATCAACCAACACAATATCATTTAACACGAGAATCTTCTTCTCAGTCTGTCCTGGGATATCAACATCGATATTCTGTCTTCATGTATCCGTAGGCCTATAACACAATGGCACTGGACGTGTTGCGAATTTTTCTTTCTGCGTGTCAAATAACTTCATCTGAAGCGTGTCTCTGTTTATCTTTCTACTTGCCACTATCAAATCGTTTGGTCTCCACACTTCCCAAAAATCATTCAGTGGGGTTTCTGAAATTATTTCACGTGCTATTTCACACAGGAATTTATCCAGTTGTAATCTAATTAATTTTTTTAACTCAGTTTTTTATCAAGAGATCTATGATCAGTGTTACTTTCTTCATAATAATCTACAAAATTCTTCAGCCAATCATGCAGAGACAAACCGACAAATGGTGGTGGTTGACTATGATCGTCAAACATTATGACAGCTGTATTGTTCGGTAACAACCATCCGAGAAACAATTTTAATATCTCTAACGACACTGTGCATATCACATCCCAAATAATAATTTCAGGAATACATTTCCCGTCCATTCGATCAGGAGTCTATGAGTCATCTTTCCATCGAAAGAAACTGTGATCAGTGCAAGCATGAACTCCTCACTGTTTCATCTCTCTTGCAAGTCTGTGTGTTGGTGTTAGCACAATCATGTTTGATTTCCCTCGAAATTATTCGATTCGTCTTCCCTGTCCCACCACAACCGTTTAAGTAAATGGTTTTATATCTACATATTGGATCGGATAACGAAGGGGCTTTCCATAGTTTTGATATCAGATTATTTTTAATGTAATTGTTTTCAATCGTAACATCTGCTGATTTCGAATAATCTCGCAACATTTCTTTTTTTGTTCTCCATGATCCCCAACACTAATCACCAATCCTAATTGGAGCCCCTTTTTGATTTTTTTTTTTTGATTCGTTTAATACTTCTGTTATCATCGCTACTGTTTTTGGAAATTTTCATATCTTTTCTAGCTCAGTTACATTTTGAATTGTTGCCTCATTATCCCTGACTGCTAGTGCTCATTCATTTTCTTGCGTGTAAGAACTGTCAATTTGTTTCCACGCAACGCATTTACAAAATACTCTATTATTCATTCGCTACACAATTTATCCTCCCTGAAAATGTCAACAGCAACATGTTCATTGGTTTTAATTTCTTTTATCGTATAGATCCCATAAAGAACCGTGGTCACTGGATAAGCTCTTCCGTAATACGATTTGTCAGTTCCACTCAACACTCCTGGTTTGGAATCCTGACTCACAGTGACAGTCTTTTTATTTTTCTATACAGGAAGAAAATTTGTCGTGTATAATCCAATTTCCTGTTTCTGAATGGAAAATAAATTAACTTCTAAAAAAAAATTCTTTGGTCAAGATGCGATATTATTAAAGCTGCTTTTTGGTCGTTCATGGTAGCATCAACACTACCATCAATTCGAAATGTTGACCAACAATGAAATGCTTCGTCGCTCATAAATTCGTTAAACCCTTCATGTTTCTTTACACAGCATGATTCACCTATTAGACCTTTATTTGGTACATCTACGGATACTCTATCAAGATTGAATTTAATATTTTTGCAGGGGTTCATGCATATTTTAATTAAAACAAGTATTTAAATAAAGAATTTATATATAATGAATCACTGTAAATGACTTATGATAGGATCAGTAACTGTTTGTAATAAATCGTGCAGAAATTCTGTGGATATCATTAACAGAGTGTGCGACGAGGAAGCTTAGGTCCGAAACCATGCATACGATGTGGTGTTGGAGTACTAGGATTCAACAGCTGTGTCTGTTTTGTGGTGGTAAACGATACTGGGAGCTTAAGCGGTATTATGATAAACGAATCAAAGACTCTTTCCGTGACTCTGAGAAAATCATAAGAACACCTCAAGACTATATTACTAGATTCTTAATAAACAATAATTAAACCAAATAATTAATTAGACAAATAATATGTGTGTATATAAATGAACCAAGAATTTTAACCACATCACGTGATCATCAACTATCAAGCGTCTCGTAATGGTGTAGCCAGACACCGCAAGCTGAAAAACCATTAGGTGTTGTCAACAATCAGTGGTATCTTAGATTTAATGCTGGAGGAAAAAAACATTATTGTCATAGATTTGCGTTCGAATGTTACTTTGGGATTATCAAAGATGGTCTTGTAATTGGTCACATTAATTGTATAAGAGCTGATAATTCTTTAACTAATCTTCGAGCTATCACTCACAGTGAGAATACCAAACGCGGATTAACTGGAATTTACCCCCCCCCCCCCCAAAAAAAAAAACGCAAAATCTGTCAAATCTATAAATGTTGATACGGGCGAAGAGAAACGTTTCAATCAATGACTGAAGCCAGCAAGTATTTTGATATTTGTATGCCTTCGGTTAGACGTGTTGCAGAGAAAATAAAAATTCTGCGCTTTCCAAACGATTTGGGCAAAAAATTCAATTTACATACATCTAAATTCCATTTTTGTTACACGCGAAATAACTCATGTGTGTATAACACCGAAGGGAAGTAACTCAGTAATGTGTGTATAACCCTAACACAGAAGGGAATTAACTCATTTTGTAATGTATATATAATCCTCTAACACAGATAACTCTTGTTATTGTTACGGAAATACCCTACATGAACTCATGGTAATAATAACATATTATCTCTCAATTCGTTCTCCAATCTATTATTTTTATTTATTCTGTCAGAAAACGATTCAAATAAATAAGTATTTACAACTACAGTATTCTTTTTTTTAATACTTCTGTCAGGTATCTTGATTTGTTTAGATTCTGTCAATAATCACAATTAAATAAAACGAAAGTACAAATCACACACTCTTGTTGTTGATTTCCGTGTATTAGTCAGCTTATATATAGCCGGTCTTCTTGTGGGGGCTCCAAGCCTTTATGATCTAAATTCAACTGAAAAACTCCGTCACACTGTCACATGGTGTGAATGTCTCTTTTTTCATTCTCTCCGGATGATTTTTATGTGGGAGAGTGCTTCAGCTGAATGAAGAGGAGGATCCCCTGTAAATAGTTGCATATAATCATTTGTATGTGCCGTCCTATATATTTGTAAATAGTTGTATATAGTTGTATATAATTGTATATAGTGTAAAAAGCTGTAAATAATTGTATATACCGTATATAACTGTATATAGTGTAAATACTTGTATATATTTGTATATAATTGTACATGTTATATGTACTCTCGTTGAGCCTGTTTTTTTTGTGACTGGCTTTTCAAGGGTACATACGGGAAATGTGCTGTCATATATATACCTTATATACATATATATATATATATATATATATATATATATATATATATATATATATATATATATATATATATATATATATATATATATATATATATGTTGTGTCGTCATGCATCAAACACGCCTTCTGAAGTTCTAATCTGTTAATTGACATGGTTAGATGCTCACACAAAGGTTGTTTTTCGTGCTGCCTCTAGGCTCACTCAGATGTGTAGGCACCTTTGGGGATTACATGGGGATATGTTGTCTTATATATGTGACCTCTGAACTTGTAGCATGTGAAGGCATTTTATGAGTTCACATGGGGTCTTTCATATATATGTATATATCTACCGTGATAAAATGTCTATGGCACCTTAAAGCGGATAGAGATTATGCCGTATTGTAAATTTTATATATATATATATATATATATATATATATATATATATATATATATATATATATATATACGCTTGAAAAAGAATACGAATCAAAATTGACCCCCTTTTTTGGTATATAAATATGTTAGATATATTAATATCATAAAATGAATTACGAAAATATAAACGACATAATAAATGCTTTTATAGATTTTAAAAAATCAAGAAATACAATTATCAGATAAATTAGATTGTGATCATATTTACTCTGATTTTCAATATCTCGAATATTTAGCGCAAAATAACAGGTACGTACTTCCGTCCCAGTACGGGTTTATTAAAAAAATACAAGCCGTTAACGAAAAAATTATCATATAACAGCGATGGAAATAAATTCATTCCGCTATTTACCGCAGTAGAAAAAGTTAGATCTGAACTCAGTAGACAATATGAAGTTTAGAAAAACGATAAATTCCAGAAAAAAAAATATTAGAAGAGCTCATTAAACACAACAACAGACTGATATGAAGATAAAAACGAAATATAGTAACACGCTACCAGGAAGTTTGAAAACAAAACACAACAACACGCTGACAGGAAGTTTCAATGGCTTATTGAATGTGATATTGTTTTTAGCACCGCGTAACACGGAAGTAAAATACTGGGAATTCGTTTTCGGTGATAAAATCACTGTGAAACTCGTTTATCATTGAGATCTTTTCGGTGATAAAAATCACTGTGAAAATCCTTATTTGTTGCGAAATCGAAAAAAAAAACAGAAATTGCCTTTGTTGTCATGGGTTTGTTAGCTGCTACAATTAAATCATATCATATAACAATAATGGTAGGAAAATCATTAACAACCAGACTAGCTCGAGTGCGATTATAAGCAATAAAGAGATTGATCCCTGTGAGAGATTCTGTTAGAAATAAATTACAAGCTCGACATGAATCTCAAGTTGATTTTGCAACAGGTGCTGAACAATTATTCAAACCTGTTACTACAAACACAAAAGCGGTTATATACGGAAAAGAAAGACAATAAATAAAGAGATGTGTTATTCTTAAGCTTGAAAGAATCACAAAAGAAACTAAACAAACATCAAAGCTTTTACAAAATCTTCCTCCCAAGGCAAGACTTCAAATTGGTCTAAAAACAACCGTTGAAGAAACAATAAAAGAATTACGACATAAATTTACCGAGGAAACTTTAGCATATATCCATAAAAGTGATCTAAAAGATTTTATCAAATTTGTTGCTACGGGATATTACGATAAAAATAAAAGGTTGAAACCAGGACATAAGAAATATATCAGAGATGCGCGCCATTGGATTGATGTACTTTATAAAATAAGATCGAAAACAAGCAGAGTTGATACAAAAAGTGCACCGTACATAGGATACTATGGTACGGTAGATAAAGTATTTGGTCAATATGAAACACTAAAAGAGCAAGAAATAGAAACACTTAAACAGCGAAAGAAAAAACAACGAAGATAAGAGAGCGTAAAAAGAAAAACAGCAAAAAGAAGAATTAAAACAGCGAGAAGAAGAATTAATACAACGAAAATCGCAAAGAAAAAAAAATTATGCAAAACAAGAGTCTTTCTCATCTCAACAAAAATAATTAACAGATGATGATTTAGAAAGAATTAATAGATCATAGGAATCTCTACAAAAGAATATGATGATGCACAAGGTGCAACTGGTACTACCGATAAGGGAGTTTCTAAGAGTGTAATTCCATGTGGAACCCATAGTAGTGGTTGTATTTCCTGTCTTAATAATATTCTCTCCGACATAGCACGATTAGAAATTCTCATGGTGGGTAAACGAGCCGGAAATAACTCACAAGAAATAATTAATGAAGCCGCTGATATCTGCTGACGACAATTTGAAGGTGGTGTCATGGATATTGGTGTATATCGATAATTTATCGATGAACTCGTTGATGATTACCATAGTGACTAATTGTCACCCGAATAGATAAATAGCATTTAAATAAACGATCTTACACTACACCAGTATAAACCAACCACGAATTACGTAGTAAATTCACGAACTATTTATAAAGTGTATTATGGAGATGGTTTCGGTAATGTTATTCAAGGGTTATTTGCAAGGATGGATCCAAAAATAGCACCAATCGCAAACAATTATGGATGAAATCTATCGATGTTATTCGTGATAAGGGTATTAGCACTGTTGGTGATGTTGCCGGTAAAGCATTTACCAAGGCCTAAGAAAAACTAATAATGCTGATTCGACGACGAAAAAAAAATCATCACTGGGAAAACTATCATCTACGGAGATTATGCCTGCGAGTGTTAGCAAAATAATAAAAAGCGTGGTGGATCAAAAAATAGCAGAGCAAATAAATGAAGGGTTTGATGCTCAGGGGAATATTACTGTATATATCATAGCGGGAAGTGGTTTAAAATCGCGATTTAGATCGAGAAATATATAATAAAATGTTCAAATCTTTACCCGACCCAGCCTTGGATATGGATGCCCCAGTCCTCAAGAATGATTCTGAACGCGATTATCAATCTTATTCCTTTAACGCAATACAACCAAATAGTCGATCAAGAATCGAACTTCAGGTTCAAGATACAAGCAATTACTTTCTACCCGCTGAAGAATTTATCGAAGTAGAAGGAGAACTTGTAACATAAGTTGCAGAAAATACGCTATATAACCCAAATTTGCCATAGATATATGATTCATGGAAGAGATTGAATCTATAGAGCATGATGTTGATGTTGCCCCAACAATAGTGGGCTTATCGAGATATTATGATGATTATACAAGATCGGCTGGACCATCTATGACGTTCGCTAAGGATATTACTAATAATGCTGATCATGATCAGTATATTATAAGACAACCAAGAAATCTTGCTGATACTGCTAATGTTGATGCCAAAAATATGAAAATTAACAGTAGTCCTATTTACAACCTAGGGTTTGCAACACGCGTATCAATGTTGCAAGGTCCGCGTAGATTATTTTCATGCGCGATTCTAATATCTCATATTTTCGGATATTGCAGAAATGTTAGAAGGGTGATCTTTGGAACGAATCATACAGTAGTCCTAGTGCGAAAAGGTGATAATAATGATGCAATCTGGCATGGTGATGGTTTGCTGATGCTAAAGTAAATATAACAAAACTTTCATTGTGGATGCTAGTAATGACTCCATCAATCACCGCAGAGCAAAAATTACTATCATTTATGGATACCGGTGGTAAATCATTACTATCATGGCTAACAACAACAACAGATATTATGGAGACTTCTGTTAACGGTATAATTACATGGCACATGGCATAGCAACCAGGTGTTTCTGCGCCACGGCATATATTTGTTGCGATACAAGATAAGACTCGATTAAATTCACAAACGCACAGCCATATGATATTATTTTTAAATAGTTTTCAAACGTTAGCTGGAAACACATCGTTTGATGCACATTGCCAATTTGAAGGTGGGGTTATACATTCAGTCGAGTATATCTGGTGGGGAAAACATCGACGAAAACACTGAGAAAAACCACGAACCCACTGAAATCTTCTGGAAATCTTGACATATTATAGAGACTCGAATACTATCTGACTGAGCTCAAATAGTAATGACGTACCACCTTAGGCCCTTGACATATGTTAAGTCAATGTTTAATATTATTCACAAATCATTTTTTAGCGAGGATAAGTTATTAAAATCATATATTTCTCATTATTACTAACGTACAGTACCTCTCAAAATCTGCGATCCATATGAAAAGCAAAAGTGACCTTTGTACACAAGTGACCTTTGGAGATAAACCCACTTTCCAAAATTAGCAAAGTTCGTTATCATTATATTAGTATTTTTAATACAATAATATTGTAATATATGGGATCATGCACACATTCAACAAAATCGTAAATGTATAAGCCGCTTGGAGCACAACTACCGAGTACCATTGCATACACGCCAAACTTCTTTAACAAAATGAGACATACACTGAAATGTCAGAAACGATAGGTTTAATGCCTGATGCATTTTGAAATATAAATGAATTGATCAATGATACGAAACAGCCACCCAATTTCACGTCCGGCGACATTTACAACAATTATTTAACTTTGAAATTAGTCGATGGAAAATGAATAATGAACTTTAAAAGTTTACAAAATTACATCTACTTTCAGACTGTAAATGTCAATATATGTTTGCACGATACATCTAAATTGAAGACCACAAACACAATTATCATGAAAAACAAATTACGCTCGTCACAATCAGTAACTAAAATCAACGAAGTTTAAGTTATTTGTATCATGGCGGCGGTAGTTGAGGTGGATAGTTTACATGTATGGCAAGGACAAGACAACCGTGCAGACATGTTGGCGCCTTTTTGTGGAAAACTGAAAATGCTGTGAAAAGAATCTTACTTGGGTCAGCTGGACTGTTAAGACAGCTAAATAAAACAGAGAGGTACGAAGAGAAATATTGAATCTAAACCTCTTGCAGTCCGGCGGCCTTGTGGTTGGAGTGTACGTCGCGGGTGTGGGAGGTCATGAGTTTGAGCCCCGGCCGAGTCATAACAAAGACTTCTGATTTTGTTTACTAACAACTGCCTCGCTACACTCTCAGCATTACGAGGTTAGTTTTAGAACTTGTCGGCTTGGTAACAGGATAATGTGACTGGTGAGACATCATACTACATGTCTGCCACACTGCAGACATTATAGCGATCTTATTGGATAATTGTTAAAGCTACTTTAAACATATAAACCACACACAAACACACATACACATCTTGCAAATAGTAAATAAAGAAATTTAAAATTGGTGATAGCCCTATAAAAAATCATAAATTAATGACTTGCCAAAAACACTGTGCATAAATTGACAAAGGTAGAATTCAAAATCGCAGTTGAAAATGCACCTTTTCAAGCTTTATTTCAAATAAAACGAACAACAATGAGCAAACGTGTCACAAATAAACCGTCAAACTGTACAGACGATGCATCACTTCAGAAGCATATCAGTCATGACAGGTTATTTATTTCTGAGAAGTGCTTAACATTTTTTGAGAAGTATGCACGCAAGGATGCAGTCATTCTAATAACCTAGAAAATAAAACTGTCAGTTGAACTGTCAATTAAACTACAAGTCTAGAGAGTCTCCAAAACTGAAAATTGTTGATAGTAATACACAAAAGAATCAGTTAAAGAGATGACTGATAGCATCGACTTCACATTGGGATAATGTGCATTAAAAAAATATTGTTTCAACAAATTACAAAATATTGGCAGGACAATCAGGTTGAAGTAAAACAGTATTATGATTTAAATGGGTATATTGCAGGTGACTGGATTTAATTTGTCAGTGCAGGAGGAATATTAGATGCAAGTTCTAATTTAAGTTTAAATGGATACTTTGCAAGAAATTATAAAACCCTTTCCTAACTGTAAATTAAAAATGTTAGAGGAACATTGGCCATTGGCAAATATGATGTATAGATTGAAAAAGGAAATGGTATATCAAAAGGGAAAGGAGGCAAAGCATTTTATTTAAGAGTTAAAAAAACATGTTTTTCACATAGGTGAGAGAAAGTAAACTTATTATGTGACATAATGAAGATAGCCGCAACTTGTTAGACGATCACTCTGCAATAAAATCAGATATTGCGAGATCGTGAATTTTAGTTAACAATATGATGCAACGTTTAGCTAAGGAACTAGAATAGGATCATCTCATGCTAAGTGAATCTCCAATTCGGATTTTAACTACTACTATACTTTTATTTTCACTTTATAGTCAGTTTGAACAGAGAAATAAAAGTATTCAATATCTGTTTAATTTTGATGATGTTTTCAACATATGTATGAACTTAAACGAGTTAGATGTTAAAATAGACATACATGTTAATCCTGATTAAACCAGTTATGTGCGCATTAATCTAAATGATTTTCCTTCGGAGATGCAGAACCCCTATATACACATTGGTCAGCTCAGTACATCATACTTTTATTAACATTTCTCAGTATGACCCTAAATGGATACATTCTAAACATCAAGGTCCCTATAAGTACCGATATTTATCACTCCACCACACTTAAAATGTCGACTCGTCGGTGATTAATAATTGGCACAAAAGAGCTAATTGACTAGTAACAATGTAATATTAAGTCAGTTGTGTATTTCATATGAGAATCCATTCCATCTATTTAACTTTCCTGAACTGTTTTACGGCACTCGACTTGATATGAAGTTCCACCACCAGTTTTATAATTTGCTTTTATAGCCATAATAAAATCATTAATACAAGTACAATTATAAACACCAAATCTAAACAAAAAAAAGCCAATATTGAGTTGGATGATTTCACAGACATGTAATGCCTGATGTACCACGTGACATACAATGGCAGTACCCATGGCGATTGGCTCGTTAAACCTGTGGATATGTTTTTGTTTCTCAAATATATGATACACACAAGATTAATGTGTTCTGTTCACATTAATCCATCATATAATCTAAATCATCACTGACATTAGTGATCTTACATCCCATGTTACACAACAATGGTAATCTTACTAATATTATGAGGTACAAGGCAATTACACAGCAAAGTGATGCAACTGACATCAATCAAAATTTGCATGAATCCATGTCAGTTGAAGGGTTTTAACAGTTAACTGGCCTGGATTGCTGAAAACTAAAGACTAACCTGCCATTTTTAAATAAAAGAGACGCTGATACAACCAACTTTTGAGTGTGTGAAAAATGTTGATATTTTTCCATCGAAAATACAAACTGAAATGGATTGACGATGATCTTTGGCGATCTATATGAAGAATTTTAGTCTTTATTATTACCATTCTTTCATGCACATGGACAACAGAACTGGTCATGTGCCTTGTACAATTAAATGTGTACCTTTTCATGATGATTATTAAAATTTTTAGGATCGTTTATATCACAGGAAAATGTAAACTCGTTAGCGCATGGATCTACGTAAATGCTGTGTATTAGTAGCTGAAATGTGAATGTGAGGAATGTGATTTTGTAGTTAAAAAAAGAGTAAAGCAACATCTGCATCTAATATATTTGGGAATTGCACTGTGTAAGCAGTTATCGTTATAGCACAGCCTCTTCTCCTGCATAAACTCAAAGCCACCAAGGAATTATGAAGTCTTTATTTATCTTTATTTAATGACATGTTGGAAAAATCATAAATTATGCACATGCAAAGTGTTGAGACACCAAAAATATATTTTCTTACATGCATTCAAGTCTATAGGATATGGAAAAAATTTATTTTCTTACATGAATATAAGTCATAGGATATGGAAATGTTTTATTTTATTTTGTACCAAGATTTACATCTATTACATGAATATAAGTCATTGTGTACCAAGATTTACATCTATTATGGAAGACAACAAACTTGAAAATTGTAAAATTTTGATCTTGCCCATGGATAAGTAGCCCCATATAAGTTCTTCCTGCCTTTTATTTTTTCCCAATTATTCAGTTTATATGCAGGTATACACAATAAATGTTTCTTCTCCATGTATGCATCCACATGTGTACTGTGAATCAGGCTCTCATTTTATTAACTAAACATTGAATAAAAGCTTCACACTTCTAACATCTTTTCCATGTGCAAATTTTCATGACTATGCCTAGTTTCACATGAATCCTGATGTGCACCTTCAGATAGACATTCTGACTGCAAATTTTATCAAAGATGTCACACTTAAATGGTTTTACCTCATGTGTATCCTCATATGGAATCGCATCACAATTATTATTTCCAGTTCAGTACCCACGAATGTAGTTCTAGTCTAGTTTTATAAAAAAAATTTCCTCTCTTATTTTGGTGGTAATAGAAGAGTTATATTCATGCATTTTTGGTTGGGATTTAAAGGTAATTGTTTATTCTTGTGAATATGAGCTGAGAGAGTTTTTGTCTTTGTGTTATTTGGCGACAGTGCACATTGAGTAATAAGGCCTTGGTGATGATCCGGTAGTAAAATCTGTTCTTTGTACATGCTATTTTGTTTAGTTCATTTGCTCAAAAAAATGCCGGTGAACCCTTGACAAGAACTCCACAGTGAAGTCATCTTTGGATGTATTTTAGATTAACATGATTTGTATTGATTGTCACACAGTTGAAAGGTTAGTACTGAGAACTATTTCTAGAGAACATATAGTAAAATTAATTGTAATGCATCTCCATATGCACCTTTAGACTTCTGCTCTGACTAAACATTTTATAACATAATTCATAATTGTATGGCTTTTCTCCATTATGCTTTCTCATGTGTTTTTTGAGATTTCCACGATCGAAAAACATTTTGTCACATAATTGACACTTAAATGGTTTTCTCCTGTCTGTGTCCTTATGTGCGCTTTTAAATGACCACGTTTACTAAACCTTGCATCACATACTTCACACATAAATGGTTTTTCTCCAGTGTGTACTCTCAAATACTTGTTTATCAGTGCACTCTGGCTAAACCTTACATCACATTAAAATGGTTTTTCTCCAGTATGTATCCTCATGTGAAACTTTAAATGTTCATTCTGACTAAACATTTTATCACATACTTTACACTTAAATGGCTTCTCACCTGTATGTATCCTCATGTGTTTATTTCGATTACCACTGTGAGCAAACCTTGCATAACATACTTCACAAGTAAATGGTTTTTCTCCAGTATGTATTCTCCTGTGTTTATTTAGATAACTAACGTCACTAAACCTTCCACCACATACTTCACATTTAAATGGTTTTTCTCCAGTATGTATTCTCCTGTGTTTATTTAGATTACAAACGTAACTAAACCTTGCATCACATACTTCACATTTAAATGGTTTTTCTCCAGTATGTATCCTCATATGCACATTTCGATTACTACTTTTAGCAAACCTTGCATCACATACTTCACATTTAAATGGTTTTTCTCCAGTATGTATTCTCATGTGTTGAACCTTATGCACATTTTGACTGAACATTTCATCACATACTTCACATTTAAATGGTTTTTCACCTGTGTGTATCCTCATGTGCACCTTTAGATTACTAATCTGCGTAACTCTTGTCTCACAAACTTCACACTTGAATGGTTTTTCTCCAGTATGTTTTCTCATGTGTGCACTTCGATTACTACTGCTAGTAAACCTCATATCACAAACTTCACATGTAAATGGTTTTTCTCCAGTATGCATGAGTATGTGTGCACTCCGATTACCACTGCTAGTAAACCTCATATCACATACTTCACACTTGAATGGTTTTTCTCCAGTATGCATTCTCGTGTTTTATTCCAAGTCCTAGCCAGTGTTGCCACTCCTTAACTTTTTGTATAAATCTTGACCACTCACCAAAAAAAGCCTATAGTCTGAGTCGATATCCCCGCTTGTTTGTACCCCCTTGCCGATTTTAGTAACGAAAAGACTAAACGAGACAAAAAGTCAATAAATCTTACTTAGTTCATTCATTGATTACTAACACGATACCAAATTACATACAATTTGGGCAAGTCTATTTTCCGCAAATAGAGTGACGTCTATGCTCTTACTTGGTTACTCCCGGATACTTCCGTCAATTACGGTAAGATTAAGAGTTATATCCCTTTTCCAATTATTAAAATCAATCTTCTATGTACATACATGTTTATTAATGTATCCGCCCCTTCGCTGAAAATGGACTTGTCCAGGAGCTGGAAATTGATCCGTTAAGCATCAGACGCGCAGACGATAACAGTCTTATGGACACCCTGGTCGCAGTCGGGTTAGAAATTATAAATGAATGAATGAACTGAATAAGATTTATTAACTTTGTATCTTGTTTGTGCTTTTCGTTACTGAATTCGGCAGGGGGTACAAACAAACGGGAATACAGACTCAGACTATAGATGCGTCACACGTTTAATTGGCAATGCCATGGGTTGGGTCGGCATAACGTCACGAGCTTAGCGACCTACTTTCCGCCATATTGCCGAGGTGAAAACAATCGCTTAGTAACAGTGCAGTAGCGTTAGTTATGTTCGATATTACAAACCGTTTTTGTTTACCTATATTTTGTTTCTTATTTCTGTTTTATGTTCCGAAATGTTACATGGTCTTCTGTACATGCAGGATTTTAAACCATATATGTGTGTTTGTCGAATATTTTTTAGACGTAATATATTTTAGGTTGATAAGGTAGGAAGGAAATCTAACTTGGGAAATGATACCACCATATAGTGCAGACTACATTCATCATCTGTCCGCTTATCAATACTCCTTCACCCCAACAAGTGCGACAAAACTACACAATCTGATTTATATTTTATATGGTAGAGTACAATACATGGTCAACATCGTTGACCAGATTCTATTACTGTGATAAGATGTTAACCGTCAAGGTCCTGGTTATAAATTCGTAGAATACTACGAGTTAGCAGGTCATATCTTTAAAGAAAAACTGTCAGTTCTTTCGGTCGATGTTATATTACAAAGACTCTATACATAGTTACGAAAATGATATTTTAAGTCGGCTTTGTCTTACCAAGAGAAAAACTGTGTTCTTTTGTGGGATTTGTTTTGGTATTTCTCCTTTTGCTTGTTTGAGAATTTTAATGACAATCGACTTAGAAGAAGAAAAAAAAGAGAAGCATATTATACGTATCCAGATTTCACTAAAATTTACCATGAACCTCTCATTTTGCTAGGCCTACCCCTACTCCTCCACTAGAATAGGGGGTAAACTCACTCAAGTTCCCAAACGTTAACGCTTGCGTTCATGTTGAAATACTTTACGAATGACCATGTAAATACTCCCATATTTCCTGTCTTTACACATAAAAAAATACTTCTATATTTTTGTTACCTTTACATAAACATGTAAAACGTACATAGGAAAATGCAAAGAAGGACGGCAATTTTTTTTTCTTCTCATTTCAATACAAAATGAATGTAGATTATTTTTTAAACTCGACTTCATCACCTTAGATTCTCAAAACTCTCAAGAATCTGCTTTTCGACCCTGATAGACTTGCGAAATCAATTCGTTTTTATGCTTGCCTGAAGACTGGAATTTAACATGCACCAAAATATTTCTGTATAAAATTTTTAATTAGCATATTATGTTGTTAAACTTTCATGCCGATAATTAGAGAATCCCCTTTTTTTGCTTCAGCGAAAATTGCGGGTCCAATGCTATCTTTTACAAAATGTCTTAGCACTAAAAAAAACTGTCAAGTTTTGCGCGCTGTTTATTTTTAAAGTAGTTGGTTTGTTGGTTCGTTGGATAGATCGATGGACGGACGGACATACAGACAACCATAGATAGATAGATAGATAGATAGATAGATAGATAGATAGATAGATAGATAGAATATTTAATTCTAATCATTAATAAATGCTGATACTATTATATCTTGCCAGTGTTTCGACCTTCAGTGAGAATAAATTAATGTAGATTATTTTTTAATATACAGTAGGTTTGTGAATTAATTTATCATTCCAATACCCCATCCAAGTCTAAAAGTAGTCAACATATGACTGTTTAAAAAAGGACAGTTTTCGGTTTTTAAATTTCCGTTTTTATGTGTATGTGAATTTTAATTAAAACCTGCTAATTACTGCAGTATCCTGGTCGTTCTCATGATTAAAGAGATTAAAAGAAATGGCACACAATCAGAGTAGTCAATCATTTAAAAGAACAATTCAGAGTGGGCACATATAGTTGGCTCGTATGACATATATTTAGTTTGGAGTTTGCATTATAATGGCAAATATGAACGATGGAGTGTCAAGGAAATAAGCGTGGCTCGGTACGATTTATAATCTGCGGAATATGTAAACGACGGAAAAGCTGAGCGGTTAAAGGTAGAATTTGTAGCTTATTTGTTTATTTTAAACCTATAATAGACACTTGTTTATTTCTGTAGTTATTGGCGAGAGAGAAAAGACGTATTTGGTAATTTAGGAAGAGTTTTTAATTATTTAAATTTTTCTTCTACATATGATGGTTTGTGCAAGCACCAACACTGCAAATCTTAGGCATATCTTAAAATGTGTAAATGTTCCCCACACGGCACACGTTACTCAAGTAACTAGAACAATGGCAGTTGTTTTCACCTCGGCGGTCGTAACCATGCACTGAAAATGCCCGGATGTGAGAAAGTGCCCGGATTCCCGACCCAACCCATACACGTATAAATAATAAATTAAATCCTGTAGACTCTTGTGTAAAAATACATAGTGCATGATAGTATTAGGCCTACAAAATCCATTAATAAGACTAATATAAGAGCAAATTTTAGCACTTAGCAGCACAATTCACAGCTATTCTTAGCCATGCAGATAAATGCAAAACAATGCAAGCATCCAAAAAGTGAGTCAGATACCTGAACACAGTAAATTCTTTGTAGACAGCTATTTTAAAAAGACTCGTCCTCACTCAATTCAGCAAAGTCAGCTTGATTTTCCTGTTTGTATTTTTTTCAGTTTCTTGCAATATCGTTTATGACACTTTCCTTCTTTAACGTCCTCGATGACAAGCGCTGATGGTTTCCAATTGTAGCAGCAAGCACCTTGATGTATGATGGCCTCTTTTGGTGACAGCCTGTTGGCTACAGTGTCCCAATGAAGCCTATTTGTCTGCTTTGTCTTTATGAAATTGAGGAAAATTCGTTCAGCACATGCTGAAGAGTGTGGAAACGGCAGCAGCTTACACATGAAGTCAGAGAGAAGTTCAAATTTTTGTTGCTGATTACCGTCCAGAAATGACCTCAGACCATTCCAGAAAAACGGTGGTTCCAAGCCAACCAAATAACTGATACTTTCTCGAGCAAAGTGGAGTGTCCTCCACTGTTCTTCAAATTCATCTTGGACTTCTTCTGGTGCCAACTGTGGAAAGTACAAAGCGAGAGGAACTATTGATGGTCTGTTTCTTCCTGATGGTATGTCTGTTACAGATTTGGGATCAAGAAGTTTCAGTTTGGAAAGAACACTGTCCTGTGAGAGAGGAAATCGGCAACGTATTTGAATGCATAGTTCTTTTAGAAATTTTACGCACATCACTCCGAAACTGAGATTCTTTATCTCCTAGCGGCTGTTTTCATCAGCTGCGAAGTGCATCTTCCTCCGACTTCAGAGAACTGAGTGTTTTATACAAATTTGCGTCAAGTGGTCAATGTCAGATAGCTGTCTTGAGCCGATGACATTTTCTTTTATGAACATTGCAAGTATTGAACGATATTCATCACAAATACTATAGTGCAGTAAGTGCAGTCTAAAATGTTCTAACTGAAACTCTAAATTCATAATGTTAACTTTACGTAGGCTGAAACTCAGACAAAGTAGCATATGCTTTGTGCGAGAAGCATGCATGGTTTGGTAGATCTGACTGGCTCAAATAACTCTATCAATCGAGCTTTCTTACTAGAAGTAAAGCAACAGAGCATCCCATTGATCTAAGATACGATGTATAACCTGTTCACAAGACAGCCATCGTGTTTCGCATAATTTCAAAATATATCTCTTGTATTAATGAAAAATTGTGGTTGCGCTTGCTGCTACGCGAAAAAAAATGTACACGTTTTTTTTAAAAAAAATGCCTCCAACCATGATGGCAGCTGAGTTGTTTCATGGTTTGCACATAGTGCAAAAGACTGGTACACACTTCCCATAAGGAAAACATTTGCAATATTTTTCATAGGAATTTCCTTCTTTTCCAAAGTGTCTTGAAAGATGTGTATAGCCCAAGGCCTTTGGCATCATCTACTTCAATTATGTCGTTCAAAGAGTCGACAATTCTACTTTGTCTTGCGTCAAAGTGTCTTACTAAAGTTGCCAAAATCTGAGAAACTGAAATATCAGTGCTTTCATCAATAATAACAGAAAATGGCTGATTGCGATAGATAGAAACTATTCAGCACTATGATGATATGCTATACCCACCTGAATCACGCAAGTAGTAATATGGGTTGATATGGCAACAATGGGAGATCCAGTCAAAAAGGGCTTGGGCCTGTATAGCGACAAGATTTATAGCGACAATTCAAATCCCAGTCAAAAAGGTCGTGGGCCTGTATAGCGACAATGCATGGTGGGCCTTTATAGCCACAACGGGAATTTAACATGGTGGGCCTGTATAGCGACAAGGGGAATTTAACATGGTGGGACTATATGTCGTCAAGAGGAATTTAACATGGGAATTATTTGGGCCTATCTAGCGTCAAGGGAAATTTAACATGAGGAATATTATTTATATTTGGGACTGTCTAGCGACAAGGAAAAGGGTGGCAAAGAAAGCAAATATGTTCTCGAGGTATATGAGTGGCCATGAAAAGGGCCTTTGGGTACTTCTTCTTCTTTTTTTTCTGCCGTTGTTCCACCACCTTTTGATTTTACCAATGATTCTCTTTTTCTTCTTCTTTTCGTCCTCGGGAATCCAGTCAGGATGTCCCATATCTCTAAACTTATCTTGTATCTTTATCCAATTGTTATTTAATCTTTCAAATTCCTCTTTCTTTTTTTTTTTGTTTTCATTGTCCTTTCTCTCCTTACTCATTTATCTTTTATCTTCTTAACTTCTTCTAATAGCTCATTTCTTATCCATTCTTCGGCTTTCTTGAGCTGTTCCAAACCATTTTGGACATGGGGCCACTCTGTCAAGATATTATCCAAAAAGCACTTTACGTTTTGGACAATATCTATCACTTCCTTCAATGTCTCCACTCTGACATAGGGTGGGTTAATGCAGCCTCGTAACGTTCCGGCTTCTTCTTCTAGCATTCCTTCTAAGAGCTCCCTGGCTATTTTCAGTCTGTTTGCAAAGTCCAGACTGTTCGTAAACTTCCATTCATTATGTAGTCTTTCCACTACATATTCCCCGTCTAATATCCAGAAATAACTGTTTCTTAAATTGTTGAATGAAGTTGATGCTGTCACCATCTTCTATGGTTATTCCGTGGAATGGTTCTAATGAGAGAGAGAGAGAGATAGATAACTAATTAAAGTGATTCGGCCACTAGGGTCTTTTATCACTATTTTACACCACCAACCAATGTGGTGGTGATTTAAATTTCCCGTGGGGAAGGAATGGTGCCACATCCCCAAGGGCGTTTATGCGCACATAGTGCATTATTTGATTACGTCGTCATGTCAAACCCCTAAATAAGGGCTATTGACATGAATGTAAGACCGGGGTGAGTGGGAATAGACCCAACACACACTCAACCCTATCAACCAATCGGTGAGCTTATTACAAGCGAAGGTGCAAAGGCACCAAATAATAGCGAGACAAAAATAGTTTTCTCATATAGCTATGTTGTTGGGTTCTTGACGAGGAAAAGGAGGGAAAGGTCCCGGAGGTCGGCCAGCCGATGTCGTAGATGAATGTCGTTTACGCCGTGAAACGCCCGAGCCATACTTATTTCAAATTCAGTCCAGTTTTGCTAATAGACAAAATAAAACCAATATTGTGTTAGCCACCTGTGCAATTGTATCAAATAAACGAGTCGTAGAATTTTTCTTTAACATCCTAACTATACCAATTTTCTAGTACAATAGTGTATGTATTATAAGTCCCTAACAAATTTATTTAACTAATATGTCTAACTGACGAGTGCTTCTCTCTCTCTCTCTCTCTCTCTCTCTCTCTCTCTCTCTCTCTCTCGCTATATATATATATATATATATATATATATATATATATATATATATATATATATATATATATATATATATATATATATATATATATATGTGTGTGTGTGTGTATATGGTGGTGTTCGGGGTGCTCTGGGAGGGGTAGTAGTTCCTCTGGTGGGTGGCATGTCGTGCTCCTTCGGGAGTAGCTTGCCCATCTTTGGTCCTCACCAGGCGCTCAGCCCTCACCTGTGGCTCCAAGCAGCTGTAAGCATGCACAGCGGCCACACCACGGGCAACGGCTTCGACTGGCCGGCTTAACCAGGTGGAGGGTAGCCGACGGGCCTCAAACCCTCGGTGACTTAGGAGCTTGCCTATCCTTGCATGTAAAGCCAGATTCGGTAGAATGGGCGGAAGAGATCAACTGAGTGATTCAACGACCACAAAGGCGAATCTGCAAACGCTTTGTGGAGAGCGTAGGGTATGACAAGGCACGGAAGACGTCATAACAATCCAATGCAGCCGAAGTAGTCCCCTGCCGTGACGAATCTTCGTTCTAACTACCAAGGCCGAGAGAGTGAGGCTGTCCCTGTGCAACGGCTGTTTCACTGTAATCTCCTTCACGCACAGGTTGTGTTGTGCACCTATCATTCATCCCCATCATGACACTCATCGTTCTTTACCTACACCTACTAAAGTCCTACGGCGATGGGCGACTGGCGACGCAACAGGTGGAGATGACCACTGGGAGTTGTAGTCAGAGACATGTACGTAGGCGACCCTTGAACAAGTGTTCGTTTTGCTCTGTAATCAAGGCAGCAGAACAGTTCGGCAGCATCCAGGGGTGACTGAGTAGACCTTTTTAGGACGGCGCTGCTCACCCTGAATAGAGAGAGGCCTAGAAAAGGTGGCCCAAAAAAAAGCTTGCCTTGTAAAAATCTGGTCAGCATACCGCGGCTGGCAAGATCATTCATATATGCGGTCGAAATAATCGAAGAAAAAAACATTATTATTGGAGCATGGAACATCCATACTCTCATGGACAAAGAAAACGTAGCAAGACCCCACAGGAGAACAGCTCTAGTTTCTAAGGAGCTATCACGCTACAATATTGACATTGCAGCCTTGAGTGAAACCAGGTTTGCAGAAGAGGCTTCTCTTACTGAGCTAGCCAGCGGCTACACATTCTTCTGGAAAGGAAAAGCCCAAAATGAGGACAGGATCCATGGAGTTGGCCTGGCTATCAAATCAAGTCTTCTGTAGCAGCTCCCGGAAATGCCGGTTGGTATCAATGAGAGGCTAATGAAATTGCGAATACCTATAAGCTACAAACGTTACGCAACAATCATCAGTGCATACGCCCCTACCCTATCGAGTCAGGCAGAAACCATTGAGCAGTTCTATACGGACCTCAACTCTGTACTTAACTCAGTTCCAGCTGACGACAAGATCATACTACTGGGGGACTTCAATGCCCGTGTTGGCTGCGATTATGGTCGATGGAAAGGTGTGCAATTTGTTCTTGACCAAATACCCGAACAGCCAACGCTCAACCAACTGGATATTCTACCAAAGATGGATGAATTGGGAAGGGCCATTAAACAAACAAACTGTGGCAAGGCACCTGGAAAGGATGGTATCCCAGCGGAGGTGTACAAGACTCTCAGTAAGCAGTCTCTGGAGGCATTCTACGACGTGCTAATTAGCATCTGGATGGAAGAAGAGATGCCAGACGACCTCCGTGATGCATCAATTGTGACCCTCTATAAAAATAAAGGCACACGTATGGACTGCAGTAATTACAGAGGCATCTCCCTGCCTTCTGTTGCTGACAAAATACTTGCTCACATCTTGCTCAACAGGCTTATTGCAGCAGTGTCAGAAAATAAACTCCCCGAGTCTCAGTGAGGTTTTCGCCCAGACCGCAGCACCGTTGACATGATCTTCGCAGTGAGACAAGTCCAAGAGAAGGGCCTTGAGCAGAACATGAATCTATATGCTGTCTTCGTGGATCTGACAAAGGCTTTCGATACGGTCAACAGAGACGCACTGTGGGTAGTACTCAAGAAACTTGGTTGTCCTCAGAAGTTTACCAACCTCATCCGGCTCCTCCACGTTGACATGAATGGAGAGATTCTCTCAGACGGTGAACCCTCCGAGAAATTCCCCATATCTAATGGTGTCAAACAGGGTTGTGTACTCGCTCCAGTACTCTTCAACCTCTTCTTCACACAGGTACTGCTCCATGCCATCCGGGACATTGACACTGGCATCTACATTATGTATCGCCTGGATGGATCAGTCTTTGATCTCCGTAACCTAGCTGCAAAAACCAAGATACTAGAAAGACTCATCATTGATGAACTCTTTGCAGATGAATGCGCCCTCATGGCCCATGAAGAGACTCACCTACAAGCAATCGTGGACAGATTCTCTGAAGCCTCCAACCTATTTGGACTCACAATTAGTCTAGCAAAGACAGAAGACATCTTCCAGCCCGCTCCAAACACTGTCCACTCGCAACCCTGTATCACCATTGGCGACACGCAGCTGAAGAATGTGGACAGTTTCAAATACCTTGGCAGCACAATATCTAGTGCTGGCTCTCTGGACAAAGAGATCACTGCGAGGACCCAAAAAGCCAGTCAAGCATTAGGACGACTCCGAACCAAGGTCTTGCAGCACAAGGACATACGCCTGTCAACAAAGCTGAAGGTGTACAATGCAGTTGTCCTCACGTCTCTATTATATGGCTGTGAAACGTGGACACTCTACAGAAGGCACATCAGTCAGTTAGAACAATTCCACCAGCGCTCCCTGAGATCCATCATGCGGATCAAGTGGCAGGACCGAATCACCAACCTGGAAGTCCTTGATAGAGCCAACACAACAAGCATCGAAGCCAAAATAATCCAGGCCCAGCTTCGATGGGCTGACCACGTCATCCGCATGGATCAAAGCAGAATCCCAAAGCAGTTGTTCTATGGCGAGCTATCCCTGGGGAACTGAAACCAAGGCCGCCCTCACAAGAGGTACAAAGACAACCTCAAGACAAACATCAAATGGGCAGACCTTCAACCACGCCAGCTCGAGCTCGCTGCCTCAGACAGAAAGCATTGGCGGGCCCTGACCAGAAAAGCCTGTTCCACCTTTGAGGTTGACCGCCGCCAGCGTCTTGCTGAAGCTCGTGAGAGACGCCACAGAAATGTATCCTAGATAGCATCAACCACTGGTGTCCCATGTCCCACCTGCAACCACATGTGTGTATCGGAATTCGGACTCCGGAGTCACATGCGCGACAACCGCTGAATGAAAGTGCACAACTTGTCTTCCTCGACTCGAGAGACTACCAAGAAGATATACATATATATCAGCAGGGGAGGGGGGGGGGGAATCGGACAACTTTTTCTGACAAAATCACTTTAAGCCCTCAAAACATAAAATAGAGCCTTCCTGCGAATCTCATATTTTAACCAAAAAAAAAGAAAGTCTCCATTTGGTAAACGGAGACTTATTGATTTCTTGTTCAAAACATGAGTTTACGCGGTGATACTCTATTCACGTTTTCGTTGCTAAACCGTAAAACGTCGCGGCGGTGTTGTCATCGCCCCCCTGCTGCTATGGGTTAATAATTTATTTCAACCAAATATTTGATCAAGTCCGATACGATATCGTGTTCGAGGATCATGTAAATTTATTGTTATAAATCCATGCGGGGTTGACTGGGCGTTACTAATGAAATTTCTAAATTGATTGAAGTCCATATCAGAGCACCATGTCTGCCAAATATTTCGTAGCGTATGTGAATCAACGCCGTTGATCATCTACGCTAGGAGCAACTAAATACAACTTATCCCACTTCATCCATCTCATTATTAAATTGAGCAACAATTGCGTCTTGCCGGATCCAGATGGCCCGATTATAATTGCGCGGATAGAGTTTGGTAGCGCTGCATGATGCTTAACTGGTTCTCTTGTTTTAGTCGCTGAAAAATCAATTATATTCATATCTCTATACATAAATTATGGATCTATATTGTGTGAAGTGTAAAACGCGTACTGGCACAAATGATGTAAGGACGATTACAACTAGCAATAACAGATCTGCACTTACTGGTAGATGTGCAACATGTGGTATAAAAAAAATTTAGATTTATTTTTATGAAATCTGGAGATGTTTTTTAATAAAAAGAGGAGGTGATATCGCAGCCAAGTTAGTAAAACTCCCTGGAACACCGTGGGCAAAGTATCCAGGAGAAAAGCACCTTCCAGGATATAGCTATTGTGGCCCAGGAACACGATTAGATATCAGACTTGATGATCAAAACCAACCTCGACGTGGTGAAGAACCAATAAACGCCATTGATAAGGCGTGTCATGCTCATGATGTTGCATATAAAAGCAGCAATCTGCAACACAGGCATCTCGCAGATGTGAAATTAATTCATGCGTTAAATGCTATTCCTGATAAATCTTTCAAAGAAAAATTGGCTTCGTGGTTGGTAAAATCAGCTGTGAAAGGCAAATTGATGATGGGCGCTGGTAATTAATAATATAGAATCTATTTATTATTCTCCAAAAGGATACTGGAGGGGTAACGCTGCAATCAATAAACTTGCCAACGCCGCAAAAGTGAAAAAGGCCACTGCGGCTAATTGGTTATCCAAACAGGCTATATGGCAAATTTATCTACCGCGTCCTAAACAAATCAATTTCTCGCATTTTGATGTTACTGTACCCAATGAAGTTCATCAAGCTGATTTATTGTTTTTACCACATGACAACGGTTACAAATACGCGCTAACCGTAGTTGACGTTACGAGTCGATACAAACAAGCAGAACCGCTAAAAACTAAATCATCACCTGAAGTTGCTTCTGCATTTGAAAAGATTTATCGACGAGGCCCTCTACGCTGGCCAAATCTGTTACAAGATGATCCTGGCAAGGAATTTCAAGGCGCTGTTTTATCAACGATGAAACATCACAATGTCACCATCAGACGGGGGCATACTGCACTACATCGCGATCAGGCAATTGTAGAACGATTTAATCGGACTCTTGCTGAGCGGTTATTTGGATATCAATACGCAAAAGAATTCATCCAAGAAAAGCGATCCCGTGAATGGGTCAAAAGGTTACCGGGGGTAGTTGCAGCGCTAAATAACGAGATTACCAGAGCAATTAATATGAAACCTAACAACGCAATAACAAAAAAGTATATACCACAACCACAGCGGGATAGCGTTTCTCAGCCAATTCGCAGCAATGTCACCGTGAGATATTTATATGAACCAGGAGAACTCGAAGGTGGTAAAAAAAGGGCTACTGATCCTATTTGGAGTGTCACTACGCATAGCATATCTACTATAACACGATCAACTGGTAGACCTCCAATCTATAAACTGGATTCAACTGCCCCTCAGCGGGGTTTTACACGCGAACAACTACAAGTGATTCCTGACGATACCCAATTGCCACCGCATGGTCTTAACTAGCGCCGTTGCGTCTATTACACTCAAGACAAGTCAACATTACATTGTTTCGGACATGACCGAGACTGTTATTTTTTCTGTCTACGGTAAATTGGCGAGGATCTTTATCCAAATACTGCCAACGCATTATACAATTGCAACTCGCGCAGTGATTATTTTGTTGTTGCTTCAATTCAGCAATTATTAATTCAGCATCAATATCAAATTCTCGTTGTTTTTTTTTTTGTCTTGTTGTTTGTAACCATAGAGTTTTTTTTTATTAATGATGCTAACATCAATATCATCCCTTTTGTTGTCATTATCATCGAAAACAATTCTTCGAAGTTGATTTATTCCCCGTACTCTAGACACTGCAAGATAGACTAAATTTGACCACTCAATGCGATTATCGATTATCAAAACAATTGTATCCGCGATGGTTAATCCCTGCGAGAAATGTATTGTTGTTACGTAACCCAGTGTCCATGGCGATTAATCAGCACGCAATGCGTCTTCGACAACACTGATATCAACCAGCACAATATCATTTAACACTAGTGTTTGTCTTTCGTTTTCTCCTGGAATTTCAACTTCAATATTCTGTCGCCGTGTATCACAGGGTCTATAACACAGTGGCACTGGGCGCGTTGGGAATTTTTCTTTGTGAAGCTTAAACAACTTTTTCTGAAGTGTGTCTCTGGCTATCTTTCTACTTGCCACTACAAAATCGTTTGGTCTCCATGCTTCCCAAAATTCCTCCATGGGAGTTTCAGGAATTATTTCTCTGATTATTTCACATTGGATTCTATTCGGTTGTAATCTAATTAATTTCTTGACCTCACGTAATTGTTCATCAAGTGCTCTATAGTCGGTATCGATTTCTTCGTAATAGTCAACAAACCCTTTTAACCAATCATGTGGACCCGCGCCGACAAATGGTGGTGGTCGGCCATGATCTCCACACATTATCACCGCTGTATTCTTTTACAGCAACCAATCAAGAAACATTTTTAATACATCTAACGAAACCGTACATATCTCATCCCAAATAATAACTGCAGGGATGAATTTTTCACCCATTCGTTCAGGCGTCCATTTGTCGCCGTTGTATCGAAAAAAAAACTATGATAAGTGCAAGCTTCAACGTCTCGTTGTTTTATCTCTCGCGCTAGTCTATGGGTCGGTGTCAGCACTATCATATTTGTGAAATCCGTAGGATTTTTCCCTCGATATAATTCAATCGCCCGAGTCGTTTTTCCTGACCCGCCACAGCCGTTTAAATAAACTGTTTTATATCTACAAATTGGATCTGATATCGGTGGTGCATTAGAACGCTCTGATAAATTATCACCATGTAAGTAATACTTTTACTTTCAACGCTTGCTGATTCAGAATACTCACGCAGCATTTCCTTTTTAATTCTCCATGATCCCCAGCTTTCATCCGAATTAGTGAATTCAGCAACTGCGCAACTGTACTTGCTGTTAATGTAAAATGAATCAACGGCAACTCTAACCGCAGTGTCAGGAAATTTATTTATCATTGAAAATAAATTAATACAAGCATAACCCAGCATCGACGACCTCAAATGTGTATACGGGGATCTGTAACCGTCGCTATAAGTAACAACTGTACCCAATTTGTTCTATCGGACAAAAAAGCATCTTTACGATCCACATATATGTTTTTGGATACTGCATCCGCGATTACAAAGTCATATTCGGTGTTATCCATAATCAGCCGTGAACAATATCGTTTATAGTCGCATTTTTTTCCTCTCTGGGTGAATTTTCCGATTATACTTCTGCCGAGATCTTTTGCTTCGATGTTTCGTTGATTAAATACCCGTTTGGACCACTCAATGATATATTCTTCGTCGGCATCAATATGTTTTCTGGATTCCTCAATTATACTATCAAGACGTTCCGGTGTTGGTAACCAGACATTGATTTGTTTCCGATATGATATAATTGCTTCAGTGACCGTCAGCGAAATTAACATTTTTGTATCAATCATGAACCGTAATAACGCTATTGGCAGCCACTTATTTTCAGACATGTGTCTACCAATCCAAATATAACAACAGCGATGAAGTCCTGCTGAAAATTCAAATGATACTACACGAGCGAATCCAGTTAAATCAAAATCAGGCAGCGGACCATTAATTGCAACACGAGACATTTCATGTATGGGGTGTCCAAATCGTTTAAAATACTCAGTACACTCTCCATAACCAAGAAAACTCGCTGGATAACAAGCAACCATATCAACTGAAATGATATTATTATGGTCGTATTTGTTATTCCATAAACCACCATGATTAAATTCTAAACAACTAGCCTCAATGTCTGGCAAGAATTCTGCACGTGTTGGTTTCCATGCGTTTTTGATTCTTGCAAAATGAGCTGCAACCGACGGGATTGTAAAACAGTTTGTCAATAATTGTTCATCATCGTTGATGATTTCATCGGTGGCTTCGCCACACGCCGTTAAAAACCCACTAGCTGTTCTTTTTTTCATTTTGTTGTGAAATGTTTCAGTGCGTTATAATTCACCGTTTGGTTTTAAAAACTGATCAAACGTATCCGTGTCGTTTTCAGTGCTGCGAAGTAACCACACCGACACGGGGTCGTTTTTATTCAAATGCGCAATAGCATCGAATAGTTTCTCTTCAACGAGAAAACCGTCCCTGGAAAATTCTTCTCGTAAGAATTCGTCGGGTATATACTTTATTGTTCTGTTTCGTGGAAATATTGTGACCGCGGGCGTCCACGCGTGTTCGTTATGATCAATAATTTTAATTGGGGCTCCCTTTGATTTATATTTTGATTCGTATAAAACTACTCCGGTTATCGTTGTAACAGTTATTGGAAATCTCAGCGACGTTTCTAATTTTGCTATATCGTTAATAGTTGCTCTGCGTTCTTTCACCGTTAACTCCCATTTAGCTATTTTGCTACGCCGTAGATCGGTAAGTTTGTTCCCTCGGGATGCATTTGTAAAATGTTCTGTTATTCGTGCTGCTACACAATTGAGTGGCAAAGCCACTGACGACTGTTTCATTGGTTTTAGTTTTCCTATATCGGGTTTTTCATTTAACGGATATATCCCATACACAACTGCTGTTTCAGGATATGCTCGTTCATAGTATGGTTTGTCAATTCCAGTTAACAGACCCAGCTTAGAATCACGGCTAACAACGACTGTTTTCTTGTCTTTGAGAATCGGTTCAAATTTGTCTCGTATAATCTAACCGCCCGATTCTACACGGATAATACATTTCACTCTAAAAAAATACTTTTTGTTGCCAAGTTGTGATAACATCAACGCTGCGTTGCTGTCGTTCATGGTGGCATCAATAACGCCATCAATTCGAAATGTTGACCAGCTATGAGATGCGCCGTCGTGCTTGAATTCATTAATACAATCGCGTATTTTATTTATCAGGGCTCTATCAGTTATTGCCCGTTTTGGCACATCTTTGAGGGTTCTATCCAGATTGAATTTAACATTTTTGAAAGGCTTAATTACTGATAATCTCTCGAATTCATCATTCATATAATTAAAACAAGTATTTAAATAGAAAAATATAGTATAATGAATCACTGCAAGTGGCTGATGATTGGATCAACAACCCCGTGTAACAAATCATGCAGAAGCGAATTATGTGGGTATCATTTACAAAGCGTTCGCAATGGTTCCTTTGGCCCACTTCCGTGCCTCCGATCTGGGGTGGGGGTAAGGAGAAAGTCGCAGTTGTGTCTCAGTTGTGGCGGCAAACGATACAGAGAACTAAAATGCTACTATGACAAACGAATAAAAAATGCAGTCATTGATCCTACCGATGACTCCGTCAGCGACAAAGTCATCAAACCCCTCAAGACTACATTAATAGACTTATAATTAAAGCAGATATAAATTAGACAAGTAGTATTATTATACAAATGAGCCAAGATTTCAGACCTCACCCAGTGCTTGTTAATTATGAAGCATCCCGTGATGGTGTTGTCAGGCACCGCAGACTAAAGAAGCCGGTTGGATTTCTGAATAATATGGGACATTTGCTGTTCAGTGTTAGAAATAAAACATATCTCTGTCATATAATTATTTTTGAATGTCAAAACGGATTGATCAAGGATGGATTTGTGATCGATCACGTGGATGGATGTCCTCAGAATAACAAATTGGATAATTTACGAGTTGTTACTCAAAGTCAGAATACAAAAATAGGCAGGACAGGGACATGTAAGTCAGTTGGAAAGAGACCCGTAAAATCATTTGATTTAGAAAATAACGAAGAAAAAATATTTTAATCAATGAACGTGGCCGGAAAATATTTCGATATTTGTGACTCCTCGGTACGATATGTAGCGGAAGGAATTTATCAAACAGCTCTCTCAAAAAAGACAGGTAACAGGATAAAATTTTCATATATCAAGGGATATAAATCATCCAGTGATAAAGTTGCATGACAGAGTTATGTCGCATGATTGAAATGTAATCCATGCTGCTATTTGACGCGGACACGTGACTGTGGAGATTTATATTTATACCATCGAAATTACATGCTGTTTTAGAATCGACTTGTGCGTTACGTAATTGATTTTTTCACAACTTATTAAAACCAGATAGATAGACTGATAGATTCTTTATAATTATATCACTGCAGACATCATACATGTAAACTGCTAATCAATCGTATTTCATTGACGTGGGTAGTACAATTATTATCTGCTAAGTGCGAGTTGTATTTTTCTGTATGCATTTTTATATATTACAATTAAATACAGTGAAAACTCACTTACTGTTAAGTATATACATGTCAGGTTATTTTGTTCCCCTCCTCTATATTGATCGGTATTTCACTGACGCAGGCATGCGTGACTTTCAGTAAAGACGTTCTTTATAATCCAACGCGTTACCTATGTTCGCTCAGCCGGAACAAGAATGAAACACTAGTGTTTTCCATTCATTGAAGTAAGTGGGCGTGGTTAAAATCACTATGTGAGAGTTGCAGTTATAAATTCCTTTTTGTATATACAGTGACCTAATCGGTAACGCATTTGTCTAGAGGATTATAACAGGGAGAATACACGCTGTTATCTAACAAATGTATTCTTTTGTTTAGTGTTTTATTTAAATATTTTGTCTCATTTAAATGTTGTGAAACAGCATTAATAAGTAATTCAAGGAAATAAAATAACACACCCGTAAATCAACGCTGCTGTATTAGTCGCCTTATATACGTTATGACTCGTAATAAGCTTGGGGCTTTTGAAAGCCAATCCAACCGATCAAAACTAACCAACACCATTGACCCGGGCGTGTGGTTGTCTTTTGTCAATCATGCAACCCGGTTAATTTAATTGGGTTGCTTTTGATTGGTTGGACTGGCCGTAGAAAATCCGCCCCGTCGTTTCATGTTTGTGCTGTCTTGTGCCGTCCCACATCATTACATCACAAATTCCATCATCGTTTCATTGAATATATCCATCCTTAATTAAGTTAATTAAGTACATGTTATGCCTAAAATCTGCCGCAACACTCGAGTGGAGATATATACGGCATTGTACTGTCCATTAATTAAGTTAATTAAGTATATGGTATGCCTAAAATCTGCCGCAACACTTGAGTGGAGATATATACTGCATTGTACTGTCCATAAAACAAAACGGGTCAAAAACGACCCCAATATTTTTTAATAATTAGAGGTAAAATATATTATATTATATTTTTATAAATAATGGATATCAAAGATGTAAATGCTATAATTGCTGAAATTTCTAATTTAAAAAATCGACGGATAGTATTATCTAAAGATCTCGACTGCAACAGGATTACCTCGGAATATGAAGACATTGAGTATCAGTCTAGTAAGGGTCGTTATGTTTTACCTAAGATGTACAGGCTCGTGAAAGGAATTCAAAAGTCCATCAATGCTTGTTTGTACGGTAGCGACATTAATGTATTTATAACGCTATTTAGCACCGTTGAAGCAATACGTCAAAAGCTCGGCCAAGAATATCAAAAACGAGCCGAAATTAGTTCTAAGGTTCGTGATCTTAAAAAAATATTAAACGAGGAAAAACCAGTATCCTAACCACGTGAGCGTTACTATAAAAAATAGACATTCAGTAAAAAAAATTTAGCGTTTTTTGTAACACTTGTTACACTTGTCACATGGGATTTTCTCCTGAAAGAATACTCATCAGTTTGGGCTTGCTCATGCAGTTATGTGCGTACTGGATGATCTGGTTGTAGTAGCAAGTAATCACCGCGACGCCTCCATTTTCACGTAGTTGTTGTTGTTGCCGCGTCGTTAACAAGAATCGTTCATCGCCGTTCTCAGATATTACAATTTTGAAACCCCCAGCGATGTTATTTCTGAAACATTCGCGGATAGTGTCGTACAGTTTAACATTGTCGGAGATGGATACGTTAGCTTGATAGTACATTATTTAATAACTCAGCTTTTAATTGTGATAGTTTCATATTTGAAAACTCAGTTCACAAACAATATATGGTAGGTGAATCGCTTGCAACTAAATTAGCCCGAGAGCGGCTAGCAGCAATTAAAAAGTTTATACCGGTACGAGACAGACTTCGCGAAAAACTTTAGCAGCGACGGCAAATGCAAACTGACTTTTCCGTGTCAAGTGAACAACTGTTTACTCCGATAACAAGTGCGACCAAAGATGTGAAAAAGTTAACTGAAGCAGCGATATACGGAGATATTCCTGAAAAAGAACGAGCAACGAAGGCGCCGCTGCTTGATACACTTGAAAAGATAGCAGCAGAGACCGAACAAACGCGCGCAGGGATACAACAGCTATCCAGTGATATAAAAACTCAGCGCGAATATGAACGATTAGCTGATATTGATGATTCTGCACCTAAAACTCAAAGAGTTTCCGCGCCTGAACCAAAAAAAGAAAAAACCCAACGAAGTGTTCCTTTTATAGATAAATTCACTGAACCAGCTATAGCACGAATAAAACAAGATAAATTGGAGAAACCAGGTGATTATGCGGCCTTTGGCGCTTTCGCTATCCAAAACTATTATTCAAGGGGAGAGTTTTTAAAAGACGAGTATAAAAAAACACAATTAAACGAGACGACTGGGTAGATTGGTTATATAAAATAAACAAGGATATTACTGGTAATTTGAAAAAGGATACAATTGAGTACAGATCTTTTAAAGTAGGAGTTGATAGTTATGGTATACAAAAACAACAAGAACGAGAAAAACAAAGTCGAGGTCGAGGCCGACAAAAGCAATCACCTGATGATAGTCAGGGCGCAACTGGTACAACTGAGAAAACAAGCGGAAAAGGATATTCGATTGGAAATCCAAAGGATTTCAACGCAACCGTGACATGCCCTGGTAATATTATCTCGGATATATCACGGCTAGAAGTACTTATCAGGGGAAAACGAGCCGGAAACAACTCCGTCGAGATAATTAATAAAGCAGCTGATATCTGTAGACGATTATTTGCCAGTGGTATCATGGACATTATTGTATATCGAGAACTCATTGCTGAATTAGTTGAAAATCACAGAGACGCCCATGGTTATTACAGCGATTGATCGAAAGCGATTACTCAAAGAGTTTCAATCGAAGGCGGCTACGCAATTCACTATGCTAGCGTTTCAATGGAAACTGAGTTTCACAATTAAAAAACTACTAGTTTTATAACAAGACGATCATACACTACATCCATGATAACCCGTAAGCGTCTACGTGGTGAACTCACGATTGCCTGTTTATGCTTTCAATTGATCTATTTGTGAATCGTTTACATCACCAAGTAGACGCCCCAGTGCCCAAGAACGATTCAGTTCGGGATTATCAATACTATTCCTATCATGCAATACAACCCGACCTACGATCGCGAATTGAACTTCAAGTTCAAGATACCAGTAAATACTTTTTGCCATGTGAAGCATTTATTGAAATCGAGAGAAAACTCGTAACAAATGTTGTAGCTGATACCCCATATCCAGATAACCCAAATGTCCGAGTTGGTTTTGTTGATAATGACATAATGGCGTTATTTGAAAGTGCAAGATATCTCATTGATGGAAAAGAAATTGAATCAACAGACCGCGAGGTTGATGTTGCTACAACAATAATCGGGCTAGCAAGATACTCTGATGATTATACAAGATCGGCTGGTCCATCTATGATGTTTGCAAAGGATACTACTGATAACACTGACCATCTTCAATACATTAAAGTGTTAACAGCACAAGATACTGCAGCAGCAAATCACCAAGAAGCAGCTAATCCAGAACGTCGAGCTAGACCCGGAGCTGCGTTTTGATATTCTCGGAGGCGTTAATGGTAATTTCAATTTAGGATTTGCAACACGAAAAGGAGCATTGCAAGGACAGCAGCGATATTTTTCATGTGCGATTCCACTCCATCACATATTTGGATTCTGCAGAAATGTCAGAAAAGTCATCTATGGAGCCAAACACACAATCGCGTTAGTGCGAAAAGGCAATGACAATGATGCATATTGGCGTACTGGTGCCGATGAAGGTAAAGTTGTTTTGAGTAAAATAGTATTGTGGATGCCAGTAATGACCCCATCAATTACCACGGAAGAATTGCTACTTCATTTATGGACACAGGTAGCAAATCATTGATAAGTTGGCTAACAACAACAACTGATGCCAAAGAGGATAATGTTGCTGATACATTTACATGGCACCTGGCATCAAAATAAGGCGTTTCAGCTCCACGTCATATATTTATAGCGCTGCAGAATCGGGATTGATTAGGCTCCCAAGAACGCAATCATATGATATTTGATCGATTAGGAGTCAAGGAGGTTTCACTGAGAATAAACGGACAACAAGAACCATCTGAGGATATACAACTTGATTATGACAACAACCATATAGCACGTGTGTATCATCGGATGCTGTCATATATGGGTCGTGATCAAAACGTTGATACCAGTTTGCAAATATCGCAAATTGATTTTAAGAACTTGTATCCAATTTATTACTTTTCGCTGGAACATCTTGATTTAACAAGGCAATCCGTCATTGACATACATTTTCGAGCTCGTATAGCCCCTGGTGGTGTTAATTATAGAGCGGTTGCTGTCATTCTCAGAGACAAATCAATGCTACTTGAAGGTGTTGGTGGACGAATGCGAATCGTTGATGCACCAGTGGAAAATATGTAAACGATTCACAAACAGATCAATTGAAAGCATAAATGTGTTTTACAATAAAATGCCATATAGTGTTGTTAGTGTCAAGCTGACTGATGGTCAGGTCAAGAAATTGCAATCAAAATCCGCTAAAGAATGTGGAACAACAATAACGTTAAAACCAGCGCAGATGTCCGGCGGTACACATAACATATCATTGACGGATCGTCAAATAAAACATTTCAATGATGGGCTGAAAAATAAGCGAGGGGTTCAAATTGTATTTTCAAAGGCTGCAGTCATCAACATGATAAAACCAGGTGGTATATTTCCATTGTTAGCTGCAATACCAGCATTGATTGCAGCGGCTGCCCCAGCGGTGGCGAAAGCGGCTGCGTTGGCAGCCGTTGGTACCGCGGCAGAGATGGCGTTGAGAAAAGGCAACTGGGAAAGGATATAAAAAGGAAAAGGGTTTAAGACTACCAGGAACTCCGTATTCATGGTACAGCGGAAAGGGTCTGAGAATACCAGGAACGGTTTATTAGTTGAAAACCCTATTGTTCCCATGTCCAATTTTGATTTAATTGATGCTACTAAAAAACTAGCGATAAAAAACTTCAGAAGGTTTTTTTTATGAGAGATCAATTACCGAGAAAACCTAAACGCGTTGAAACCGGTATCATCAATCTTGACAACAGCAGCGGATGGGGAACTCACTGGGTTACATACACGATTGATCCACGTGGAATTGTTTATTTTGATTCACATGGGTTAGCCCCACCGATAGACTTTATGCGGTATATAAATTCTTCGATGAAACTCAAAGAGTTTCCAATTTTTTATTCCACGCTGCCAACACAACAATTAAATGATCCACCGATATCCGGCCGTGAAGCCTTAAATGTCCTCGCAGAGATTTCATCGTCACAGAAACCACCTCATCTGGTTGTAAATGAATACACGAGTGGGAAATTACAAGGTAATTTTAGAGAATCAATAAATTGAAAATACAAGTTGCGCTAACAATAATGATTGATATTTAGGGACGATCTCTGTCAATGTTGAAACCCACCGCGGAAACATCTGCGGGTTCTATCGAGGATGTAAAAAAAATAATTGAAGATGAAATCGCTGAGACGTTAAATTTAGCAAGTGTTGACCCGAACGAAATAGTTGTATTTCAAGATCGCCAGGGTAAATTGAAAAGCAGTAATATATCCGCGGATGACATTTTGATACGACAACACGACGCCGCTGAAAATTCTATTGCGATGTATTCCGGCGGTGGACGACTTAAACCAGGCGCACTTGTGTCTACGATCACCGACGCGATTGCCGCCCACGGCCGTGAGCTGGATGATTATATACGAGGTTATAATACTTTTCTCAAAAATGTCGTACATAAATTCTTTCGAACCCCGCTTGTGGTTGGCATGACTCTCGCTGAAATTAAAAACTTTCTATCTTTATTCTTTTTTAACAAGGAGGCGGGGAGGATGAAATCAAGGCAAATTATCTCGATATTTACACGGATATTTCTAAACTAATAGAAAATCTTGAAAAGGTACAAAAACCCACTAACGACGTCGTTGTTAAGTTTTTTGGAACCCCGCTTGTGGCAGGAATGACTCTCGCTGAAATTAGCGAGTTTATTTGCAAGCATACTCACAATACATACGTCGTTAATAATTTCTTTGGCGTCCCGGCTACATCTACGATGACTCTCAACGATATTAATATGTTTATGGTGAGACAAACAACACTTAATACCATCGTGGATAAATGTTTAGGGAGAACACCGGTGTCTGGAACCACATCTCTGACAGGCCCGACCCTCGCTGAAGTTAAAAAAGCTATTGACGAACAAAAGCCCACCAGCGAAACTGTTAATGAGTTCTTTAAGGGCAGTAAACCCCAAGATATCACTACAAAAAATTTTCACATCGACCTGTCTCTTAAAGACTAAGCATAGCTTAAAACCAGAGACCTTCTGGCTTCATTCTTTTCTAACAAGGAGGAGAGGGGGAAAACAATAAATCCTACCAGAATCACGGTAAATTATCTCGATATTTACGACGATATTCTTAAACTAAAAGAAACTTTTAAAAAGGTACAAATTCCACATCCAGACATAGGCGTTAAAAATATCGTGTATACGGTCGATCATGGAACCATGGATTGGACAAGAGACGTTTATACTACATTGTCCATCGGTCTCTGGGCGGATGTCGAAGCGGGGGCCGATGGTATCTTCAGGCCAAAGTGGACAAATGTTATCTACAGGCTAACGTGGATCTCTATCCATCAATTTAATATAATCGCGGACGGTAAAACCTACTCTGGTGGCACCGCGACGTTAATTATGAAGGGTAGCGAACAAAACTTTAATGTCGTCGCGGTTGATAGATCCACCGTTAGATCAAAAATAACTTGGTGTTTAGAATTTTTAGATGATTTTTCCGGCTGAAGCTACCATACCTACGACATCCCAACCCAACTACCCACCTAGCCAGCCCCTGGCCCTTAACGATGGTGAACAATTGAAAACACTAGCGGGTTTTAAATAACAATGACATCGATGAAATCAATTGAACCGATAATAGTCCCAGAGGTATCACAATCGCATCGATATCGATATGATACCGTCAAAGAGTTTTCCGCGAACTTGAAATCACTTTCTGACCGCTATCGTGAAAAAATGAAAAAATACCGACGCAGCGTAACAATCATCGACATCACCGTGTACTCGGTATCCGGTTTGATGGCCAGCGCCGGGGTTATTTGTCAACGGTGACCATGATGGCTCCGATTGCAGTTCCAATAGCTATCTCCGCGGCAACAACAATCGCGGCAGTCGCCACCGTGATAACTAAAAAGTTATCATCGTGTTCTCAGAAAAAACTCGCCGATTATACAGCTCGGTACCGGGTGGTATTTGACGCGTACTCGAAATTATCCGAGTTGATCTCGCTGTCGATAGATAATTCGTTCATATCCGATGTTGAATTTTTCAGCGATGACCCAGTTGTATAACCCCGCGATGTTGAAATTGGAAATTGAAGACAGCGTTAACAATAATGTCACTCGAACTGCTTCAACGAATCGCGGAGAATACCACTCCGATACGAACAAGCATGATATCAATAACATCAACAAACCCTGAATTTAGTGTGAACTTCCCTTCTCCGATTCCAGTGCGCGAGATTGCGCTGGCAAAATTACGAGTATATCATAGCTGTCCCAATATCAGATCGGTTGCATTTGGCGGTCAGCAACCCAATAACGCACAGGTGTTCTCGTATAAGAATAAACCCAATGGTACTCCAGCGTGGGAAACTGTTTCGTTACCAACTGGGTCGTACCAAATTGAGCAAATCGATACTGAAATTCAGCGTAGAATAAAATCAATCACTGGAAAAGAATCAAAAATAGCTATTAAAGTTCATGAACTGACGCTCTCGTCGTTGATCGAAATAAGCACAGAGGGATACATTGCAGATATCTATAAAAGATCGTTAAGAACGGTGTTAGGATGGCCTGAAAAACCACCCGGAGCCACCGCCGACTTAACCACAGACGTACAATCATATCATGAAATCGATCCCAGATATCGAGATAATTTATCTGATATAAAAAAGGAAGAATCGCCGATAGATTTATATTTACCAACAAAAACACATTGCAATGGGATTTTATCATGAAAAGAACAGCCGACTCATCTGTTATTATCGCATTTACGCTAACTAACATCACTGATTATTTTAATGAAATTAATCAATTACATTAAACACAACTAGAACAACTACGGCAAACAAAATCGCGAAAACACGTTGAAATATTAAATCAGCTTATATTTGACATGGAATATATCAATGAACTAATTATTCAAACAATAATTAATGACAACAGTGACAATAAACAACGATTACTAAGCGGTTACAATCTCACAGAAACCGATCTGCGTAATTTCAAGTTTCCAGGATACAACGCTGAGGAACTAAAAAAAAATTGTTAGAAACAATATCAAGGTGCTACAAACACTATATTCAACTGTCCTCCTCAAGTATAATAATGATCCAGATGGCGGCGGTAGGCATATTGCCCCGCATAATGTAAATATTTCAGCGGTGATTGCGCTCAATTTAACATGTGACGCAATCGAAGGAAGCTATCAAATTAATCTAGAGCAATCAAATCAAGCTCAGCAGGGA
Organism: Unio pictorum; assembly: GCA_030141615.1. Taxonomy (NCBI): domain Eukaryota; kingdom Metazoa; phylum Mollusca; class Bivalvia; order Unionida; family Unionidae; genus Unio; species Unio pictorum. Next base: position 7,233,974 of record JARLTB010000123.1, read on the forward strand.
TATATTCTTTATTCATTTGCGCCAGCAGCCCCTCCGGGATTCCTAATTATTGAAAACCCAATTAATCCTGTCTACATGCGATGCCATAGTAATTCGCTAACGAGAATTAATTTCCGACTCACTGACCAGTCAAATAATTTGATTGATCTACAAGAGGAGGTGTTAGCGATTAGTTTGTTTGTAAAGTCCTAAAGACTTGATCAAATATTTGGTTGAAATAAATTATTAACCCATAGCAGCAGGGGGCGATGACAACACCGCCGCGACGTTTTACGGTTTAGCAACGAAAACGCGAATAGAGTATGACCGCGCAAACTCATGTTTTGAGCAAGAAATCAATAAGTCTCCGTTTACCAAATGGAGACTTTCTTTTTTTTTTTTGGTTAAAATATGAGATTCGCAGGAAGGCTCTATTTTATGTTTTGAGGGCTTAAAGTGATTTTGTCGGAAAAAGTTGTCCGATTCGCCCCCCTGTTACTTATATATATATATATATATATATATATATATATATATATATATATATATATATATATATATATATATATATATATATATATATATTATTTTTATTTTATATGAATTAAGGTCGCATGCGCAACTATGTGCTTTCGCGACCACTTAATACCCGAGGGTCGGGCTATTTGATTGGTCGGGACCAAAGGTAACTTTGACTACACTAGGTGGTATTGTCGCAGTCTCACCGGCACCCGCGTTAAACGGCAGTCTCGCCTTAGAGTAACATGTCGGGTCACGGCAAAGCAGGAAGGCACCCGGTTTAGAAAAGCTAGTTTGTCAAATTGTTTCACTCTAGTTAAAGACATGATCCAATCGGTTTGATATCTTATTACTTCTAAAATGAAGTATTAAGTATCTGTGTAATTAGTGAATTGCCAAATAGTTTAGTTGTACTTTACATCAGTGTGACAATAGGCCGAGCTTGAAATCAAGATTTCCAACATCTAATCAGAAACCGTGTTACGTAAACGTAGATAAAGTTAAATGAATCAGCCATGTTTTCGTCGCCAATCAGTTTAGCCTATTTCTGTTTCTTCACACTCCTGGATGTTGCCATTGTTTACGCTTGAAACGCCCTTATTTCTAATCTAGTCCAGTTATACTATGGACAGAAAAAATGTCAATAATGTGTAAGCCACCTGTGTAATTATATCAAATCCATATAGTCATATAATTTTTCATCTTTCCTATCAATAAATATTTCTAGTGCATAGTGTACATGTTGTAGGTCCTTAACAAATTTAATTACTAAAATGACTTAGCGACATAAATGAGTGTAGTCACTGTTAGGTATTTTAGCTTGTTAATTTTGAGCGGTGGTCAAAATTGATCAAGATAGATTTCGAGAAAGAGATTGTTCGAAAAGGGTTCTCGTACCAAATGAGAACCCTGGGAAAGAAAAAAAAATGAGTTGGAGTGGGGGGTGTTAGGTGTTATTTCATTTCTTCCCTCTTCTTTTTCTCTTCTTTTCCCTTTTCTCCTTCCCACTTTCTTCCTACTCACTTCTTCCCTCTTTCTTTCTTTTTCCTTTTTCCTTCTTTCTTTTCCTTTTCTTTTTACTTTTTCTTGTCGGTTGGTTGGTGTTATGTTTCCATGAGCTATCACTATTTGATCCCGGTGTTCTCATCACATTTGTATTTATCTTGCCACTTGTCGGTTGACTGGTTTTACTATACCTACATTGTGCCACTACTTAGTGTAATGTTCTTTTTTCCCCCTTCTCCTTCTTCCCTTTCTCCCCTTTCATCCTTTTTTCCTCGCATTACAATGTTTATATTACCCACCCACCCGCTTTCCCTTCCTTTCCCCTTTTCTCTTTTTTTTAATATATTTAGTTTAGGGTTCTTGTTAAGTGGTTCTGTTTTTTTAAGCTAGCAGTATTACTATCAGCTCTGGCCCCTTTAACCGATATGGCCTTGTTAATTATTTATTTTTTTGGTAGTTATATTTATTTTTTGTCTGTTTATTTAAGACATTGTTACATGGGTCTGCTTTTGAGCTAGCGATGTTATTATCTGCTCTGGACCCTTGGTTGATAAATATTAACTCTATGGCTATGTTTATGTTTATTTATTTTTATTTGATGGTTTTGATTTTTATATTTTGTGTTTATGTCTATTGATTTTAGGTAATTAAGTATATTTATATAGGTAGTATTTATGTTTTTGTTATCCCTTTTATCTAGAATTTGGAGGAATGATGTAACTGAGTCAAGTTTTCTTTGTTGTAGTTGGAGGACGGTACGTTGTCGATGGTATTTATGACATATGTTGAATACATGTTCCAATGTTTCAGTTTCTGGACAGTGTGACATTTATCCGGCGTGCGTCCTGTACTTATATGTTTCATAAAGCTGCCATTTAGTAGTGTTTTACCTGTTCTGATTCTGTTGATGATTTTAATATCAATGGCTGCCAGGCTTTTTGGCAAACGTTGGGTTCTAGTGACCTCTTTTTGTAGTTGGTATAGATGTATACCCTTTGTGGAGTTTTCCCATTGTTGTTGCCATTTATTATTAATTCTGTCCCTGACTTGACTATATAGTTCCTGAGTGTTGTACTGTACGGGTTCAATTTGGTCTTTCATCAGACTGCTTTTTGCTGCTTGGTCTGCTTTTTCATTTCCAGGCAAATTGACGTGAGATGGCACCCACAAGAAGTGTATCTTTTGGTGTGATTTTTCTGTTTCCCTGATGGTCAGCATAGTGTCCTCTAGCAGGTTTTGTCTACTTTTGGAATTACCTGTCTCAATACTTTCAAGTACACTAAGTGAGTCTGTTATGATGACGTACTGTTTTTGATTTTGTGTTACTATCCATTTTAGGGCTTGGTTGATGGCCCTGAATTCCGCGGTATATATGGAACAGTCATCTGGTAGTCTTGTCGTAAATGTGATCTGATGTTCTTGGACCACTACCGCTGCAGCCGTTCTATGTAGTTCTTTAGATTTTGAGCCCTCAGTATAGATTTTTACATATCCATCATAGTTGTTGTTGACGAGGCTTTGTACTTGTGTTAATGTGATATTGGGGTTGTCACGCTTATGTACCAGATGGAGTGCTGTTAGGTTGATGTTAGGTTGATTATTTCTCCAAGGTGTGGGGTCCTTGATAAGTAGTTGTTCTGCTTGGAGTTCTTTTTGATTGAATACTTTGCAGAGTGTGCGCATTTTGTTAGCTGCTGAAGGATGTGGTACCAGTCTTGAGTTAAAGGAGGTTTGACATTTACTTATTATGTTTCTGGTGGGATTGATCTCCTTATGTATTGAGATTCTACAGGCGTATCTAAGTATGTGTTCTTCTCTTCTCATTTGTAATGGTGGTTCACATGCGAGGATTTGTAGTTCTTCCAGGGAGGTGTTCGGTAATGCACCGGTGCAGAGTCTAAGTGCTCTATATTGGATGCTGTCTAGTTGTCTAAGTGTTTCCTTGTTGGCTAAGGAATAGATCTGGCAGCCATAGTCTATCTTAGCACGGATTAAAGATTTGTAGATCATTAGCATAGTTTGCTGATCAGCTCCCCATGTAGTATCTTTGATGTTTTTAAGTATCTTTAGATCTTTTTGACATTTTTGAATAGTTTGTTGTATATGTGGTGTCCAGTTGTTTTTTTCATTTAGTATCATTCCCAGGAAGTGGGTCTCTTTTTGGAATTGGATGGGCTGATTCAGTATATATAGTTTAGGGTATTTAGATCGTTTGTTAGTTGGGAAGAAGAGCATGGCAACTGTTTTTATTTGGGATATTTTCAAACCCCAGTTGTTGGCCCATGTGCCGATGATGTCTAGACCTTTCTGAATTTGAGTGATGTTCTTTTGACTATCGGGGTTTCCTACTTTCCAGATACTATTGTCATCGGCAAATTGTGACAGATCAACTGGGCAATTTTTGAGATAGTTGGTTAGATTGTTGACCATTAGATTGAATAGGGTTGGGCTAATCACACTTCCTTGTGGGGTTCCATTACCCAGTGTATATGTTTGGGACAAGGCCTCTCTTACTCTGGTTTTAAAGGTTATTCCCGTAAGAAAGTTTGCTATCCAGCGGTGCATTCTTCCTGTTATGCCAAATTAGTTGAATTGAGGGATGAGGCCATTGGTGCAGACTAGGTCGAAGGCTTTCTCTAGGTCTAGAAATATTGCTATTAAGTGTCTATCTCTTTTCCTTTTGGCATTAAATGCTAATTTGATGTTGGCTTCCAGACGGATTAACTGATCAAGTGTAGATCGTTTATTCCTAAATCCACTTTGGGTTTCAGCCAGTAGTTGATTTTGTTCTAGGTGGTGTTTTTCTCTATTGTTGACCATTGTTTCCATTACCTTACAGATTGTGTTTGTTAGTGAAATAGGTCTGTAGGAGGTTACATTAGTAGGGTCTTTGCCTGGTTTTGGGATGGCTATTCTTATGGCTCGCTTCCATAGTGTGGGGATGCGAGCTGTTCTCCATATCAGATTTATTAAGTCTAAGGTAATGCTCTGCATATTGGGTGGTAATTGTTTGTATATTTCATAGCCTAGGTTATCCTCTCCTGGTGATGTACTTTTTTTTGCTGAGGGCTTGTCTCCATTCTTTCAGATTAAAAGGGTCATTCATTGACGAATCTCTGTTGTCTAGATCTTTGAAAATGTGGGGAAATTCTTTTTCTAATGTTGATTTTTGCTGTAAAAACTCGTGTTTGTGATTGTTATCGCTGCTGGAGTTAGCGAAGTGTTGGGCTAACTTCTCTGCTACTTTTATGTTGTTTTTTGTTCCCTGGATTTTCGGCGCTGTTGTGGGTGTTTGCCTTTCATTGCTTTTATTTTATTCCAGATTTCTTTAGTATTTCTTTTATGATTGAGCGTTGTGCAGTATCTTCTCCAAGAGTCCTTTTGTGCCTCATTTATTACCGTCCTAGTGTTGATTTCTGTTTGTTTTTTTTTGTTTGTATATAAGTCAGAACCGGTTTTGTGTGTTTAAAGCGATTCAAGGCTGTTTTTTTCTTCTGAATGGCAATTCTGCAATTTTCTGTCCACAAGGGGATTGCAGTCTGTTTATAATGGAAACCTTTTGTTTTGGGTATACTTTTATTTGCCGCTTCATTTATAATTTGTATAGATTGTCATAATATTTATTTGTATCCTCATCTTGGATTTCCGCAAGATTTACTAATTTAAGTTGGTCTTTAAAGCTGTTCCAGTTTGCATTTTTGAGTTTCCATCTTTGTTGTGTTTTATGTTGGGCACGAGACGTATATAGTGGTACATAGGGGGAAGTGGTCGCTGCCTAATGTAGAATGTTGCATCACTTCCCATTGGGTAATTACAGCCAGGCTAGGCGTCATAATGGCGAGGTCAATGGTAGAGAGTTTGCCTTGGCTGGGGTCTATACGTGTGGGGGTTCCGTAATTCAAAAGTTCTAGTTGTTCTTCTGTTATATATTTTATGCTGTTTTCCCTCTCGTATCTGTGCGGTCACTACCCCATTCTGTGTGATGTGCATTGAAGTCGCCGCAAATAATAGTGTTTGTGCCTCTTTTCTTGAATATTTGTTGAAAAAGTTGGTTGTTGTTTTGGCTATTTTGTCCTGGATCATATATGTTGTACAGATGTATTGTTTTGTTTGCTACTGTGAAGACAATTTTTTGAAATTCAACTGGTGTTTCTGTTGAGTTCACATTAATAACTTCCTCTACTGCGTCTGTGATGGTGTCATGTACATATATGGCTAGGCCTCCTCCTTTTTTGCTGGTACTTCTGTGGTTTAAGAATGTAGTTTGATAGCCTGTTATTTCAGGAATTTTTTAAATATGAATTAAGGTCGCATGCGCAATTATGTGCTTTCGCGACCACTTAATGCCCGAGGGTCGGGCTATTTGATTGGTCGGACCAAAGGTAACTTTGACTACACTAGGCTGTGTTGTCGCAGTCTCCCCGGCACCCGCGTTAAATGGCAGTCTCTCCTTAGAGTAACATGTCGGGTCACGAATGTTTGTACTAGTTTCCTTAAGTAGAGTTTCTTGAAGACAGATGATCTTGGGCTTGGTGATGGTTCCGTGGATTGCTAAGATTAGTTCTCCATGGTTTGTATTTAGTCCTCTGCAATTCCATTGCCATATAAGTAACTTGTCTGGGGTCTTGTTTTTTTGTTTTGTTAGCCGAAGCATTATTATACAAGCGCGGACCTGAAGGAAAGCAACCCTATAATTAAAGAAAAACTTACATGATCCTCTCATCACCAAAACACGCGGACCTAAAATAAACACTCGCTCAATTTTTACTTTCCTCACATGAATTATACATTTAACAAGTTACAGGAAACAATACGTTGTGCTTATCGACGCACTTCAAACAAAAGAAAAAGAGACTGTGATTATAAACTCACTTCTATTTTTTTTTCTCACTTCGTAACATACCATTAGCAAATTGAATTATTAGTTCTTTTCTAGAATATTGGGTAGCCCTGAAAAGGGCTGTGTTTTGTGTGCACGAGGAGTGATGGCAATTTTTCATCGTCTAAGATTGCGTTCTCGTCTGGCAACAGGATAAGGTCTGCTTCTTCGGAAAGAGAACAAGAACTATTTCGTGTCCACACGGCAGTCGACAAAACTTATGCGTGGTTCCTGCTGCTGGTGTTGCTATTGCTGCTGTTCTCTCTGCTGCTTCTGAAGTCTATACTTCTCAGTCCATTATTTTACTTGTTGAATTTCCTCTCTGAAGAATTCTTCTATGAGGTCTTCCGTCACTTGCAACATTGTAACATTCTCTATCTCTTCAGCCTTTGGCATCAGACCTTGTCTGATATGATGCAGATTGACGTAAGTTTCGTTCAGCTTGGCTTGTCTGGAGAACATCTTCGTTGGAGGATGAGTCAAAGAATGGATGGTCAGACTGTCTATCTCTTTCTTTGAATTAAAGTGCTTCGTCCACTATGGGACATGTAGCACTGTTGAATGCTAGCAGAGCTAGCTATTCAATTAATCCCGAGAGATCGAAATAGTGCCAACTCCCAAGGGCTTTACTGTGTTCAGAGAACACTATTTAATTGGACCGTCAGCTCGGAGTCGCTAATTAGCGTCTATCGAAATGAATGGTTGGCCTTTGTGAGTGGAAATAGACCCAACATGCACTAACTTCTATCATTCTGATACTGCCGCTGTCGAAGACGTGCACTGCACGTGGTTGTGTCCGGTGGTGAAAAGGTGGAAAGGTGGCTCGGCAAGGCTGGAACGTAGGGCGGTCAATGTTGCATTCTTTTATCCCTGGTATCTTGGTCCAAAATTTTTCCTATTGATTTTGATAGACTCTGTGCTGTTATGAATTTAAAGTGTATACAGCCCCGTATGACAGCCTATTTTTGCGGTTTTGATCGCTCCGCTTCCCTGATAGATCGAGGTTTGATACCACCTTGTATTTCTTTAACTGAGTGGTTAATTATGGCCTAATTGTATTGTTTTGGTGCAGCATTGTGCTGCTGTGTCTGATGACCTTGGGTTTTTTGGTCACCTCATCTTCATTATTTGGGGCCCTTAGGTCTTATACCTTAGTTTTAGATGCAGCTTTGTACTGCTGGGCCTGATAGTCTTGGGCTTTTGGACTACCTTATTATCTCTAGTTGGGGTCTTGTGTAGCTGATTTTTAGTTGAGTTGCGACCTTGTGTCGCGGGGCTTTATAGTCTTTGGATTTTTAGACTACCTTATACTTTCTATGTTGGGGCCCTAAGATGGGTAGTTAGAAATTTATTGTGTACTGGTCTCAATGCACTTTTTGATTGATTTGGGGGGACTTATCTCAATTAGTTTCATATGGTGTAACTTTTGATTCTGTCAACAAGGCTGTATATAGAGACAAGTTAGAGATAGTGATAGAGGTGGGTGTTAGACCTAGATCTAGACAGCTTATTTTCATGTTGTTTTCTCCTTATTCTGATGGTATCACTAGCCACTCCCATTTGATCTTATTTGATGTTATTTAATTACTCAATATTTATTCTTAAGTTGGTTATCCATTATTCCCTGTATAGATCCGTGGGTTTCTGGTCCCATACTGTTTGGTTTGGTCGCTGAGGTAGCGGTCATGTGGCTGATAGACCCAGCGTAGTGTAGGTGTGCTGGATAAACCTCACCAGTTCCACTGACCGTTGCTATTGCTTCCATTCCGTAAGTTGACCTTTATTCCCTTTTCGGATGATATATCCCTTACTTTCCCTATGTTAAACTTATTTATGTTTGTAGTTGACCCTGGTGTGGTTGCTACTCATAGATTTACCGCTTTATGTTTGGGTTTGGTCGCTTAGGCCGCGGTCATGTGGCTGATAGACCCAGCATAGTGTAGGAGGGCTGGATAAACCTCACCAGACCCACTGACCGTTGCTAGTTGGTTATACCCTTCGGGGGGGGGGGGGACGAAATATATATTTTTCCTATTAGCCCTGTTATTTTAAGATATTCAATTATGTTCCTATGTGTGCCTAGCATGTTAATGTTATTATTTTGTATCATTTATGGGTATGTGTGTAGGGCTGATATAGTTAGTTGTTTAGATTTTAATTGGTCCCTTTCCTGTTTGGTTCGTCTACAATCGTTTAAGATGTGTTGTACGTCTTCTGGAGTATTACAATTGTAGCAATTTATATTAGAAGGGAAAGGTCCTATGTATTTTCCAAACCTGTTTGCCAGTTTGGTTTTTCATAGGGTTATTCTATTGATTATTGACTGTTCGTATCCTGTGCCCTTTGGGTGCTATTCCTAGTTACTTCCTTTATGTTATTGATAATGCTCTCCCTTGTTTATTTACGTTGCAATCGTTTTGCCATTTGTTGGTGATAAATGTGTTAATTATGCTTTATAGTTCAAGTTTGCTGTCTTCTAGTGGCATGTAATTTGGGTCATTGAGTTTATCTTTAGCTAGTTGGTCCGCTAAGTCGTTCCCTTTGATTTCTATGTGTGAGGGTATCCACATGAATTCTACTTCTAGTTTGTTTGAGATTAGGTTTTTGATTAATAGATTAGCTTCATTTAGGAACGTTTCTCTTGACTTTGTGTTATTATTTTGGATTGAGGTTATGACACTGAGCGAGTCACTGATAATCACTGTCTTATTTGGTTTGTTTACCTCAATCCATTTTATATTTTCTGAGATGGCCAAGAATTCTGCTGTATATATATAGCAGTGGTATGGCAGTCTGCTTCCTATTTTGATATTTAGTTCTGGTATGACCATAGCAGCAGCTGTTTTGTACGGGTTTATTACTTTGGAGCCATCTGTATAGAATTTGGTATAGTTTTTATGTTTTGTATTTATGTTTTCTAGTGCCAATGTTTTCAGATAGTGTTCTTGGTCTGTCTTGTTACCTTTGCTTGCAAGGGAGGTATTTGCTTTAGGTGTGATATTACTCCAATGTTCGTTATCATAGTTAATCTTAGTTTCTTCTTGAAGTACCTTTATTGGAAGTTGCAGTTGTAGGTAGTGAACTATTTTACCCATGGGGATGTGTTTTCTAAGAGTTTTTGTTAGCGGGATATCACATTTTTTGAGTGCCAGGTAAGTGGGGTGGGTGTTTGTCTGGGTTGTAAGTCGGGCTGCATATTTCAAGATGAGTTCCTGCCGCCTTAGATGTAACGGCATTTCTCCAGTTTAGATTTGCAGTTCCGACGTTGATGTAGATGGCAGTGCACCAGTGCCAATCAGTAGCGCTTTCCTTTGAATTTTGTCTAATTTATTTAGTTGTCGTTTGGGTGCCGTATAGTATATTTGGCACTCATAGTCAAGTTTGGATCTTATTAGTGCCCTATATAGTGTGATGATAGTTTCCTGATTGGCACCCCACTTAGTTCCTTTGAGGTTTCTTAACAAGTTTATATCCTGGTTACACCTACGGACTATTTCATCGATGTGATGTGCCCATGTTAGATGTTCATCATAGTGCATACCCAGAAATGGGGCTACTTTTACGAATTTTATTATTTGGTTTTGTATGGTAAGTTTGGGGTATACTGGTTTGTATTTTTTTCGTGGGGTAAGTAGTACAGCTACCTGTTTTTTGGTGCGATAGTTTGAAGCCCCATTTGTCTGCCCATTTGCCTATATTATCCAAGATGGTTTATAGTTCAGCTGTGATTTTGTGACGGGAGGGGTTACCTGCTCTCCATAGTCCACTATCGTCCGCGAATTGCGATAATCCTATTTGGGTTGTTGCCAAGTTGTGATCTAGGTCATTTGTCATTATGTTAAAGAGGGTGGGGCTCAGTACACTCCATTGTGGGGTTCCGTTTTCAAGGGTGTATTCTTCTGAGTAAGTTGCCCCTACCCTAGTTATCATTTTGCGGTCTGTTAAGAAATTTTCAATGAATTTGTACATTCGTCCCGTAACGCCATAGTGATTTTGTTTGGCTATCTAGCCTTTGGTCCATACGAGGTCGAATGCCTTTTCTAGATCTAAGAATACCGCAATTAAGTTTCTATCCGCTTTTCTTGAGTTGTTTAATACCAATTTTATAGCGGTTTCTAACCTTATGAGTTGATCAGTAGTCGATCTTTTGTTTCTGAAACCACATTGATTCTCTGATATATTGCTTTCGAGATGGTGTTTTAGTCTATTAGCTATTATGGTTTCCATTATCTTGCATATATATATATTGTTCGTGAGTGAAATGGGTCTATATGAGTTCATATCATTACGGTCTTTATTTGGTTTTAATATGGGGATAACTATCGCAGTTTTCCATGTTTTAGGTAGCCTTCCTAGTTCCCAGATTTTATTTAGTAGTTTTACTATGGAAATAACTATATTTGGTGGTATTTTTTTAAAAATAATGTAACCTATTTGATCTTCCCCAAGTGATGTTTCTTTTTTGGTTTTAAGTGCCTGGTCCCATTCATAGGTGGTTATGTATTTATTTAGGCTTCATTTCTTGGGACCCAGATCTTATAATATTTCCTTTATTTAACTTCTACTATTCTTCAATGATTCTGAAATTTCACAGTGTGTTTATTATTACTGCTCATGCTTTGAAAGTGCTGGGCTAGCATGTCAGCTTTCTCTTTTATTAGCATTTTTATGTTAGTTGTGTTAGGGGTGCTGTGAGTGAGTTTCCCCCTAATTGATCTTATTTTATCCCACACTTGTTTTGAGCTAGTTTTATAATTTATTGTGCTGTACTATTTCTGCCAAGTTGTTTCTTTAGACTGCTTGATCAGGTTTTTTAGTTGTGTATCGAGGTTTTTGTATTCGGTTAGGAATATGGTGTTACCTGATCTTTTGAATTTGTTTAATGCTCTTCGCTTTTCTTGCCTAGCTTGTTTAATTTCTTGATCCACCATGGTACGGCTAGTTTTCTGGGGGAACCATTTGTTTTATGTATGCTGGTGATGGCTGCTTTATTGATGGTCAGACTGGATGAATGAATTATGGTTTTAAGTGAAACCGGCCACAAAGGGTCATTTGTTCACTATTTTACACTACCAATTAATATGGTAGTGATTTAGAGTTTCCCGTGAGGAAGGAATGGTGCCACATCCCCACGGCCGTTTATGCATACATAGTATGCTATTTAATTTTGTCGTCATGCCGCACCCCTATAAGGGGCTATCGACATGAATGAAAGACCTAGGTGAGTGGGAATAGAACAGCCACGCACGCAACCCTATCAACCAATCGGAGGATGCAGAGCTAGAGGTGCAATGGCAACAAATGATGACTAGTAAAAAATGGTTTCCACTTCTAGTCATTTGCTGGTGTTGGAATCAGGCAGCGGAGGAGGAGGAAAAGGATCTGTGAACTGGCACTTTGATGTTGTTCGTCTTGCACGCCCTAGCCTTATCAAAGCGAGTCCAGTTGTTGCTAGTAGACACCCTATACCGATATTGTGTAAGCCACCTGTGCAATTGAGTCAATCTTCCAAGTTATATTTGTTTTCCTAACATCCTAACATTCCAATTTTTGTCTAGTACAGAGTGTTCACTTGGTGTTTTCCCTATATATTTTGTAAACTAGGTCTGTCAAGTGACATGTGGAGGTTGGTCAATGTCAGGTTAAGTGGGGGTTGTTAATTTTGATGGTGGAGAGCCAAAATTGATCAAATTTGATTTTTGAAGAACGAGATTGTCGAATAGAGTTTCTGAGCCAAAAGGAAACTCTGTAAGTATGGAGCTCAGACTGGTACTTACTTACTTATTTAGTTGCATTAAAGTCGTGTTCGCCCATTTGGGCATGTACGACTAGTTAATGCCCCCCTTTGGGGCTAATTAATTGATTCGAGGGAGGCGGAAAGGTGCCACACCTCCCTATGCATTAATGCACCATTTGGTGCTAGTAAATTAATCCGATTTCGAGACATTTCTGTCTCACGGGATATAATTGATGTTCTAATAAACGAATGGGAATGAATACACTCATTTGTTGGCAGCGGTGTTACATGTCAGCAGGAGGCAAGGTGGATCGCAAGGTAGATCGGACTGTGTGGAAAGAGAGGGCCAGCGTCAACAGCATCGTCTGACGTATGTAAATTGAATTTTGAATTAATCATATGATCATTTCTGCTGCTTAATTAGAAAAAAGAGGGAGATGGCATAGTTAGTATAGTTTTATACGAGGGCCCTGATGGCTGGGATTAATCCACCTTATAAATTAATGTTTTGGTTTCCTATTTTTCTTAACTATTTAGTTACCGCATTGTCGGTTGGCCCTGATGGCTCTGGGAATTAAGCCACCTTATAATTCTAATTTGGGGTTCTATATAAATTCTATTATTCTAATTTTAGTTACCGCATTGTGCAATTGGTCATAATAGCTCTGGGATTAAGCCACCTTATAGTTCTAGTTTAGGGGATCTATTTAACCTATTAATTTAATTATTTAATTACCGCATTGTGCAGTGGGCCCTGATAGCTCTGGGGCTATCGACATGAATGAAAGACCTAGGTGAGTGGGAATAGAACAGCCACGCACTCAACCCTATCAACCAATCGGAGGATGCAGAGCTAGAGGTGCAATGGCACCGAATGATGACTAGTGAAAAATGGTTTCCACTTCTAGTCATTTGCTGGTGTTGGAGTCAAGCAGCGGAGGAGGAGGAAAAGCATCTGTGAACTGGCACCTTGATGTCGTTCGTCTTGCACGCCCTAGCCTTATCAAATCGAGTCCAGTTGTTGCTAGTGGACATCCTATACCGATATTGTGTAAGCCACCTGTGCAATTGAGTCATTCTTTCAAGTTATATTATTTCCTAACATTCCAATTTTTGTCTAGTACAGAGTGTACATTTTGTGTGTTCCCTATCAATTTTGTAAACTAGGTATGTCAAGTGACATGTGTAGGTTGGTCAATGTCGGGTTAAATGGGTTGTTAATTTTGATGGTGGACAGCCAAAATTGATCAAGTCTGATTTTTGAAGAAAGAGATTGTCGAATAGAGTTTCTGAGCCAAAAGGAAACTCTGTAAGTATAAATGGCCCTTAAAAAGGCTTTTTGATGGAGTGTTACAGGGTGTAACCGAAGTTCCCTCATTCCGTCCGGCGAGTCCCCGTGTCCTTCTTGGGTGCCTTGATTTTGTTGTTCCTCCATCTTGAAGTTGCCTCCTTCCGTCGTATCCATTCCGTGTTCTCCCTTAACAATTTGGAATACTTTGTGCTGTTATTAAAGTAGAGTATACAACCTCATACGACAGCCTATTCTCGCGTTGGTAGTTATCCAACGTAGAAGTTTTAAAGTAATTAAGGTTATTGTGTAAAAATTTATTGCAGCGTGTGCTGTCTTGCTAGATGATCAGGTATTGACCACCTAAATCATGTTATAGGCCTTAGTTCTTATAGCTTAGTTTATAGTGCAGCTTTGTGCCGCGGGGCCTGATAGTCTGGGCATTGACTACCTTATATGGTAATAATTTAGTGATCTTACTTACAGTAAATATTTTTATGTTGCGACATTGTGTCGCTGAGCCTGATAGTCTTTGGACTTTGAGACTACCTTATAAAATCTATTTGAGGCCATAAAGCAGGAGACGTTTTAGATGGTCCCGTTTAGACCATGTGGATATCCCGGTTTGTTGGGGTTTTTAACTGTAAATACATTCCTAGTTTGGTTGTATAATGCTGTCAATGAGGCTGTATATAGGAAGAGTTGTAAGAATAGACAGAAGAGAGGTGGTTTCCTAGACACTTGTTTATTGTTTCTGTTTTGTTCTTTACTTTGTTATAATGCAAATTTCAATGTTTATCTGTATAGTCTATAAATTTCAATATCTTTAAAGTATCCTATTAGGTTTGTTTAGCACAGGTACCATCCGGGGCGTTATACCCAGCGTAGTGTAGGTAGGCTCTTTTCAAGTAACGGAACCCTTCAGGTCCTATGCATTCGCATTCCTTATGGATATTGTTTATTTTATTTTTTGTTATTATACAAATTCCGCTTAACGTATTTACGCGGTTGCAGGTCCTGTCCCCTGATTGGCCAATGAACCCATGTGACCAACAGGGGGCATTCCTTACGGGTGTTTTTTTATTATATAGTATTATTTGCATTATATTTTTTCAAGGAGCCCTGATGTTCTTAGTAATTCTATTATGTGTTGAATTGATTTTTGGGGGTTGGTGTTATTTAATTGAATTACTTCCGGGTATGTACTTGGTGCAGAGATGTTTAGTTGTTTAGATCTAAATATGTTCCTTTCCTTCTGGTTGTTTTTACAGTTATTAAATATGTGATGTAAGTCTTCAGGTATGTTACAACTGAAGCAATTAATGCTGTGTGGAAAAGGTCCTATATATTTACCAAAGCTGTTAGCCAGTTTTGTTTTTCCCAAGATTATTCTATTTATTTTAGACTGTTCATAACTATTGCACCTAGGTGGTATGATTTTTCTATTGACTGGAGACTACCCCTGCTGTATATGGTTCAAACGCGGACGCGATAGAAAACACCCCTCTACGGTTTAGGGATGGAAACGTTAAAATAGGTTGATGTGAGGGAGAGAAAAAAGTCAAAGAGCATCTATATTAATAAAAATGTAAAACAAACGATAGACACATTGGTTTCAAAGCACAACATTTTTATTCAAATAACAAACAACTAACAAACATTTTTCAAGAAACAAACATTTTTTAATTCACAAACTAACATTTTTTTTTTCTCAAAGAACAAACATTTTTTTCAATAACACAAATAAATTCTCTTTGGCGTTATAGTAAGCCTTTTTTCGGCGCCGGACCACCCATACATAATTCTCTGCATTCCGAATCTGATTCGATAATAGCAGACTTTTGGTAACCGAGTATGTTAAAAACAGAAATAAGATAATAATATTAATACTTTGAAGTACCAATTTACCAAATGCCAAAATGACAAACTCCACTTGAACCGCTTGTCCGCTCCTCTGACTAAAATAAAAATGGCCACTGCCAGACTGCTACACGGCCCACACGCAAAAGTGCCAAACCAGTCGGTTACCATGACTTAGAATTAAAAGAAGCCCAAAATAGTAAAAAGCCGACGTAATGATAGTCCAAACACTGAAAATGTAGGTGAATAATATTATTTAATTTGAAGCTTTGCAAAATTTATCATTTGGACAGTTCGAAACTACTAAACTACTAAATGAAAACGATGAAGCTATTTTACAGTTGTTAAAAAAATTAAATTATGACTTCGATATATATATATATATATATATATATATATATATATATATATATATATATATATATATATATATATATATATATATATATATATATATAAACTATATTATAACATAACAAGAGTAGACACCTAGATTGTGCCAAAAAAACCTACATCTAGGTGGTAAAACCTAGGAGTGGCAACACATGTCCTAGCTACGATGTCGTAGCCTCAACCACATGTCGTAGCCTCAACTTGATTTGTTGTGGTTGAGGCTAAGAACTGATTACATATCATGTAATAGAGCAAACAAAATCTTCACTGAAGTCAGAAAAACAAAGAGTGTAGCAATCTATTACATAAGCATGATCATGCTGTTAACGAAATTTTGCTTATTTTGAATTTATTCAGCCCTTACACGATAAAATATATTGATATGGTTACACGAATCTCACGTGTCTGCCATGACAGATAAAGCAAGACTCTCGTCGTGACCCCTTTTCTAACATTGTTGCAACATTGTTACCAATCTTCAGTACCCTGACGTCACTTCACCTCTTACAATCATATTGTTCCTATACAACCGCATCACTTTCCATTGACGCTAGACGGGTCCTACTAAATACCGCTAAAATTGACAATGCAAGACAAAGCCAAACAAAGCCCGAGAAAGCCTGACAAAGCAAAAAAAACCACACAAAAGCCATGCGAAGTCAAATAAAAAATGCGTATTTATAATGTTAATTATATTGATGAATAAATTAATAACGTCAAAGGACTTGTTTTCAAACTATTTATGCAAAATTAAAGTTACGAACGTTGGATTTTATTCTGACTTTGCATGGCTTTGTCAGGCATTGTCGGAGTTTGTCAGGCTTTCTTAGGCTTTGTTAGCCTTTGTCAGGCTTAACAGTATTTAGTAGGACCTACGCTAGACATTTCCAATATTCGTCATATTAAATTCCCCTTGACGCCAAACGTTCCCAGGGGGTGGGGGTGTCTGTAATTATTTTCCCGGTGACGCCAGGGTATCCCACTATCCTACAATGTACTTATTTTTGTTTTAGGTGTTTATGCAATTTAAATGTTTCAGCCATCAGTCCTACAATATAAATATTTTTAATTTTTTTTAAAAAACGAACACTTAAATGATGACAGAAATAAAATGATAAATTTATTAAGTTCCATAGCAATGCAACTATATGTTATTATTTGATGACATAGATTAGTATTAGTTGTTGTTGTTGTTGGGTTTAACGCCATTTTCATCACATGATAGGCTATACATGGCGGCCAGTATTATTGGTAGAAGAAGAACCCGGGAAAACCCCGAGATAGAACCAGCGACCCACGGAAAGCTACTGGCAAGCTTTCTCACATAACTACATTAGCCAAATCTTAGACTCGAACCAACGCAGAGAGAGGTGAGATGGCAGTGATCCGTAACGGAAAGCGTTTTAGACCACTCGGACACTTGGGGCTCCACATAGATTTGTATATACTATTCACAAGTGCAAATATATACACATGCTTGAGGTCTCGAGAAAAGTCCAGACAGTTCACATACATTCATAGAATTCAATGAAAGGGTTGCAAAAACTGATAAAGTCAGAGGGATAGTAATTCATGTGGTCTGTAACGTAAAATTGTAAATAGCAATCGTGATGGAACAATAATAATAACACATTTCTTCATATAAATCTTTTAAAACCAGTTCCAGTAATTTACTCCATTCCTTTATTTTATCTTAAATTATAGTATTTTCATCTCCAGTACTGCCTTTAGAGCCCATTACTCTACATTACTGTCCATTACTCTACATTACTGTGTTTATTGAGACCGACCGTGACTCATTTTCTAAATAAGGCTTGCCTGACCATGTTAGGATATTCTACGCTATGTTATTAATTGTTAAATGACATAACGCACGATGACGGAGAATGGATACGTGTATTAATTGCGGAAACCAGTTTTTGAGAAAGGGAAAACGCTATGACAGAAAAGCTTGCAGGCTAATATGAAATTAAAGTGTATAGACAAAACTATGAAATATGTCATATACGATAAATCTGGTGTACATATATCTCCTGAATCAAAGAGCAGGAGATTTTTATGTACAAATTGCTCATTGACTGTAGTTGTTACCATGGTCAAGTCCATTTCGTTGAAGCAGCCCAAAAAATTGAAAGATACTATTAAGATGCAGTCCGATGTTGTTTGATTCAGAAGTTAAATTCCAGATTCCTTTTGTATGACATCTTTCACACTTTAGCTTAAGTGCAAGCTTTTTCTGAGTCATACGAACCCATAGATAACACCACTATTCACAAAACATGTAGGCTATTCACCACAACCAACCATGTGAAAACACCCATATCTTAAACAGCAGCAAGAATGGTGAACAGATCAAGTTTTCAAACAAAACTAGAGCCTCTACGGAGAGGAGAGTACATAGAGTTTTCTAACAAAAATAAAATTCTACGGAGACCGAAACTGTTTTGGTTTTAAGCAAATATTTTGTCAAGTCCGATACGATATCTTGATCTAGGGTCATGCAAATTGATCGTTATAAATACATGTGGGACCGACTTAGCATGACTAAAGAAAGAGATTATAATCTAGATCTCCACTACAACAAGTCTGGTGAATATTTTGTATCGCATGAATGTCAACTCCATTAAATACACCAAGAATATTACAGTTATCCCTGAAAACCTTTGGTATTTCTGTATATCTCTGAGTAACATATATCACATCTGTATTTTTATGTCTACCTCTGGAAAATATCCTGGCATGGTTTGCTTGTTTATCTAAATTGACATCATCATATACAACTAAATTGTTAATACTTCCATCAATAGAATCAACACTCTGTACTTCTTCGTTATCGGTTATAAATTCAATAATATCCTCATCGATTTTCGATTTTGCTTTCTCGTTAAAATCATCTAACACCTCGTAACATCGTTGATCATCTACACACGGGGCTAGTAAATATAGTTTATCCCATTTCAGTCATCTCGTTATCAAATTAAATAACAATTATGTTTTACCGATTCCAGATGGTTCAATTATAATCATGAGAATATAATTTGGTAGCGCTGCATGATGCTTAACGGGTTCTCGTGTTTTTGTCGCCGAAAAATTAATTACATTCATGTTATTATAAATAACTTATGGATCTATATTGTGTGAAATGTAAGACGCGTACTAGCACAAACGACTTGACAACAATTACAACAAGCAATAAAAGATCAGCATTTGCTGGTAAGTGTGTTCAATGTGGTACAAGAAATTTAGATTTGTTTCTATGAAATGATTTTAGAAAAACGAGGAAGTAATATTGCAGTGAAATTTACAAAACTTCCCGGGACTCCATAGGCAAAATATCCTGGAGAAAAACATCTTCCAGGGTATAGTTATTGTGGCCCAAGAGCCAGACTCGACCCGGCGAATATCCAATAAACGCTATTGATAAGGCGTGTCATGCTCATGATGTTGCTTATAAAAGTAGCAATCTGCAACACAGATATGTCGCAGATGTGAAATTGATTCATGCGTTATATTCTATCACTGATAAATCCTTCAAAGAAAAATTTGCTTCGTGGTTGATAAAATCAGCGATGAAAAGTAAATTAATGCTGGGTGCTGGTAATTAATAACAATACGGAATCTATTTATTATTCCCCAAGAGGATACTGGAGGGGTAAATCATCAATCGATAAACTCGCTAACGCTGCAAAAGTAAAAAAAAATACCACCGCGGTAGAATGGGTAACTTCGCACATTTTGATGTCAGCGTCCCCAATGAAGTTCATCAGGCTGATATATTATTTCTTCCGCATGATACTGTTAATAAACACACATACAAATACGCACTAACCGTAGTTGATGTTGCAAGTAGATACAAAAAAACTGAACCATTAACGACAAAGTCATCAACTGAAGTAGCTTCTGCATTTGAAAGGATTTATCGATGAGGCCCTCTGCAGTGGCCAAATCTCCTCCAAGTTGATCCTGGCAAGGAATTTCAGGGTGCAATGTTATCAACAATGAAGCATCATAATACCACGCTACGACGACGACATACTGCAATACACCGCGATCAGGCATGTTTTGAACGATTTAATCGGACACTTGCTGAACGGTTATTTGGATATCAATAAGCGAAGGAATTTATCGAAGATAAACAATCTCGGGAAAGGATCAAGAGATTACCAGGTGTGATAGCTACGATAAATAATGAAATCACTCGAACAATTAATACGAAACCTCTTCTCGCGATCAAACAAGTATATACCCGTACAAACGCGAAATGATTTTTCAAAACAACGAATACGCGGCAATGTCACTTTGAGATATTTGTACGAGCCGGGCGAACTTGAAGGCGGTAAATAAAGAGCTACTAATCTTATCTGGAGTGTCACGCACATACAATATCTAACATAACAAGATCCACGGGTAGACCCGAAATCTATAGATTAGATTTAAGTGCTCCTCAGCGCGGATTTACACGCGAACAATTTCAAGTAATACACGAGGATACTCAATTACCGCCGCGTGGTCTTAACTAGCACCTCTGCGTCTGTTACATTCAAGGCAGGTCAACATCACTTAATCTCTGGTAAGGCCAAGATTATTATCTTTTATATCTGCGGTAAATTGGCTAGGATCTTTATCCGAATACTGCCAACGCATTATACAATTACAACTCGCGCAGTGATTATTCTGTTGTTCTTTCAGCATAATTATATATACAGCAGCAATATCAAATTCTCGTTCTTTTTGTTTTTATCCTGTTGTTAATAACCAGCGAGATTTTTTTGATTATATCATCGCTGACAATATCACTGATTGTGGTGCCATTTGCATCTAAAATAACTCTTCGAAGTTGATTTATTCTTCGTACTCTGGACACTGCGAGATAAACTAAATTCGACCACTCGATGCGATCGTCTACGATCCATACAATCGTATCAGATATAGTTAATCCCAGCGAAGAATGTATCATCATTGCGTATCCTAGCATCCATGGAGATTGATCAGCGCACAATGCATCTTCGACAACACTGATATCAACCAAACACAATATCATTTAACACGAGAATATTCTTCTCAGTCTTTCCTGGAATATGAACATCGATATTCTGTCTTCGTGTATCCGTAGGCCTATAACACAATGGCACTGGACGTGTTGCGAATTTTTTCTTTATGCGTCTCAAATAACTTCATCTGAAGTGTGTCTCCGTTTATCTTTCTACTTGCGACTATCAAATCGTTTGGTCTCCACGCTTCCCAAAAATCATTCAATGGGGTTTCTGAAATTATTTCACGCGCTATATCACACCGGATTTTATCCAGTTGTAATCTAATTAATTTTTTGAACTCAATTCTTTATCAAGAGATCTATGATCAGTGTTACTTTCTTCATATTAATGTACAAAATTCTTCAGCCAATCATGCGGAGACAAACCAACAAATGGTGGTGGTTGACTATGATCGCCACATATTATGACAACTGTATTTTTCGGTAACAACCACCCGAGAAACAATTTTAATATCTCTAACGACACTGTGCATATCACATCCCAAATAATAATTTCAGGAAGATATTTCCCGCCCATTCGATCAGGAGTCCATGAGTCACCTTTCCATCAAAAGAAACTGTGATAAGTGCAAACATTAACTCTTCGCTGTTTCATCTCTCTTGCAAGTCTTTGTGTTGGTGGTAGCAAAATCATGTTTGATTTCCCTCGAAATTATTCGATAACACGATTCGTCTTCTCTGACCCACCACAACCGTTTAAGTAAATGGTTTTATATCTACATATTGGATCGGATAACGAAGGGGCTTTCGATAGTTCTGATATCAGATTATTTTTAATGTAATTGTTTTCAATCGTAACATCTGCTCATTTAGAATAATGTCGCAACATTTCTTATTTTATTCTTCATGATCCCCAACACTCATCGGAATTTGTAAATTCAGCCAATGCCTTGCTATGTTTGATATCTATATAAAATGAATCAGTGGCGACTCTAACCGCAAATACAAGAAATCTATTTATCATCGATAACAAATTAATAGAAGCATAAGCCAACATAGACGCCTTTAGATGTGTGTATGTGGGACAATCTCCATCTGCGTAAGTCATACTTGTACCGAAGTTAGTTCCATCGGACAAGAAAGCGTCTTTACAATTGACATGTATACCTCTAGATGTTGCACCCGCGATTATAAAATCGTATTCAGCATCACCTAGAATTAATCGTGAATCATGTCGCATGTGAACCTGTGCTCCACCATGGGCGAATTTTAAAATTATTCTTCTACCGAGATCCTTTGCGTGTTTATTTCTGACTTCAAAGATCTCCTTGGATGCTTTAATAATATTTTCTTGATCGAGGGAAGGAAATTTTTATTTGTAATCGTTAATTATACTATTGGGTTGTGGTAACCAAATTTCAGTCTGCGCGCGATATGATATAATTGTCTCGGAGACAGTCAGCGATATCAGTATTTTACAATCAATCATATACCGTAATAACACTTTTGGTATCCAGAGTTTTTCAGATAAATGTCTAACAAACCAAACTTAACAAATTGGACGGTACCACACGAGCGAATCCGGTTAGATCAAAATCGGAATGCGGCCCATTAATGACAACTCGTGTGATCGAGTGGGTGGGATGCCCAAATCGATTAAAATACCCAGCGCACTCTCCATACCCGAGAAAACTACCTGGATAACACGCAACCATATCAACCGAAGAAATAAAAACACTTTCGGGATCATATTTGGTATTCCATAATCCACCATGTCCATACTCATCACAACTGGCTTGAACTTATGAGAGAAATTCAACTCTTGTTGATTTCCACATATTTTTCTTTCTCGCGATATGAGCTGCGACTGACGGGATTGCAAAACAGTTTGTTAGTAATTCCTCGTTAATATTCGTTGAAAAACCACGAACTAATTTTCACATCTCGTCGTGAAGAGATTCAGAACGGTTTATTTCGCCGTTTGGTCTTACAAATTGATCGAATTTACACTCTTCGTGTTCAAAACTCTGAAATAATCCCACTGTCACAGGATCGTTTTACTTTTCGCGTGAATGAAATCAATCAAATTTCGCCCCCCCCCCCCCCCCCCCGAGTTCTCTGTGGAAAACTCCACGGGTAGATATTTTATGGTTTGAACCCGTGGAAATATTGTTCCTGCGTTATAATCAACAATCCTAATTGGAGCACCTCCTTGATTTATCTTTCGATTCGTATAATACTCCTCCTGTTATAGTCGCTACGATTTTTGGAAATTTTAATATCTTTTCTAGCTCAGCTACATTTTGAATTTGTCAAGTGCCAAATTTTTCGTCAGTGATATCCATTAATTAATTCTTAGTCTAGCCGACAATTAACTGTCTTAGAGTAGAGTTTGGACGAAGGAATGCTTTCCTAACTCGGTCACACTGTTAGAATGTTTATAGTAAAAACGGACTAGTTGTATGACAGGTTAAAAGGAGGGAAATTCTCACGTTAAGCTGTCAAAGTGATTTGAAAGAAATGGTAGGGTGTTATTTCGACCCCAGGTGGCATTTTTGGCACCTTGATAGGCAGTTTTCCAAATGTCTGTAGGAATAGCATTTATCCCGATTGGTCAAATGTGGAATCAGGGGTGGGTCGATCTCTGAAATTGGGGGAAATATATTCTCTGAGCAAATAAATTTGAATCAGTCTAGGAATTACCACTGTAAGAGCGGGTCAGTAGTATTAATTCTGAAAATACGCAGTAGAAGACTCCGGCCGTACTTTAGGAAAATACGTCCGTAAAATTGAGTTCCAGGAAAAAACTGAATTTGGAACGATTGTAAGACGCCAAAAAAACAAGGAAAATAGTTTGTTTGAAGAGAGAGAGAAATAGCGAGGAGGTCGAGATTCAAAGGAGGGAAAAGAAGTTAGAAGTCAGAGATGTGGAATCCCATGTTCAACTAAAGATGTTGATATTTTAAGACTCTAAAACTATCCATATTAGAATGATGATCTTGTACAAACAACAAAATGGATCACACGAAACAGGTTTGACTATAAAACAAATATATAATTGACTCTCGCTAAAGATACACAAATAAACGTGGAAAGGAGAAAAGTCTTGGAGAGGGCACTGATTATCGTTACTCACCACCCAACACTGATTATATATTCGCTGTAGTATACGATTCCTATGCCAAAAATATATTTTTGTCTTATAACATTCTTTAGATGTGGTTAAAAATGACTTTGCAATAACTTGCTTTGTATTTGTGAATATAGTCTAATCTAGTTTAATCTCACAATAATTACCTTGAGAAACATGGATACGCATCTGGCTTCAGTTCCCGTTTTGGTCCCCATAAAGTATCCTGCTCAGGGATATATTTCACTGAATCGTGTGCATTAATTAATATTTGTGATAGTATTGAAGTTTGAGCAATTAAACAAAAAAGCCCGACAGTCTGTAAAGTGGAAAAAAATGCAGTGATAACCAGTCTAAAATATACAACTCTGAATCTTATACATGCAGGGTTGATCAAATCTCATAACTCGACGTCCCGGTCTAAACATTTCTTAAAATCAAATGTTAGGAACAAGTGCCTTTAACCTATTTTTAAAATATCGGACAAGTCCATATTTTAGTGCTTTAGTCATTTTATCGGCCATTATCTGGTCATTTTGGTAAATTTATCTACCATTATATGTTCATTGTGGTAATTTTATACCATTATCTGGTCATTGTGGTAATTTTATCAACCATTATCTGGTCATTGTGGTAATTTTATCTACCTTTGTCTGGTAATTTTATCTGCCTTTATCTGGTCATTCATCCCCTTGGAGCATATTAAGCACTATATGCTTCTTTTTCCCATGTATACATTTACATCCTGTATCACACCTACCGGTGGTCATTTAGTATTGCTACTTGACCGTGTCTGGTAATTAAGCATGGATGGTATTATCAATTTACAATAAGTTGTCAAGCAAGCTGATATTTACTCTGTGGATTATGCTTCTTTCAGTGTTTGATATTGTGATCGGACGTACATTGCCCGTGCTCTGCCGACATCTATCGCTTCCACATGCAATACCCAACCCCACACCCAGCCAGATTGCTTTTTCTTTATCTTATATAGGTTTTGAAATAAATAATGATAACACTTAGAACGATGTGATATTTTTCAGCCATTCCCAACAGATAAATCTGGACTCACTAGCAACACAAAAAGTACCACGCATATAACAAATACAGGACAAACATTGACCCTCGCTAAAGATACACAAATAAACGTGGAAAGGAGAAAAGACTTAGAGAGGGCACTGATTATAGTTACTCACCACCCAGCACTGATTGTATATTCACTGTAGTATACGATTCCTATGCCAAAAATATATTTTTGTCTTGTAACATTCTTTTGATGTTGTTAAAAATGACCTTGCAATAACTTGCTTTCTATTTGTGAATATTTGTGTTAGTTTTATATTACGTTTAAGGTTAATAACATCTGGGGTGGGGAACTAGCACTAATTCTATGTCCGTACCTCTATGCATGTCTATTTGACATTAATTAAGGATGGAGGAAAAATACAAAAAAAAAGTAAGCATCTACTTACCCATTGAAACACGACGCAGGAAGATCGTATCCTTCTAGCTTATATTTGTTAGCTAAATTATATTTGAACACTTGATCTCCCCAAAGGGGACGTCCAACATATAATAACATATGGAAATCACAAATACAAACATTATACATACATGAACATTATATGAACAACTGCAAGGCAGTAAATCTACACGTAGAATATTCACTCGTACAATAAACCATTCTACATTTCTTATTTTTGTTGTTTGCTTTTATTTTGACTTTTTTTAATACCAGCATACAACATATTGAGCACTTAGAAAAGGAAACCCAAAGGTGTCGAAAAGGTGACTAACGTCTGGGGTGGCGGTAGTTGGTGGGGCCAATATCTGTCATCACCACATGTAACTTCCGGCCCTCCAGCCAGATGTACTTATATCTTTCTTAGGTTTTTTTAAATAATTAAAGACAACTGTTAGAACGATCTGACCTTTTACAGCCAGTCCTATGAATGGGTTAATGAACAACACAGAATTGTACCATGTGTATAACAAACACAGGACAGACATTGATCCCTGCCATGGATCACTAAGGAAATCAAAAGGCTCGAAAAACAGCCTAAATGGGTACATTCTAAACATCAAGGTCCCTATGAGTACCAATATTTATCACTCCACCACTTAAAATATCGACTCGTCGGTGATTAATAATTGGCACAAAAGAGCTAATTGACTAGTAACAATGTAATATTAAATCAGTTGTGTATTTCATATGAGAATCCATTCCATCTATTTAATTTTCCTTAACTGTTTTACGGCACTCGACTTTATATGAGGTTCCACCACCAGTTTTATAAGATGCTTTTAAAGCCATGATAAAATCATTAATATAAGTACAATTATAAACACCAAATCTAAACACGAAAAGCCAAGACTGAGTCGGACAATTTCACAGACATGTAACGCCTGATGTACCATGTGACATATAATGGCAGTACCCATGGTAATTGGCTCATTAAACCTGTGGATATGTTTTTGTTTCTCAAATATATGATACACACAAGATTAAGGTGTTCTG
Source organism: Unio pictorum (assembly GCA_030141615.1). NCBI lineage: Eukaryota > Metazoa > Mollusca > Bivalvia > Unionida > Unionidae > Unio > Unio pictorum. Next base: position 7,260,275 of record JARLTB010000123.1, read on the forward strand.
TTCACATTAATCCATCGTATAAACTAAATCATCACAGACATTAGTGATCTTACATCCCATGTTACACAACAATGGTAATCTCACTAATATTATGAGGTACAAGGCAATTACACAGCAAAGTGATACAATTGTCATCAATCAAAATTTGCATGAATCCATGTCAGTTGCAGGGTTTTAATAGTTAACTGGCCTGGATTGCAAAAACTAAAGACTAACCTGCCATTTTTAAATAAAATTTACGCTGATACAACAAACTTTTCAGTGTATGAAAAATGTTGATATTTTTCCATCGAAAATACAAAGTGAAATGGGTTGACGATGATCTTTGGTGATCTATATGAAGAATTTTAGTCTTTATTATTACCATTCTTTCATGCACATGGACAAGTTATGTGAATAGAAGCTGGTCATGTGTACTTTTTCATGATGATTATTAAAATTTTTAGGATCGTTTATATCACAGGAAAATGTAAACTCGTTAGCGCATGGATCTACGTAAATGCTATGCATTAGTAGCTGAAATGTGAACTTGAGGAATGTGATTTTATAGAAACAAAGAGTAAAGCAACATCTGGATCTAATATTTTTGGGAATAAACAAGAAATTTAAGTAATGCTTAGCATGATTTGCACTGTGTAAGCAGTTAGCATTATAGCACAGCCTCTTCTCCTGGATAAACTCAAAGCCGCCCATGAATTATGAAGTCTTTATTTATCTTTTTTTAATGACATGTTGGAGAAATCATAAATTATGCACATACAAAGTGTTGAGACACCAAAAATATATTTTCTTACATGCATACAAGTCATGGGATATGGAAAAAATGTATTTTCTTACATGTATACAAGTAATGGGATATGGAAAGATGTATTTTCTTACATGCATACAAGTCATGGGATATGGAAAAAATGTATTTTCTTACATGCATACAAGTCATGGGATATGGAAAAATGTATTTTCTTACATGCATACAAGTCATAAGATATGGAAAAAAATGTATTTTCTTACATGCATACAAGTCATAAGATATGGAAAAAAATGTATTTTCTTACATGCATACAAGTCATGGGATATGGAAAAAATGTATTTTCTTACATGCATACAAGTCATGGGATATGGAAAAAAATGTATTTTCTTACATGCATACAAGTCATGGGATATGGAAAAAATATATTTTCTTACGTGCATACGAGTCATGGGATATGGAAAAAATGTATTTTCTTACATGCATACAAGTCATGGGATATGGAAAAAATGTATTTTATTACATGCATACGAGTCATGGGATATGGAAAAAATGTATTTTCTTACATGCATACAAGTCATGGGATATGGAAAAAATATATTTTCTTACATGCATACGAGTCATGGGATATGGAAAAAATGTATTTTATTACATGCATACGAGTCATGGGATATGGAAAAAATGTATTTTCTTACATGCATACAAGTCATGGGATATGGAAATATTTTATTTTCTTGTGTAGCAAGATTTACATCTATTATGGAAGACAACAAACTTGAAAATTGTAAACTTTTGACCTTGCCCACGGATAAGTAGCCACATACAAGTTCTTCCTGGCTTTTATTATTTCCCAATTATTTAGTTTATATGCAGGTATACACAATAAATGTTTCTTCTCCATGTATACATCCACATGTGTACTGTGAATCAGGCTCTCATTTTATTAACTAAACAATGAATAAAACCTTCACACTTCTAACATCTTTTCCATGTGCACATTTTCATGACTATGCCTAGTTGCACATGAATCCTGATGTGCACCTTCAGATAGTCATTCTGACTGCAAATTTTATCACAGACATCACACTTAAATGGTTTTTCCTCATGTGTATCCTCATATGGAAATGCATCACAATTATTATTTCCAGTTCAGTGCCCACGAATGTAGTTCTAGTCTAATTTTATAACATGTTTTTCCTCTCTTATTTTGGTAGTAATAGAAGAGTTATATTGATGCATTTTTGGTTGGGATTTAAAGGTAATTGTTTATTCTTGAGAATATGAGCTGAGAGAGTGGTTTGTCTGTGTGTATTTTGGTGACAGTGCACATTGAGTAATAAGGCCTTGGTGATGATCCAGAAGTACAATCTGTTCTTTGTACATGCTATTTTGTTTACAGTGCATTTGTTAAAAAAAATGCTGGTGAACCCTTGACAAGAACTCCACAGTGAAGACATCTTTGGATGTATTTTAGATTAACATATGATTTGAATTGATTGTCACACAGTTGTATCGTTTTTCTCCATTATGCTTTCTCATGTGTTTCTCGAGATTTCCACGATCAAAAAACATTTTGTCACATAATTCACACGTAAATTGTTTTCTCCTGTCTGTGTCCTTATGTGCGCTTTTAAATGACCACTTTTACTAAACCTTGCATCACATACTTCACAAAAAAATGGTTTTTCACCAGAGTGTACTCTCAAATACTTGTTTATAAGTGCACTCTGGCTAAACCTTACATCACATACTTCACATTAAAATGGTTTTTCTCCAGTATGTATCCTCATGTGTTGCATCTTATTTACATTTTTACTGGACATTTTATCACATACTTCACATTTAAATTGTTTTTCCCGTGTGTATCCACATGTGCACCTTTAGATTACTGTTCTGCGTAAATATTCTCACAAACTTCACACTTGAATAGTTTTCTCCATTATGTTCTCGTGTGTACTTCGATTAACACTGAAAACCTCATATCACAAACTTCACATTTAAATGGTTTTTCTCCAGTATGCATGAGCATGTTTGCACTTCGATTGCCACGGGAAGAAAACCTCATATCACAAACTTCACACTTGAATGGTTTTCTCGAGTATGTTTTCTCATGTGTGCACTTCGAGTACTATTAGTAAGCCTCAAATCACAAACTTCACATTTAAATGGTTTCTCTCCAGTATGCATTCTAATGTGTGAATTTCGATTACTACTGGTAGAAAACCTCATATCACAAACTTCACATTTAAATGGTTTTTCTCCAGTATGTATTCTTATGTGACGCTTTAATTGTTCATTCTGACTAAACATTTTATCACAAACTATACACTTAAACGGTTTCTCACCTGTATGTATCCTCATGTGTTTTTTTCGACTACTACTATCAGCAAACCTTGCATTACATACTTCACATTTCAATGGTTTTTCTCCAGTATGTATTCTCATGTGTTGAATCTTATGTACATTTTGACTGAACATTTCATCACATACTTCACATATAAATCGTTTTTCTCCAGTATGTATCCTCATGTGTTGCTTTAAATTTTCATTCTGACTAAACATTTTATCACATGCTTTACACTTAAATGGTTTCTCACCTGTATGTATCCTCATGTGCACATTTCGATTACTACTGTTACTGAACATTTTATCACATACTTCACATTTAAATGGCTTTTCCCCTGTGTGCATCCTCATGTGCACCTTCAGATTACTGCTCTGAGTAAATCTCGTCTCACAAACTTCACACTTGAATGGTTTTTCTCCATTATGTTTTCTCATATGAGTACTTCGACTCACACTGCTAGCAAACCTTATATCACAAACTTCACACTTGAATGGTTTTTCTCCAGTATGTTTTCTCATATGTGTACTTCGATTAACACTGCTAGCAAACCTTATATCACAAACTTCACATTTAAATGGTTTTTCTCCAGTATGCTTTCTCATGTGTGAAATTCGATTACCATTGGTAGAAAACCTCATATCACATACTTCACATTCAAATGGTTTTTCCCCTGTGTGTATCCTCATGTGCACCTTTAGATTACTGCTGCTTGTAAACCTCATGTCACAAAGTTCACATGAAAATGGTTTTTCTCCAGTACGCATTCTCATGTGTTTCATCCTAAGTCATAGCAAGTGTTGCCGCTCTAACTTTTGGGAAAAAGATAGACCACTCACCAAAAAATGCCTATGGGTTGGGTCGGGAATCCGGGCACTTTCTCACATCCGGGCATTTTCAGTGCATAGTTACGACCGCAGAGGTAAAAACAACCGCCATTGTTCTAGTTACTTGAGTAACGTGTACCGTGTGGGGAACATTTACACATTTACACATTTTAAGATATGCCTCAGATTTGCAGTGCTGGTATTTGCACAAACCATCATATGCAAAAGAAAAATTTAAATAATTAAAAACTCTTCCTAAATTACCATATACATGTACGTCTTGTCTCTCTCGCCAATAACTACATAAATATACAAGTGTCTATTATAGGTTTAAAATAAACAAATAAGCTACAAATTCTGCCTTTAACCGCTCAGCTTTTCCGTCATTTATATATTCCGCAGATTATAAATCGTACCGAACCATGCTTATTTCCTTGACACTCCATCGTTCATATTTGCCATCATAATGCAAACTCCAAACGAAATATATGTCATACGAGCCAACTATATGTGCCCACCCTGAATTATTCTTTTAAATGATTCACTACTCTGATTGTGTGAGTCGATATCCCCGTTTGTTTGTATCACCTTGCCGATTTCAGTAACAAAAAGCATAAACGAGACAAAAAGTCAATAAATTTTACTCAGTTCATTCATCGATTTATACTTTCTAACCCGACTGCGACAAGGGTGTCCATAACACCTTTATTTTCTACGCGTCTGATGCTTAACGGAAGTTTTTATACTAACACGACACCAAATTACATACAATTTGGGCAAGTCTATTTTCGGCAAATTGAGTGACGTCATTGCTCCTACTTGGACATAGACCACAATTAATTTTACTATATGTTCTCTACATATATTTCTCAGTACTGACCTTTCCACAGTGTGACAATCAATACAAATCATATGTTAATCTAAAATACCTCCAAAGATGACTTCACGGTGAAATTCTTGTCAAGGGTTGATCGGCATTTTTTTGAGCTGCTGCACTGTAAACAGAGCAGCATGTAAACAGAACACATATTTCACTTCCGGATCATCACCAAGGCCTTATTACTCCATGTGCACTGTCGCCAAATTACACACTGACAACCACTCTCTCTGCTCATATTCTCAAGAATAAACAATTACCTTTAAATCCATACCAAATATGCATCAATATAACTCTTCTACCACCACCAAAATGAGAGAGAAAAAAATGTTCTAAAAATAGACTGGAACTACATTCGTGGGTACTGAACTGGAAGTATTAATTGTGGTGTGATTCCTGACAGGCCCAACTTTTTGGGGCAAATTTTAGTAAAACTTTTATATTTGAATGCCACACCTATTTGAACTTTATACATGAAGTCTTTTTGAATTTCCTTGCATACAAGTCATGTGACACCTGCTGGAAAGTGTGTAGTGCTGGTGTTATACAGGGAGCACGTGCTGATCCATGTGTTCTTGAGAAACCAAAACTAAATTTGCTATATCTTCCTTATTTATAGGACTTTTTCAATGCTGTAAAAACCTAATTGTACTACAAGATGAGGCCTGTCTGAAAATATGTTTAAAATTTATACATTTGGATCATTTAAAATTTTAATGGAAATTTAAATAAACATTTAAATTTATAAACTAAATTTTATTGAAAAATTAAATTTTCATAAAAGTTTGAAAACAGATTTTGTCAAAGTTTAGACAGAAAAGTTGATCAATCAATGGTCTTTAAAATAAATGGTGGTTTGGGTCTTTGTAACTGGGAACAATTTTCCCAGGGGTAATGAAGTAGCATGACTCATAGTGATTTTGGCAACAAACCGCAATATGCCTGTCAAGGTGCATATAGGTGTACACACTAAAGAAGCAACAATAAGTGCTATGTTCCATATTTATTGTGTCAGGTATATAGGCAGTTATTTGAATAACTAATAGTGCACTCAGATTTAAACATCTGATGGGACCACTTCCATGTTTTATAGGAAAATTGCATTACATTTCAGTGTCGATAAGTACAAAAAGTGACTATAAGATAGGAAAATACAGTTTTTAGGCAGGCTTTACCTTACTGAACAATGGTGCTAATCTCTCTCATGAAGATCTAAGCCATATCCTTGAGGTGCTTTATATTAGTGTTGTGATATCATGATCACTTATGGCAGTACACTGCATATGTCCTTATGAAACCTTGCTATCACCCACCACCTGACTACTGGAGAGCTTCCAAGCTGATCCACCACTAACACTTTGTTCCAGATACCAGCCTAGACCTGAAAAGATATAAAATGTTTCACTTATATCTAGAAAACAGTAAGATGTATGCAAATGAAGTTAAAATGTGTTAGATATAGTGATTTACAAATAACATTCAGGCTGCAAGCATAGGAAATAAATATTAAACTTGACAGAGTGACACTCAGAAATGTGAAGTAATAGTCATGTATTAAAGTAATAAATTCATCCTAAAAGTATATGAAGTTTCTATAAGCATATCTGGTCATGCACAGGTGAAATAACTAATCAGGTAGACTATGCATCACAAACTTTAAGGAAATGCGGGGACGGTGAGGTTTGATCATTGGTGGAAACATTAGTACATGCCAGTATACAGGAAAGTCAAGCGACAATGTAGTAAAAAAGAATATATTACTATAAGCAATCTTATTCATGAGGGAAATAATAATTCTGGATATTGCAAGAGAATACAGCCAAATGTGGCCACACATATCAACTACAGGTACCAATACATCCTATATCATAAACTAAATGTGAAATTCTGATCCCCAAAACTTGTAAACAAGAATGGAAATTTGCATATGTGGGACATATACAATGTAATTGTTATGATCAAATGTGCAAAAATAATTCCAATGATCTGTTTGAACATTTAAAGTGTATTTTTACGGGTGTTTGAAACCAATTATTAACCTCAATGGTTCAATAGAATCAGATATCAGCTGATAATGCAATACCGCACTCTATCCAAATACTGAATTGAAATATGTTACCATACATGGGCATATTAATGAAAAAAATAACATTTTGGGATACATTTAGTGCACACAACCAAAAATGTGTTTTACAGATTCACTGTAAGTACAATGTCAGCCTATATGATATACTGAATGTGAACTTTGGATCCCAAACATTGTAAAATATGTGGATATTTGTTCATGTGGGATATGTAACCATGCTAAGATCAGTTGTACACAGTTAAACTCAAAATATCTGTTTGAATATATCTTATGCAATCTTTAGAGTGTCAGTTAGCAAATATTATTAGCAATTAACAATGCATAAATTAAGATAGATCATTAGAATTCACATAACATCATACAGGCCACAATGCCGCGCTTCACTAATCAATATCTTAACCAAACTGAACAATAAAATTGAATGCATTTTGTGTTCACCTTACATCATTTTGCTGTTTTCTTACATCCAAGGGTAAATATACATGTGGGAAGTATATTTTATCCCTTCAGCCTGCATTTCATTCTCAGAAAGTTTAAACTGATTTAGTACAGAACTTGAGTAGGTTCTAGTATGAAGTTTTCATCACTGTCCTCTCACAAAACACCCTGTAACTATATTTGTTAACAATTACTAAAGGCTATATAAGCATATATGTGTTACTCAGGAAGTCACCCCATCATAAACACATAAATTATCTGATTGGACCCCTAATAAATAGTTTGAATGATCAATACAAAATAGAATCTGTCTTTCATACATTTTAAATGTATGTCTCATTTTGACTTACAAAGATATTTTCTCTGACAAAATTTGACAAATATCCATCATTGTAGCTTGTATATGGTGTAGAAGTATAAACATGCTGATATCATTTGATATAATTTCCAAAAATATTATCTATGTGCATTTTTAGGGGCAAATTTTAATTTTTTAACTTTTTTAAAAAAAATTATTAAAATTTTAAAAAATAAAATTAATTTTTAAATTCTAATGGCATTTTTCTATTTTAAATGTTAATATATATAACACCTACAAATTTCATGTGTTTATCATTAATATTAAAAATTTTATAGCATATTAAAGTTTCATCAATACTGCCTGTACAGGACATAGACCACAATTAATTTTACTATATGTTCTCTACATATATTTCTCAGTACTGACCTTTCCACAGTGTGACAATCAATACAAATCATATGTTAATCTAAAATACCTCCAAAGATGACTTCACGGTGAAATTCTTGTCAAGGGTTGATCGGCATTTTTTTGAGCTGCTGCACTGTAAACAGAGCAGCATGTAAACAGAACACATATTTCACTTCCGGATCATCACCAAGGCCTTATTACTCCATGTGCACTGTCGCCAAATTACACACTGACAACCACTCTCTCTGCTCATATTCTCAAGAATAAACAATTACCTTTAAATCCATACCAAATATGCATCAATATAACTCTTCTACCACCACCAAAATGAGAGAGGAAAAAATGTTCTAAAAATAGACTGGAACTACATTCGTGGGTACTGAACTGGAAGTATTAATTGTGGTGTGATTCCACTTGGTACTCCCGGATACATCCGTCAATTACCATAAGGTTAAGAGTTATATCCCTTTGCCACCTATAAAATCTACCTTCTATGTACATACATGTATATTAATGTATCCGCCCCATCGCTGAAAATGAACTTGTCCAGGAACTGGAAATTGATCTCGAGGACGGTCATGGTTGTAATAAAAACTTCCGTTCAGCATCAGATGCTCAGACGATAAAGGTGTTACGGACACCCTGGTCGCAATCGGGTTGGAAATTATAAATCAATGAATGAACTGAGTAAGATTTATTGACTCTGTATCTTGTTTATGTTTTTCGTTACTGAAATCGGCAAGGGGTGCAAACAAACGGGAATACAGACTCAGACTATAGATGCGTCACACGTTTAATTGGCAATGCCATACACGTATACATAATAAATTGTTTTAAATCCTGTAGACTCTTGTGTAAAAATACATAGTGCATGATAGTATTAGGCCTACAAAATCCAATTATAAGACTAATATAAGAGCAAACATTAGCACTTAGCAGCACAATTCACAGCTATTCTTAGCCATGCAGATAAATGCAAAACAATGCAAGCATCCAAAAAATGAGTCAGATACCTGAACACAGTAAATTCCTTGTAGAAAGATATTTTTAAAAGACTCGTCCTAACTTAATTAAGCAAACTCAGCTTGATTTTCCTAATTGTATTTTTTCAGTTTCTCGCAATATCGTTTATGACACTGTCCTTCTTTAACGTCCTCGATGACAAGCTCTGATGGTTTCCAATCGTAGCAGCAAGCACCTTGATGTATGATGGCCTCTTTTCCTCTCAGCCTGTTGGCTACAGTGTCACAATGAAGCCTATTGGTCTGCTTTGTCTTTATGAAATTCAGTTGAGGAAAAATTCGTTCAGCACATGCTGTAGAGTGTGGAAACGCCAGTAGCTTACACGTGAAGTCAGATAGTCTGTCTGTTCCTGATGGTATGTCTGTTACAGATTTGGTATCAATGAGTTTCAGTTTGGAAAGAACACTGTCCTATGAGAAAGGAAATCGGCAACGTATTTGAATGCATAGTTCTTTTAGGAATTTACAAACATCTCTCTGAAACTAAGATTCTTTATCTCCTAGTGGCTGCTTTGATCAGCTGCGAAGTGCATCTTCCCCCAACATCCACAGAACTGAATGTTTTATACAAATTTTAGTCAAGTGGTCAATGTCAGATAGTTGTCTTGAGCCGATGACATTTTCTTTTATGAACATTCCAAGTATTGATCGATATTCATCAAAATACTACAGTGCAGTATGTGCAGTCTGAAATGTTCTAACTGAAACTCTAAATTCATAATGTTAACTTTACGTAGGATGAAACTCAGATAAAGTAGCATATGCTTTGTGCCAGAAGCATGCATGGATTGGTAGATCTGACTGGCCCCAATAACTCTATCAATCGAGCTTTCTGACTGGAAGCAAAGCAGCAGAGCATCCCATTGATCTAAGATACGATGGATAACCTTCTCACAAGACAGCCATCGTGTTTCGCATAATTTCAAAATTTGGTGTGATTCCGTTTTCACTATCTCTTGTATTAAGGAAAAATTGTGGTTGCTCTTGCTGCTACGCGAAAAATAAAAGTACACCTTTTTAAAAAAAAAAATGCTTCCAACCATGATGGCAGCTGAGTGTTGCATGGTTTGCACACAGTGCAAAAGAGTGGCATACACATCCCATAAGGAAAACATTTGGAATATTTTTCATAGGAATTTCCTTCTTTTCCAAAAGTGTCTTGAAATATAAGTATAGCCCAAGGCCTTTGGCATCATCTTCTTCAATCATGTCGAGCAAAGAGTCGACAATTCTACTTTGACTTGAGTCAATGTGTCTTACTTAAGTTGCCAAAATCTGAGAAACTGAAATATCAGTGCTTTCATCAATAATAACATAAAATGGCTGATTGCCATAGATAGAAACTATTCAGCACTATGATGATATGCAATACCCTCCTGAATCACGCAAATAGTAATATGGGGCTATATGGCAACAATGGGAAATCTAGTCAAAAAGGGCTTGGGCCTGTATAGCGACAAGATTTAAAGCAACAATTAAAATCCCAGTCAAAAAGGTCGTGGGCCTGTATAGCGACAAAGCATGGTGCGCCTGTAAAGCCACAAGGGGAATTTAACATGGTGAGTCTGTATAGCGACAAGGGGAATTTAACATGGTGGGCCTATATGGCGTCAAGGGGAATTTAACATGGGAACTATTTGGGACTATATAGCGTCGAGGAAAATTTAACATGGGGAATATTTTTTTTATTTGGGACTGTCTAGCGACAAGAAAAAGGGTCACATAGAAAGCAAATATGTTCTCGAGGTATATGAGTGGCCCTGAAAAGTGCCTTTGGGTACTTCTTCTTCTTTTATTTTCTGCCGTTGTTCCACCACCTTTTGATTTTACCAATGAGTCTCGTTTTTCTTCTTCTTTTCGTCCTCGGGAATCCAGTCAGGATGTCCCAAAGCTCAAAACTTGTCTTGTATCTTTATCCTATTGTTATTTAATCTTTCAAATTCCTGTTTCTTTTTTCTTGTTTTCATTGCCTATTCTCTCCTTACTCCATTTATCTTTTATCTTCCTCACTTCTTCTAATAGCTCATTTCTCATCAGTCCTTCGGTTTTCTTGAGCTAGTCCAGCCATTTGGGACATGGGGCCACTCTATCAAGATATTATCCAAAAAGCACTTTACGTTTTGGACAATATCTATTACTTCCTTCAATGTCCCCACTCTGATATAGGGTGGGTTAATGCAGCCTCGTAACATTTCGGCTTCTTCTTCTAGCATTCCTTCTAACAGCTCCCTGGCTATTTTCAGTCTGTTTGCAAAGTCCAGACTGTTCGTAAACTTCCATTCATTATGAAGTCTTTCCACTACATATTCCCCGCCTAATATCCAGAATTAGCTGTTTCTTAAATTGTTGAATAAAGTTGATGCTGTCACCATCTTCTATGGTTATTCCATGGAATGGTACTAACGGCCGACACTTGAGTATAGATATCTTAAGCACGGACGTGAAGGAAAACATCCCTTACACTCACTTTTCATATTATATGCTATTTACTAAGCATACAATCTATCATCCACAAAGGGGAAGCATCCAAAGCAAACCACATAATCTACTATCCAATATCCGGCAATCTATCATCCACACACGGGGAAGCAGCCAAAACAAACCACATAATCTAATACCAATTTCACACAATTTTTCATCCACACACGGGGAAGCAGCCAAAACAAACCACATATCTACTATCCAATATCACACAATCTATCATCAAACACCGGGAAGCAGCCAAAACAAACTACATAATCTACTATTCAATATCACACAATGTATCATCCACACACACAGGGAAGCAGCCAAAAGAAACCCCATAATCTACTATCTAATATCACACCATCTACCATCCATACAAGGGGAAACAGTCTAAACAAGCCATATAATTTACTATCCAATATCACACCATCTAACATCCAAACACGATTTAGTGTTTATAATCACACTACTCCTCTCTCGTACCAATCGGCAATTTGAACAGTCTCTTTTCTAGACATTTGGTTAGCCCTGAGAGGGGCTGTTTTTAAACTTAAAAATGCATCTGGCTAATGCTGACATCTCCCAGGTCTAGCCCCACACACGCATCTTCTACTCCAAGCATTCTCCCAATAGACTGTTGTTATTGGGAGCGCAGAGGGAGAATGAGTAGCCTCACTCTCCCAGTCTTCATTTTGATGGATAGTGAAAACGTCCCTCTCTCTTCTCCCAGGCCACAGGCGTGAATGGTGGGACCTCCTGTTATCATCCACTTGCACCTGCACTGTTAGAGGTTCTGTTTTCTGTTGTGGTTTCTGTTTCTGGAGCTCATGACCTGGTGACGTCCCATTATGAGTGCCACGAGAAAAGCAATTTTGGTGTGCGGCTCTCTAATGTGGCATGAGGATATCCTTGGCGACCAGCTAGGGACAGATCTGATATTATCCCGTCATGGAGCCTCAGAAAAGGATATCTCAATTTGTTTAGAGAATTGAGAAAACAGAATTGGCCAAACGACGAAATGCTGGGAGACCTCTTATTGTGTAGCTGAAACCATATTGCAACGTGTCATGGAGAATTAAACAATATGGCGGACCTGGGGCGCGCGGACTGGTGATGTCAAAATATGAGTGCAATCTTCTGCAGGACGCATGATGATATCCAAGGCGAGAGCCAAGGAATAAGATGCCATTGCCAAGTCAACGAAACACCACCCCGGAGAATCAGCTGCATGATGAAAAACCGGCTCCCACATATACAGGGCAGCTACCACCGGACCGCTCGCAAAAGAGAAAATGAAAAGTCTTTTATTGCGATTACTGCCTGAAATATTAGGGTTCTCATTTGGTTACCAGTAACCTTATTCGAACAATCTCTATTATAAAACCTGACGTGACCAATTTTGAACCACCGCTCAAAATTTACAAACTTTATTACGAAACAGTGACTACACTTTGTATATGTCGCATAGACATATTAGTTAAACAAATTTGTTAGGGACTTATGATGTGTACACTATGTACTAGAATATTGGTATTATTAGGATGTGTTAAAGAAAATTCTACGACTTAATTTTTTGTTACAATTGCACAGGTGGCTTACACAATATTGGTATTAGGATGTCCATTAGTATAACTGGACTGAATTTGAAATAAGTATGGATAGGGCGTTCCAGGACGTAAACGACATCCATCTACGACATCGGCTGGCCGACCTCCGGGACTTTTTCCACCTTTTCCACGTCCAGAGTCCATCAACATTGCGATATGAGAAAACTATTTTTCTCTCGCTATTCTATCGTGCCATTGCACAAATACTTACTTCTTCCAGATTGGTTGATAGGGTTGAGTGCCTTTGGTTCCATTCACACCCACCTGAAGGTCTTTCATTCGTGTTGAAAGTCCCTATTTAGGGACACGACACGACGACCAAATTAAATAGCATACTTTGTATGCAGTAAAACCCGTGAGGATGCGGCACAATTCCTTCCCCCGGGATTAATTAAAGTCATCTCAGATGACATTAAACAGTGTCAAATGTCCCTCGTGGACGAGTACCGGTACACTTTAATTAAATTTCGATTCGATTCAGTCTGACCTCATTAGTCAGCGGCTACCGAGCTACGAACAACAACTATGGAATAGTATACGCCAGCGAGCGGATTCATTCCACCCACCCAGGCATTACGTGCAATTATGGGCTCTTTTGATGGGCTTAAGATTCCGACCGGGTGGAGCTTACGAGCCGCTGAAAGAAGAACAACACTTCTTTTAGTTTGGGATACCACCAAGCCGCCGCCATTACCACCATCACCACCAGCAGCGGCCAAAAAGCAGAATATTTCATGTCAGGCAATACACTTGGAACAGGACCTAGCCTTGTCTTCATCGGAAGAGAAGGAAGCACCAGCATTCAAGGTAGTTACACCAAAAAAGAAAACGGTGAACCGTTTATGAAGAAAAGGTGTATAAAAATGAGACTACAACCGGTCATTAAAGACAAGTAAAAAGCGGGACATTTCATCAGTACCGTAAAATACATTGGATTCCGGTCACTTAAAGTCCCACCACCAAATCCAGCACAATGGGAATTTGCCAATTCCATTATGGCAGCATACTACTAAGATGCTCTACATGAATTCACTCTCGACCAGATGTTTCATGCAGCGCAGTACTTGGCCTCCCTACACGGAACTTTCTTCCCCATAAAAACAAGGCAGGAGAGAAGAACAGCTGCGCAGGTCATACAAATCGAGGACAGGCTGGGGACATATATGTAACCCTGCCATATACAAAAGCCCTTTTTAGGGCTACTGCAATATAGTTTATCACTTGAGTTCTCATTTGGAACGAGAACTCTATTCGAACAAGCTCTTTTGAGAAATCTGATATGATCATTTCGAAATACCGCTCCAAATTTACAATTTCAATCTAACAGTGACTCAACTGTACATGTCGCATATACATTTTAGAACATAATTTGTTAGGGACTTATCATATGTACACGTACTAGAAACATTGGTTTCTTAAGTGCTACGAAAATTTAATAACTCTAAAATTTGATACAATTGCATAGGTGGCTTACACAATATTGGTATATTGCTGTCCATCAGTATAACTGGACTGAATTTGAAATAAGTATGGCTAAGGCGTTCCTGGGCGTAAACGACATCCATCTACGACATCGGCTCCCTTTCCGGGACTCTTTCCTCCATTTCCGCGACCAGAACCCCTCAACATAGCGATATGAGAAAACTATTTTTCTCTCGCTATTATTTGGTGCCATTGCACCACTCTTTTCTTCCTCCTGATTGGATGCTACGGTGGAGTGTGTTGGGTCTATTCCCACTCACCCCGGTCTTACATTCATGTCAATAGCCCCTATGAACAGGTTTGACATGACGACCTAATCAAATAGCGCACAATGTGGGCATAAACGCCCGTGGGGATGTGGCACCATTCCTTCCCCACGGGAAATTTAAATCACCACCACATTGAGTGGTGGTGTAAAATAGTGATAAAAGACCCAAGTGACCGAATCACTTTAATTATTAATCTCTCTCTCTCTCTCTCTCTCTCTCTCTCTCTCTCTCTCTCTCTCTCTCTCTCTCTCTCTCTCTCTCTCGTCCGTCTGGTTACCTATCGTTGACCCATCAACCCAAAGAAGATGACTAGACTACAAAAATTGATAGAACTTCAGATGCACCTGGATAATCCTATACGTCTCTTGGACGAGCTGGCTATGGAGGCCATAGAAGAACAGGCTATGCTTAAAGAAGAGGAGGAGAGAAAAAAGAAAGAAGAGGAGAAGGAAATGAAAATGACATTTTTACCTCACCTTATCATGAGACAGTCTAGTAAAATCAAACCCATGGTGAGGACACCTCCATATACACCACGACCACAACAGAAAACAGAACCTCTACCAGTGCAGGTGCAAGTGGATGATAACAGGAGGTCACAGCATTCACGCCTGTGGCCTGGGAGAAGAGAGAGGGACGTTTTCACTATCCTTTAAAATGAAGACTGGGAGAGTGAGGCTACTCATTCTCCCTCTGCGCTCCCAATAACAACAGTCAATTGGGAGAATGCTTGGAGTAGAAGATGCGTGTGTGGGGCTAGACCTGGGAGATGTCAGCATTAGCCAGATGCATTTGTAAGTTTAAAAACAGCCCCTCTCAGGGCTAACCGAATGTCTAGACAAGAGACTGTTCAAATTGCCAATTGGTATGAGAGAGGAGTAGAGTGATAATAAACACTAAATCGTGTTTGGATGTTAGATGGTGTGATATTGGATAGTAAATTATATGGCTTGTTTAGACTGTTTCCCCTTGTATGGATGGTAGATGGTGTGATATTAGATAGTAGATTATGGGGTTTCTTTTGGCTGCTTCCCTGTGTGTGTGGATGATATATTGTGTGATATTGGATAGTAGATTATGTAGTTTGTTTTGGCTGCTTCCCGGTGTTTGATGATAGATTGTGTGATATTGGATAGTAGATTATGTGGTTTGTTTTGGCTGCTTCCCCGTGTGTGCTTTTTCAGCTCCAGCAGCTAACAAAATACACACACTCTGCAAACAACTCAATCAAATAGAACTCCAAGCAGAACAACTACTTATCAAGGACCCCATACCTTGGAGAAATAACCAACCTAACATCAACCTAACAACATTCCAACTGGTACATAAGCGTGACAACACCAATATCACATTAACACAAGTACAAAGCCTTGTCAGCAACAACTATGATGGATATGTAAAAATCTATACTGACGGCTCAATATCTAAAGAACTACATAGAACGGCTGCAGCGGTAGTGATCCAAGAACATCAGATCACATTTACGACAAGACTACCAGATGACTGTTCCATATATACCGCGGAATTCTGGGCCATCAACCGAGCCCTAAAATGGATAGTAACACAAAATCAAAAACAGTACGTAATCATAACAGACTCACTTAGTGTACTTGAAAGTATTGAGACAGGTAATTCCAAAAGTAGACAAAACCTGCTAGAGGACACTATGCTGACCATCAGGGAAGCAGATAAATCACACCAAACCATACACTTCTTGTGGGTGCCATCTCACATCAATTTGCCTGGAAATGAAAAAGTAGACAAAGCAGCAAAAAGCAGTCTGATGAAAGACTAAATTGAACCCGTACAGTACAACACTCAGGAACTATATAGTCAAGTCAGGGACAGAATTAATAATAAATGGCAACAACAATGGGAAAACTCCACAAAGGGTAGACATCTATACCAACTACAAAAAGAAGTCACTAGAACCCAACGTTTACCAAAACGCCTCGCAGCCATTGATATTAAAATCATCAACAGAATCAGAACAGGTAAAACACTACTACATGGCAGCTTTATGAAACATATAAGTACAGGACCCACGCCGGATAAATGTCCACACTGTCCAGAAACTGAAACATTGGAACATGTATTCAACATATGTCACAAATACCATCGACAACGTACCGTCCTCCAACTACAACAAAGAAAACTTGACTCAATTACATCATTCCCCCAAATTCTAGATAAAAGGTATAACAAAAAAGTTAAATACTACCTATATAAATATACTTAATTACCTAAAATCAATAGACATAAAACACAAAATATAAATATCAAAACCATCAAATAAATAAATAAACATAAACATAGCCATAGAGTTAATATTCATCAATCAAGGGGCCAATGCAGATAATAACACCGATAGCTCAAAAGCAGACGCACGTAACAATGCCTTAACTAAACAGACAAAAAAAATATTATAACTACCAAATAAATAAATAAATAGCAAGGCCATATCGGTTAAAGAGGCCAGAGCGGATAGTAATACTGCTAGCTTAAAAAAGCAGAATCATTTAATAAAACCCTAAGATAAATATATAAAATAAAAGAGAAAAGGGGAAAGGAAGGGAAAGGGGGGGGGAATAATATAAACATCGTAATGCGAGGAAAAAAGGAAGAAAGGAAGAAAAGGGAGAAAGGGAATAAGGAGAAGGGGGGGGGGGGGAGAGAACATTACATAAAGTGGTGGCACAATGTAGGTACAGTAAAATCAGTCAACCGACAAGTGGCAATATAAATACAAGTGTGGTGAGAACACCGGGATCAAATAGTGATAGCTCAAGGAAACATATCACCAACCAACCGAAAAGAAAAAGTAAAAAGAAAGGGAAAAGGATGGAAGAAGGAAAAAGAAGAAAGAAGGAAGAAGGGAGTAGGAAGAATGTGGGCAAGAGAAAAGGGAAAAGAAGAGAAAAAGAAGAAGGAAGAAATGAAATAACACCAAACACACCCAACTCCAACTCGAAAAACAAAACCAAACAATTTTTAATTTTTATTATTTTTTTTCCTCAGGGTTCTCATTTGGTACGAGAACCTTTTTCGAACAATCTCTTTCTCGAAATCTAACTTGATAAATTTTGACCACCATTCAAAATTAACAAGCTAAAATACCTAACAGTGACTACACTCATTTCTGTCGCTAAGACATTTTAGCAATTAAATTTGTTAAGGACCTACAGCATGTACACTATGTACTAGAAATATTTATTGATAGGAAAGATGAAAAATTCTATACTATATGGATTTGATATAAATTGCACAGGTGGCTTACACATTATTGGTATTTTTTCTGTCCATAGTAAAACTGGATTAGATTAGAAATAATGGCGTTTCAAGAGTAAACAAAGGCAACATCCAGGAGTGTGGAGAAACAGAAATAGGCTAACCTGATTGTCGACGAAAACATAGCTGATCCATTGGACTTTATCTACTATTACGTAACACGGGTTCTGATTAGATGTTGGAAATCTTGATTTCAAGCTCGGCCTATTCTCACACTGATGTAAAGTACAACTAAACTTTTTGGCAACTCACTAATTACACAGATACTTAATACTTCATTTTAGAAGTAATAAGATATCAAACCGATAGGATTATGTCTTTAACTAGAGTGAAACAATTTGACAAACTAGCTTTCCTAAATCGGGTATCTTCCTGCTTTCCCGTGACCCGACATGTTACTCTAAGGAGAGACTGCCATTTAACGCGGGTGCCCGGGAGACTGCGACAACACAGCCTAGTGTAGTCAAAGTTACCTTTGGTCTCGACCAATCAAATAGCCCGACCCTCGGGCATTAACTGGTCGCGAAAGCACATAGCTGCGCATGCGACCTTAATTCATATTTTTAAAAAAAAAATTACTACCATTCCATGGAATAACCATAGAAGATGGTGACAGCATCAACTTTATTCAACAATTTAAGGAACAGCTAATTCTGGATATTAGGCGGGGAATATGTAGTGGAAAGACTTCATAATGAATGGAAGTTTACGAACAGTCTGGACTTTGCAAACAGACTGAAAATAGCCAGGGAGCTGTTAGAAGGAATGCTAGAAGAAGAAGCCGTAATGTTACGAGGCTGCATTAACCCACCCTATATCAGAGTGGGGACATTGAAGGAAGTAATAGATATTGTCCAAAACGTAAAGTGCTTTTTGGATTATATCTTGACAGAGTGGCCCCATGTCCAAAATGGTTGGACTAGCTCAAGACTGATGAGAAATGAGCTATTAGAAGAAGTGAAGAAGATAAAAGATAAATGGAGTAAGGAGAGAATAGGCAATGAAAACAAGAAAAAAGAAATAGGAATTTGAAAGATTAAATAACAATAGGATACAGATACAAGATAAGTTTAGATCTATGGGACATCCTGACTGGATTGCCGAGGACGAAAAGAAGAAGAAAACGAGAAGCATTCGTAATATCAGAAGGTGGTGGAACAACGGCAGAAAAAAAAGAAGAAGAAGTACCCAAAGGCCCTTTTCAGGGCCACTCATATACCTCGAGAACGTATTTGCTTTCTATGTGACCCTTTTCCTTGTCGCAAGACAGTCCCAAATAAAAAAAAATATTCACCATGTTAAATTTCCCTTGACGCTAGATAGTCCCAAATAGCTCCCATGTTAAATTCCCCTTGACGCCATATAGGCCCACCATGTTAAATTCCCCTTGTCGCTATACAGGTCCACCATGTTAAATTCCCCTTGTCGCTATACAGGCCCACCATGTTAAATTCCCCTTGTGGCTTTACAGGCGCATCATGCTTTGTCGCTATACAGGCCCTAGACCTTTTTGACTGGGATTTTAATTGTTCCTTTAAATCTTGTCGCTATACAGGCCCAAACCCTTTTTGACTGGATTTCCCATTGTTGCCATATAGCCCCATATTACTATTTGCGTGATTCAGGAGGGTATTGCATATCATCATAGTGCTGAATAGTTTCTATCTATGGCAATCAGCCATTTTGTGTTATTATTGATGAAAGCACTGATATTTCAGTTTCTCAGATTTTGGCAACTTAAGTAAGACACTTTGACGCAAGTCAAAGTAGAATTGTCGACTCTTTGCTCGACATGCTTGAAGTAGATGATGTCAAAGGCCTTGGGCTATACACATCTTTCAAGACACTTTTGGAAAAGAAGGAAATTCCTATGAAAAATATTCCAAAATGTTTTCCTTAAGGGATGTGTATGCCACTCTTTTGCACTCTGTGCAAACAATGCAACACTCAGCTGCCATCATGGTTGGAAGCATTTTTTTTTTTAAAAAAGGTGTCCTTTTATTTTTCGCGTAGCAGCAGGCGCAACCACAATTTTTCCTTAAAAAAAGAGATAATGAAAACGGAATCACACCAAATTTTGAAATTATGCGAAACACGATGGCTGTCTTGTGAGAAGGTTATCCATCGTATCTTAGATCAATGGGATGCTCTGTTGCTTTGCTTCCAGTCAGAAAGCTCGATTGATAGAGTTATTGGAGCCAGTCAGATCTACCAATCCATGCATGCTTCTGGCACAAAGCATATGAGTAGTAATGTGGGACACTATAGCGACAATGGAAAATCCAGTCAAAAACAGCTTGGGACACTATGGCGACAAGATTTATAGCGACAAGGGAAAATCCAGTCAAAAACAGCTTGGGACACTATAGCGACAAAACAGCTTGGGGTACTATAGCGACAAGGGAAATTGAACATAGTGGGACTGTATAGCGACAAGGGAAATTTAACATAGTGGGACTGTATAGCGACAAGGGAATTTAACATAGTGGGACTGTATAGCGACAAGGGAATTTAACATAGTGGGACTGTATAGCGTCAAGGGAAATGGAACATAGTGAGCCTATATAGCGTCAAGGGAAATATAACATGGGAAATAAAACAAGGGAAAAAAAGGGTGGCAATGAAAGCTACTATCTTTTCGAGACTTATGAGTGGCCCTGAAAAGAGCCTTTGGATATTTCTTCTTCTTTTATTTTCTGCCATTGTTCCACCACCTTTTGATTTTACCAATGATTCCCGTTTTCTTCTTCTTTTCTTCTTCGGGAATCCAGTCAGGATGTCCCATAGCTCTAAACTTTTCCTGAACTCTCATCCATCTTAGATTCAGTAGATCAAAGTCCTCTTTCGTCTTTTTGTTCTTTTTTTCCTTTCTCTCCTTAGACCAGTTTTCTTTAATCTGGATCACCTGTTCTTCCATCACCATTCTCATCATTGCTTCTGCTTTCTTTAGCCTGTCTAGACCCCACTTCACATATTCCCACTCTATCAGATGTAATGTTTCTTCTAGAAAACACCTGACTTTGATGACATGATCAAGTGCTTGCTTCAAGTCCCCTATTCTTATATATTTTCTTTTAATACGTCTTCTTAATTTCTGGTCTTCCTCCTCTATCATACCTTCTAATAAATCTCTTGCTAATTTCAGTTGGCTTACAAAGCCATGGTTACTCTGAAATTCTTCCTCAAGTCTTTCCACTTGATATTCTGCATCAAGGATCCCAAACCAGCTGTCTCGGAGTTGGATAAACAATTCAAAATTCATCTTGATGTGTTCAAAATTGAATGGCTCCAAGGACCGACGATTGCGTATATATATCTTAAGCACGGACGTGAAAGTAAACACCCCCTACATTCACTTGTCATATTAGATACTATTCACAAAACCTATTATATACTATCCAAAATCACACCCTATACTAACCACACACACACACACGGGGAAGCAGCCAAAACAAACCCTACTATATACTATCCAAAATCACACCCTATACTAACCACACACACGGGGAAGCAGCCAAAACAAACCCTACTATATACTATCCAAAATCACACTCTATACTAACTACACACACGGGGAAGCAGCCAAACACACCCTACTATATACTATCCAAAATCACACCCTATACTATCCACACACACGGGGAAGCAGCCAAAACAAACCCTACTATATACTATCCAAAATTTCACCCTATACCATCTAAATAGAGTCAGTGTTTATAATCACACTACTCCTCTCTCACACCCATTGGCAATTGACATAGTATTTCTTTTCTTGTTATTTGGGTAGCCCTGAGAAGGGCTTTTTTTTAAAACTTCAAATTGCACCTGGTTAATGCTGGCATCTCCCAGGTCTAGCCCCACACACACATCTCCTACTCCAATCATTCTCCCAATTCACTCTTGTGATTGGGAGCGCAGAGGGAGAATGAGTGGCTTCACTATCCCAGTCTTCACTTTGTGGGATAGTGAAAACTTCCCTCTCTACTCTTCTATTTTGCAACTGCAGTTGAGGCTGTGGTTGTTGCGGTGGGGTTTGTGTCTGTAGTGGACGAACTGGTTCTGGTGGTGAAGGTGTCCTCACCACGGGCTTGACTTTACTAGTCTGTCTCATCATGCGGTGAGACAAGATAGGGCTTTTCTTCTCCTCTTCTTCTTTCTTTTTTCTTTCCTCCTCTTCTTTTTCAATCCTAGTCTGTTCTTCTTCTGCCTCCATTACCAGTTCGTCCAGGAGACGCCTAGCATTCTCCAAATGCATTTGAAGTTCTCTTAATTTCTGTACTCTATTCATCTTTGGTGTTGATGCGCCAACGATGGGTAGCCAGACTGACGAGTGCTTCTTTATATATAGTTCAAGCGCGGACGTGATGGAAAACACCCCTAGATCCAAAAAACTTACATTATCCCTATCATTACCAAAACACGCTGACGTGATAGAAAACACCCCCTAGATCCAAAAAACTTACATTATCCCTATCATTACCAAAAAAACAAAACACGTGGACTTAAAAGAAAACACCCCACACTTTTATACTTGACTCCTATTAATTATACATTGAACAAGTTATTTTGAAAAAATACGTTGTGCTTATAGACGCACTTCAAAACAAAAGTTAAAAGAGACAGTGATTATAGACTCACTTCGAATTTTTTTCTAACTTCCTCACATACCATAAGCAAATTGAATGATTAATTCTTTTCGAGAATATTGGGTAGCCCTGAAAAGGGCTGTTTTTTGTGTTTGTGTGTACGAGGAAGGATGACAATCTTTTATCGTCTAAGATTGCGTCCTCGTTTGGCTACACGATAGGGTCTGCTTCTTCGGAAAGAGAAAGAGAACTCTTTTGTGTCCACACGACAGTCGACAAAACTTCTGTCTGGTTCCTGCTGCTGTTGTTGCTGTTGCTGCTGCTGCTGATGCTGTTCTCTCTGTTCTCTCTGCTGCTTTTGAAGTCGATACTTCTCAGTCCATTCTTCTTTCTCTTTTTGAATTTCCTCTCTGAAGAGTTCTTCTATGAGGTCTTCCGTTACTTGTAGCATTCTCACATTCTCAATCTCTTCAGGCTTTGGCATCAGATTGTGTCTGATACGATGCAGAGTGACATAAGCTTCGTTCAGCTTAGCTAGTCTTGAACACATCTTCGTAGGAGGATGAGTCAAACAATGGATGGCCAGACTGGAGACTACCCCTGCTTTATATGGTTCAAGCGCGGACGTGATGGAAAACACCCCTCTGCGGTTTAGGGTTTTGAAACGTTTAGATAGTTTGATGTGAGGGATAGAAAGAAAAGTCAAAGAGCATTTATATGAATACAAATGTAAAATAAACGACAGACTATTTGGTTTCAAAACACAACATTTTTATTCAAATAACAAAACAACTCACAAAACAAACATTATTTCAAAGAACAAACATGTTTTCCTTCCATAACACTAATACATTATCTTTGACATGGTTGACAACGTTGTGAATTAAATTGAGATTTCCACTGTTGGAAATCATTGGGCGATTGATGTACACTACGTTTCCTAGCTAAAGACAACAGATAGCCATAATGGTCACAAAACCATCGATCTACTTTGTCATCGTTTCGAGACGAATGACGATCAAAATAAGTCACTAAATGTTCTAAAGAATATCCAAGACTGCGATGATGTAGATAATAGATACAATATTGTCCACACACCATAGAATCTGTGCTTTGTAATTTCACATTATTGAATCGTGTCGTCTGGGCATTTCTTCTCATAAAGTCAATGATATCATCTTCGAAAGGAGGCAATCCATACGAATCAAAATACTCCGCACAACCCTTTTGAGGAAAGTAGACAGCTACCCAGTGAGTTCCTGGAAGATGACTGTCATCTGTGTTGATGACATAAGCTTGATTCTCTTGAGGTTTGCGATGAGGTAGTTCATCTTTAGCACACACGACAGGATTCCAAGAAGCAGTGTACGAACTACGATTCAAAAGATAATAAAGTTCCCAAGTATCCATTTTTTGTTGTGTAGCCTTGTTTTTTTTTCTCTCCTTTCTTCACAGGTGATGATAAGTCATCAATTCAATCCAGACTTTTTGTTTGAAACGGTCTGACAAGTAACTGATGGTTTGCTTCGTCTCTTTACTTTTGGCCAAGAGAGCTTCGATGCGATCGATTTCTCGAGCAAACAATGGAGGAGAGGAATGATCACGTAAGCCTTTATACCACTGAAGTAACACGTCTTCTTCGGAGATGAGACTCCAAGCTTCGTTCAGATAATCATCCAATTTTTCTTCTTGACTCATCATCATACATTTATCGTGTTGAATTTGACTGGGATGATCGATTTGACATCCATAACAATCTTTTTTAATCATGTCCCTCATTTTATCTTCCAAGTGTTGTGCAAAACAAGCCACTAACTGTTGTTCCTGTTCTGGCCATCTGGATTGTATGATCACTACTTCTTCTTTTTGGTCTTCGGGAACTGATTTTTCTGTAACCTCCCATTCCATGGATTCTCCACTATTCAAAGAAGGACAAGGGTCTTCCATAGTGTCTAATAGTCTAGAATGACTTCTCTCAAACTGTTGATTTCTATGGTATTATCGAATTCAGCATACAGAATGACATTCACCGTATTGGGAAGAGGTACTGCAAACTGAAGTTCCACACGCAGTTGTCCAGATTTTATAGGGTGGAAATGTCCCTCGTCACTGCCTTGGTCTGGAGTGAAATCAAAAGCCCACAACGCGTAACCTCCTGCATAATCGTCGTAGGAAATACCGTGACTGGTGTTGGTTCCTAACTGTCCTGTGGCTTCGTACAGTGACAAGTACGACCTCAAGTAATTTTTCTGTTCGCCAAACTTGGGTTCGAAGGGTCGGGTACACAAAGTTTTGCCATCGCGACTGACTTCGATTTTGGATACATTGTAGTGCTTAAACTCGAAAGGATTGATATTGTGCGCACCGTTGAGGGCTGCATTGCTGACGATACCAATGAATAAACGTTTGGGTAACTGTCCTTGGAACAGATGATCTTCGATCTTAGATTGGAGTCCAGCGGCAATGGTGAAAGTTTTGACTTCCACGCGTCGTATCGGATACTTGGCTGTCGTTCTGCTCAAGGTGTGACTGATGTCATTTCCCACTTTAGGTAACACTTCCACACGACGCACGTATAACCTGGCTTCTTGGATAATGGTTTTGTATGTGTTGGCATCAGCCATCAAATGGAAAGCAGCACTGCTACGATTCAGTCTCAAGCGAATATCTACTCCGTTCAGTAAATACTTCTCTTGAAACCACATGTCTAAATGCAAACGATCGAACAGTTCTAAACTACGTCCTCGCAGAATTTTCTTTCGACGCTCGTTAAAACCCACATTGTGAGGATTGGCAGGAGTGTTTTCGGCTGCTTCTGTGGCTATGGCTGTGTCTTCAAACTTATCTGCGGTGTCAGGTTTCCATACCACGCAAGCATCTAGATGAGTGTTCTTGGCTTCTTTTCCGTACGTCAAGAGATTTTCGAGGTACGCTCGGTAAGGGTAAGTATCCATGCTACTACTGACCAGTTTGTTATTCATGTACAAATCCACATCGCTGAACAAGGAATGCATAAAATTGTTGACGGGAGCTACTTGGGCCTCGGCTGCCAGCGGGTTGTCGTTGTCCGTTCTACTCACTTTCACTTTCAAATACAAGTAACTGTTGTTCAGATCAATGTAATCTTCGGGTTGTCCTTTGATTTCAAACTCGATGGGAGCTGAATCCGTCAAAGAGGAGACGGGATGAAATTCGACCCATTGGGCTTCTTGCATGGTCATCATCGTGGGTGGCATGGCAAAGAGATCTAGTTCCGACTTGGAACAGGCACAAGATTCTTGGTGCATCATTTTTTCTTTAGGTTTTTTTCTTCACTTTTAATAATCAAAAATGTCTAAGTCTCGAGCGGTTCTTTTTTTCTTTGTCTTTCGAACTTTAGAGGTACGGAGACTTTTGAAAGGGTGTCTTCGTCGACGCTTTCTACCTTGTCCTTGCTGTGTCCTCAGGGAAGCAGGAATGTCAGACTCGGTACCGTTCAGGGCATTTATAGGACTTTCTCGTCGACCCAAAAGCTCTTTACCCGTTTGAAGCAAGGTATTTTTGCCTGCTCTCAAAAAAGCTTCTTTGGGGTTTTGTTTGTCAATGAGAACATTGTAAAGAAAATCTTTGCCGTGAGTCAATGCGGCATCTTTTAAGGTGTGCAATCCTCGTGTCACCATTGGTTTTAAAACAGGGACCACGGAACGAAAGGCTGATTTAAACATATCTCCTAAACCATGTCCTCGTTGTCGAGTGACTCCTTGGTACACAGGATACATCACTTTTTCAGTTGTTGGAGAATCGTTTTTGAAAATGGAGTTTCACTGTGACTTTCCCTTTGGTAAATGGAATATTTTGACCTAGTTCTCCTTTTATAGTAATGTTGACACTGTCGAAATACGACTTACTGACGGGTAAATAATGAGGATGCACAAATTCACGGTGAACGTGATAGGTATTTCCACCTTCCTCGTCAGCGGCGACAGAATCCACTTTGAAAGGAATGACACGCAGTAACGGTACAGAGGTGTGTCCTACTACGTTGTACTCCACCACATCGGAGTACACAAACATCAAGTTGAGGCCTTGGTTCAATTCTACAGGGGATCGAAAATATTTGGCAAAATCCGAGTTACTGGTTATGCCTGGTATCTCATTTTTCTTGGCCAACATCTTTAGGTCTCCACCTAAAATATCATACAATTCAGGACAAAAAGTAATGGCTATCATTTTCTTCTCTGAAAATGTTATCAGGAGTCGACGAGCCACTTTATGGTACTCAAAGGTAACACTTTCTTTCTCCAGGGCTTTACCAAACACAGCATTGAACCTGTTTTGAATCGTAGTCACTAAATGTTGACCACTAAAATAATAGCCTGCAGGAATGGTGATCACATAGGTTGACCGATTAGTTTTGGGATGCAGTGTGCTAGTGTGACCTCGTGCGTCTAAGGCTTTTTGCAATTTTTCGTCATACACTTCTACTGAAAAAGTGTTTTGATTTTCGACGATGTTTTTGATTTGTGTCGGGTGTATTATTTCCACTAAAGCTACTTCCCAATGATCATCTTGATCCAAATGCATGGCTTGAGGTAATTTAGACGTGTAACAACACAACGTATTGTTAGGAAACACCCCCATGGAACTGTCACTAGGTAACGTTAAGTAAAATTGGTTAATAGTGTTGTTCATATTTCCAATGTTCTTCTGTCCGAGGAGTCACTCGAGGTTAAAGGAGTGTCTAAAAGAGGATTGTGATTGGAAGGGTGGCTGTCAGGAGAAGGACTAACGTTGGCCGCAAGGCTCCCAATATTGTTACTGTTGTTTCCGTTGTAAGAGTATTTCAGGGAAGGATTGGGAAGAAGATACCCGATGCAACTGCTGAGTAAAATAGTCCACAATTGTTTGTCTCCTTGTTGCAAACTCAAATTAGCAATGGCTGCACCGATGACACAATATACCACAAAGATTTGACAGAAAAAAACGATTTGCGTTTTAGGGACACGTTCTCCACACCACACCCACAAGGGTTGCTTTTGTAAATCTTGCAGAGATGACGTGGGTGAAGGAGTAGTCACTGTGGTTGCTGAAGCTGTATTGAAGGGCATGATGGTTACTTCTTTTTATAGTCGATGACTTGGGCAGCGTCAATCCAAGAATCAAAACTAGGAGGATATCCTTTCCAACGTACTTTGACTTCTTTGACACGACGTTTTCCTACTTTACGGGTTCTTCGTTCGAGAATGCTTTCAATGTCGTACACGTCGTCTTCTTTTTTGGTGACACGTTGTAACTCAGGCAAGTAAAACGTTCCTTTTAATACTTCTCCGTTCATGTCTTCCAATTTATAGACGGTAGGATGACGATCGCGCACTCGTCCAGTAACACGAAACAATTCGGTGGTCCAGTTGGGTAAGTAACCTTTGTCGAAAGTGCGTTTGGTTTTGCCAATGCGTACCCAATCTCCTGGGGTTAACACTTCTCTACCTTTCTTGGGGACAGCCCTCGTCCGGGACGTGCCAAACAGACGCTCAAAAACAGTGACTTCATTGTCAGGTGTCACCTCTTGTGGGGCACGTCCAATGCTTCTATGGTAAGATTGATTGTAGGCTTGGACTAAGTGTGGTAAGACGTCGATGTACTTGAGAGTGTGTTGATGCGTAAAATATTTCCACATGCGTTCTTTCAAGGTACGTTGAAAACGTTCCACGATACTGGCTTTGGTTTCAGGATTTTCGGTGGTGAAAAAATGAATGTCACGTTTTTTTAATTCTCGTTGGAAAGCTTGGTTCAGAAATTCGGTGCCTTTGTCGGTTTGCCATCGAAGAGGGTGACGACCACTTTGTTTCAACACCAGTTGCAAAGCTCGTACTAACTCTCCGCTCGATTTGGATGTCAATGGTACGACCCAGGCAAATTTAGAAAAGACGTCGATGACACAAAACAAATATTTGTAGCCACGATTGTAGGTGGCTAAATGAGAGACATCGGCTAAATCGGCTTGCCATTGATGATCGATGCCTTCCACTTGAGTGCGACTTCTGTGAAATTTTCGTCGAATGGGTTTGTGTAAAGTGTACGTCGCTTGTTCTTGTAACCATCGTTGTACTGCTGGTAAACGGAGCTTTTTCAGGTGAGTTTTGGCAGCACGATACAATTTCTGAATACCTCCGTAACCTGCAGGGTGAGATGGATCGTAGTAAATGCTGGCTAATACCTTCTCCATGGTTTTTGTTAATAAGGTACCCACTCTTCGAGGATATTGCTTTGGGTGGGACGAAATGCGGGTTGTTTGGAAACGGTTTTACGTGTCCGATGTGCCACAGGAGTTGACGTCGAGGGTAATGGTGGTGGTGGTGGTGGAGGTAATGGGATAGCTTCTTTGGTCTTCTTTTCTTTTCTCACTTCTGGTTTCCTTTCTTTC
The DNA here is from genome assembly GCA_030141615.1 of Unio pictorum. Taxonomy (NCBI): domain Eukaryota; kingdom Metazoa; phylum Mollusca; class Bivalvia; order Unionida; family Unionidae; genus Unio; species Unio pictorum. The sequence goes on from JARLTB010000123.1 coordinate 7,289,424, forward strand.
TTTTTCACATCTGTCGAAGAAGGAGTAGCCATCATCTTTTTAACCCAAGTTTTGAGTTCTTCTCGTGGGGGAGTGGGAGAAGGAGTTAACAAGGAAGCGGCAATCTTACTCGGAATGGGAGTGGTAGTAGGTGTTTGAAAGAGATCATGGGGTTCTTCTTCATTGGGTAATGGTGGGGTAACGTCTGTTTTAACCGCTGTAGAGGGTAAGGGTGAGGGTGACGGGTTATTCATTAGAGCCTTAAAATCGGACAAAGTGGGTTGAGCTGTTTGTTCCACAGCTTTCTGATGAAAGAGTTGTAGCCGTTTCAAGAGTTGACCGTACTTTTGTGATTTTTCGGTTTCGGATAAATCGTGGCGATGGATCAAGGATTGCAATTCGTGTTGTAATTGCGACATCTCAGCCAAATTGGGATTGGGTGGTAAATGGGGGGATCGTTGTTCTTGCCAATGATGGTATTCCATCCATCGTTTGTAAGGAACCAAAGTTAGTTTTCGTCCTTCCATGAGCTTTCAAAGGTTATGTCTGAGATTGTGGTGCTCCATAGGGTCCTTTTATCTTCTACCCATCCCTTGAGTTATCCCTTGGGTTAATCCTTGTAGCAAACCTGGTATTAAGCTTGTCAACATAGGAGCAAGAATGGGTAAAAATCCTCCGCGTTGCACCAACATCTTTTTCTTTTGACGGACGGATATTTTCTTTTGGACCATTTGACGAAGAACGTGTCGATGTTTGGCAAAGCATTTTTTCTGGTGTGGAGACAAAGGTATCGTACCTTTCAAGACATTCAAACAACATTCGCACACGGTATCGATGACATCTTTGGAGGCTGTTTTAATGATTTGTTTTCGCATGGGTGGAGAGGCTTTGGACAGGACGGACAACACGTCTCCGTGTTTGGCTAAACGTGGAGGTAGTCCTTTCCTTTTCTTTCCTTTGTGGGGTGAATAAGAATGTTTTCTGCGAGGTGCCATCTTTGCTTGTTCGTTCCAGAAATACACTGATGTCAAAGACTTGGTACACACCCTCTTTTATCTTCTTTTTTCTATTGGTTTCTCCAAAAGGTAACGGCATGCTTCGCTAAATCCTCAAAAGCAGGGCTAAAGATACCAGTTCGGTTATTAGCTGCTTTGTCTAGTTTCTGCATACCTTTAATAAGACCAATAAATATGCCTCCTCTTTGGTGACTTCTCTTTTTCTTTTGACGTTTGGGTATTTTCTTTTGTGTCCTTTGACGTTTGGCTAAACGTCCTTTCCTTTTCTTTCCTTTGTGGAGTGTAGAAAAATGTTTTCTGCGAGGTGTCATCTTTGCTTGTTCGTTTCACAATACCACTAGTGTCAATGACTTGGTATACACTCTCTTTTATTTACTTTTTTTGGGAACTAGCGCTTTGTCAAAAAGGTAACAATGTGTTTCCCAAAATTGTCAAAGGATCCTCCTTTTTGGTGTCTCTTCTTTTTCTTTAAAGGTCTACGTCTTTGGAGGGAAGGACGTTGATGTTTGATTTTAAAGCTTTTGGTGAGATGACGAGATTGTCTTGTTCCTTTTCCTTTTTGGACAGCAGAACGACGAGGGTAGTGGTGGTGGTGGTGGTGTGCACGTTTTTGAGGAGACATCCTTGAGTGTTCAGCATCAGCACAGAAAAAGTACTGATTGACGTCGTGGTCTTCAAGTCATATTTTTATACTGGAATGCGACGCCACTGATTATCTTTGCGTCGTATCAACTTCATGGCAGGTAACACACGTCGTGAAGGAGTTCGCAATGGACTCAATCGGGACAGTTCTTGTTTGGACAAATCTAGTAAACTCTTTAACATGCCAGATCTTTCTTGGACTTTGACTTTCGGGGCAGGTACTTTGTGAGCAGCTGCTACTGCCGCTAAGGTGGACGAGGGTGTCTCCGGTGGAGGAGACGTTTTGGGAGACGCAGATTTCCAATGTTTCATCAAATTAGGAAAAACGGGTGTCAAATTGGGTTTGGCTGGCATCACCCGCAACGGAGAAGTGGCAGCCCCTGAGGCTACTGGCAACGTAGTCCCTGCCAAACGTCCTTGTAGATCTTTTCTTACAGGTCGTGGTTGACGAAGGTAAGGTTGTGTCCTGGCCGAAGTGCCTCTTTTGCGGGTGACCGCTTTTTTCTGTGGACTTTTCTTTTTCTGTGCTTTGGTCTTGGTACCCTTGTTCTTTTTCTTAGGGGTTTGTTTGGCTTTTTTTGTTTTCTTCTTGGGGTGAACTTTGGGAGTATTGGGATCCCATTTTAAAAGGGAACGAATGATGACACCTCCTAGAGAACCACTACCTCCAGGTTTCAATATGATTTGCTTTTTGGTGTGAGTGTCAATGCGAGGATTGGCTAGTTGCGTCAAGGCTACTTTGTTTCTGTCAAAAAAGCGTTTGGTTTGATGTGGAATGTGAATGATGCCTTGCAGTATTTGACGTGCTGTCACCGTAAACCATCGTAAGACTTCTTTGAGACTGGCTTCTAAGACGTGAGCACGTATTTGTGGATTTTTTTCGCGACTGATGCCGTACAAGGCACGAATCAATTTGATGGGAAGATGAGACTGAAGGGACGTCATGTTGACGATGTATGAGACCAGGTCAAAGAAACCCAAGGTTTTTATAGACTTTTTTAGTGCTTCATAGTGTTATGTCGACGAGGAGGACGTGTACACGACAGGTCCTCCGTCTTGACACCAGTCGTGAAACAAATCGGTACGAAATCGCAAATAATCAGGGGTAGTGGGTTTTAAATCCACGAGTAAATAGGCGTGTGGCGTTTGAGTGGCATCATCGTACGCATGAGTTAGCCAAGGTGTTCCTAACTGTTTGGCTAAAACTTGCACTTGTGATTTATCTCGAGGACTTTTAAACAAGACCACGTAATGAGCATTAAGACTTATGGTACGATGGGCTTTACTTTGTTGAAATAAATTTTGTGTAATGTAAATGACACTGGCATTACGATGATGCCCTTTACGTGTAAACCACAGTTTAATTTCTTCTTCGTCTTCTCCTAACATGTCGTCAAAAATAACCCAATGAGTTTGACTAGGGTCAGACACGATCCCCTCGTCTTCTTTAGGAATGCCTGCTACAAACACAATGGAATCACCTTGACTTTCTTGCAAGAGGCTGTATGCCGATTGCCACTCTTTGTAACACCACACGATGCGTTGAGGTGGACGATCGATCAAATGATGTTTATGTTCGATCAAACGTTTGACAAATTCGGTTTTGCCTGAACCGCTCGGTCCAGCAATTAACATGTTAAAAGGATGACGAAGATACAAGGCTTTCCAACTAGCCTGATCTAAGTGTTCGTCAATGACTTTGAATGTGGAGGAGGAAGGAGTAGTAGAAAGAGTAGAGTGAGCCATAGTCGGGTAGTGGTATGACAGTATTGGCACAAAAACAGACAAGACAAGAGGTTTTTATACTTTTTTCAAGACACGTTTATTTCAATGCATGTTTAAATTTGAACAACACGAAAACATAAAAGCCAAATGGATAAATACAGGAATAAAATACCTAGGCAAACGATCAAAGTGGCAAATAAACAAGTCCCTGTACAACATGGTTTGGGTAACGAAGGTGTCCTAGAGGTAGTGTGTAATGTTCTTATAGTCTCCTCTACAGGGGGTACAGTCACATAGGTGTCTTCTCGAAAGGGTCTTTGTGGGGGAATGTCCATGATGACAGTTCTGTCTTGAACAGAGGGATTGTCTTGGGTGATAGATTCTTTTTCTTTTTCTTCTTCTGGTACTGTTACTAACACAGGATTAAAAGTGACTTTTTTCACACGACGATGAATTTTAGGAACACAACGCTTGGGCATAATGGGATGCTTCGTTTGTCCAAGCCTCAAAATCCCAACTTTTCCAGTGACGTACATCTGTCCAATGAGGGTGTAAATCACAAGCTACACACACATCTTCGTACACTGCTTCCGTACGTAAAAGTTGACGAATCTTTTTTTCTTGGAAAGGTCGAGACGTATCCAGATGAAAGCGTAAGGCTTTGAACAGAATAAGTCTCTCGTGGACATTTAAAGGAGTCACCATACTGTCTTATTTTTTTGATAGGTAGTGTTCGTAAAGTGTCCACAAGGAATCGGCAGGTAAACGAAATCCCAGAAAGCAAGTCACTAAAACACACACGACACGTCGACCCCAATTCATAGGGTATAGTTCTTGTAATAAGTGCTCGTAATCTTTCACCGTGTGAATCTTCTCATTGATATCCTTCCACGGAATCTGTTGGATCACCAATGATAAAGGTTGTGGCATGGTCGTTCTCTTTTATACTTCTTTTTTAGGTCGAAGACTATCAGTGTAGATTCAACCCAGAATTAAACATAGAATTAAATTTGCTCCAAAAGCGAAAGTGATTAATATAACGTGTAATTTCGTCCCACTGCCATTCAGGGTAACGGTTAAGAAGGATCAAAGCATCTTCAGAGGTAAACGTAGTAAATTGGTAACAGAGCAAAAAAATACCCTTAATCCAGAGAAATCTAACACGTTGGTTAATTTTTGTCACTTGCCTCTTGTGAATTTCACGACACAAAAGTTCTACAGTCACCCCTTGAGATTTTTCTTTCGCAAGGCTTTGCCAAACGTCCTTGTAGATCTTCTCTTGTAATTCTTGTGGTAATCCTTGAATATTATGTTTTATATTATATACTGGTCTAGGTGTGTTACACGACATGGAACAGTAGTGTCACTTCCAATCATTAGGTCCCACTAAAGGTAGGTATTGACAATTCGGAGACCATCGAGCATGTTCCAGGTAAGCGGAATCTTTATGTTCCCACTCGTAAATGGATACACCACAACTGAAACACTTGACTTTATCCCCTTCGCCCAAGTAGAAAAATCCAGCTCTGGCTAATTCTTCAGGAGTTGGTCCAGGCAGATATTTTGGCCATTTATCTTTGAAGGTTTGGAATCGACTTTTAAAGTGGCAGTATTCAGGTAAACTCGTCGGGAACGAATATTCGACTCTCCTCACTTCAGTTCGATGTAGGTACGGTGAAATTCCTAGGAGTCCACGATAACGTGTCGCACCGCTTTCGCATCCCTCAGGTTTGACACGCACAGCATCACTTTCCAGGGTAGATATAGGGGTAGTAGTCATAGCAAAGTTCCCACGATATCCTGCTGAATCGCTTACGTCACAGCGCCTGGCATCACTACAATCGCAAGGTTTAGCATCGCACTCCACTTGAGAATTCCCAAATTTGAATGATGTCTGTTTAAATGGATTCATCTTCTTTTCGCTGTGACGTTGTAGTGACAAATGAATTATTGGTCTTGGACGATATCCCTTTTTATATGCTGCCCAATTTCGGCGTGACCGTACGGTAGAGTGAAGTGATTGGGAAGTCGTACTCTCTTTTGGTACACGATTTGGTAGACTTTTTCCAAAGGTCGGCTAACAATTTGGTGTGTGGGTAAACGGACAATCTTGTGCGGTTCGTGGGTAGTCACTTGAAACGTTTCATCCTGTCCCGACTGCAAGGCTTCTTGTAGCACGTCAAAGTTCACCACTTGACTGGTGCGATAATTGAGAGTCAATCCTTTCACTTTACATTCAGTGTGAATTTTTCCTTGTGGGTCTCGGTATTCGTAGCCGTAATTTTTAGGACCGCCACTTGCAAAACATAGAATCTTGTCGTCGGGATGTTCATCGGTCCAGGCTCCTAAACGGTCTCCTTCGATGACAGGGTTACACTGGTTCGGTCGGTGAATGTAAATGCAACTGTCCGTGTCAAAATACAACACACGATCTCCTAGGAGTTGTAATACTTCGTACAATTTTAAGCGAGCATGGGCTGTCACGTAAGCCGCAATGATGACATTTCCAAATTTGTCGGCTTCTACAAAGTCTAGTTCTTCTTCGTAATTGACTAAGATCAAGTCCTCACGAATGACGTCCACGTGTTTCATGACTTTGGTTGGGTCGTGAATCATCTGGAAGTAGCGAGACGGCTCGGACAAATACTCCGTCTTGGATAAAGACGGACGTTGTGCCATTTTACCCCACAAGCAATTGAGCATCACTTTGGCAAACGATCGCCTTCCTTCATTTTTCTCGATGTGGCCTAAAGTGATACCTTCTTGCTCCCGATATTTTTCTTTGAATATCTTTTGGTCTTCGGGAGTGTGACACCAGGAAGGATAGCCACTAGCTTCTTGTTTTAGTTTTAAAAAGGCATCCACGTAGTCTGCAAAAATACCTTTCTGTCTCTCGTCGCCCTTGCGGTATTGTTGTGTTTTGGGAAAGTGGTAAATTTCGTACACTTCTAACAGTTGATATCCCAGGTCCAGAGCTTTAAACAATTCCACGCTCACCCACGTTCCTGTCAAGGTGCGTTCTTCCTGAGTGTGATGACAAGGTTGGCCTTGGTTGCACGTTTCGGCACATGTGCGACACAAAGGAAACATCAGTTTTCCTTGGCAATGGTGTGGTAAAACGGGATGGTACAAGTCTGTGGGTGGTAAGACTTTACACTTGATCAATCCTTCGTACTGTCGAATGTGGTCCAAGTCAATGTGTTCTGTCATCAATTCTGGATGCCCTACGGGAAAGTGACAATATTTGCACACGTAAGGATACAGTGAACACACGTCCAAGTATTTGAGTTCTTCTCCCTTCTCCTCGTCCGCTTGGTACAGTAAACAGGTAGCATTCGTTCGTCCTCCGTACAAACTATCCCGAGGGTTCAATGGGTCCACCCACTTGTAACTTTCTACGATGCGTTTAAACTCGGGATCGGTTTTCAAACGCTGATCGTACTCGTGTTCCCACATTTCCACTACCTGGTATCCTTGCTGTTCTAACTTCAAACGTCGCTGACACGTGGTCTGGTACAAGTCTTCCATGGTTCGTTGTAAAAACTGATTTTTGGTGTCTCGTTGAGGGTAGCATAGGGGACATCCGTGAAATAAACATCCGTTAAACTCGTACACGATCTGAGGGTTTTCTAAGTCCCAACCATCTACCGAATACGTTCCGATGGTCTTTTCGCCTCCTCCGTTGCGAGCGTGTTGGATCCATTTGTCTTCCTTGTCACACAAATAATGGAGCCAACGTAGGGCTTTGACCGAGTATTGACGTTTGACAAAATTTGTCGTTTGAGGACTGATGACTGCTAGAGTATTTTCGGGCATGAAGCGTTTTCGGTACACTAAGGAACACGCTTTGGCAATGGTACAAGCTTCTTTCAAAGGATCGATCCCTCCGTACTCCATGAACAATTCTCGAAATTTTCCACAGCAACGTCGTAAAATGTCCACGTCAGATCGACAGTACTTTAACATTTCTTCTTGAAAGTCAAAGGGGTCCGAGGCGTGAGTCTGGTACCAAGCGTAGAAAGCTTCTCGTTGTTCGGTGCGCATGTTGTCGGGGTCGTAATAGTGAGCCTCAGGCAAATGGGGTAGAACGGCATGTTGATTGGCTTTGGTATTGAAAAAGTGTGGAAAATAACCTTTAGCCATTTCTGGCATACCAAACGTTTTAGGCATGCGACTCAATGGCATGGCCAAGTAACACATTGAATCTTTAAACTGCACTTGTCCTACTTGCATAGAAATGATTTTGGTTCCGTTCAAAGTCACTTGAGGTCGTTCGGTACTTTGTTCCGCATAGTATCTAAGCAGAAATTGCCCATCGTATCCCGAGAAATTGTGAGCCATGACCGTGGCATGGCGATGACAATCTCCGTAACGTTCGATGTCTTCTGGACTCCACGTCTCATCGATGGGATTAAGGATCCATTGGGCAAAATCGGCTAGCGTGTTTGACCCTCGAAAGATTTTTTCACGTCCTCCAGGAATCTTGCTGCAGTGAGGGCAATGACTAAAGATGGGCTCTTGGATACAATGTTCGCACGCACGGTGAGCTACGCAGAAATTGGGAATGTGAATACCGGTCTCTTGCATGCATTCGAAATCAAAAAAGATAAAATTTCCTTTCTTCTGGGTATCTTCTGATAGGGGTTGATATTTTTGAATGAAGCATTCGTGCTCCAAGTCCACGATTTGGTGACAAATGTGACATCGTTTCTTCCCTCGACAAACGTGAAACTTGACATTATTGGTACGTATGCCTTGTCCGCAAGTAGGGCACAATCTCAGGAGTTGACAAGCATTTTTCTGCTGTGAACCTTGCATCTTCAAATGTTGTTGGTAACAGGTAGGACTGACAAATGTGCGCTGACACACAGGGCAATGCACTCTGTCTTGTCCTTGGTCCAGACAAGGTTGAGAGGCCAAACATCCCTCACATTTTGATCCACAATACTTGTGATATTCTCGATTGTTATAACCATAATCACATTTTTCACAGTAGTAACCGTATTTCAGAAATGCAGTGATACTGGTAATGGTATCAAAATGCTCATCGTGATGATAGACGTGAATGTATTTTCCGTCTTTGAAATCGTGGCCTCGAAACAAAAGAGGTCCACGCACTTCTTGAGGGTGTACTTTCAAGGTGTAACGTGGAGCCAAGACGTCTTGCAACTTTTGCATTTCTGGAATGCCGCTAAGGGTGTCTTTGGATATCCCCGCTTGCTGTAACAGGAGTTCTGCTTCACTTCTTTGTTTGGCTCGGTCCGATCGTTGAATAGTTTTCCAGACTCTTTTCCATTCTGTCGTGTCGTTCTTGTTGGCATACGTTCGTCCCACGACGACAGCACGGGCTAAACACATCTGGTCTTGAGGATTGTTAATTTGGACGAGGCTTCGCTTCATGCTGCGAAGGTTGTCGACCAATAATACTTTTTTGCGTCCTGTCCCCTGGGGAAGAGACACGTGGGTCATAAACAGTGTGGCTTTTCCATCGTCAATGTGAAACTTGTCGTTGGATTGTTGCACATGTTGAATTTTGTCGATGACTTTGGAAGGTGTTAATTCTGATGGGTTAGTAAACTCGATCCAAACGGGAGACTTTAAATTATCGTGATGAATAGAAAGTCTCAAGCGATCGTCTTCTTTGGCTTGACATTGCTGTTTCAATGCAGTTAATACAGAATCCCACACCTCAGTAATGAACCCTTCTGTATTCTCCAAAGGTACATTGGCCTTGAAATCTTTAAACTTTACGGCATACGTGTAAGCCGTTGTTCTAAATTTTCGAGAGGAACGCTTTTCCGTCTCTCGAATGTGATAGTAATTTTCAGGGTTTACTAAGGGGGGTGCACTTTGCTTGGACGTGGATTGTCTGGGTGTGGATTCGGGCTCACTCATGTCATCTTCAAAATCACTGGCATGAATTTGAGCCAAGACTTCAGCTACTGTGCTAGGCGATACATTACGTTTCTGTCTCTTACTGTTTTCTCTTTTCTCCACAACATGATGTGGTCTTTTCATCTTGTCTGCAAAAAGTCAAATGACTACCTTTTAAAGACCATAACCCATATATATTCATGTTCGATCAGTGCATATATATATAAAGGGTTAGTGTCTAACGGTTCAGTATTCCTTTCACTCTCACATTGACCAGAACGATGGAAGAACCTACACAAGTGGAACTTCTCATTAGAGCTTTACGTGGGGTCATACGAAAGTTTTCGTCAGACCAGCCGACGGCCTACTCTCCTTCCTATCGAGATAAAAGTCAAGATACTTGCTATATCTGTAAGAAGAAAGGACATTGGGCTACAGAATGTTCAGATCGTAACAAAAATAAAAAAGGTACCAATAGAGACAAAAGTCAAGATACCTGTTATTATTGTAAAGAGAAAGGACATTGGTCTCCAAACTGCCCTAAGAAACAACAGGAACAGGAGGAGGAGGAGGAGAAGGAGGAGGAGGAAAGAAATTCTGAACAGGAGGAGGAAGAGGTACCCTCCCCCAAGGAAGAACCCCGACACGTTCACAAAGACAAGAAAAGAAGACGAAACGAAACTGACGAAGAAAAAGAAAAAGCTGTGACAGTAAAGAAAATGAAAAAACAGAAAGAGTGAAACAGAAGAAAACCTATGAACTTTTTTAAAGTGATCTTGTGTTATGTTATGTTGTGATTTTGAATTGTGACGTTTGTACTAGAATAAACTAAAGAGAAAAAAACGTAAGTGTCTCTTGGTTTTGATTTGATAGTATAATTACCTACACTCACACATTCATTCACTCACACGTACATCATGGGTTTTTAAAAAAATAAAGGACTTTTGAGTTTTCATTGAAATAGGCAATTGACATAGTATTTCTTTTCGAAATAATTGGAGTGGTCCTGAAAAGGACCGTTGGTGTTTTGTGTGTTTGAAAGAAAACAAACTCAGAAACGGGATGAAATCCTCTTGAGCTGTCTTAAGCCTTTGCCACGGCCAAGGCCTACTTCGGGACTGGTGGTTCCTGTCAATGATTTGGTAGAAATCACTAACGGTGGTAAGGTAGACGTAGTCACAGAGAGATCGGGTTGTTTCGCTCGAGAAGGTCTTTTTCTCTTCGGTCGTGATAAAGAAGTCTGATACATTTGTTTCAGACTCCTTAACTCAGCTAAAATATCTAAAAGTACCGTCGTAACCGTTTGATTTTCACTATTTTCTTTCTGTCCTTGGTCTTCATTCTTCTTCTCCGTTGCTGCTGCTGTTGCTACTGTTTCTTCCTGGTGTTTTCTTCTTGCTTCTTCTTCTTCCTGCTGTTGCATAAGAAAAGCTTGTTCTTCTACTTTCTGTTGTTGTAAAAATTGCTCCAATGCTTCTTTTTGTCTTTGTTTAAAATCATCGACGTGTCCATAAGAAGATACAGAAAGCAACGAAGGTTCCGGAATAAATTCTTGCGATGTTAAAAAATCCACAATATCCCAGTTAAAATCCACTTCTTCTGGATGTAGATTTGTCATGACTTTAGTAGTCACTGTTGGTCCATGACTTGCTGTCTCTACTCCTGTCTCACTCCAATTCATTGTCTTCTTACTGTCCGCCATGATTGACAACTCTCTTGAATCGATTGACTGCGCACAGGCGCTAGTACCTCTATATAGAAAAGGTGACGTCACAGACTGCTCTCTTCCGATTGGATAGCTGTGTCTGACTTTTGTAACGCACGTTTGGATTGGTGAATACACTCAATCCGTTTCAATCCGCTCTTCCCCTATAAATAACCGCAGTACACGGCATTCAATTCACCTGTTCTCATCAGAAGATGTGGACTAATGTTGAATCGTCAACCCTTGTGTCAAGTATGCTGTTTAGGACTGACATACCCATGTATGTCAGATCATCATGGAGTGTCATTCATAGGACGGAGACAGCCTATTGGAAGAGAAGAGTCTATGTGGAAAGACAAGGTTGCTTGAAGAGAGTTCTCTTCTATGGACCCACAGTAAGGAGAAGTTTAAGGAAGAGAAGAAGATCTGTCAGATGTCCTCTGTGTTAACAAGACAACGTTAACATCACACATAACGGCCCTTTTCAGGGCCACTCATAAGTCTCGAAAAGATAGTAGCTTTCATTGCCACCCTTTTTTTCCCTTGTTTTATTTCCCATGTTATATTTCCCTTGACGCTATATAGGCTCACTATGTTCCATTTCCCTTGACGCTATACAGTCCCACTATGTTAAATTCCCTTGTCGCTATACAGTCCCACTATGTTAAATTCCCTTGTCGCTATACAGTCCCACTATGTTAAATTTCCCTTGTCGCTATACAGTCCCACTATGTTCAATTTCCCTTGTCGCTATAGTACCCCAAGCTGTTTTGTCGCTATAGTGTCCCAAGCTGTTTTTGACTGGATTTTCCCTTGTCGCTATAAATCTTGTCGCCATAGTGTCCCAAGCTGTTTTTGACTGGATTTTCCATTGTCGCTATAGTGTCCCACATTACTACTCATATGCTACTTTATCTGAGTTTCATCCTACGTAAAGTTAACATTATGAATTTAGAGTTTCAGTTAGAACATTTGAGACTGCACATACTGCACTGTAGTATTTTGATAAATATCGATCAATACTTGGAATGTTCATAAAAGAAAATGTCATCGGCTCAAGACAACTATCTGACATTGACCACATGACTCAAATTTGTATAAAACATTCAGTTCTGTGGATGTCGGGGGAAGATGCACTTCGCAGCTGATCAAAGCAGCCACTAGGAGATAAAGAATCTCAGTTTCGGAGAGATGTGTGTAAATTCCTAAAAGAACTATGCATTCAAATACGTTGCCGATTTTCTCTCTCACAGGACAGTGTTCTTTCCAAACTGAAACTCATTGATCCCAAATCTGTAACAGACATACCATCAGGAACAGACAGAATATCTGACTTCATGTGTAAGCTGCAGGCGTTTCCACACTCTACAGCATGTGCTGAACGAATATTTCCTCAACTGAATTTCATAAAGACAAAACAGACCAATAGGCTTCATTGTGACATTGTAGCCAACAGGCTGACAGCAAAAGAGGCCATCAGATTTCAAAGTGCTTGCTGCTACAATTGGAAACCATCAGCGCTTGTCATCGAGGACGTTAAAGAAGGACAGTGACATAAACGATATTGCGAGAAACTGAAAAAATACAATTAGGAAAATCAAGCTGACTTTGCTGAATTGAGTGTGGACGAGTCTTTTTAAAATATCTTTCTACAAGGAATTTACTGTGTTCAGGTATCTGACTCATTTTTTGGATGCTTGCATTGTTTTGCATTTATCTGCATGGCTAAGAATAGCTGTGAACTGTGCTGCTAAGTGCTAAAATTTGCTCTTATATTAGTCTTATTAATGGATTATGTAGGCCTAATACTATCATGCACTATGTATTTTTACACAAGAGTCTACAGGCTTTAAAACAATTTATTATGTATACGTGTATAGCATTGCCAATTAAACGTGTGACGCATCTATAGTCTGAGTCTGTATTCCCGTTTGTTTGTACCCCCTGCCGATTTCAGTAACGAAAAGCATAAACAAGATACAGAGTCAATAAATCTTACTCAGTTCATTCATTGATTTATAATTTCCAACCCGATTGCGACCAGGGTGTCCGTAACACCTTTATCGTCTGAGCATCTGATGCTTAACGGAAGTTTTTATTACAACCATGGCCGTCCTCGAGATCAATTTCCAGTTCCTGGACAAGTCCAATTTCAGCGATGGGGCGGATACATTAATATACAGGTATGTACATAGAAAGTAGATTTTATAGGTGGCAAAGGGATATGACTCTTAACCTTATGGTAATTGACGGAAGTATCCGGGAGTAACCAAGTAAGAGCAATGACGTCACTCAATTTGCCGAAAATAGACTTGCCCAAATTGTATGTAATTTGGTGTCGTGTTAGTATAAAAACTTCCGTTAAGCATCAGATGCGCAGAAAATAAAGGTGTTATGGATACCCTTGTCGCAATCGGGTTAGAAATTATAAATCAATGAATGAACTGAGTAAGATTTATTGACTTTTTGTCTCGTTTATGCTTTTCGTTACTGAAATCGGCAAGGTGGTACAAACAAACGGGGATATCGACTCAGACGGTAACGGGTCAGAAAGGCCCAATACCAAAACGGCCCGGGTTAAAAAGGCCCGGTCCAGAAAGGCCAGTAACCGGTCAGAAAGGACCTGGACGGAAAAGGCCCGGGTTAAAAAGGACCGTTAACAAGACTGATTAATAATAATAATAATAATAATAATAATAATAATAATAATAATAATAATAATGAAGAAGAAGAAGGAAAAAGTCAGTTTTTCTACAATATCTATTCAATTGTAATTCAATGATATTTTTACATATACTGCTCAAACCCTGAGCTGCCAAAACCATATCTTTTCACTTCGAAGTCACTGATATGTTGATATATATATATATATATATATATATATATATATATATATATATATATATATATATATATATATATATATATATGTATATATATATATATATTTATATATATATATATATATATATATATATATATATATATATATATATATATATATATATATATATATATATATATATATATATATATATATATATATATATATTGTTAAAACACTGAGCTGCCAAAACTGAAACACTGGCTAGTGAAGATTAACACCTAGACAAAAATAAATAACGGATAGCAAACAGCAGACCTTTACCGATTACGCAGCAACGACATGAACACGATTGTATTATTAGTCCCGATCTTACTTAAGAATCAGCGATCGCCTTGTACTTTTAACACTTCCTTTACCTGTTTTCTGTCTCAGGTTTATTTAATATGTTAAGAAACTTTGATAATCACAATTAAGAGTCAAATACAAATCTCTACAATCACAACATTTTCCTATGCCTCTTGTCTCAACAGCGCTTGATGTGTCATATGATTTTAACAGTTTTTTTTTTAACGATTACTGAGACACTACTTACTGAACTACCCCAGGCGATTATCTGTCGAATTCCTATGGGACCAGAAAACATATACTCCCATAAGGTACCTGCGCATGCGCAGCAACAAATAATAAGATAATTACAGCATGTAATACCTATATAAATGGCAAAGTCTTTAATGGTGATCACTGATCCTGGTGCTTATGGATTTACTTGTGTGCCAACTTTATTACAATCTATTTTATTTTTAGGATTGTTTTTCTAAGTTTATAGTACTTATTGTTTCGTCTTGTTTCACCATAATCTGTTTTCTAGACTCGTCTATTAATTAATTATTACTTATAAAAAAGATAAGCACTTTGTATAATGGTGTATGTTCACTGTATTCATTGTGCTCGGGAAGTTAGGCCGCGATAGCATGCGATTGCTTGTGACGTGTGTGGACTTTGGCAACATCGCACGTGCAGCACTGGTAAGTACACTTTGAAATATATTTGTAAAGTTGTGAAAATCTTCATATTCACTTCTATTCAATTGAAAATAGGGGAGCACGAGCAAACACATTTATTATTCTTATGTACTCTACCTTTTCTTGAAGTTAAAAGAACTACCATGAAACATATAAAGATGACAGTGTGTGTCTTTGATAGTTTTGCCTATTGCGGACTTTTGCAACAAAGAGCACAACAAATAAGAAAGTTCTTTAGTTACGAAAAATTTTAGCTTCATGTGTTCAGTTATATCACATATGAATTTTTTATCCTTTGCATGTTTAAATTATACATCCTACAGTATGATTCGGAAACATTTATCTAAGAATATTATATAATAAATTATTCATTCTAGGAATATCCTTGCTGGCGTACAGGGATGCTGTAAATAGCAGAGGGGAAATCAGTTTTACGTGCAGGCCATGCAGAGACTTGAATCAGGTATGATATAAAGCAACTAAATATTAAGAAATTATTTCTACCACGTATGACCATGGCGGTGGAAGGTGAAGACAAAGACGAACTGATGAATCCAACTTTGTTGTATATATAAACAATTAAAATATAGTTGATTAATTTCTCATAAAATTAACGGCGTTTATCCAGAAATGCTGCTGACAAGTCGTAACACTATTTTTCATTTAATAAATACACCTTATTCGTTTACAATAGGTTCCAGTGACCATATGTGTATCCGATCAAGACAGAAATGAACCAGAAGACCTGCCTGTTTTGGAGTTAAGTGTAAGTGTTTAAAATTCATAAGGCGACACGAGAAATTTTAAGAACACTTGTAATAAGGTAAAATAATAATACAATCGTGTTCATGTCGTATATATATATATATATATATATATATATATATATATATGTATATATATATATATATATATATATATATATATATATATATATATATATATATATATAAACAAGTAAAAATATAGTTGATTCATTTCACATACAATCAAGACGGTTATTCAAGAAATGCTGCTGACAATTCGTAACAATATTTTGTTCATGATGAGCGTTTATCGAGGCAAATTTTGTATTAATTAAATAAATCCTTAATCGTTTACAACAGGTTCCAGCGACCATAGGTCTATACGGTCAAGACCAAGATGAGCTAGAAGACCCGCCATTTTTGGAGTTAAGTGTAAGTGTTTAAAATATAAAAGGCTAATGATGAAACTAAATTAAAAGTTATTATCTGGTTTATCTGGTGCGAAGAAATTTTTAAAATGTCTTTTATTGTTTCATTTATTTCATAGATCCCTAGTATTGCCGATTTATCGACTGATATTCCGGTGGCCGAGTCAACGGAAATTGAAGTGGATCCATATGGGGCGATTACTATTCCCGACATCCCCGACGCAGGCACTTCATTCGATATAAGTGACCGAAACATTGATCAAGTGAATATTATTGAAGAAGAGTACGTATATGCAAGTAATACTAGTTTTATTTGCAAAGAGTATGAGACACGTTATTATAAACATGATTTTGAATTCCTTGGTAATCATAAACAAACATGAAACATGTACAACTGCAATACTTCCTTACAACATAAATGCTTCAATTTTGTAACATTGCTTGCATAACATTGTTTATTTCAGGTCAGTGCACGATGTTTTGACTGAGACGATGATCGAATACCAAGGTATAACGTATTCAATCCTAGAGGGATCGTCACAAAAACATACCAGGCTATTGGTGTCCAGTCTTGGATATTCATATGGGGTTAAGGTGTGGGAAAATGTGTCGATATTAACAGTATTTACTTCAATTATTGTAAACGTAGACAAATACATATGATTTATTTTCAATTCTGACAAAACAATTTCTTCAAAATCCTGGACAAACATTTTTACTTATATCGACAAACAAATTCCACATGATAATTTCAATTTAGTTTGTTAATATGGATGTGAACTTGTGTATTGAATGTCACCTAATTGATTGTATAATTTTTAACACTGAATACTGTTTTTCTAGGAAAGTAATCACTTATCAATTACAAATGACATGTATATATTAAATACGCAGTAAAATACATCTTTCTCGACCTTACTTTGTTACAATACAATTGGTGTGTGTGTGTGTGTGATATCGAGTCTTTAATTGTATTACATTTCCTCATTGGACAAGATTGTTCAGTGACATACATAATGCATTTTTGTCCTTGCAGCGAGACAACGTGAATTCTACTTTGTGGCGCTGCACTTCTAGAAGTGTCAACGTGAAGTGCAAAGTGACTATACGCCAGCAAGGGAACTTGTTTGCTCAAAGCTATGCATAGCACAACCCCCCACCCCACCCCACCCGCTATATCTGATCGTCATCTAAAGGCACAGGTGTTAGCCAAGATAAATTTTTGTCAGCATAGCATGTTACATTGGCAGCTAACTGTACCTTTTGTACACAAACAACGCAAAATTAGAATTATAAGACAAAAATTACATGATACTATAATTATTTAAATATTCAATCATAACACAGTGGTGATACTAAAGGCAATAATCGTGAAATGTTTTTTTAATATGCTTTTCATAATTTTAGTGGATTTCGTGGTAAAGGCAAGAAATTTTCATACATGTTTAGTGCTTAATAATACGCTTGTAATTACCTCCTTTGACATAACAAGATTTTCTCCTTATCAAAGGTGAGACGTGCTGCTAGAGAACAACTGTTCACACCAGCCTTGAAAATTGCCGAAGACGCTATTCTGGAGAGTGCTGGACCAGATACTGTATCTCTCCCCAAAAAGGCGCTTTTGAAAAGAGTTGCAAATAGATCCAGAGCGAAATTACGTCCAGAGGAGCCAAGAACGTTGGACTTTGAAGTTTGTGGTTTATATAGAAATCTGACAAATCTACAGTTAGATATTAATTGACTATACAATTTAAACTAATTGATTTTTCTTTTTTTTGTAATGTTTGCTCATTATTCTTAATACCTGGAGTCAGTTATATTTTGAAGATAAAATTTATTATATATATATATATATATATATATATATATATATATATATATATATATATATATATATATATATATATATATATATATATAGTTCGCAATTAAATTTGGATAGTTTAAAGTGTGATTCTTTTATGACATGAATGATATTATCTATTTGTTCTGATTTTTACAGCTGAATGAGGCCTTCATCAACGCTCCTGACTTCTTGGTGGCAGACATCCGAATGGATGGGGAGCGACACTTCCTTCTTGCAACAGAATATCAGTTAGTACTTTTGAGAGAAGAGAAACGGTGGTATATGGATGGAACATTTATGGTAAATCACTATGTTGAATTAATTATTTTATGCTGTACGACTACCAGTTATTGCTGAGCTGCAGATATTGTCTGTTTTAAATTTATAATAGCACACAATAATAGCCTTCATGTCCAATTGTTTAATAAATGTGATCATAACTTCCAGGTCCTTGGTGAGCCTTTCCGACAACAGGGTCAACTTATGTCCATCCATGCTTTCATCGAAAGAAATGGCACACAGAAGCAGTTGCCGCTTGTGTTCTGTCTAATGAGCCAGAAGAGGAAGAGGAAGTCAGACTATCTGGCTGTAAGCCATCATGTTAAAGCTTTCTTTCTCTCTACCTGTTAAAAAATTCACTGACATTTTCAGCGTGTTTATTGGATAAAATATAGGATAAATAGAAGAAACAGTAACAAACTGAATACACCCTTTGATGAAACTATGTCGTGATATCTAAAAAATGAAACATATGTCTCTTGAATGTTTTACAGTTTCCAGCATTTGTATTTCTTTCCAAGAACTAAATGATGAGTCATTTTTGAATGTTAGGTAAATGACGTTATGTAATTAAGGTAGAATTGGTTATGGTAACAGCACTACGAACACTGACCTCATTTCGATTCTTTGATTACAGGTGTTTCGTTCTCTGCAGTCAAGGTTGGGACATATATCATTAGAAGGATTCGTTCTGGACTTCGCAAAAGGTAAGCTGTTTACTAATATCATTAATGTAAATTTAATATTGAACATTTACTTACTCAACGCTAACAGTGACTGTCTTTGTCTGTAAAAATAATGACATCGCGCAATATCATTAGGACACCGTATTACCTTTCACATATTTTTTCCTTCATACACAAACAATATCATATCGGGAATTTTATTTTCATATGCATATTTTCAGCGGCATGGCTCGCCAACAGAGAGGCTTTTCCCGGCGTAGAACTAAAGGGCTGTGCCTTCAACTGGTGCCAGACGTGTGGCGACACGTTCAGTCTGTTGGATTGGCTGAAACATACATGCGACGAGAAGGCCTTCACTCCTTCGTTCGTCAAGTGCTGGGCCTTCAGTTCCTGCCCAGCGCACACATACATCAAGCAGTGCAGATGCTGCAAACGAAGGCTACAACCAATGTTACACGAACCCTTATCGGGTACCTCCGCAGGCAGTGGTTGGATAACCCAGTGTTTCCAGCTGCGGCCTGGTCCGTCTACCGCCAGAAAGTACGAACAAACAACGACGTTGAAGGTAAGCACGGCAAAAATAAAGCATATCAGTATAAAGACTGTTAATATACATGACATAAGTATCCGTATCATATTAATATATATATATATATATATATATATATATATATATATATATATATATATATATATATATATATATATATATATATATATATATATATATATATATATATATATAGTATTACGTATACAATTCAATTGTTCGTTATCTGTTTTACATTTTCAGGCTGGCACCATCGTATAAATTCAAGGGCAGTACACATTGGATTAGGCTTCTACCAGTTAATGCCACTGTTGCGGAGGGAGGCTGATCTGGTGTGTTTAGCCGTCCAGTGTAATGACATAGGACGCGAGAGACGGTGCTACAGATTTGAAAAATCATTAAATACACTTTGGGACCAGTACATGCAGCACGAGATCAAAACCTCTAAGTTTTTTAGCTCCGTCGGCGAGCTGTATGGTCTCAGAGTGTAAGTATAAATAATCACGCAATTGAGTCGTAATTAAACTGATCTTGAGTTAAATTGATCAATTTCATGCAGATACGAGTCGATAATTATTTGTTGCTGTTATTGTATTTTTATGAGGGTTTGTTAGCTTTTATGAGAATTTTGTTCATAAACTCTGTACTCTTTTATGAGATGTTTTGTAATAATGTCTGTAACATGATTCCGCCGGAGAAAGATAGAGAGAGATAGAAGGAGAAGGAAGAAGCAAGGAAGCTCTCCTAAAATAGGCGCTACATCTGGGAATTTAGGTACTGGGATCTGTAAAGAAAGAATGCGAACGGTTCTCTGTAGCTTGAAAATGAACTTAGTAAGGAGCGGGATTTGTTCGAGCTTTCATTATGGTCTTAAACGCATTACCAAATATGGTGACCCGTCTGCTCCAAGGTTAGGTTCACCTTCAGCCACCGAGAACACAAATTCGCATCTTGGAATAAAAGGTCGCTCATGTTTTTCTTAACGTCATGGAAAATTCTTCCTTGATCAGCTTATTGGTTAGGAAAACACGTGAACCATCCATGCTCGCTTATTGAAAGGCAACCTGTTCGTTCTTTAATTATTATATTAGCTAACCTTCATGTATGATCTGTAGTTCGGTAGTGTAGTGCTGAGTTCGTGATCTGTAATATATACTCTGTAACCTCTCTAGTTATTGTCTGCCGACTTTCAATGTACATACGCATAATGTACATAACATATATTACAAGCCAGTTTGTCTTAATATATATCTTACAAGCGAGTTTTCCTAACATACCCGTATAGTGATATCTTATTGAATAGTATATAACTGTAATGAATGAATTTATCCCAATATATTTTAGTATTCGTTTTACTTTCAGTATTATTTAATGGAAATAAACTTTAATAAACCATTTTAGAGAAAAATTCCAATCATATAGCATTTACTGTAAATATATGTCATAACAGTATAATTAGTTAATCTGCGTTGCTTTTAAATTTTTTGGACAGCAATTATGGGCAATAGTGTTGTAGTATTTGATATTAGATATTAATATTCATGTATTATCGATAATGATTGTTATTATTGATATTAATAAATCTGAAATGGCATTAGCGTTTGTCTTTTATGTGCTCTTACTAGTTAGACATGATATCTTTTCTTCTTTTTCTCTTTCTAACCTTTTTCTTTTTCTCTTAATAACATGTTGTTAATTTTGTATTTGTAAATAAGCTCTTAAATCATTTCCAATTGTATCTTGACTGTCATTGCAAGCACAACACAATAACGGTGCCTACTAGGCACAGAATATAACAAATGTCTATTGAAAGCATACATTATAATCAACGCAGATAAATTACGCATACACATATTAACGATATTGAATGTATATGAAACAGGAAGAGTCAATAGTCTTCGCAAATTAAAATATTCATCCATCCATCATAAATGAAATCGCCATTCCTTAGTTAAGGCATTACCATAACAAAGTTGGCATGCACAAACCACACGTGGGTGACACTAAATCGTATTCATTCTTGATATGTTATAACAAAGATATTACTTATTTGCTTTACATACAATGTTTTCTTACACAATTATTATTTGCCTTTCTTGTTCATCTTACATAGAACATGTATTAGCGTGTCACAGTTATTCTCATGATAATTTGACGTATGATTGTGACATGCAGCACAATGAATCTCTACTGCACATTATTTATAGACATTTATGATTTACCAGAAAACAAGAATTTGATATTACATATTAGTTACTTTTATTAGACATGATACTTGTAATTGGTAATATAATACATAAATGGGCCTTTTTGGGCCGGGCCTTTTTGGACCGGGCCTTTTAAGCACTGGTCCGTTTTGGTCGTGGTCCTTTTTGTAGTCCGAGTTTCCTCTGACCCTTGCCACCCCATTTTTTATATTTGTTTTTTTTATGTTGGGGTGTAGGGTCAGAGCGCATCCCCTATCAAAAAGTTGGAATTCGCCGACACCAGCTGGTGTCGGCATGGGGTACTCGCCTACTGACAGGCCTAGAAAATTTTAATGACATTATATTGGGTCATACTTACATTAAATCGATAGGGAAATCATTTATCTTCTCAGAAATTACAAGTATAACACTGATTGTGTATTTAATCTGTTGTTGGACGAGACGAAAGTACAGCGTTGATGAATTTTGACCTCGTTAGCACCATTTGCATTGCTAGTCACGTGACTTG
Organism: Unio pictorum; assembly: GCA_030141615.1. Lineage (NCBI taxonomy): Eukaryota > Metazoa > Mollusca > Bivalvia > Unionida > Unionidae > Unio > Unio pictorum. The sequence goes on from JARLTB010000123.1 coordinate 7,311,464, forward strand.
CCAAATCTCGCAGCCGATATGCATAATACGTCACAGGTCAAATGGTCACGTGATAACAACAAACCCGCGTTGTTGTATGGTTTCAGCGTGATCAATCTGCCTCTTTCCAGGACGATGCGACAAAGACACGTTTCCGGTTGGTGTCATCTCAATTAATATGTTGAAAAGCAAATGTTCTTTCATGTTATTCTAAACAATGATTGACTTTCATTCACTATTTTCGAGTGTTTGCTTCATCAACATTCAGTCATTGGAAAATAATTGTACATGTACTATGATGGAGTGTTCCTGCTGCGGCACAGAGTTTCAGAAATAAAATAAAGGATTTAAAAGAATAGCCATTCATTCTAAATTTAAAGCTGGACCTAGTGAGGCAGAATTACTAGTTTCGAGTTTGTTGTCTTCATTCCTCAAAGAAGATTTGGTGCATACATCTATATTGCAACATTGCAGGTAAAGACATGGAATCTCTTGCCAATGAGATACTTCTTGAAAATGGATATAAGTTTAAAATTAAAGAAAAACAGTACAAGATAATGAAATCACTTATTGATGGAAGTGACACATTTGCTGTCCTTCCCACGGAGTATGGGAAAAGTGTATGTTACATTCTCCCACCAATGATGTTAGACAAGGTAAGGAGAGAGAGAGAGAGAGAGAGAGAGAGAGAGAGAGAGAACGAATGTTGCATTGGATTATTTGTTTACTGTCATTTGATCTTTGAAAGGGGGCTAACACTATACAAAATATGAGCATAAATTAACCAACAACTTAATTCTGAACTAAAGTGTAAATTAGACACAAAGACAATGATCCATTTCAAGAGTGCTCTTAAAACTAACCTTTTTCAACTGCAAAAGCAAACTTAAAAACCTAATAATGTTTCCTATCTTAAATATTTTCAGCATTTTTTGTTTTCCGATTTCATGTTTTTTTTTCTATAGTCATTTCATTATAGATGTCAAGCGCTTAGAGCTTCTAAAGATTAGGCGCTATACAAAGTCCTCATTATTATTATTATTACATACAAACAATCTGTTTGACTGAAGTTATAGTCTAACTTAAAATGAACAATCAAACCTGTCTAAATGTATTATTTTTAAATCCTTTAAATTTCTTTACATTGATATATACTGACAGTTAACAGCAAAAAGTTATTATCTTAGTGAAGCATATTCAGTTGGTCATAACATGTGTCCCTTTTAAATGTGTGTTCATAATACAGAGGTTAACAATAATTATAAATATATGATAGAGGGCTCATTAATTTTGACCGTGTGGATTATATATGTTAGAGTAGGTAAATGATGCCTAAAAGACAAGCATTTATTATTTATTACCTATAATTTGCAGAATACTGCACAAAAAATTTAATTTGTCTCAAATATGACATTATATAACTATAATTTGCATGGTGCATGAAAATGACTGTATGTAGGCAAATGTGTATGTATATATAAAGAGAGTGAGAAGTATATACTACAAACAATTTCACTCCTGAATTCTGATTCTGATGAATATTGATGAGGAATGGACCACACAGTGTCAAGTCCAGCATAGGCAGGAACATATGTTGTCAGAATCCTTAAGACTATAACTGCTTGCTCCTCTTTTAAGGCCGTCTCGTCTTCACTGGATGGTAAGATATCTGAAATCTTTACATTCCTTATGGCCCCTGGTGAAGGGAATACATTTGACATTCCATAGCTACCAATCCTTTCCAGTGTGGCAAATCCCTGTACCATGTTCAGCATGGTATTTCTCTTGCCCCTCACATGAGGCCGGACACCAATCTTCTGGTTGATATTATCAAAAGTAATATCAAAGCATAATTTTTGGTTAGTGTTGGAAATGGGCAACATAACCGACTCAGATGTTACTTCAGCTGTAACAGAAATTTTAAATGAGAGTGCTTTGTATGATAATAATCATTCATTCCACTGTGTGGTTGTTTGACAATAACATTATAAACAATAATATGAATAAAAATACAGGAAAGAGTTGTATGTTTATTAGATATGGTGACCATTCATGACAAAATATAGTAAATAGTTGGCAATAACAATTATACAACTCAGTAACAACTTTCACTAAGAAAAAAATTATCAACTGACCACATGGAATGGCATCATTATGCATGGAGCACTCTAAAAGATTAAATTTTACTTGGATGATTTAAGTTTGACAATATGAACAAAATCATTAGCATTATAATTATTGGTCAATGTGACCTACTTTTCATTGTTGAATGCTCCAAAAATAGTAAAACTAATGTAATTTTTGAAGATATAATTCTTAAATTAAGCAAGCGTTGTGCTTCAGTGATATCTTAAATTATAACTGACATGCATAGGCTTCAACCTGTGATCTTCAGAAAATGTTCTTGTAGTTCCAATATATCAAATATGTTATTCAGTGTCAATTTAAATTTTTCATAAGTGATTTAAAATCTGTTGCGATGATATTTTGCATGTGAATTATTGGGATATCTGGTATCATTTTCCCCCATTATACCTTATCATTATGGGTGGATATTAATGACTCGTGTCCATCTCACATACATTGTAATATCTCAGATAACTATTATTGATAACTTTCCCCACGTCGTAGAATTTGCATACTGTGACAGAAACCTGGAGGTATTTGATTTTTAAACTTTTTACTTTATGTATGACATTTTTCAGATTGTTTTTTCTTACTAGAAATTTAATGATGATTTTAATGATGAAAATATTATCATTATATTATTTTAAAAACAGTAATTTCAGATATGCATGTCAATGACTTGATTATTCATCTGAATATACCTTCTACACTAGTCAACTCATCACTTTCTTGGACTGAACTAGATTCCTCTTCTTCTTCCTCATTCTCCTCTTCATCTTCCTCCTCTGCCTGCTCTTCCTCCTCCATCAAATCCTCATCCTCTTCATCATCCCAAACAGACTCTAACTCTGGCAGCTCATCCAAAGTTTCATCTGCTTTTTCTAAGAAAGGAAAGAATATGTATAATTTTGTCATAATGCTTGTACTGTTTAATAAAACCTACAGTTGTGTGTACCTCAAACAAAATTGTTATGCCTCACTTTTATGCTAAATTTGGATGATGTGTTGTTGAACATTATATACTTAGGTGGCCTAAAATATAAGTATTATGAAGTAAACATTTAAACAAAGAAACAAATATAGGTGTAAGAATTGACACAACAATTTTAATTCTTTTCACAAAATAACCCTTTTAAATTATCAAAAAACTGAAAATGAAAAAAATGAAACAATTAGTATGATTCTGATATACCACAATATATCATAAACATTACACATAGAAAATTCTATCGCGTTCACAATGGTTTATACCTCTTTCTTTTCCTGACAATTTATCTCTCCACAGCTTAACCTTACTGTCAAAATCTTGGTGCAGACCATCTATTCTTCATCTTGTGGCATCAATACTTTGGCACTATCCAAGTCTGTTGAAACTACCAAAAACCTGTTTATAACAAAAGTACAGTTTGATTGTCTGCAAAAGTGTACATGTCAGTAGAGAAGAAATGTTCTCTATTGTTGATAACAATCACCAGAATATATATTCATAAATAACCATAGTTACAATAAAAATTAACAACATAATCTATGGTTTATAAAAAAATGCATAAATGGTAATTAATTTGCATTAAATTCATTAAAATGCATGCTGCATTCTTTAAATTTATTTGTAAAGACTGGGTAAAAAATAATCTTTAGCCTTTCCTTGTAGGTTTAAAAAAAATGCTGAATCCATACAATTTAGATAAAATTGCTAATTATACTTGAATGATTGTGTTACCTTTCTCTTACAACCACCTAATCACATTATAATGGAAACCAGCTGTTGCAGGATAGTACATTGCCTGGTTCTGATAAAGCTGATTATACATAGGTTGGAGCCAATGACAGGTACTAAAGAGATGACCTTTCTTCCGATCCTTTTTGTGGCAAAGTTGTGGTACTGCTTCTTGGTTATGCTGGCTTTGACAAGCTCAAGCAAACTGGGGCAACATTTATTGGCATCATACATCATTTTGTCCCATTCAAAATCCAAAATTGATGACAATCCACCATTGAAACCACTTTTGGAAACAATTTTTGTAAAGCTGCAGATCTCCTGCCTCACTACATCACAAATGACATAAACTGCAGCTTTCTTGGCAGATCTGCTTTGTTTAAAGATTTGTCGCAGACCATTTCTGTATCTTGACTGTGCCAAAAGTTGTATTGCCTTCCCAATAGGAGTGTTATTTACAGTAAGTGACACCTGGTTTAAGAATACAGAAAGTCACAATTATTCCTAGGCATGGATGGTCTGTTTACAGGTTAGTTTAATCTTTTCTCATTCTATACATAGAATTATGAGCTTCAAATTTTGATTTTACATTTAATATAGTTACATATATGATATGGAACTGATGCTGAATTATAATAAGAAATGGTTATCTAGAATGCTGATAGATGTTATAGTTATCTATGTGCTTACCATTTCTTCTGTCAAAGATTTTCTTGACATCAACTTTGGTTGGTATGCTTTTCCTGGTGTTGAGATAACCTTGGCTTTCTTAGCAATTCCGCGGTGGGTTGGCGTGATTTGAATCTTACTTCCTATATACGACTCTGATTTTCGAATTTTTCTGAATTTCTCCTCTACTTCATCAAGGTTAGTCTTGCTTACATCCAGGGATTTTATTGTCGAGCTGCATTTAGTACAAATGAATGCATGTTTTTCAGGCGTGAATGTTACAGAATATGTTTTTTCTAGTAATTCTGCCTCACTAGGTCCAGCTTTAAATTTAGAATGAATGGCTATTCTTTTAAATCCTTTATTTTATTTCTTAAACTCTGTGCCGCAGCAGGAACACTCCATCATAGTACATGTACAATTATTTTCCAATGACTGAATGTTGATGAAGCAAACACTCGAAAATAGTGAATGAAAGTCAATCATTGTTTAGAATAACATGAAAGAACATTTGCTTTTCAACATATTAATTGAGATGACACCAACCGGAAACGTGTCTTTGTCGCATCGTCCTGGAAAGAGGCAGATTGATCACGCTGAAACCATACAACAACACGGGTTTGTTGTTATCACGTGACTATTTGACCTGTGACGTATTATGCATATCGGCTGCGAGATTTGGCAAGTCACGTGACTAGCAATGCAAATGGTGCTAACGAGGTCAAAATTCATCAACGCTGTACTTTCGTCTCGTCCGACAACAGATTAAATACACAATCAGTGTTATACTTGTAATTTCTGAGAAGATAAATGATTTCCCTATCGATTTAATGTAAGTATGACCCAATATAATGTCATTAAAATTTTCTAGGCCTGTCAGTAGGCGAGTACCCCATGCCGACACCACCAGCTGGTGTCGGCGAATTCCAACTTTTTGATAGGGGATGCGCTCTGACCCTACACCCCAACATAAAAAAACCAAATATAAAAAATGGGGTGGCAAGGGTCAGAGGAAACTCGGACTAGCCTTTTTGGTACCGGTCCGTTTTGACCCGTAACCACTCAGACTATAGGCTTAGGTTTTTCCCAAAAGTTAGAGGGGCAACACTTCCTAAGACTTAGGATGAAACACACGAGAATGCATACTGGAGAAAAACCATTTACATGTGAACTTTGTGATATGAGGTTTACTAGCAGCAGTAATCTAAAGGTGCACATGAGGATACACACAGGGGAAAAACCATTTAAATGTGAAGTATGTGATATGAGGTTTTCTACCAATGGTAATCGAATTTCACACATGAGAATGCATACTGGAGAAAAACCATTTAAATGTGAAGTTTGTGATATAAGGTTTGCTAGCAGTGTAAATCGAAGTACACATATGAGAAAACATACTGGAGAAAAACCATTCAAGTGTGAAGTTTGTGAGACAAGATTTACGCAGATCAGTCATCGGAAGGTGCACATGAGGTTGCACGCAGGGGAAAAACCATTTAAATGTGAAGTATGTGATAAAATGTTCATTAACAGTAGTAATCGAAATGTGCACTTGAGGATACATAAAGGTGAAAAACAATTTAAGTGCGAAGTATGTAATGCAAGGTTTGTTGATAATAGTAATCAAAATAAACACATGAGGATACATACAGGTGAGAAACCGTTTAAGTGTAAAGTTTGTGATAAAATGTTTAGTCGGAATGAACAATTAAAGCATCACATGAGAATACATACTGGAGAAAAACCATTTAAATGTGAAGTTTGTGATATGAGGTTTTCTACCAGTGGTAATCGAAGTACACATATGAGAATGCATACGTTAGAAAAACTATTTAGATGTGAAGTTTGTGATTAGAGTCTTACTAATAGTACTCGAAGTGCACACATGAGAAAACATACTGGAGAAAACCATTCAAGTGTGAAGTTTGTGATATGAGGTTTTCTACCAGTGGTAATCGAAGTGCACACATGCTCATGCATACTGGAGAAAAACCATTTAATTGTGAAGTTTTTTATATAAGGTTTGCTAGCAGTGTTAATCGAAGTACACACATGAGAAAACAATGGAGAAAAACCATTCAAGTGTGAAGTTTGTGAGAAGATTTACGCAGAGCAGTAATCTAAAGGTGCACATGTGGATACACACGGGAAAAGCCATTTCAGTGTGAAGTATGTGATAAAATGTTCAGTAAAAATGTAAATAAGATGCATCACATGAGAATACATACTGAAGAAAAAACATTTACTTGTGAAGTATGTTATGCAAGGTTCGCTCACAGTTGTAATCGAAATAATCACATGAGGATACGTACAGGTGAGAAGCCATTTAAGTGTGAAGTATGTGATAAAATGTTTAGTCAGAATGAACATTTAAAGGTTCACATGAGGATACATACTGGAGAAAAACCATTTTAATGTGAAGTATGTGATGTAAGGTTTAGCCAGAGTGCACTTATAAACAAGTATTTGAGAGTACACACTGGTGAAAAACCATTTATGTGTGAAGTATGTGATGCAAGGTTTAGTAAACGTGGTCATTTAAAAGCGCACATAAGGACACAGACAGGAGAAAACCATTTACATGTGAATTATGTCACAAAATGTTTTTTGATCGTGGAAATTTCGAGAAACACATGAGAAAGCATAATGGAGAAAAACCATACAGATGTGAATTATGTTTTAAAAAGTTTTGGAGACCATGCGTACAGCTCTACTATACTCCTTTCTTTCTCCGGTTTTTCCTAACCATTATAACATCGGAAAATATTTATCTTGTTCACAAAATGTTTCAAATTTTATTATAAAACATATTATATAAGAATTGTCAAAATATATGTTACAAATAAATACTTGTCAGTTGTATTTTAAAATTGGGCCGAATTGTCTTGGGCCGAATTGTCTTTGGTCCAAATTGTCCGTAAGCCGTCTAAAGGTGCATATGTAGATAACATTACAATTAATTTTACTATATGTTCTCATGACATAGTTCTCAGTACTGACCTTTCAACTGTGTGACAATCAATACAAATCATATGTTAATCTAAAATACATCCAAAGTTGACTTCACTGTGGAGTTCTTGTCAAGGGTTCACTGGCATTTTTTTGAGCAAATGAACTGTAAACAAAATAGCATGTGCAAAGAACAGATTGTACTTCCGGATCATCACCAAGGCCTTATTACTCAATGTGCACTGTCACCAAAATACACACAGACAACCACTCTCTCAGCTCATATTCTCAAGAATAAACAATTACCTTTAAATCCCAACCAAAAATGCATCAATATAACTCTTCTATTACTACCAAAATAAGAGAGGAAAAAAATGTTATAAAATTAGACTAGAACTACATTCGTGGTTACTGAACTGGAAATAATAATTGTGATGCGATTCCATATGACAATACACATGAGGAAAAAACATTTAAGTGTGACGTCTGTGATAAAATTTGCAGTCAGAATGACTATCTGAAGGTGCACATCAGGATTCATGTGCAACTAGACATAGTCATGGAAAAGATGTTAGAAGTGTGAAGCTTTTATTAAATGTTTAGTTAATAAAATGAGAGCCTGATTCACAGTACACATGTGGATGCATACATGGAGAAGAAACATTTATTTTGTTTACCTGCATATAAACTGAATAATTGGGAAATAATAAAAGCCAGGAAGAACTTATATAGGGCTACTTATCCGTGGGCAAGGTCAAAATTTTACAATTTTCAAGTTTGTTGTCTTCCATAACAGATCTAAATCATGTAAGAAAATACATTTTTGGTGTCTCAACACTTTGCATGTGCATAATTTATGATTTCTCCAACATGTCATTAAATAAAGATAAATAAAGACTTCATAATTCATGGGCGGCTTTGAGTTTATGCAGGAGAAGAGGCTGTGCTATAATGCTAACTGCTTACACAGTGCAAATCATGCTAAGCATTACTTAAATTTCTTGTTTATTCCCAAAAATATTAGATGCAGATGTTGCTTTACTCTTTGTTTCTATAAAATCACATTCCTCAAGTTCACATTTCAGCTACTAATACATAGCATTTACGTAGATCCATGCACTAACAAGTTTACATTTTCCTGTGATATAAACGATCCTAAAAATTTTAATAATCATCATGAAAGGGTACTTACATTTAATTGTACAAGGCACATGACCAGCTTCTAATCTATTCACATAACTTGTCCATGTGCATGAAAGAATGGTAATAATAAAGACTAAAATTCTTCATATAGATCACCAAAGATCATCGTCAACCCATTTCACTTTGTATTTTTGATGGAAAAATATCAACATTTTTCACACACTGAAAAGTTGGTTGTATCAGCGTCAATTTTATTTAAAAATGGCAGGTTAGTCTTTAGTTTTCTGCAATCCAGGCCAGTTAACTATTAAAACCCTGCAACTGACATGGATTCATGCAAATTTTGATTGATGTCAATTGCATCACTTTGCTGTGTAATTGCCTTGTACCTCATAATATTAGTGAGATTACCATTGTTGTGTAACATGGGATGTAAGATCACTAATGTCAGTGATGATTTAGTTTATACGATGGATTAATGTGAACAGAACACATTAATCTTGTGTGTATCATATATTTGAGAAACAAAAACATATCCACAGGTTTAATGAGCCAATTACCATGGGTACTGCCATTATATGTCACATGGTACATGTACATCAGGCATTACATGTCTGTGAAATCGTCCGACTCAATATCGGCTTTATTTGTTTAGATTTGGTGTTAATAATTGTACTTGTATTAATGATTTTATCATGGCTATAAAAGCAAATTATAAAACTGGTGGTGGAACTTCATATCAAGTCGAGTGCTGTAAAACAGTTCAGGAAAATTAAATAGATGGAATGGATTCTCAAATGAAATACACAACTGACTTAATATTACACCGTTTCTAGTCAGTTAGCTCTTTTGTGCCAATTATTAATCGCAGACGAGTTGACATTTTAAGTGTGGTGGAGTGATAAATATCGATACTCACAGGGACCTTGATGTTTAGAATGTACCCATTTATGGTCATACTGAGAAATGTTAATAAAAGTATGATGTACTGAGTTGACCAATGTGTATATAGGGGTTCTGCATCTCCGAACGAAAATTATTTAGATTAATGCACATATAACTGGTTTAATCAGGATTAACATGTATGTCTATTTTACCATCTAACTCATTTAAGTTTATACATATGTTGAACACATCAACAAAACTAAACAGATATTGAATATTTTTATTTCTCTGTACACATTGAATATAACGTGAAAATAAAAGTACAGTAGTAGCTACGATCCGAATTGGAGATTCACCTAGCATCAGATGATCCTATTCTAGTTCCTCAGCTAATCGTTGCATCATATTGCTAACTAAAAATTCACGATCTTGCAATATCTGATTTTATTGCAGAGTGATCGTCTAAAAAGTTGCGGCTATCTTCATTATGTCTGATAATAAGTTTACTTTCTCTCAGCTATGTGAAAAACAGTTTTGTAATTCGTAAATAAAATGCTTTGCCTGCTTCTCTTTTGATATAACATTTTTCAATCCATACATCATATTTGCCAATGGCCAATGGTCCTCTAACATGTTTAATTTACAGTTAGGAAAGGGTTTTATAATTTCTTGCAAAGTATCCATTTAAACTTAAATTAGAACTTGCATCTAATATTCCTCCTGCACTGACATTAAATCCAGTCACCTACAATATAACAATTTAAATCATAATACTGTTTTGCTTTATCCTGATTGTCCTGCCAATATTTTGTAATTTGTTAAAACAATATGTTTTAAATGTACATTATCCCAATGTGAAATCGATGCTATCAGTCATCTCTTTAATTGGTCCTTTTGTGTATTGCTAGCAACAATTTTCAAGCTTGGAGACTCTCTAGACTTTATGTCTAATTGACAGTTTAACTGGCAGTTTTTTTGTGTGCAGGTTATTAGTATGACTGCATCCCTGCGTGCATACTTCTCGAGAAATGTTAAACACTTCTCAGAAATAAATGAGCTATCATGACTGATATGCTTCTGAAGTGATGCATCGTCTGTACAGTTTGACGGTACATTTGTGACACGTTTGCTCATTGCTGTTCGTTTGAGTTGAAATAAAGCTTGAAAAGGTGCATTTTCAACTGCGATTTTGAATTCTACCTTTGTCAATTGATGTGCTGTGTTTTGGACATCAGGCATTATTTTATCACTTTTAATGGGGCCATCACCAATTTTGAATTTCTTTATTTAATATTTGCAAGAGGTGTTTGTGGTTTTATGTTTAACGTAGCTTTAACAATTGTCCAATAAGATCGCTACAATGTCTGCAGTGTGGCAGACATGTAGCATGATGTCCCACCAGTCATATTATCCTGTCACCAAGCCGACAAGTCATAAAACAAACCTCGCAATGCTGAGAGCCTAGCGAGGCAGTTGTTAGTAAAGAAGTCTTTGTTATGACTCGACCGAGGTTTAAACCCATGACCTCCCACATCCGGACGTACACTCTAACCACAAGGCCGCCTGATTGCAAGAGATTGAGTTTCGACAAATCTCTTTGTACCTCTCTGTTTCATTTAGCTGTCTTAACAGTCCAACTGACCCAAGTAAGATTCTTTTCACAGCATTTTCAGTTTTCCACAAAAAGGCGCTAACATGTCTGCACGGTTGTCTTGTCCTTGCCATACATGTAAACTACCCACCTCAACTACCGCCGCCATGATACAAATAACTTAAACTTCGTTTATTTTAGTTACTGATTCTGACAAGCGTATTTTGTTTTTCATGATAATTCTTTTTGTGTTCTTCAATTTCGATGTATCGTGCAAACATATATTGACATTTACAGTCTGAAAGTAGATGTAATTTTGTAAACTTGTAAAGTTCATTATTCATTTTCCGTCGACTAATTTCAAAGTAAATAAATTGTTGTAACTGTCGCCGTGCATGAAATTGGGTGGCTGTTTCGTATCATTGATCAATTCATTTATATTTCAAACTGCATCAAGCATTAAACCTATCGTTTCTGACATTTCAGTGTATGTCTCATTTTGTTAAAGAAGTTTGGCGTGTATACAATGGCACTCGGTAGTTGTGCTCCAAGCGGCTGATACATTTACGATTATGTTGAATGTGTGCAAGAACCCATATATTACAATATTATTGTATTAAAAATGCTATGAAAATGATAACGATCTTTGCCAATTTTGGAAAGTGGGTCTATCTACAAAGGTCACTTGTGTACAAAGGTCACTTTTGCTTTTCATATGGATCGCAGATTTTGACAGTTACTGTACATTAGAAACATATGATTTTAATAACTTATCCTCGCTAAAAAAAAATGATTTGTGAATTAATTGACTTAACATATGTCAAGGGCCTAAGGTGGTACGTCATTGCTATTTGAGCTCAGTCAGAGAATCTTCGAGTCTCTATAATATGTCACGATTTCCAGAAGATTTCAGTGGGCTCGTGGTTTTTCCATATGTTTTCGTCGATGTTTTCCCCACCAGATATACTCGACTCAACGTATTACCCCACCTTCAAATTGGCAACGTGCATCAAACGATGTTTTACTAGCTAACGTTTGAAAACTATTTAAGATTATTGTTGTATCTACTTTTCAACCATCGGTCAGGTGTAGTTACCATGTCAACAACGGATGATCAGCTTCGCTTGGTGGTGCTAAGCTTTTGGGAGACAGATAATGCCTTCAAAGCAACGTATATGGCGATTCATCATCGATGAGTGCCCTTTATATCGAAACATAGGAGTCATCGAAATCTCAGGACTTATATTACTAACAGTAACCACACATTCGCATTTTTAATTGGTGACAGTAACTCCGTCGTGCATAACGGATTGCCCAATAGAGGCAAGTGATTAAGCAGCCATGGTAGGTATCGATTTCATACCTGTACACATTACATTAGAATATTCGCCCATCTGCACTGTACATTCGTGTTGCCTGAATTTAAGTCGAAATTTAGATAATATTATGCATCAAATGGTAACTAATATGTTCGTTTTAATAAAATATACTTCATAAAAGTGCTTTGAGTGCTGACTATCAATTTGTGATAGTTTCATTTTTGTTTCCATACAATTCCCTAGACAAAGTTTGAAGAAATTATTGAAAGCAGTAATACCGATAAAGCTTGAAAGTATATTTAACAAGAACGCCGTACTTTTATTGTACAAAATATTATAAAGAACAATGGAATATTACGACATGAATATCATAGTTTTTGCTAACATTTCTTCTAAACAATTAATTTGTTATTGTATACTAAAATTAAAACGATACACAAACAGTGCTTAAATTGTATACTAAAATAAAAACGATACACAAACGGTGCTTAAATTGTTCTTCTGAACCTTTACCCATAAGCATAGACAATATTATTGTATAACCTTGAACTGTACTTGAAAGTGTCAAAGAGACAATATTATTGTATAACCTTGAACTGTACTTGAAAGTGTCAAAGAGACAATATTATTGTATAACCTTGAACTGTACTTGAAAGTGTCAAAGAGACAATATTATTGTATAACCTTGAACTGTACTTGAAAGTGTCAAAGAGACTATTATTGTATAACCTTGAACTGTACTTGAATGTGTCAAAGAGACAATATTATTGTATAACCTTGAACTGTACTTGAGAGTTTCAAAGAGACAATAAAAATGAAGAAATCAGACAGGTATATATTGAATCTAATACAGTCAACGGTTACTTGAACACAAAACAAAATGTATTTTCCTCTATCAGTGTAATACACAATGATCTCTGACTGTTAAAACATTTTCTCTTAATACATTATATCTCGCAATGTTAACAACTTTCATATGATAGTAAAGTCGAAGTAGTTAATATAACGATGACAGTGGATCACAATGATACCGTACCTTGTATGTGAATCAAATACCATAAAACATGCTTTCTCTTGAACTTTAGGACATTAAAGCAAAGGATTTGTGTAATTAGAACTGTGCTAATCAGACTTAACTAACATCATTCCAAACCTATATGAATAAAGTTATGGGAAGACAATAATTTCGATGAATATGAATTGTACAAGTTCATTATGTATCTTGCAAAGCTAAAACATTGAGGATGCAAATAGCATTAACTGGTATAACTCATATATAATTATATAAATCCCATTAAAGGTGGGATAAACACTTGAATGGGTTTGAGAGTCTAGTGGAGAAAATTTTAAAAATATTTGGCAATCAGCGACACTAACGAATTTCAATTTTTGAACAGTTGCAAGGATAATTTTGATAAAGTAAATTCAATAAAATGGTCATTAAATTGAATATAGTAAATTATTTAACAGCAGAACCTCTTGCCCAGAAAAACAAAACAACAGCGTAAACTAATGTAAATCCAGCGATAAAAAAATAGAACAATAATTAACGTTGAATATTTAAGAACAATTGAATTCACATATATAAGCAAACCCTATAGAAAGATTTTTAAAAAGCAAATGTGAATGGAAAACGATTAGAAACAGACACAATTTAAGATTTTTTAAAATTAAATATTAGATCGATGAGATCAAACTTGTTCAAGATTTCACATTTATCGAATAATGCGACAAGCTACAATGTTTGTTAGGTGTTAAGACATCTAAAACAAATCTAAAATTGTATGATGACAGAGAACTATTCAAAGCCTATCGGCGTGGTCCAACAGCCCTTACACATTGTTAAAGATGAAATTATGCCTCTGTTTGTATTCAAGGATTTTACTGAATATAGGTTACACTGTACAAACAAGTTACGCATGATATAGAGTTAGATTATAATCTGTATGTATTAAGATATCAGTCTTCTTAACAAATTCTGTCAACAGTGATAGCTAATCGACAATTTTAAGATCGTTTGACTATATGCTGATTTTTAAATTTCCACTATCAGAACCTCGTGTGGCTGAATGGTCAATGGCGCTAATATTTATCACTGCCAACTCGCCTCAGTACTCACGAATTGAATTTAGGGCTTGACCAACGTGGGTGTATGAGAAAGCTTGCCAGTAGCATCCCCTGGTTATAGGCGTTTTCCAAGATTTGTACTCCGCCACTTTACTGTCCGCCATGAATAGTCTGTTGTGCGCTGACAATGGCGTTAGAACCAACTAATATAAACAAGTCTTCCGTCATCATTATTTAAAATCTGTCACCAGTGTTACTGATAGATTCGGAACAATAAGCGACCAATGCAGCAGTTCTGCTTTAAAGAAACGCTAATTTGTAACGGTTTATACTTTACAAAAAAAGTAATATTGTCATTACGTTATTTAATTTAGATACATTTGTATAGTCAGACAATGACAAGCAGATAAATGGAATTACTTTCTGCTGCGACTACATCACAATGTCAAAAATGTTCAGCATAGAATAACCTCACAATTAATTCCCCTATAATTACATTTAAAGTTGTTCCAATAATCTTAATGAAGAGTGAAAAAGGTATTCCAGATTTTCAACCAGCAACGGAAAAAGAATGGTAGTGGCTATAGAAGGTCTGCCAGACACACACCACCACCCACACCGTCCAAAGCCCATCCCAGAGGTCTAAATGAGACAACATTTTACAAAAAACGCTGACGATATCTTAAATGAACTGAAAAGTTTAGTTAGTCATATTTGCGGCTTTTTGCTCCCAAAAATTTCAGTTGATGTCTCTTGAGAAATATATTTATTTTATACTAGGCTATAATTTGCATTTTAACACTCCATTTTCCCATCAAATTCCGTCCTCCCAGTCCCAGTCCAGAGGACACCGATTGTACCGAAAGTTTTATGTATTCATGTTATTTCCAACAAAGTCTGTTGCTGTGTTTTATTAGACAGGGTGGGAATCAAAATAATAGCTTGAAAAAAACATGAATAAGTTTGAAATATGGTTCCATCTGCTACTCTAGCAATAACTTGTTTCATAACAATCGTACACCCCTAGCTGTTTTTCGAGCCTTTTGATTTCCTTGGTGATCCTTGGCAGGGATCAATGTATGTCCTGTGTTTGCTATACGCATGGTACAATTCTGTGTTGTTCATTAACCCATTCGTAAATATTGGGACTGGCTGAAAAAGGTCAGATCGTTCATAATAGTTGTTTTTCATTATTTAAAAAACCTAAGAAAAATATAAGTACATCTGGCTGGAGGGCTGGAAGTTACATGTGGTGATAACAGATGGTGGCCCAACCATCTACCACAACCCCAGAGGCTAGTCACCTTTTTGACACCTTTGGGTTGCCTTTTCTAAGTGCTCAATATGTTGTATGCTAGTATAAAAAAGTCAAAATAAAAGCAACCAACAAGCATAAGCAATGTAGAGTGGTTTATTGTAAGAGTGAATATTCTACGTGTAGGTTTGTTGCCTTGTAGTTGTTCGTATAATTTTCATCTACGTATAATGTTTTTATTTGTGATTTCCTTATGTTATTATATGTTGGACGTCCCTTTGGGGGAAATCAAGTGTTTAAACCTAATTTAGCTAACAAATATGAGCTAGAAGGATACGATCTTCCTGCGTCGTGTTTCAGTGGGAAAGTAGACGCTTACCTTTTTGTATTTTTCCTCCATCCTTAAATAATGTCAAATAGACATGAAAAGACGTAAGTACTGCGAATTAGTGCTAGTTCCCCACCCCCAGATGTTATGAACCTTAAACGTAATATAAAACAAACACAATTATTCACAAATACAAAGCAAATTATTGCAAAGTCATTTTTAACAACATCAAAAGAATATTACAATACAAATATATATTTTTGGCATAGGAATCGTATACTACAGCGAATATACAATGCGTGTTGGGTGGTGAGTAACGATAATCAGTGCTCTCTCCAAGTCTTTTCTCCTTTCCACGTTTATTTGTGTATCTTTAGCGTGGGTCAATGTTTGTCCTGTATTTGTTATATGCGTGGTACTCTTTGTGTTGTTCATGAGCCCAGATCTATCTGTTAGGATGGGCTGAAAAATATCACATCGTTCTAAGTGTTATCATTATTTATTTTAAAACCTATATAAGACAAAGCAATCCGGCTCGGAGTGGGGATGTGTATTGCATGTGGATGCGATAGATGTCGGCAGACCACGGGCAATGTACGTCCGATCACAATATCGGACACTCAAAGAAGTAAGCATAATATACAGGATAAATATCAGCTTGCTTGACAACTAATTCTAAATCGATTATACTATACATGCTTAATTACCAGACGCGGTCAAGTAGCAAAACTAAATGACCACCGGTAGGTGTGATACGGGATGTAAATGTATACATGGAGAAAGAAAGTATAAAGTGCTGAGTATGCTCCGAGAGCATGACTGACTATATAAAGGCAGATAAAATTACCAAAATGACCAGACAAAGGTATATCAAATTATCAAATGACCAGATAATGGTAGATAAAATTACCATAATGACCAGATAATAGTAGATAAAATTCCCACAATGACCATATAATGGTAAAAAATTACCACAATGAACATATAATGGTTGATAAAGTTACCAAAATGAACATATAATGGTAGATAAATTTACCAAAATGACCAGATAAAGGTAGATAAAAAGTTTAATGTACTAAAATATGGACTTGCTCGATATTTTAAAAAAGGTTAAAGGCACTTGTTCCTAACTTTTGATTAGAGAAATGTAAAGTCCGGGACGTCGGGTTATGAGATTTAATCAACCCTGCATGTGTAAGATTCAGGCTTGTATATTTTAGACTGGTTATCACTGCATGTTTTTCCACATTATAGACTGACGGGCGTTTTAGTTTAATTGCTCAAACTTCAGTACTATCACAAATAATAATTATTGCACACGATTCAGTGAAATATATCTCTGAGCATGGATACGTTATGGGGACCAAAACCGGGAACTGAAGCCAGATGCGTATCCATGTTTCTCAAGGTAATTATTGTGAGATTAAACTTGACTAGTCTTTATTCAAACGGACATAACTTATGTATATGATTAACAAGCGTCATGGCAAGGGCCTGTGTGTTTGGTTTACTTGAATCCTATTTTAATGCCAAAAAATCACTTATATGGACACGCAGCAAGGAGCTACACACATATATTGAAACGAGAGGGATGGAAGAACGACAAGAGCGCGTGTGCGAATGTGAGAGTACGATTATTTATTTGTTTTATAGTCAAATCTGTTTCGTGTGATCCATTTTGTTGTTTTGTAAATGATCATCATTCCGACATAGATAGTTTTAGAGTCTTAAGATATAAACATCTTTAGATTTAGAAAATGCATGTTTTATAATCTAAAATGTTCTATAATTTCAATAATGGGCTGATCTGAATCTTGAAACAAACATTAATTTCATCCAAGAAACACCCTGGAAATGTATTATTAGAAAAGCGAAGAAAGCTATGCATGTACGTTTCTAAAGGCAGGTTGAAATCAATGATGGATGTTATGGAAATGCAATTGTGACTGATTTCACTGAAGCATTTGACAAACTTTTGAACTGCACTGTGCAAGATAAAGCGCGAAGTTGTTTGTAGTTGCCTTTATCCATAGGATCCGAGGTGGTTTCTGTGCTTCTTTAAGTCGATATGGATATGTTCATTTTTCAATAAAAGTATTAACAAAAATAAAACCTCTAAAGAGAGAGAGAGAGAGAGAGAGAGAGAGAGAGAGAGTAACAGATCAAGTTTTCGAATGAAAATAAAACCTCTACGGAGATCGAAACTAATGCAGACAAAATTTAAAAAATGACAGTTTTGGTTTCAACCGAATTTTTTTTAAGGTAAAAGTCTTAAGACAAAAATCTTTTAGGATGAAAATCGTTTACGATGAAAATCCTTTAGGATTTTACACACAGACTAATTTGTAAAGTCTCATGCTTTTGGTCAATCAAACTATTGGATTGGTCAGTGAGTTTAAAATTAATTTTAAAATTAATTCTCGTTAATGAATCATTATGACATCGCATATACACAGGATTTGTTGGCTCTTCAATTATTAAAATTCCGGATGGAGCGGTTGGTGCAAACGAATATAAAATAAATCCCTGCTGGGCTTGATTTGATCTTTCGAGATTTATTTGGTAACTTCCATAAATAGCATCACATACTAGATTTACTGCAATCACCGAGGATATATTAACATTTTGAGGAGAAATATGCCTACCACCATTGTCTGTGTCATTATTATGTTTGAGGTTGGTTGTTTATGGTTGTGTTTTTTCCATGCGGAGAGTATTTGTGGGACGTACTCATCGAGGAGATCATTGGTTGATTTTTTTAGTTCGTCTACATTATACCCCTGTAATTGTTGTCGCCAATGACACACAAATTGTGACAACTACAGGTGCCAGTGCTGTTATCGCTGATAACAATATACCCGTTCCAGCAATTACACTTGAAAGCGATTGCACAATAATATCAACTCTGGTAATTCGTCGACGGTATTTTTTTATATTCGCGGTATACTCGTCAATAAGAGTTTTTAGTTTAGTTTGAAACTCACGAACTTGATCATATCGATATTGTTGGACATTCATTATATTATTTAATTAAATTAATTACAAATTCTGCGTAGTATGTCATTGATGCCCGAGCTAAATTACCACTGACAGAGGATATTGTAAATGTTTCAATGGCACCCTGATCTATTATTGCACTTGCAGTATTAATTCCCATAGATGTACCCGATGACACATTAAACCGCACTGGTGAAAGCAGGGTAAATCTATTGATACCTTTGACTTCGGCGTTAATATTAATAATATTATTTTGGGATGTCCAGGCGAAAGATCCATGACGTGTCGAGTACACTGTATTGATATTTTGTTCATGTAGTATTTTAATTTTAACAAACCGGGTGGCGATAGCAGGAAAATCAATAACGCTGTTGTCATCTTTGTGTTTAATAATATTGTAATACATTTGGAGTATGTATATTTGACAGCACCCCGTTTTTAAGCAATTCTTAGATTTATTTGTGCGAGTATTTGGTCTTCGGTGCCATGCACAAATGACTAGCCCGAAAAAATTAGCCAACTAGCAGGAGCAAACGTCACAGTGCCAAGCGTTAGTGAATTTGAACCATGCTCGGTGTCGTTAGTAGTAAATTTATGTACAAGCCGAATGATTGTCCCTTTGGTAACATAGTCCATATTAAAATTCAGCGGTGTATAATAGTGTTGTGGTTACAATGGAAGTATTTATGGTTGGAAATCAGTAAATTATATAATATAATCAATAAGTTGGAACTTGGTAGATACCGTTTATGTGTCCATAGTGTAAAATAGGCGTATTTATATAAGCGTGATTAGCCGGAAATTCTGTGGATTGACTGGCCTAGGGTCGCGCAGTTAAAATATTTCCCAGTTAGTAAGGGAATACATGTGTAATTTCTATGGCATGACGGGCTAGCGATACGGAAATCGGATGATAATGAAGAAAAACCATGCAAAGGTGCGGTTAATGGACTGTTGGGCAAGTTGTCTCATCTGTGGTCGCCAATTGATTAGAGCAAAGATTATTAAGTAAAGCAGACACGTCTGTCTTTCCATTTTACAACTCAAGTTGTATGAAAGTCTGTAGAAATGTGGGGAAACATGTGACTTCCAGCGTGACTCGCGCCAGGGTTTTGACGCCGCTCGGTGAAGTGAATACCCCTGTGCGTGTAACAGTATCAATAGTTGTTTTAATGGCAGAGACTTTAAGGTCTAACACATCTACGTATTGTTTTGTCACAGCATCAGTGTCTAATGTTGGATCGCCATGTGTGGTTAATTTATTTGAGTTCATGTCGAGCTTACCTGTCATTGAGTCACCGGATGTTTTTACTCAATTGTTAATGTTATCTATCATAGCTGGAAAACGAACTCCTGATTTAATCTTGCCAGTGGAATCAAACACTGCTAGGGAATTTTTGGTCACTCCATTAATTTTAACTAGAATATCATTCGATGGAACATTACTCATTTTCAATTTCCCCTGTACGTCTTGAAATAGTATATCGTTTGGATCCACATATGAGAGGTTTAACATCTTGAATATATCCCCTTCGATTATTTTTTTTACATCCTTGGTTGCAGATACCCTCCCCCCCCCCCCCCCCGTGTTTTTTTTTTTCATTCTTGAGAGAGATCTTCCCCAACTATCAATCATTATGCGATCAATCATTATATTGTAAAAAAAAAAATGATTACTCGTATATTCGTGTACGGTTTTATGGGGTGGTTTAGTTGATGATGATATAGCGCTAAGTACATTTTATTACCTGCTGGCCGCATATTAGTGGGTCGGTCATTTTCTGTGTTGGTAGCGGAGAGTTGTACCAGATCCGAATTTTTAATTGATGTATATAACGCATAAATTCTTTAGGTGGCGCTAACCCATATGAATCAAAATAAACAATTACACGTGGATCAATCGCGTATGCATCCCAGTGAGTTCCAAGTCCAGTGCTGTTATCGAGATTAATGATGCCAGTTTCAGTGCTGTTTGGTTGTTGTGGTAATTGATCTCGCATAAAAACACCTCAGAAGTTTTTTATCGCTAATTTTTTTAGCAGCATCAAATAAATCAAACTTTGAGAGCGGAGTTAGTAAAATGTCCCTGATAGTCTCAGGCCGTTTCCACTGTACCATGCATACAGACCTGGTTGTCTTAGACATTTTCATTTTACTGATCGTCTCTTTTTTTGTATCCGAACCCAGTCGCCTTCTTTAATGCCATCCCAGCGGCGATACTAACAGCTGCGAGAGCGGCAGCTCTCGCCACCGCGGGAACGGCGGCGGCAATTAGAGCTGATAACGTTGTATGAAGGGGAAATATACCACCTGATTTTATCATCTCTCAGATCGCAGACGCAGAGAGAGTGACTTGAACGCCTCTTTTATCTTTGTTAGCATCATTAAACTGCTTAATCTGACGAGCTGTCACTTTTAGTTTATACTGACCACCATCTATTTGATTGTGTTTTAACCATATTGTAGTTCCACAGTTTTTAGCTGAATCCGATTGCAACTTTTAAATCTGACCAGGAGTCAGAATAACACTAACATGACAATATAACACTTTTTTTTAATACCAGATTGATCTAATTGTCTACGTGTTTTTGAAAACATTTACTTGTTTTCTACTGACGCGTCAACTACCCTCATTCGTCCACCAACACCTTCGAGTAGCATTGATTTTTCACTGAGAATGACAGCAATTGCTCTGTAATCACCACCAGCAGGAGGAGCGGTTACACGAACTCGGAAATGTATGTCAACGACGGACTATCTGGTTAAATCAAGATGTTCCAACGAAAAGTAATAAATCGGTAATCCATTTCTAAAATCTAATTGTGATATTTGTAGACCAGTATATTCATTATTATCACGTCCCATAAATGTCAGCAAACGATGAAACGCGCGTACTATTTGGTTTTGTCTGTAATATATTAACATATCCTCAGATGGTTCTTGTTGGCCGTTCATCCTCAACGAGACTTCAATAACACGCAGTTGATAAAATATCATACGGCTGTGTGTTTGTGAATTTAATTGAGTCTTATCTTGTAACGCAACAAATATATGCCGCGGCGCAGAAACACCTTGTTGCGATGCCATGTGCCATGTAATTATACCGTTAACAAAAGTCTTCATTATATCTGTTGTTGTTGTTAGCCATGATAGTAATGATTTACCACCTGTATCCATAAATGATAGTATTTTTTCCTAAGCGGTGATTGATGGAGTCATTACTAGCATCCACAATAAAAGTTTTGTTATATTTACTTTTTCATCAGTAACACTGGCACCATGCCAGATTGCATCATTATTATCACCTTTTCAGCATGAGGACTACTGTATGTTTCGCTCCAAAGATAACTTTTCTAACATTTCTGCAATATCCGAAGATATGAGATAGTGGAATCGCGCATGAAAATAATCTACGCGGTCCTTGCATTATTGATACGCGTGTTGCAAACCCTAGGTTGTAATTAGAATTACTGTTAACAATCATATTTCGGCATCAACATTAGCAGTATCAGCAAGATTGCTTGGTTGCCTTATAATATACTTATTATGATTAGCATTATTAGTAATATCCTTAGCGAACATCATACATGGTCCAGCCTATCTTGTATAATCATCAGAATATCTCGCTAAGCCCACTATTGCTGTGGTAACATCAACATCATGCTCTATAGATTCAATCTATCTTCCATCAATCATATATCTATGGCAAATTTTGGCCATATGGCGTATTATCTGCAACTTTTGTTACAAGTTCTCCTTCTACTTCGATAAATGCTTCAGCGGGTAGAAAGTGTTTGCTAGTATCTTGAACGTAAAGTTCCATTCTTGATCGACTATTTGGTTGTATTGCGTTAAAGGAATAAAATGGATAATCTCGTTCAAAATCATTCTTGAGAACTGGGGCATCCATATGCAAGGCTGGGTCTGGTGAAGATTTGAACCTTTTATTATATATTTCTCGATCTAAATCGCGATTTCAAACCACTTCCCGCTATCATATTTATAGTAATATTCCCCTGAGCATCAAAACTTTGAT
Organism: Unio pictorum; assembly: GCA_030141615.1. Classification (NCBI taxonomy): domain Eukaryota; kingdom Metazoa; phylum Mollusca; class Bivalvia; order Unionida; family Unionidae; genus Unio; species Unio pictorum. The sequence continues at coordinate 7,334,526 of JARLTB010000123.1, forward strand.
TTATTTGCTCTGCTATTTTTTGATCCACCGCGCTGTTTATTATTTTCTAACACTCGCTGGCATAATCTCCGTAGATGTTAGTTTTCCCAGTGATGATTTTATTCGCCGTCGAATCAAAGTTATTAGTTTTTCTTTGGCGGCGGTAAATGCTTTACCGGCAACATCACCAACAGCATTAATACCCTTATCACGAATAACATCAATAGCTTTTATCGATAATTGTTTGCGATTGGTGCTATGTTTTTAGCTGTCCTTGGAAATAACCCTTGAATAACATTACCGAGACCATCTCCATAATACACCTTATAAATAGATCGTTAATTTACTACGTAATTCATGGTTGGTTTATAGTGGTTGTAGTGTAAGATCATTTATTTAAATGATATTTATCTAATCGGGTGACAATTAGTCAATATGGTAATCATAAACGAGTTCATCGATAAATTCTCGATATACACCAATATCCATGATACCACCTTCAAATAGTCGTCGGCAAATATCATTGACTTCATTAATTATTTCCGTTGAGTTTTTCCGGCCCCTTTACCCACCATGATAATTTCTAATCGTGCTATATCGCAGAGAATATTATTTGGATAGGAAATACAACCACTACCATGGATTCTAGATGGAGTTACACTCTTAGAAACTCCCTTATCGGTAGTACCAGTTGCACCTTGTGCATCATCATATTCTTTTGTATAGATTCCAATGTTCTATTAATTCTTTCTAAATCATCTTGTGTTAATTATTTTTGCTGAGATGAGAAAGACTCTTGTTTTGAAGTTGTTTGTCTTTTTCTTTGCGATTTTCGTTTTATTAATTCTTCTTCTCGCTGTTTTAATTCTTCTTTTTGCTGTTTTGGTTTTTCCACTTTTTGTCGTCGTTGTTCTTTCTTTCGCTGTCGAAGTGCTTCTATTTCTTGCTCTTGACCAAATACTTTATCTACCGCACCGAGTTATCCTATGTACGGTGCACTTTTTGTATCAACTCTGCTTGTTTTAGATCTAATTTTATAATGTACATCAGCCCAATGGCGTGCATCTCTGATATATTTCTTATATCTTGGTTTCAACCTTTTATTTTTATCGTAATATCCCGAAGCAACAAATTTGATAAAATCTTTTAGATCACTTTTATGCTAAAGTTTCCTCGATAAATTTATGTCGTAATTCTTGGATTGTTTTTGCATCAATTGTTTTCTTACCAATTTGAAGTCTTGCCTTGGGAGGAAGATTTTGTAAAAGAACTGATGTTTGTTTAGTTTCTTTTGCGATTCTTTCAAGCTAAGAAAGAACACCTCACTTTATGTATTGTCCTTCTTTTCCGTATATAACGGCATTTGTGGTTGTAGTAACAGGTTTGAATAATTGTTCAGCACCTATTGCAAAATCAACTTCGGATACCTGTCGAGCTTGTAATTTATTTCTAACAGAATTTCACACAGGGATCAATCTCTTTATTGGCTATAATCACACTCAAGCTAGTCTGGTTATTAATGAGTTTTCTCCCATTATTGCTATATGATATGATTTAATTATAGCAGCTAACAAACCCACAACAACAAAGGCAATTTCTGTTTTTTCGATTTCGCAACAAATAAGGATTTTCACAGTGATTTTTATCACCGAAAAGATCTCAATGGTAAACGATTTTCACATTGATATTATCACCGAAAACAGATTCCCAGGATTTTACGTCGTGTTACGCGGTGCAAAAAAAAAATAACACATTCAGTAAGCCATTCAAACTTCCTGTTAGCGTGTTGATGTGTTTTGTTTTCAAACTTCCTGGCAGCGTGTTACTATATTTTCATTTTTAACTTCATGTCAGTGTGTTGTTGTGTTTAATGAGCTCTCTTAATATTTTCGTTCTGGAATTTATCGTTTTTATAAACATCATATTGTCTACTGAGTTCAAATCTAACTTTTTCTACTACGTTAAATATCTAAATGAATTTATTTCCATCCCTGTTATATGCTAATTTTTCTTTAACGGCTTGTTGAATTTTTTTAATAAACCCGTACTGTGACGGTAGTACGTACATGTTATTTTGCGCTAAATCTTTGAGATATTGAAAATCAGAGAAAATATGATCACAATCTAATTTATCTGATAATTGAATTTCTTGATTTTTTAAAATCTGTATTAGCATTTATTATGTCGTTTATATTTTCGTAATACATTTTATGATATTAATATATCTAAAATATTTATATACCAAAAAAGGGGGTCAATTTTGATTCGTATTCTTTTTCAAGCGTATAGATACACACACACACACACACACACACACACACACATATATATATATATATATATATATATATATATATATATATCATTTACAATACGGCACAATCTCTATGCGCTTTAAGGTGCCATAGACATCTTATCACGGAAGAGATATACATATAATGTTAATTAAGGTATATAAAGAAAATACAATCTCTATCCGCTTTAAGGTGCCATAGACATCTTATCATGGTAGATATATACATATATAACTTAATTAAGGTATATATATGACATCACATTTCCCGTACGAACCCTTGAAAAGCCATTCACAATCCAACAGGCTCAGCGAGAGTAAATATAACATATACAATTATATACAAATATATACAATTATTTACCCTATATACAGTTATAGTTACAAATGTATAGGACGGCACATACAAAAAATTATATGAAGCTATTTACAGGTCGTTCTCCTCTTCATTCAACTGAAGCACTCTCCCACATAAAAGTCGTCCGGAGAGAATGAAAAAAACACACATTTACACAGTATGACAGTATGATGGAGAGGTTTTCAGTTGAACTTCGATCATGAAGGCTTGGAGCCCCATAATAAAACTGGCTATATATAGGCTGACTAATACAAGGGTTAATGATTTGTACGTTCATTTTACTTAATTGTGATTATTGAAAGAATCTAAACAAATCAAGATACCTGACTGAAGTATTAAGCAAGAGAATAATGTAGTTGTAAATACTTAGTTGTTTAAATCGTTTTCTGACAGAATAAAATAAAATTAACGATCGAGAAACAAATTGAGCTATAATATGTGATTATTACCCTGTGATCATAGAAGGTATTTCCGTAACAACAACAAAAGAGTTATCTCTGTTACAGGATTGTACGCACATTACTAACTGAGCTATTTCCCTTCGGTTTTATACACACATTACTAAATGAGTTATCTCGCGTGTAACAAAAATGGAATTTAGATGTATGTAAATTGATTTTTTTGCCCAAATCGTTTGGAAAGTGCATAATTTTTATTTTCTCTCCAACACGTCTAACAGAAGGCATACAAATCTCAAAATACTTGTTTGCTTCAGTCATTTATTGAAATGTTTTTTCTTCGCCCGTATCAACATTTATAGATTTGACAGATTTTGCGTTTTTTTGGGGTACATTCCAGTTAATCCGCGTTTGTTGAATCTTATGTACATTTTGACTGAACATTTCATCACATACTTCACATTTAAATGGTTTTTCCCCTGTGTGTATCCTCATGTGCACCTTTAGATTACTGCTCTGCGTAAATCTTGAATCACAAACTTCACACTTGAATGGTTTTTCTCCAGTATGTTTTCTCATGTGTTGCATCTTATTTTGATTTTGACTAAACATTTCATCACATACTTCACATTTAAATGTTTTTCCCCTGTGTGTATCCTCATGTGCACGTTTAGATCGAACCTGGTCGTTCCGTACCCAAGTCGTTTCGTACCCACATTAATTGGTCGTTTTGTACCCAAGGTGATGGTCGTTTCGTACCCAACTTGATGGTCTTTTCGTACCCAAGGTGATGGTCGTTTCGTACCCAATTAATTTACACCAAAAAATATCTTAATTTAAATTTTTAAAAAATATTCACTTTGACAGTAAGAGAAAACGCAGATACATTAGTTTTGTTTGTGTCAGTTTTTCTTCTCCAAGACCTAATAATGGTGTTAATTTAATTTTTTTTAGCTGCTTTTAAAAGTGTTGAACGTTGTATATTATAAGGGGGGGGGGCAGCCGAGCGCACTTTCATACTTGTGTATATATTTGGTCACTTTTGTTATCCTCCACATAACTGAGAGAGAGAGAGAGAGAGAGAGAGAGAGAGAGAGAGAGAGAGAGAGAGAGAGAGAGAGAGAGAGAGAGAGAGAGACTATTAATGTTATATGAGAGCTTTCATTTGGCTCTACTTTTTGCATATATTTACTTTGTTGTTTTGAAACAGATTTAATTATCTAAGATATATAAGAATGCTTTGTTTGAATCAGTAATATGGTGACATGGCATCGCCTCGTTTTAGAGCGGACTGAGTACCACCAGATTGTTACGCCTGTCATTTTACGCTAGAAGAAAGATTATTAAATGGGGCTGGATGCAGATACAGTAGTGTTGTTTGTGTAAGTTTCTTTTTTCCTATTACTGCTGTTTATTTTTTATTTGTGTTGCTTTAAAGTGTTGAACATGGCATATTATACGGGTAACCATGCCGGGGGTGGGGTGGGGACAATCGATCGCATTGGAATACATGTGGACATTTTTGCTCATTTTTGTTATCTTCCACATAAATGAGAGAGAGAGAGAGAGAGAGAGAGAGAGAGAGAGAGAGAGAGAGAGAGAGAGAGATTTAATTTGTCACTGCATTTTACATATTTACTTTGTTGTTTTAAATTTTATAAATAATCTAAGATATGTATGCATGCTTTGTTTGAGCCAGTAGTGAAACTTATTCAATACAGCATATTTTATTCCCAGATTAGAACAGTAAAAATTACCATCCAAAGAATGACTGAAGGAGATGTCTCAGTAAGTCAAATTATTAGCTTCAAAGGTTTCATTAAGAACAAAAGACACTGCTTGAAAATATATCTTTAATTTTTGTAAAGACAACTCAACTGCTTTTATAGTCTTTACAGAGACTAAAGATGAACTTTCATCTTTTTGTTATGTAAAGATATTGCAAAGGTGATACTGATACATTGTACATCTTTACATGTATTTAAGTAAAACTTAAATATTTTTGTACAGGCAACTTTTCATACAGTGAGACTAACAACATTATTCACAAATGTACATTCTAGAGTTTTATTACATGCATATAAAAAAAATACAATTACAATATGCATGGTATCATACTGCAGTGAAACTTCCTTGTCATTCAGTTGTCGGGCCGTATATACTGCTGCAACGTCTCAGTAATTTTGAAAGGGATATGACGCCGTTCTGATATTCTTCCCACACCGAGAATATTCTCGCCTGCATTTGTCGATATTTTTTTTCTGGTATCTTTTTAGCTTTTTTCAGATACCAGTTGAATCTGTGTTTCAATTAAATTGGCTTCGTCGTACAAAAGACCAACTAGCACATAGAAGGCAAGATTAGCTTTGCCGGCTTTACCATTGATTCTTCGATGCCAACCCTCTACATCGTTGTTGGTACGTACCGATTTCCGAAACACAGACCACGAGTCGATCGGGAATGTGCTGTTTGTAATCCAGGTTGATTCTACATAGTCAACCCAACTACATAATACTGGAATCATCTTGGACTGAGTTTTTAGACGGGCAAAGGCAGGGGCTATATGTTCTGCGGGCAAAAATGGTAACGCCATCACCTGAAAAAGAGACACAAAATGAAAGCAATTTGTTTATAAGATAACACATCATAATGACAAATGTCATTTATAACACGCATTAGCCAATTCATTCGAATGTCGATATTATGCATTACCTTCCTGCAAAACTGATGAACACTTTTTTTCTTGAATGTAGGCTGTTCTCAACCCCAATTCCTGAAGTTTTCACCACATAGCTTGCCTCAGGTGAAATGCACAGCCGTGGATAGGCACTCCTGGATAAACATGCCGGAAAGCTAGCCAGATACCTAAATAATTAAATATTTAATGTGATGAAGAAGTTTGTGCGTGTGCGCGAAAGCTAACAGCTAGGCAGAATATTGAAAACAGTTCATCGGTAAAAATAAGAAAAAGTATTTAGTAGGCTAATAATTGGAGAAGAATAACAAAATTCTTTATATTAATATTACGTGAGTAGCAACAACTAAAGCCACTCTTACTACTACTACTACTACTACTACTACTACTACTACTGTACGAACCTATTTCAAAGTCTGCAACAATACCGTTAACAGTGGGAGGAGACGGAAGAAGTCGCTTCAACGCTTTGAAAACCTAATTACAAGCAATGAAAAAGACCGAGATAAATTATTGTAATATGCAACATTACAACATGAAATACTGCTGCTACAAATACTACTAACTGCTAATACTATTACTCCTACTACTACTAAAATTAATAAAAATATTCTCATTATTTGTATTACTATTACTACTACTAACAATGAACTGTGATAAAATACGATAACTATATTATCATCGTATACAATCGATAATATTATTTGCATGAATGCTTTTGTAACCAATGTAAAATCAAATTGTAAGAAACGTTAAAATTTAGTTAACCTCAAATCTGTCTTTAAATAAATCCATATAAAATGAAAAACAAATGAATATTTACCTTCTTGTAATCCTTTTTTCTTCGTCCTAACATCAAAGCGAACGCCAGTGGCAGCTGTTTTGTTTCATGTTCGTCATTCTTAACAAAGGCATGTATAGAAAAAAACTGCATAAACGGGTCCCTGATTATTTTAAAGGTGGCGTCAACGTACCAGATTTTTGCTCTCGCCAAAACTTCCAATTGTTTGTCAGTGGCCAATAAAATGTGACTTTTACTGCCAACATGAATGTCTTTCCGAAGAAATTTGTCGGGAAACTGTGACTCGTCCAACTGAAAGATGTTAAATAAGGAAATAATACATATTGAAGGGCCTGGTGCAAAACAACCAACGCAATATTAATACAAAATTATTAGTGCTACTTACAACAAATTCTAAGTCGCGCGGCTCTTTTGGTCGCATTTTCTAGCGAGTCCTATTGGCAGCTCTAACTAAGAGCGCTGGTTCGGGAAGAAAGTGACCATCCTTTGGCACTAATTCATTTAAAACTCTATCCACGATCGTAGCAGCTGATGTATATTTATGCTGCTTCGCTACACTCTTCACCTATGGAATATATTATAGAATATATGAGCGTTACAAAAAAATAAATGAATATATAAATATTAAAACAGCGAGCGTATATATAGTAGAACGTTATAGTTAATGATGTGTATTTCAAATACTACTTACACGTACGTTGATGTTCCTAATAGAAACAATGAATATTGACAGGTGCAGGGTAATGAGCGATGTGTATTTTGAAATTACCAAGACGTAGTCAACATGCAACTAACCTCCGATGACACCTTAACCTTGGCGACGATCCCTGGATCGATGCTGTGTATATAGTGGTGTAGTCCTCTCTCGTAACAATCACCACGTTGTATTATGGTGGCTGGGCATCGCATCTTTTTAGAGCGTACAGAACACCACCAGTATGTTACGTCTGCCCTTTTACGCTAAAAGAAAAGATTTTAAAACATAAATGTGTGAATATCAATGATACCACCGCCAACACTTCTACAAATATGACCAATAACGATGATGATATTATGACAATTACCAATATTACTACTAATTACCTTGATAGTGTATGAATATCCGTCAGCCTCCACAAGTTTTGGACGCGACATTTTGGAACCAGTAAGAACGATCTAAAAATCTGGATGACGTGCTTGGTTTAGTCTGAGCTGCTCATTTATGGACCTGTAAAAAGAAAATCGATTTCGTGAATAAAGAATATTTAAATCGAGAGTGTGGTACTTTTTGGATAATGTGCTATTCAGTGTCTTACATATTATGATTTTCTCCAGAACACTAGTTAGCTAATCATAATATGTAATCTTATTAATTTTCAACTACATGCCATTTCAATTGTATTTTATTGAACGCAAATTTACATCACAACATAATACAATTCTTAAAGATTATAAAATAATAAACTCACTCTTCTTCTTGATTTTCCGTGACTTTGAAAGAGGCGTCTATATTAAAAGTGCATGTCACTTCTGCATTTTGGGACGCTATCCAGGTATAAGAACTAACATCTGGTAGCAATCTGGAAGAAGAAAAAAAAACATTTCAGTGGTTACCTAATGTGAAAATGCTGCACATTTATTGCTTATTTGTTTCGTACGTTTAGAAAGATTAAATTAAGATGAAATAAATGGATATATATCTTACTTGACTGAAGAGTTGTCGATCGGTATGTCCGAATCATTGACACTATTAATGATGTCAGTATTCATTGCCTCATCAGCAGTCAGATGTGTACTCTCTGCTATTGGCAAAATGTTCAACATATTGTTGAGACTGTAATCTGTCATAATCAGTGGTGGAGGAAGTCGGGAACAGTCCTTGCAACGCCACCCACTTAGCGTCTCATCACCACGACATAACTGACGATACAGTGTCTGTGATATTCCTTTGAAGAGAAGAAACATCAAAATAAAAGTAGCTACAGCATTAATATTAATATTATGTTTAACTACTACCAGCAGTACTTTTACCACTGCTGATTCTGCTATTTGTTACGGCTATATGATTTAAAAGGATTTATTGAAATTTTATAAATTTCAAATTTGTCAATTTTGGGTCTATAATTCATTTAGTTAGAACAGTTTTTCTAGAAATTTAGTTTGACCCATTAATTCTTAGTGGATTAGATTGTGAATTCTTTTGGATCTTCATTTTAGGACTTGATTCTCTAAAATAGTAAGTTATTTATTCTCTTTTATGATAATATTTATATTTAATAAATTCTTTGTTAAAGTTTTACAAGCTTGTTAGTTTTCACTTTTTCTGTGTTACTCCTTATTCGAGCCTAGATTGTAACATAATATTAACATCACCGCTCCGGTGTCCTAGTGGCTAGAGTGTTTGCCTCAGATGCGGGAGTTAGTTGGTTTGAACTCCATCTGAGTCTTACCAAAGATCTATAAAAATGATACTAAGAGTAACCTCGATATACACTCAGCAATAAGAGGTAAGGGTTGCGACTGGTAGGATTGTTGTCAGGATAATGTGACTGGTGGGACACCATTCTACATGTCTGATACATGATGCCCCAGTGCTCTACATCACAATAAACTGCCACACTGTAGACATCGTAGCGATATGAATGCAAAATTGTAAGAGCTACGTTAAAATGTCCAAATCTCTCTCTCTCTCTCTCTCTCTCTCTCTCTCTCTCTCTCTCTCTCTCTCTCTCTCTCTCTCTCTCTCTCTCTCTCTCTCTCTCTCTCTCACACACACACACACACACACTAATAATAATAATAATAATAATAATAATAATAATAATATTAATATTAATATTAATATACATACCTGTCTCACATTTACGATGCTGCTACTTTTGGCAAGCGTTACATTGTAAAGCATGTTGTCGTGGTCGTACTCTTTGGAAACAAACTACACAATTGTCCATGTCTCGCTTCTATTTGCATATGTGTGTTGATGTCTGACTATTTCTTCTAATACTTTTGTATAAACCATTTTAACTATTTATATATGTATCGTGTTTTCTAGTCATATGTTGTTTGCACAGAGACATTATAAAAGCTGGCTTCATTTATTTATATTAATAGATAGAATAAACATTTAAATAAATTGAGATAGAAATAAAACGTACATATTACAATACCTGACGGTCAAACAATTAGGAGTGGGACATATGTCAATTATAATGCAACCGACAAAGGAGAGTAAGAGCAAAGACAATTACTAACAGCGTATGCGTCCATGAGAACAAATGAATGAATTTGCTAATTGAGTCTTTTTGGCTTAAAGCTAAATTGATTTCATTGTATACAACTCCAAGTTTGCCATATGCTCTTTATACTAAAACATATGTGCCTGTGAAAACAAATTCTAAATACCATTAATTTTTTTTTAATTATTTCAAAATAAATAAAAAACAAACAAATACATAATCAAACACGTGTGAAATTACATTAAGCTTTTAAAGCGTAAACTTACTAGATGTCCGTGGATTTTTAGCGTTTGATAACATTTCAATTTCAATTCCCGTTAAAGTATAGAAAATCATATTATTATTATTATTATTATTATTATTATTATTATTATTATTATTATTATTATGCCACAAAATACTTTCTTATTATAGGTAAGTACCGTCTATATTCATAAACATATTTAAAGAAGAATATGCATTTTAATGAGATCGTAAAAATAAAGTTCATATGTTTGCAACATGTTTTTACTGAATTCTACTATTTTATAATACATTGTAATGGAATGATTAATTGTTTGAAAGAATTCGTAATCATTTATATTCATGGTAAATTTTATTGTAAACGACGAGTCTGCTTACAACTTCATGTTTGATTCAAAGTTGAGGAAAAGTATTCTTTAAGTAAGATAGTAATATTTAGTAACATAGTCCAAATTATTATTATTATTATTATTATTATTATTATTATTATTATTATTATTATTATTATTATTAATGTGTATATCTATAACAAAGGAAAAAAGCAACATTACAAACATGTATGAAATTTCTTTTAATGATATTTAAGCGACGAGAGCATTGGGTACGAAACGACCAGCACCGTGGGTACGAAACGACTAATGCTTTGGGTACGAAACGACTAATGCTTTGTGTACGAAACGACTAATGCTTTGGGTACGAAACGACTCATTTGGGTACGAATCGACTTGGGTACGGAACGACTTGGGTACGGAACGACCGTGAAGCGTTTAGATTACTGCTCTGCGTAAATCTTGTCTCACAAACTTCACACTTGAATGGTTTTTCTCCAGTATGTTTTCTCATGTGTTTACTTCGATCACCACTGCTAGTAAACCTCATATCACAAAATTCACATGTAAATGGTTTTTCTCCAGTATGCATTCTCATGTGTTTCATCCTAAGTCCTAGCCTGTGTGAGTAGGGTTATGTAGCTCACATCCGCGATAGGAACCAAAATATCTCTGCTCAGAACCACTCAACATCTGCGCTGGGAACCAATAGTCATACATAAAACGCATATCGAAGCAATATTGAGTCCGGTACTTATGACATTTTTCTTGATTATTATTATTATTATTATTATTATTATTATTATTATTATTATTATTATTGTCGTTCATTAACACATTAAATATATAATCATTGCACAACTATTGATATAGCATAACTATTGGCAGCTTGTTATTGATGTAGGCCCCTTAATCGTATTTAAAGTTATCATATTTAACATTTAAGAAAATACCCGTTACTTCTTTACTGGTTTTCCTAATGAAATTGAAATTCTTCAGATAAACTTACATCGGCTCAACTGCAATTAGGTCATATTCTGGGAAGCACTGGCAGAAAATCTACTAATTACCTGAATGAGAAGTGAATATATATTTTAATTTATACTGACGGCAACCTTGTAGATTTATGTTTTCATTTTGCATTATTTAAATTAACAATATATTCCATCTTCTTGCTTTTCACAATATAGCAGAATATCATCATCATCAACAACAACAACAACAACAACAACACACAATATGGCAGTAATTTATTACTTCATGTTGTGTCTTCATGTATATTTTATTTTATCGGTTATTCTCCATATAAATCCTTCATAAGATAGGTGGCTAGGTTGGCATATATATATATATATATATATATATATATATATATATATATATATATATATATATATATATATATATATAAGATAATTTATGTCTCGTATGATCCAATATTGTAATGCTTTCGTTTCCTAATTTTGATGTCTATATGCGTTATGCAGTTTAACAAAACTAGTTTTTAGTAAAGTGCTTAAAATTATATCTCTGAGAAAAGTGATCTTTAGCAAAATCAACAAATTACATGAAGGTTTTAATTTTGCCATTGTAACATCCGTGCCTAGAACCAAGATTTCCTGTTGAAAGATAATTATATAAAAAAAAATAGACTTACGATACTTAAATATAGTTCAGTACACATGACAAAATTAATCAGATCTGTATTACCGCATATCAATTCACGTTCTCATCACAGTCATGCACCGATAACATGTAGAATACGGACATTTGCTTCATCGATGATAACATCCTCGCTGGGAACCAAACCAACTTCATACATAAAATACCATGCTCTAGGTAAAATCTTTAATAGCAAATTTGAAATTTCGTGTGCTGCGTAAATCGACATATTTCATACTGTTCCTGATTTTCATGTTATTTTTACTTACATCATAGATTCACGCACTTAAGCAATACAGTACCGTATCAATGTTTGCATCCGTGCTCAGAACAAATGCTAATATTTCTCTTTGTTAAAGTCTGGGTCATAAATATTTCCTTTCTTACACATCTGCATACGTCACGTTATCTCCATGTATATTTTTTTCATAATTAGATATTCCAGTTTATCAGTTTTATTCTTAACACATTGTTCACAAGAAATTTGTTCCTATTTACCTAAACTCGCTTCTTTCAAACGATGCATCTGCGCTCAGAACCATGACTTTCTTATCTCTGCCTGTCACAACACAGGTTGATGCCAAAATAAAAATCAGTATAACTATTGTTTACAATAACCATGTGATACTAACCACAAGAAAACGAATGAATTAATCCTTCTCTTATAGACACAACTCGTATCATGAGGATGTATAGCAAACAATCGAACAAAGTTTGCTCATTACTGCATGCTTACTTATAACATCCGTGCCTAGAACCAACAATTCTTGGTGAAAGAAAGTTTATAAAATGTAGAGTTCCAATAATGGCACATCTTTCAGAACATATGACAATAAGAATCAAATCTTTATTACCGCATATCAATTCACGTTCTCATCACAATCATACGCCGATAACATGTAGAATACGGATATTTACTTCATCGATGATAACATCCCCGCTGGGAACCAAACCAACTTCATACATAAAATACCATGCTCTAGGTAAAATCTTTAATAGCAAATTTGAAATTTCGTGTGCTGCGTAAATCGACATATTTCATACTGTTCCTGATTTTCATGTTATTTTACTTACATCATAGATTCACGCACTTGAGCAATGCAGTACCGTATCAATGTTTGCATCCGTGCTCAGAACAAATGCTAATATTTCTCTTTGTTAAAGTCTGGGTCATAAATATTTCCTTTCTTACACATCTGCATACGTCACGTTATCTCCATGTATATTTTTTTCATAATTAGATATTCCAGTTTATCAGCTTTATTCTTAACACATTGTTCACAAGAAATTTGTTCCTATTTACCTAAACTCGCTTCTTTCAAACGATGCATCTGCGCTCAGAACCATGACTTTCTGATCTCTGCCTGTCACAACACAGGTTGATGCCAAAATAAAAATCAGTATAACTATTGTTTACAATAACCATGTGATACTAACCACAAGAAAACGAATGAATTAATCCTTCTCTTATAGACACAACTCGTATCATGAGGATGTATAGCAAACAATCGAACAAAGTTTGTTCATTACTGCATGCTGACTTATAACATCCGTGCGGTAATAAAGATTTGATTCTTATTGTCATATGTTCTGAAAGATGTGCCATTATTGGAACTCTACATTTTATAAACTTTCTTTCACCAAGAATTGTTGGTTCTAGGCACGTATGTTATAAGTCAGCATGCAGTAATGAACAGACTTTGTTCGATTGTTTGCTATACATCCTCATTAAACGAGTTTAGCGTGCATCTGACACACTGTTATAGAGAACAATGTTAGATTGTCAATTTGATGATGACAAAACCAGGTACTCCATTGCATTTAAGAGAGATAACTCTGCTGGAACTAGACAGGGGTATGAGTTATCTAGTCACAACATACCTATTTTCAGTCATGTGTATTACATTTTCAAAAAATCATAAAAAATACAAAATATGATCTATATAGGAATTAACATAAATTCACATGTTGCCAATCAAAGCTCGTGTTGTTGTTTACTTTGGACTGCAATGTACCCTACACCTTATGCACCGCCCACCTGGTCATGCGCAATTGGTACCGTTATACCTATAGCAAACCTTGATTTTTCCAATAATCTGTGAAATAGCTCGGGACTATATAACTAACAAGTGTACTTAGTCTCGCTTGTCAAAAACAATTTTATGAAGTACTAAGCTATGTTTTATATGATTGTGTATAGAAATGTTATTCAGCTGTTTTAACTCCTGTTTTCACACTTTTGCTTCACTATCAAACTCATCTTTTGAAATAAAATGAATTCTTTTAACTATGAGTTGTGTTTTATTCATATTAGCACTTATCATACTTCACTTTGGTGATATGGGATAAATCACATTATGTCATATTATGTAATAGTAAGGTCAAAGGTCAATGCACTAGTTAACATGTACCAGTTCTACTCTTAAAGAGACATTTTGATATAAAGTAAAGGACTTATATTTGTGTCACAAGCACAGAAAGTAACAACAAGGACAGGTGGACATGGCCCAATCTAATTATAAAGTATTAGCTTTGAACACTTTACACTGTCTGCATATGCAAGAGGTCACTAACCTCTAGTCCTCACACAAAGGTCAAGCTACCCAGCCTCTTTGTCATACAAATAGAAAGCTTCCCTCCTTTCTGTAGTGCATACAATTGATGCAATAAGCCAATCTGACACCAAACAAAGTAGATAACAGCTTTTGTAAGGGGTTATCATGGATTTGTGTGTGAAAATGTTTACTTGAATACAGAAAAAGGCTAAAGTTTAACAATGAGTATAGTGAGTCCAATGGATTTAAAAACAGGAGAAAAGTGTGTATCTAAATGGGAGATGTAGCGTATGGAATTTCTAATTGTTGCGCTATTTCTCGAGAAATTGCATGGCCGTTGGCTCCAACTTGGAATAGCAATTTCTCGAGATATTGCACGCAACAACTTGGAATTACACATAAATCGGCGTCCTTTTAGTTTTGTAAATTCTAAGCATTATTTTATATTAGTTTTCAGATATATATATATATATATATATATATATATATATATATATATATATATATATATATATATATATATATATATATATATATATATATATATATATATTGATTTGACCTGATTTTTGTTTTCTGTATCTTTTAAATAACTTTAATTGAAATATGTTTCACAAAATATTTGTATTTGAAATATGTTTTGAAAAAATATTTGTGCTTGAAATATATGTTTGTAAAAATCTTTAATAAAAATAATACTATATTTAAATATAGATGTATTTTGTATACATTGTTTCTTCCTGTCTTCTGTCATTTTTTAAAAATTAATAATTTTGAATACTATTGTAAATCTAGGAAAGGTCTTGGAACATATTAAACATTTCAAGGTACTATTTATATTGTCCCACTGAACTTAATTGGGGTTATTCCAAGTTGTTGCATGATGCTTGCATGCAACATTTTGGAATTTTGTCCCAGAAAGATGGATTTAAAGGTAGGAAAGGTCTTGAGTGGAGATGTAGCACAAAATTAATATTTCGAACATATTAAACATCTCAAAGGACTATTATTGCTGCCCAATAGGGTAATATTTCACAGCCTAGGGTGTTAAATGTTACTTCAGTGAATGTTGTATGATGCATACATACCATGTTTTAGAAATTAATCCTTTGAAATACTATTGTAAATCTAGGAAAGGTCATCAAAGGAGTTGTTGCAGAAATAGACTATTTGGAACATATTGAAGGTCTAAGGATCTTGTTATTGTTGTCCCACTGAACTTAGTTGGGGTTATTCCAAGTTGTTGTATGATGCTTGCATGCAACATTTTGGAATTTTGTCCCAGAAAGATGGATTTAAAGGTAGGAAAGGTCTTGAGTGGAGATGTAGCACAAAATTAATATTTGGAACATATTAAACATCTCAAGGCACTATAACTGTTGCCCAATAGGGTAATATTTCACAGCCTAGGGTGTTTAATGTTACTTCAGTGAGTGTTGTCTGATGCATACATACCATGTTTTAGAAATTAATTCTTTGAAATACTATTGTAAATCTAGGAAAGGTCTTCAAAGGAGTTGTTGCAGAAATAGACTATTTGGAAAATACA
Source organism: Unio pictorum (assembly GCA_030141615.1). NCBI lineage: Eukaryota > Metazoa > Mollusca > Bivalvia > Unionida > Unionidae > Unio > Unio pictorum. The sequence goes on from JARLTB010000123.1 coordinate 7,350,604, forward strand.
GTTTATACTATATTTGTACTTTGATGACATTGTTCACAAGTGAATGTCACAACCTGTCTTAAATTCCACTTTAAACCGATGAAAGCGAGGGGAAATATACTTATTTTATGCTTTAACTTCGCCAATTTCGCTGACGAATTGTTGCAGAAACCTACAACATCTTGAACTTTCCCATCCAGAAGATTAAATACATTATTGATAAACACCTTTGTCACAGATTTATTTGTGGTCTTGTTGCTTACGTATTTTTCCGTGCAAAACGATTCATAAATATCTATGTCAACATCCTCCATTCTTAACACTCTAATGAAACTCATGTTAAGCCAGCAGCTCGGTCTATTTATATCGGTTCGCATGGTCACGCAATTTCTGGCTAGGACTTAGGTTGCAACACATGAGAATGCATACTGGAGAAAACCCATTTACATGTGAAGTTTGTGATATGAGGTTTACTAGCAGTAGTAATGGAAGTGCACACATGAGAAAACATACTGGAGAAAAACCATTCAAGTGTGAAGTTTGTGAGACAAGATTTACGCAGAGCAGTAATCTAAAGGTGCACATGAGGATACACACAGGGGAAAAACCATTTAAATGTGAAGTTTGTGATATGAGGTTTTTTTCCAGTGGTAATCGAATTTCACACATGAGAATGCATACTGGAGAAAAACCATTTCAATGTGAAGTATGTGATGCAAGGTTTGCTAAAAGTAGTAATCGAAATGTGCATATGAGGATACATACAGGTGAGAAGCCATTTAAGTGTATAGTTTGTGATAAAATGTTTAGTGAGAATGATCAATTAAAGCGTCACATGAGGATACATACTGGAGAAAAACCATTTAAATGTGAAGTTTGTGATATGAGGTTTTCTTCCAGTGGTAATCGAATTTCACACATGAGAATGCATACTGGAGAAAAACCATTTAAATGTGAAGTTTGTGATATGAGGTTTTCTACCAGTGGTAATCGAAGTGCACACATGAGAAGACATACTGGAGAAAAACCATTCAAATGTGAAGTTTGTGATATGAGGTTTTCTACCAGTGGTAATCGAAGTGCACACATGCTCGTGCATACTGGAGAAAAAACATTTAAATGTGAAGTTTGTGATATGAGGTTTTCTACCAGTGGTTATCGTAGTGCACACATGAGAATGCATACTGGAGAAAAACCATTTACATATGAAGTGTGTGATATGAGGTTTTCTTCCAGTGGTAATCAAAGTGCACACTTGCTCATACATACTGGAGAAAAAACATTTAAATGTGAAGTTTGTGATATGAGGTTTTCTACCAGTGGTTATCGTAGTGCACACATGAGAATGCATACTGGAGAAAAACCATTTACATGTGAAGTTTGTGATATGAAGTTTTCTTCCAGTGGTAATCGAATTTCACACATGAGAATGCATACTGGAGAAAAACCATTTAAATGTGAAGTTTGTGATATGAGGTTTTCTACCAGTGGTAATCGAAGTGCACACATGCTCATACATACTGGAGAGAAACCATTTAAATGTGAAGTTTGTGATATGAGGTTTTCTACCAATGGTAATCGAATTTCACACATGAGAATGCATACTGGAGAAAAACCATTTAAATGTGAAGTTTGTGATAAAAGGTTTGCTAGCAGTGTTAATCGAAGTATACACATGAGAAAACATACTGGAGATAAACCATTCAAGTGTGAAGTTTGTGAGACAAGATTTACGGACAGAAGTAATCTGAAGGGGCACATGAGGATACACACAGGGGAAAAACCATTTAAATGTGAAGTATGTGATAAAATGTTCAGTAAAAATGTAAATAAGATGCAACACATGAGAATACATACTGGAGAAAAACCATTTACTTGTGAAGTATGCGATGCAAGGTTTGCTCACAGTTGTAATCGAAATAATCACATGAGGATACATACAGGTGAGAAGCCATTTAAGTGTGAAGTATGTGATAAAATGTTTAGTCAGAATGAACATTTAAAGGTTCACATGAGGATACATACTGGAGAAAAACCATTTTAATGTGAAGTATGTGATGTAAGGTTTAGCCAGAGTGCACAAGTTTATAAACAAGTATTTTAGAGTACACACTGGTGAAAAACCATTTTTGTGTGAAGTATGTGATGCAAGGTTTAGCCAGAGTGCACTTATAAACAAGTATTTGAGAGTATACACTGGAGAAAAACCATTTTTGTGTGAAGTATGTGATGCAAGGTTTAGTAAACGTGGTCATTTAAAAGCGCACATAAGGACACAGACAGGAGAAAACAATTTACGTGTGAATTATGTGACAAAATGATTTTTGATCGTGGAAATCTCAAGAAACACATGAGAAACCATAATGGAGAAAAACCATACAGATGTGAATTATGTTATAAAATGTTTAGTGAGAGCAGAAGTCTAAAGGTGCATATGAAGATGCATTACAATTAATTTTACTATATGTTCTCTAGAGATAGTTCTCAGTACTGACCTTTCAACTGTGTGACAATCAATACAAATCATATGTTAATCTAAATTACATCCAAAGATGACTTCACTGTGAAGTTCTTGTCAAGGGTTCACCGGCATTTTTTTTAGCACTGTAAACAGAATAGCATGTCCAAAGAACAGATTTTACTTTCAGATCATCACCAAGGCCTTATTACTCAATGTGCACTGTCGCCAAAATACACACAGACAACCACTCTCTCAGCTCATATTCACAAGAATAAACAATTACCTTTAAATCCCAACCAAAAATGCATCAATGTAACTCTTCTATTACTACCAAAATAAGAGAGGAAATTTTTTTTATAAAATTAGACTAGAACTACATTCGTGGGTACTGAACTGAAAATAATAATTGTGATGCAATTCCATATGAGGATACACATGAGGAGAAACCATTTAAGTGTGACGCCTGTGATAAAATTTGCAGTCAGAATGACTATCTGAAGGTGCACATCAGGATTCATGTGCAACTAGGCATAGTCATGAAAATGTGCACAAGGAAAAGATGTTAGAAGTGTGAAGCTTTTATTAAATGTTAAGAAAATACATTTTTTCCATATCCCATGACTTGTATGCATGTAAGGAAATACATTTTTTCCATATCCCATGACTTGTATGCATGTAAGAAAATACATTCATTCCATATCCCATGACTTGTATGCATGTAAGAATTTAGAAAATATATTTTTTGTGTCTCAACACTTTGCATGTGAACAGTTTATGATTTTTCTAACATGTCATTAAATAAAGATTAATAAAGACTTCATAATTCATGGGCAGCTTTGAGTTTATGCAGGAGAAGAGGCTGTGCTATAATGCTAACTGCTTACACAGTGCAAATCATGCTAAGCATTACTTAAATTTCTTGTTTATTCCCAAAATATTAGATACAGATGTTGCTTTACTCTTTGTTTCTACAAAATCACATTCCTCAAGTACACATTTCAGCTACTAATACATAGCATTTACGTAGATCCATGCGCTAACGAGTTTACATTTTCCAGTGATATAAATGATGCTAAAATTTTAATAATCATCATGAAAAGGTACACACATTTAATTGTACAAGGCACATGACCAGCTTCTGTTCACATAACTTGTCCATGTGCATGAAAGAATGGTAATAATAAAGACTAAAATTATAATGTCTACCATAATTTGAGAAACAAAAACATATCCACAGGTTTAACGAGCCAATTGCCATGGGTACTGCCATTATATGTCACATGGTACATCAGGCATTACATGTCTGTGAAATTGCCCGACTCAATATCGGCTTTTTTTGTTTAGATTTGGTGTTTATAATTGTAGTTGTATTAAGGATTTTATCATGGCTATAAAAGCAAATTATAAAACTGGTGGTAGAACTTCATATCAAGTCGAGTGCCGTAAAACAGTTCAGGAAAATTAAATTGATGGAATGGATTCCCATATGAAATGCACAACTGACCTAATATTACACTGTTACTAGTCAATTAGCTCTTTTGTGCCAATTATTAATTACCGACAAGTCGACATTTTAAGTGTGGTGGAGTAATAAATATCAGTACTCATAGGGACCTTGATGTTTGTAATGTACCCATTTAGGATCATACTGAGAAATGTTAATAAAAGTATGATGTACTGAGCTGACCAATGTGTATATAGGGATTCTGCATCTCTGAAGGAAAATCATTTAGATTAATGCACACATAACTGGTTTAATCAGGATTAACATGTATGTCTATTTTAACATCTAACTCGTTTAAGTTCGTACATATGTTGAACACATCGTCAAAAATAAACAGATATTGAATATTTTTATTTCTCTGTACAAATTGAATATAAAGTGAACATAAAAGTACAGTAGTAATTACGATCCAAATTGGAGATTCACCTAGCACCTATTCTAGTTCCTCAGCTAAACGTTGCATCATATTGTTAACTAAAATACACGATCTCGCAATATCTGATTTTATTGCAGAGTGATCATCTAAAATGTTGCGGCTATCTTCATTATGTCACTTAATAAGTTTACTTTCCCTCAGCTATGTGAAAAACATGTTTTTTTTAATTCGTAAATAAAATGCTTTGCCTCCTTTACTTTTGCTATAACATTTCCTTTTTCAATCTATACATCATATTTGCGAATGGCCAATGTTCCTCTAACAATTTTAATTTACAGTTAGGAAAGGGTTTTTAATTTCTTGCAAAGTATCCATTTAAATTTAAATTAGAACTTGCATCTAATATTCCTCCTGCACTGACAAATTAAATCCAGTCACCTACTACAATATACCCATTTAAATCATAATACTGTTTTGCTTTATCTTGATTGTCCTGCCAATATTTTGTAATTCGTGGAAACAATATTTTTTTTAATGTACATTATCCCAATGTGAAGTCGATGGTATCAGTCATCTCTTTAACTGGTTCTTTTTCAATTTTGGAGACTCTCTGCGCAATAGACTTGTAGTATAATTTTTAGTTTAACTGACAGTTTTATTTTGTAGGTTATTAAAATGACTACATCCCTGCATGCATACTTCTCGATAAATGTTAAACACTTTTCAGAAGTAAATAAGCTATCATAACTGATATGCTTCTGAAGTGATGCATCGTCTGTACAGTTTGACGGTACATTTGTGACACGTTTGCTCATTGCTGTTCATTTGATTTGAAATAAAGCTTGAAAAGGTGCATTTTCGACTGCGATTTTGAATTATAACTTTGTCAAATGATGCGCTGTGTTTTGGACATCAGGCATTATTTTATCACTTTTAATGGGGCCATCACCAATTTTGAATTTATTTATTTAATACTTGCAAGAGATGTGTGTGGTTTTATGTTTAACGTAGCTTTAACAATTGTCCAATAAGATCGCTACAATGTCTGCAGTGTGGCAGACATGTAGCAAGATGTCCCACCAGTCACATTATCCTGTCACCAAGCCAACAAGTTCTAAAACTAACCTCGTAATGCTGAGAGCCTAGCGAGGCAGTTGTTTGTAAACAAAATCAGAAGTCTTTGTTATGACCCAACGGGGGTTTAAACCCATGACCTCCCACATCCGCGACGTACACTCTAACCACAAGGCCGCCGGACTGCAAGAGGTTTAGATTCAATATTTCTCTTCGTACCTCTCTGTTTCATTTAGCTGTCTTTACAGTCCAACTGACCCAAGTAAGATTCTTTTCACAGCATTTTCAGTTTTCCACAAAAAAGCGCCAACATGTCTGCATGGTTGTCTTGTCGTTGCCATACATGTAAACTACCCATGTCAACAACCACCGCCATGATACAAATAACTTAAACTTCGTTGATTTTAGTTACTGATTGTGACGAACGTATTTTGTTTTTCATGATAGTTGTGTTTGTGTTCTTCAATTTTGATGTATCATGCAAACATATACATTGACATTTACAGTCTGAAAGTAGATGTAATTTTGTAAACTTTTAAAGTTCATTATTCATTTTCCATGGACTAATTTCAAAGTTAATAAATTGTTGTAAATGTTGCCGTACGTGAAATTGGGTGGTTGTTTCGTATCATTGATCAATTCATTTATATTTCAAAATGCATCAGGCATTAAAGCTATCTTTTCTGACATTTCAGTGTATGTCTCATTTTGTTAAAACAGGGCAGTTTGGCGTGTATACAATGAACTTTAGGACATGAAAGCAAAGGATTTGTGCAATTAGAACTGTGCTAATCAGACTTAACTAACATCATTCCAAACCTATATGAATAAATAAATATGCGATTGCGTTTTCCGTTACACCGCGTTGTTTAACTAAGATATCATCAAGGGAAACATTACTAGTTTTAAATTTTCCCTGGCGATCTTGAAATACAACTATTTCAATGGGATCAACACTTGCTAAGTTCAACATCTCGGATATTTCACCTTCGATTATTTTTTTTACATCACCAGTTGCAGTGCGGCATCGGGTTTCTTCAACATTGATAAAGATCTCCCCCAAATATCAATCATGTTATTTTATATAATTTCGCTCTAAAAAGCGATTACTCGTATATTCATTGATGACCCGATGAGGTGGTTTTCTCGATGATGAAATAGCATCAAGGACATTTAATACTTCTATGCCGCATATTGGTGGTTCATTAATTTCCAGTGTTGGTAGCGTAGAATACCGGATAGAAGTTTTTAAGTGGTTTATATAACTCATAAATTCTTTAGGCGGCACTAACCCATATGAATCGAAATAAACTATTGCACATGGATCAATCACGTATGCAACCCAGTGGGTTCCGGGTCTGGTGCTGTTATTGATAGCAATAATACCGGTTTCAACGTTTTTGGATTATGCCGGCAACTGATCTTTCATAAAGACGCCTCTGCAGTTTTTTATCGCTAATTTTTTAGCAGCATCGTGTAAATCAAAATTTGACATGGGCGACAATCGAAGATATCGGTGTTAATAAACCGTTCCTAATCCCAGGCCTTTTCCACTGTACCATGAAAACGGGGTTCCTGATAATCTTAGACCTTTTCCCCTTTTTTTGTATCCCTGTCCAGTTGCTTTCTTTAGTACCATCCCTGCCGCGGTACCAACGGCTCCTAACGCTGCCGCTTTAGCTACCGCTGGGACCGCGGCTGCAATTAATGCTGGAATTGCAGCTAACAGTGGAAATATACCACCTGGTTTTATTATTGTTTTGATCGCAGCTGCAGAGAGTGTGATCTGAACACCTTTTTTATCTTTGAAAGCATCATTAAAGTGTTTTATCTGACGAGTTGTCAGTGACAATTTGTTCTGACCACCAGACATCTGATTGTGTTACAGCGTTATCTTGGTTCCACATTTTTTAGATGATTCCGATTGCAATTTCTTGAGTCGACTAGGAGTTAACGTAACACTAACAACACTGTATGACATTATATTAATAACAAATTGATCTAATTGCTACATTGGAAAAACACTAATGTGAAAAATCCGAAGGATTTTCAATTACATATTTTCCACTGGTGCATCGACTACTCTCATTCGTCCAGCAACACCTTTGAGTAGCATTGATTTGTCGCTGAGAATGATAGCAACTGCTCTATAATTAGCAATACCACCAGGACAAGCTACACCAGCTCTAAAGTGTATATCAACGACGGGTTGTCTTGTTAAATCAAGATGTTCCAGCGAAAAGTAATAAATCGGATATTGATTTTTAAAATCCAACTGTGATATTTGCAGACCAGTATCGACATTTTGATCGCGTCCCATATATGACAACAGACGATGATACACGCGTGAAATATGGTTAGTGGTGTAATCAAGTTGTATATAGTCGGATGGTTCCTGTTGTCCGTTTATTTTCAGCGAGACTTCATTAACACCCATCTGATCAAATATCATATGACTTCGTTCTTGATTGTTTAATCGCGCAGTATTCTTTTGTGCAATAAATATATGCCGTGGAGCTGAAACACCTTGTTTTGATGTCAGGTGCCATGTAAGTGTACCATCGATATTATCCTATTTAATATCCGTAGTTGTTGTTAGCCATGATAGCAATGATTTTCCTCCATGATCCATGAATGATAGTAATAGCTCTTTTGTTGTAATTGATGGAGTCATTACTGGCATCCACAGTGATAGTTTTGTAAAAATAACTTTACCAGCATCAACACCAGCACCACGCCAGATTGCATCATTATCATTACCCTTTCACACGAGTACTACCGTATGCTTCGCTCCTTAGATAACTTTTCTAACATTTTTACAGAATCCGAAAATATGACGTAGTGGAATCGTGCATGAAAATTGTCGACTCTGTCCTTGCAACGTTGATACACGTGTTGCAAATCCAAGGTTGTAATTATCATTAACGCTTCTTATAACATCAAAGGCAGCAGCTGGTCTTGCTTGGTGTTCAGGAGAAACATCATGTGGCTGTGGATCAGATGCAGTATCTCCTGGTGTCCATAATTTAATATACTGGATGTGATCAGCATTATCAGTAATATCCTTAGCGAACATCACAGACGGACCCGCTGATCTTGTATAATCGTCAGAATATCTTGCTAACCCTATTATTGTTGTGGCAACATCAACATCACGCTCAATGGATTCAATTTCTCTTCCATTAATCATATATCTAGCGCTTTTGAATAACGCCATGATACCATTATTGACAAAACCAACGTGGACATTTGGGTTATCTGCGTATGGAGTATTAGCTGGAACATTTGTTACAAGTTCTCCTTCTACTTCGATAAATGATTCACACAGTAGAAAATATTTACTGGTATCATGGACCTGAAGTTCGATTCTTGATATAATATCCGGTTGTACTGCATGATAGGAATAAAATTGATAATCGCGTACAGAATCATCTTTGCGCACTGTGGGCGTCCATATCAAAAGCTGGATCAAGTGACCGTTTGAACATTTTATTATATATTCCTCGATCTAAATCATGATTTTCATCGTGGTTTCAAGCAACTTCCTGCTATCATGTTTGCAATATTATTTATATATGCCTCATATGTATCATTGGCCCACGACGAAGTCGCCAACGATGCTAAATTTTGATCCACCGCGCTATTTATTATTTTACTAACACTTGCAGGCATCACTTCCTTAGATGGTAATGGCAATGACGAAGTCGCCGGTGGTTTCCTTCGCCGCCGAAGAAACAACATTTATTTTATCCTTCGCCGCGGAAAACACTTTCCCGGCCATATGGACATAGACCACAATTAATTTTACTATATGTTCTCTACATATATTTCTCAGTACTGACCTTTCCACAGTGTGACAATCAATACAAATCATATGTTAATCTAAAATACCTCCAAAGATGACTTCACGGTGAAATTCTTGGCAAGGGTTGATCGGCATTTTTTTGAGCTGCTGCACTGTAAACAGAGCAGCATGTAAACAGAACACATATTTCACTTCCGGATCATCACCAAGGCCTTATTACTCCATGTGCACTGTCGCCAAATTACACACTGACAACCACTCTCTCTGCTCATATTCTCAAGAATAAACAATTACCTTTAAATCCATACCAAATATGCATCAATATAACTCTTCTACCACCACCAAAATGAGAGAGGAAAAAATGTTCTAAAAATAGACTGGAACTACATTCGTGGGTACTGAACTGGAAGTATTAATTGTGGTGTGATTCCTGACAGGCCCAACTTTTTGGGGCAAATTTTAGTAAAACTTTTATATTTGAATGCCACACCTATTTGAACTTTATACATGAAGTCTTTTTGAATTTCCTTGCATACAAGTCATGTGACACCTGCTGGAAAGTGTGTAGTGCTGGTGTTATACAGGGTGCACGTGCTGATCTATGTGTTCTTGAGAAACCAAAACTAAATTTGCTATATCTCCCTTATTTATAGGACTTTTTCAATGCTGTAAAAACCTAATTGTACTACAAGATGAGGCCTGTCTGAAAATATGTTTAAAGTTTATACATTTGGATCATTTAAAATTTTAATGGAAATTTAAATAAACATTTAAATTTATAAACTAAATTTTATTGAAAAATTAAATTTTCATAAAAATTTGAAAACAGATTTTGTCAAAGTTTAGACAGAAAAGTTGATCAATCAATGGTCTTTAAAATAAATGGTGGTTTGGGTCTGTGTAACTGGAAACAATTTTCCCAGGGGTAATGAAGTAGCATGACTCATAGTGATTTTGGCAACAAACCGCAATATGCCTGTCAAGGTGCATATAGGTGTACACACTAAAGAAGCAACAATAAGTGCTATGTTCCATATTTATTGTGTCAGGTATATAGGCAGTTATTTGAATAACTAATAGTGCACTCAGATTTAAACATCTGATGGGACCACTTCCATGTTTTATAGGAAAATTGCATTACATTTCAGTGTCGATAACTACAAAAAGCGACTATAAGATAGGAAAATACAGTTTTTAGGCAGGCTTTACCTTACTGAACAATGGTGCTAATCTCTCTCATGAAGATCTAAGCCATATCCTTGAGGTGCTTTATATTAGTGTTGTGATATCATGATCACTTATGGCAGTACACTGCATATGTCCTTATGAAACCTTGCTATCACCACCTGACTACTGGAGAGCTTCCAAGCTGATCCACCACTAACACTTTGTTCCAGATACCAGCCTAGACCTGAAAAGATATAAAATGTTTCACTTATATCTAGAAAACAGTAAGATGTATGCAAATGAAGTTAAAATGTGTTAGATATAGTGATTTACAAATAACATTCAGGCTGCAAGCATAGGAAATAAATATTAAACTTGACAGAGTGACACTCAGAAATGTGAAGTAATAGTCATGTATTAAAGTAATAAATTCATCCTAAAAGTATATGAAGTTTCTATAAGCATATCTGGTCATGCACAGGTGAAATAACTAATCAGGTAGACTATGCATCACAAACTTTAAGGAAATGCGGGGACGGTGAGGTTTGATCATTGGTGGAAACATTAGTACATGCCAGTATACAGGAAAGTCAAGCGACAATGTAGTAAAAAAGAATATATTACTATAAGCAATCTTATTCATGAGGGAAATAATAATTCTGGATATTGCAAGAGAATACAGCCAAATGTGGCCACACATATCAACTACAGGTACCAATACATCCTATATCATAAACTAAATGTGAAATTCTGATCCCCAAAACTTGTAAACAAGAATGGAAATTTGCATATGTGGGACATATACAATGTAATTGTTATGATCAAATGTGCAAAAATAATTCCAATGATCTGTTTGAACATTTAAAGTGTATTTTTAAGGGTGTTTGATACCAATTATTAACCTCAATGGTTCAACAGAATCAGATATCAGCTGACAATGCAATACCGCACTCTATCCAAGTACTGAATTGAAATATGTTACCATACATGGGCATATTAATGAAAAAAATAACATTTTGGGATACATTTAGTGCACACAGCCAAAAATGTGTCTTACAGATTCACTGTAGGTACAATGTCAGCCTATATGATATACTGAATGTTAACTTTGGATCCCAAACATTGTAAAATATGTGGATATTTGTTCATGTGGGATATGTAACCATGCTAAGATCAGTTGTACACAGTTAAACTCAAAATATCTGCTTGAATATATCTTATGCAATCTTTAGAGTGTCAGTTAGCAAATATTATTAGCAATTAACAATGCATAAATTAAGATAGATCATTAGAATTCACATAACATCATACAGGCCACAATGCCGCGCTTCACTAATCAATATCTTAACCAAACTGAACAATAAAATTGAATGCATTTTGTGTTCACCTTACATCATTTTGCTGTTTTCTTACATCCAAGGGTAAATATACATGTGGGAAGTATATTTTATCCCTTCAGCCTGCATTTCATTCTCAGAAAGTTTAAACTGATTTAGTAGAGAACTTGAGTAGGTTCTAGTATGAAGTTTTCATCACTGTCCTCTCACTAAACACCCTGTAACTATATTTGTTAACAATTACTAAAGGCTATATAAGCATATATGTGTTACTCAGGAAGTCACCCCATCATAAACACATAAATTATCTGATTGGACCCCTAATAAATAGTTTGAATGATCAATACAAAATAGAATCTGTCTTTCATACATTTTAAATGTATGTCTCATTTTGACTTACAAAGATATTTTCTCTGACAAAATTTGACAAATATCCATCATTGTAGCTTGTATATGGTGTAGAAGTATAAACATGCTGATATCATTTGATATAATTTCCAAAAATATTATCTATGTGCATTTTTAGGGGCAAATTTTAATTTTTTAATTTTTTAAAAAAAAATTATTAAAATTTTAAAAAATAAAATTAATTTTTAAATTCTAATGGCATTTTTCTATTTTAAATGTTAATATATATAACACCTACAAATGTCATGTGTTTATCATTAATATTAAAAATTTTATAGCATATTAAAGTTTCATCAATACTGCCTGTACAGGACATAGACCACAATTAATTTTACTATATGTTCTCTACATATATTTCTCAGTACTGACCTTTCCACAGTGTGACAATCAATACAAATCATATGTTAATCTAAAATACCTCCAAAGATGACTTCACGGTGAAATTCTTGTCAAGGGTTGATCGGCATTTTTTTGAGCTGCTGCACTGTAAACAGAGCAGAATGTAAACAGAACACATATTTCACTTCCGGATCATCACCAAGGCCTTATTACTCCATGTGCACTGTCGCCAAATTACACACTGACAACCACTCTCTCTGCTCATATTCTCAAGAATAAACAATTACCTTTAAATCCATACCAAATATGCATCAATATAACTCTTCTACCACCACCAAAATGAGAGAGGAAAAAATGTTCTAAAAATAGACTGGAACTACATTCGTGGGTACTGAACTGGAAGTATTAATTGTGGTGTGATTCCATATCTCCAACAGCGCTAATACCCTTATCACGAATCATCAATGGCTTTCATTGATAATTGTTTTGCGAATAGTGCTACTTTTGGAGCCATTCTTGAAAATAACCCTGCAATGATATTGCCGAGACCATCACCATAGTACGCTCTATAAACAGGCAATCGTGAATTTACTACGTAGACGCTGGTTGGTTTATCGTGGTGTGTATGATCATCTTATTTAAATGATATTTATCTAATACTGTAACAATGGTAGAATGGGGAGATATCGATTATAACCCACATACTAAATATTATGCACAATCAGGTTTTTATGCAAGAAGATATTGTAATATTCCACTAGCATGGAATGATATTTTTTATTAGATAAAATTAAAAAAAAATTATACACGTACATATTATTATATGTCCCGTGATGATAAAAAAAATTCATAGATAGTTTATTAAGTTTAGTAATCAATAGTGTAAATCTGAATATGATGAGTATAAAACAAAAATATATAAATGGGTTGATTATATAGATTATTATACACCATATTCGTATATGCCTTCCAGTGTTAGTGTTATAAACCATTGGCATTATTTTCCAATAATGATGATTGACTATATCATATCACTGATTATTGTTGATAAATAATACATTAATCACTGTGATAATCATAAAAATCCGTAGGATTTTCGGCTAGCTCGTCAACAAACTCTCGATATACATTAATATCCATGATGCCACCTTGAAATAACCGCATACAGATATCAGCTGCTTCATTAACTATATCCGGTGAATTATTTCCAGCTCGTTTTCCTCCTATGAAGACTTGCAATCTTGCTATATCGCTGAGAATATTACCAGGACAACGAACAAGACCACCACTTGGGGTTCCACTTTGAGAAAATCCCTGTCCTTTTTTTTTTTTTTAGTTGTACCAGTTGCACCTTGTGCAGGGTCAACTTCTGGTCTTATTTTTATTTCTGGGGGAGCATATGATGGTGGTGGTTGTGTGACACCTTTTACCATAGCTATATAATTACCAAAATTAGGATGCATTTTTTGTATTATTCTAGTTCTACTGTGTTTTGCCATATACACTTTTGTTGCCAAGTTTCTTTATCTTTTATAGTGTCGTCAAATTCATCATTTATATATTGTTCCCTTACCCCTTTTTTAAAACTTTCCTTAGCAAAATTAGATAATTCAGAGTCTGTTTTGATTCTATTTAACGCATCAGTCGTATTTATTTTTCAGGTGGATAGTCTTTTCTTGCAGTAGCGCATTGTTGTTCAGGTGGTTCAGACGGTGGGGAGCTAGTCGTTCAATCTTCTTGAAGTTGTCGTTCTTGTTGTTTTTGAAGTCGTGAAATAGCTATTATATCACCAGGGAGTGTTTTTAAAGATTTTTTTTATTTGTTTGGATCTTTTTGCTATTTGTTCAAGCACAGAAAGAATAGGTGTTTCTTTCCTTTTCACTTCCTCGATATATCTCCCCATATAGCTCTTTCAGTGGCTGATTTTACATCTTTGGTTGCCATGGTTATTGATTTAAATAATACTTCAGACCCTTTTGTAAAATCAGTTTGAAGACTCTGTCTGTCACAGAATTAGGCGAAAATTGAAAAAAAAAAAATCTTGAATTACAAACTAATCTCACCATTTTTTTTTTGTTTCGTCGTACATGCCTTACCTGGGGTGAATAAGTGCTTTTTCAAGGTAAGCGGCGTGTAACGATTTGCATGTGCCTGACTTCGTAACACTTGAAGTCAGGAACATTAGAATCACGGGGTGCAAGGGAAATTTTGCTGTGAATTCTGCTCACCTATTTGAGGATATATAAGGCAGAATATTTCTGATAAATATTACGGGACCAAAAGTATCTTATCACAGGAAAGATAGCTCGTCATTCTATCTCCAGCCAAAGGGGTGAGTGTTAAATTTATATTTCGTTTTATTGTGAATTTTTATTCAGTTTATCATTTCATGTAATGATGCCTTTATTACAATGCAGATTTAAACGTGGAATATTTGGAATTACTAGTCACTATAAGACTTTAAATGCAATAGTGTAATCTAAGTTGTAGATTGTTTTAGAAAAAAAACTATTAGTTTGGTCTCTTTATTGTAGTTGAAATTGTTGCTGATTGTAGCTGAACGTCTTTGAAATTGTTGCTGATTGTAGCTGAACGTCTCTGAACGTATCTGATTGTAGCTGAACGTCTCTGAACGTATCTGATTGTAGCTGAACGTCTCTGAATGTCTCTGAATTGTAGCTGAATGTGATTAATTGAGCCATTTGATTGTGAGATCAAATTGAGGTATCTGACTGTCTGTCTGTCGGATTGTCTGTCCGTCTACATCTGTCGTGATGTGTAAATATCCGGAAATCTAGAAGTCTGAGTGTCGGAGCTGTCTAGAGGTGTAAACACCCGGGGTGGCATCTAGGTATTTGGGACCGATGGTTCTAGTAGATGCTGTATGCTGTCTGTACGTATAACTGTGGTGGATCCGTGAAGGGCAAACGGCCGATAAAAGTATTGGTCAACCCTAGGTATTCGGGGAAACTGGGCGGCGATTCAACAGTTGGTGAATCGTCCGGTTATACAGGGTCGAGACACATATGTGTGTGTTGCAATTGTAGTACAATTGAATACATTGTTATACTGTAGTATCATTTATTTTCGTTGGGCTCAATTTTCGTGGTTTTGTAAAAAAAAAGGCATTTTCGTGGGGACGTAAATTCGTGGTTTTGCCTGTCAAATTTTGCATATTATAAGGTAGTTAATTTCATGGTTTAACCTCTACAAGTACCCCAAATAAAGAATACAAAAGAATAAAACGATGCCGACGCAAATGGCGGTCACATTAATGTTTAAAACAATACTACCACCTGTATGAGTACATATCTAAGACCCGGCAAGTTCAATACTTACAACGTGTTTTTGACCAAGTGATTAACATCTGTCAAAGCAGACTCAGCTAACAACACTGAAACAATACTTCCACCTATGTGAGAACATATCAAACACCCGTCAGGATTAATCAGTTTCGCCATGTTTTCGTTTGAGTGTTCAAGATCAAAGGAAGCCGACGCCGCCAACAAAACCAGACCAATACAATGTAGTGAAACAGCACAATATTCCGGACTGTCTTATAATAAACTGGGATCAGACCGGGTGCCAACTGGTTCCAGGTGGCGACTGGACGATGGAATCCCGTGGATCAAAGCAAGTGTCAGTTTCTGCACTTGATGACAAGAGGCAGATTACGATTTTACTCGCAATAGCAAAATCCGGAACTCTCCTGCCCCCACAAATTATTTACGCAGGGAAGACTGAAAGATGCCTGCCTAATGGTGTAGTTTTACCTGACCACTGGGATGTGACTCAAACAGAATCACACTGGAGTAACGAAGAATCAATGCTGCGTTATGTGGATAATGT
This sequence comes from Unio pictorum, assembly GCA_030141615.1. Taxonomy (NCBI): domain Eukaryota; kingdom Metazoa; phylum Mollusca; class Bivalvia; order Unionida; family Unionidae; genus Unio; species Unio pictorum. The sequence goes on from JARLTB010000123.1 coordinate 7,366,903, forward strand.
CATCATTCCATACGTGAACATAACACGTGACCGGCTGCCCCTTGCGCAATGCAACCAGCAAGCAGTGGCAATATTTGATGTGTTTAGAGCCAACCAAAGTGCGAAAATGCTAACTAAATTGAAAGAAAGTGGAATCACTCCTTTATTTGTGCCTGCCTCTTGTACAGACCAGCTTCAACCACTAGACCTGACCGTAAATAAAGAATACAAAGAAGAACTAAAGTTACACTTCCACAAGTGGTATGCTAAACAGGTCACGGGCATAATTACGGAAAAAGAAGGTGACGATCAGTGCAGAGTAGTAGTAAACCTTGCAACCTCGTTAATAAAACCAATTCACGCTAAATGGATAATTGCAACTCACGCGACACTGAGTGAGCGATCGGACCTAGTTATGAAAGGTTTCGAGAAAGTTGGACTTGTTTAATTTGGGGATTATTTACCAGAGAAACATTTATACGTACCATGAGACTTGATTGACACGATGTTGAAACGGTGGCTTTGTCCAACAATCTGTGCAGTGTGAGCTTTAATAATCTGCTTTAGTGTTTCAAGAAATATATTTTTTTTACAGGATTGTTGTTCTATTGGATTTAAAATGCATGGATAAAATGAAATGTGCTTTCAGAAGGATTTGAATGTTTAAACAACAGCTGCACTAGATTGAAGGATCGACTTGAATAAGTATTAAATCTAATTTTCATATGCAGTTGTTTTGTATTAGTAATTTTTCTTTCTTTCTTTCTGTTTAGTATTACTATTATTTGAATATGTTATGCTTTTTCTATATTTTCTCTCTATCCTTACTTAAATGAAACACTGTAAAAAAAAAAACGGGTCGGGAATTGGGGGAGGGATCATCAACCTATGTGGCTCATTTTTCGTTAGGGATTTAAATTCGTGGTTTGTGGCGACCACGAAAACCACGAAAATTGATCCCTCACGAATATTGATGATACTACAGTATTTACATAGTTACTTCAAATCACAGTAGTATTTCAAGGGATTACATGAATCTCAATAAAAGTTAGCAACTTGATTAAATACATGTATATGTTCGTGCTAGTTGTCGCAATCCATACGTACGATAGTATAGTTTGATGTTTGTATTTATTTATCGCAGTTTATACTTGCGTTAATATAACTTTTGTAAAGGTTCCTTGGATCTGTGTATAGTCCAAGAGATTCCTTTGTGTCTGTGTTTTATTTTGTATTAATATTTAATTTATTCATGTATTGTGAATGGTTGTGAGTGTAATTGTGGGTTGAACGCATGAGTTATTGTGTTGATACATCATTATTTTTCATTAATAATTTATTTCGTAAATTTACATTATCTTTCACACATTGTGTTTGTGTTGTTCATTTAATCTACCATCCACTCGGTAACAAATTCTGTTACACTATCTAGCTTGCAATTTTTCTCTAACAGAATCACGGATTGGGATGAACTTCTTATTTGAAGATAATCTTTCACGTGCTAATCTAGTCGTTAGTGCATCGTTTACCATTATAAATTAATGTACAATCTAAATGTAGTGTCTTTGTCAGTGCGAGAAATAACATTGAAAATCGACCATTTGACCCGACTGATAAAATCAGGATTTTTGTCATTTTTAATCATTTTATGATATTTTTGGTCTGAAATCATCAAAAATAATTCCTAACAGGAAAAGTGTACAAGAAATAACATGGGAAATCGACCATTTGATCAGACTCAGGCAGGAAACAATCGACGAAAAATCTTCAAATATCACCAAAAAAACCACCAAAAATCAATAAAAAATCAATAACAAAAATAAATTACTGAAAATATTTCAGCAATTAACAAATAATAAAATCCGTGAAGCCTCCCACTCACAATTTACTATTATACTTTCGTGTAGTGATAAATACCAGAAATGATACACACTACCCGCCTTTACAAATTCATTCAAGGTGAGCGTGTATATACATGTTAGGTGGATATGTCCATTGCATGCCTGCATACCTGTTTTCAACAGACAGGTATTGAGTATTTGTGTACATGTCAAATCGTTGGTTAAAACTTATTATGTTGAGGTTAACAAAGTTGTATTTTCGGTTTGGCGGATAATATCTCTTATTGTTTTAACCCGAAAATTATTTGTGCGTTTGATTTCATATTGCTGCCCCAATTCTTTTCTGATTTTTTTCGACAACAGTGAATAACGGAACAAACTTACTGACGTCATTACAGAATACAAGGGAATCGCGAATACCATTCTGAATTTTCTTTATATGCGCGTATCGTTTTGGTAACATATTTATTATTCATAGCTCTATATTTAATGTCTTGAAAATCGGAAAGAATCTGATCACAATTTAATTATCTGAAAATTGAATTCCTTGAGTTTTCAATTTGAAATCTCAGTTATGATCTCATTGATATTTTCAGAGTTCATATATGTATTAATACATATTTCTAATACAAAAAAAAAAAAAAAATTGGGGGTCAATTTTGACCCGTTTTTTTTAGACAATACAATGCCATTACCTCCGTTTTGTTAGGGTAGGTTTCTAGGCATACAAATACTAAATTAAGGTCAATACAATGCCATTACCTCCGTTTTGTTAGGGTAGGTTTCAATGTATACTGAAGATGTTTTCTATCGTTGTAAGTAACAATTGTACCCAATTTGGTTCCATTGGACAAGAAAGCGTCTTTACGATTTACATATATACCTTTAGATGTTACATCCGCGATTTATAAAATCGTATTCAACGCTATCTATAATCAACCGTGAAGAATGTCGTTTATCGTCGTATTTTCCACCCTGAGTGAATTTACTGATTATTTTTCTACCGAGTTCATTTGATTGTCTATTCCTTTTTTTCTTATTTCTATTTCTTAGTAACTTCAAATAGCTGTTTGGACCATTTCACGATATATTCTTCGTCGAGATCAGGGAACTGTTTTTTGTTTTCGCTGATTATACTATCTAGACTATCTGGTTGTGGTAACCAGGCCTCAGTCTGCGCTCGATATGATATATTCGCTTCACTGACAATCAACGATATCAGCATTTTAGAATCAATCATATACCGTAATAGCACTATTGGCATCCAGTGTTTTTCAGATATGTTTCTACTAATCCAAACATAACAACACGGATGAAGTCCTGTAGGCAATTCAAATGATATCACACGAGCGAATCCGGTTAAATCAAGATCGGCTAGTGGTCCATTAATCGCAACACGGGTCATCTCATGTGTGGGATGTCCAAATTTTTTGAAGTACTCAGCACATTCTCAGATAACACGCAACCATATCAACCGAAATAATATTTTCGCGGTCATATTTTGTATTCCATAATCCAGCATGACCATATTCGATGCAGCTTGATTTGATATTTGATAGAAATTCAGTTTTTGTTGGTTTCCACATGATTTTCTTTCTCACAAAATGAGCTGCAACGGACTGAATTGTAAAACAATTTGTTAATAATTGTTCGTCGAGTTCCGTTGAAAAACTACTAGCTAGTATTTTCATCTCGTTGTGGAAGGCTTCAGTACGGTATAATTCGCCATTGGGTCTTACAAATTGATCGAATTTGCCCTCTTCGTTTTCAAAACTGTGAAGTAACAACACTGACACAGGATCGTTTTTACTTCACTCGTAAATAAAATCAAATAATTTCTCCTCCTGGGAGAACTTCGCGGGTAGATATTTTATTGTTCTATCTCGCGGAAATATTGTTACTGCAGGTGTCCATGCGTGTTCGTTATGGTCAATAATTTTGATTGGAGCTCCATGGGATTTATATTTTGATTCGTGCAATACTTCTCCTGTTATCGTCATTATGGTTATTGAGAATCTTAATGATGTTTCTAATTTGGCTATATCATGAATCGTTGCTCCATTTTCCTTTACTGTTAGTCCACATTCATTTTTTTTTTGCGTCTTCCATCCGTCAATTTGTTTCCACGTAACGCATTTGTGAAGTGTTCTATTATTCGTTCTGCTACACAATTCAACGATGATAGTTTCATGGGTTTTAATTTTTCAATACTCGGTTTATCACTTATCGGATAGATTCCATAAACAACTGCTGTTACGGGATAGGATCTCTCGTAGTACGGTTTGTCAATTCTATTCAAAATTCCTGGTTTGGAATCTTGACTCACAGTGACAGTTCTCTTATCCTTCAGGATGGGTTCACATTTGTCTCGTATAATCCAATCTCCCATTTCTGAACGGATAATGAATTTCACTCCAAAAAAAATACTTTTTCTGTTCAAGATGTGAGATTATCACTGCTGCGTTTTCGTCGTTCATGGTAGCATCAATACTACCATCAATTCAAAATGTTGACCAACAGTCAGATGTTCCATCACGCTTGAATTCATTAAAACAATCACGAATTTTACCTATCATGGTTCTATCACTTATTAGACCCTTTGGTGTATCATTGAAGACTCTATCGAGATTGAATTTAGCATTTTTCCAGGGTTTAATTTTCGATAATTTCTCGAACTCCTCCATATTATAATTAAAACAAGTATTTAAATAAGAAAATTATTATATAAAGAATCATTGCAAATGGTTGATGATAGGATCAGTAACCGCAAGTAACAAATCATGTAGAAATGAATTATGTGGATATCATTACAAAGCGTTCGTCTTGAAAGTTTTGGGCCACGCCCTTGTCTCCGATGTGGGGTAGGGCTGAGAGGAAAAGTTGTGTCTCAATTGTGGTGGTAAGCGATAGAGAGTTGAAGCCTTATTATGATATTAGAGTCAAGGACTCCATCAATGACCCTGTCCGTGACAAAATCATAAGAACGCCTCAAGACTACATTGATAGATTTCTGAGTAATAATTCAACCAAGTAATGAATTAGACAAATAGTATTTAGTATACAATGAACCAAGAATTTCAATCACATCCCGTGATCAGCAATTATGAGGCATCCCGTGATGGTATTGTCAGAAACTGCAGACTGAAGAAACCAGTCGGTGCTGTGAATAATCTTGGATATCTTATGTTTGTCGCTGGAAGGAAAAATTATTATTGTCATCGATTCGTCTTCGAGGTGTTTAATGGATTGATCAAGGATGGTCTTGTTATCGATCATATTGATGGCTGTCCTCAAAATAACAGATTGGATAATTTATGAGCTGTTACGCAGTGAGAATAATGTATTTGGGAGAACTGGGAAATACTCGAAAAATGCAAAATGCGTAAACTCGAAAGATATTCAAACAGGCGAACAAAGGATATTTCAATCAATTAGGCTGGAAAATATTTCGATATTTGTATACTCTCAGTACGATGTGTTGCAGAAGGAATATATCGGTCTACTTTTTCAAAGCGTTTTAAAAATAGAATTCAATTTACATATATTTGATAACACCAAAGGGGAATAACTCGTGCGGGTATGTCGGCTTATGAAAGAGTTGCCCTCAATGGGTCTTTTTGAAACGCTACGTCACTTGATTTCAATAGGTTTCATTGGTTGGTTTTAATTACCACGATTCTCAATGAGATAATCAATTATCTGTTTTGTGAGGAAGCGAATCAAATACGTAGTATTTGTAAACAATTGTATTCTTCTTTAATGGTTTTTTTTTAAGTATTCGGTTGTCAACAATCATTTTAAGTACAAATAACACCTCCATGTTTGCCCTACATGTACGCAAACACGGAAAGAAAAACCATAATAACTGATTTGTTGAAGATAATAGAGGGAATCCAAAAATCGGAAATATACCACGTGATACAGAATAACTGTGATTGATACACATATATCGTATTCAAAAGTATATACCTGTAGATATCGAATTTAGCGTATTCGTAACGCGTTGGGACGTCGTCCTGAAGCCCATGGTTCGATTATCGTAACAGGCATATTGTCGACTCGCCATAAAACTCGAATTGGGGGTTGCAAAAAGGCTGTATTGTATATATGTAAATAATTGTGCCTACAACTCGCCATAAGACTCGAATTGGGGGTTGAAAAACGGATGTATTGTAAATGTGTGCCTACAACTCCCAATAAAACTCGAATTGGGGGTTGCAAAAAGGCTGTATTGTATATGCCTAGAAATCTACCCTAGCGAAACGGAGGTAATGGCATTGTATTGTCCTTAATTAAGTATATGTATGCCTAGAAACCTACCCTAACAAAACGGAGGTAACGGCATTGTATTATCCTTAATACAGCACAAATCCATAATATTAATATATTATTCTGATGGAAGTAATAGTCAGACCAATTATCAGCGTACACCTTATACCCCTCACACAATATAGATCTATAATATATTTATAATAACATGAATGTAATTGATTTCTCGGCGACAAAAACAAGAGAATCAGTTAAACATCATGCAGTGCTACCGAATTCTATTCGTATGATTGTAATTGGACCATCAGGAAGTGGCAAGACACAACTACTACTTAATTTGATAACGAGATGGATGAAATGGGATAAGTTGTATTTAATAGCCCCGAGTGGAGACGATCAGCGATCTTACTAGGTATTAAAGGATTTTAACGAGAAAGCAAAATCGGAAATCGTTGAGTATATTATTGAGTTTATAACAGATATCCAGGAAGCACCGAGCATTGATGATATTGATGGAAGTATTAACAACTAAGTCGTATATGATGATGTCATGTAAGACAATCAAAAGAATCCTGATCGGATATTTTCCAGAGCTAGGCATAGAAACACTGATGTGATATATGTCACTCAACGATACACTCAAATACCAAAAGTAATCAGAGATAACTGCAATATTCTTACTATATTCAACGGAGTTGATACACATACACTACGAAATATTTGGCAAACTTGTTGCGGCGGTGATATGGATTATCATCTCTTTAGAAATTTCTGTAGTCGCGCTCAGTCAATCCCACATGGATTTGTAACGATACATTTGCATGATCCTAGATCAAGATATCGTATCGGACTTGATCAAATATTCGGTTGAAATTACAATTTCAACGATTGTTAACCCGGTAGCAGCAGAGGCGGGGGTACGAGAACGATTTTGGCTTTTTTTGTTTTTGATTCTGGTTTGAATATAATGCATTTAAGAGGAAGCCTGGATTCCCCAAACACAATTATAAAAAAAAAAGTTGTCGGATTCACCCCATCTGCTGCTACAAAACAACAGCGTAAAGTAATGTACATCCAGCGATAAAATAATAGAACAATAACTAACGTTGAATATTTAAGAACAATTGAATTCACATATATAAGCAAACCCATAGATAGATTAAAAAAAAAAATGTGAATGGAACACAATTAGAAATACACACAATTTAAGATTTTTTTTAATTAAATATTAGATCAATAGGGGTATTTTTCCTCCATCCTTAAATAATGTCAAATAGACATGCAAAGAAAAAGTACTGAGAATTAGTGCTAGATCCCCACCCCCAGACGTTATGAACCTTAAAAGTAATATAAAGCAGACACAATTATTCACAAATACAAAGCAAATTATTGCAAAGTCATTTTTAACAACATCAAAAGAATATTACATTACAAATATATGTTTTTGGCATAGGAATCGTATACTACAGCGAATATACAATGCGTGTTGGGTGGTGAGTAACGATAATCAGTGCTCTCTCCAAGTCTTTTCTCCTTTCCACGTTTATTTGTGTATCTTTAGCGAGGGTCAATGTTTGTCCTGTATTTTTTATATGCGTGGTACTCTTTGTGTTGTTCGTGAACCCAGATCTGTCTGTTAGGATGGGCTGAAAAATATCACATCGTTCTAAGTGTTATCATTATTTATTTCAAAACCTATATAAGACAAAGAAAATGCAATCCGGCTCGGAGTGGGGATGTGTATTGCATGTGGATGCGATAGATGTCGGCAGAGCACGGGCAATGTACGTCCGATCACAATATTGGACACTGAAAAAAGTAAGCATAATCTGCAGGGTAAATATCAGCTTGCTTTACAACTAATTCTAAATTGATCATACTATCCATGCTTAATTACCAGACGCGGTCAAGTAGCAATACTAAATGACCACCGGTAGGTGTGATACAGGATGTAAATGTATACATGGAGAAATGAACAATAAAGTGCTGAGTATGCTCTGAGGGCATGACTGACCAGATACAGGCAGATAAAATTACCAAAATTACCAGACAAAAGTAGATAAAATTACCACAATGACCAGATAATGGTAGATAAAATTACCATAATGACCAGATAATGTTAGATAAAATTAACACAATGACCAGATGATGGTATAAAATTACCACAATGAACATATAATGGTTGATAAAGTTACCAAAATGAACATATAATGGTAGATAAATTTACCAAAATGACCAGATAAAGGTAGATAATATGATTAATGCACTAAAATATGGACTTGCTCGATATTTTAAAAAAGGTTAAAGGCACTTGTTCCTAACTTTTGATTTGAGAAATGTAAAGTCCGGGTCGTCGGGTTATGAGATTTAATCAACCCTGCATGTGTCAGATTCAGACTTGTATGTTTTAGACTGGTTATCACTGCATGTTTTTCCACATTATAGACTGATGGGCGTTTTAGTTTAATTGCTCAAACTTGAGTACTATCACAAATAATAATTAATGCACACGATTCAGTGAAATAAATCCCTGAGCATGGATACTTTATGGGGACCAAAACCGGAAACTGAAGCCAGATGCGTATCCATGTTTCTCTAGGTAATTATTGTGAGATTAAACTTGACTAGTCTTTATTCAAACGGACATAACTTATGTATATGATTAACAAGAGTCATGGCAAGGGCCTGTGTGTTTGGTTTACTTGAATCCTATTTTAATGCCAAGAAATCACATATATGGACACGCAGCAAGGAGCAACAAACATATATTGAAACGAGATGGATGGAGGAACGAGAAGAGCGCGTGTGCGAATGTGAAAGTAAGAATATTTATTTGTTTTATAGTCAAATCTGTTTCGTGTGATCCATTTTGTTGTTTTGAAAATGATCATCATTCTGACATAGATAGTTTTAGAGTCTTAAAATATAAACATCTTTAGATTTAGAAAATGCATGCTTTATAATCTAAAATGTTCTATAATTTCAATAATGGGCTTATCTGAATCTTGAAACAAACATTAATTTCATCCAAGAAACACCCTGGAAATGTATCATTATAAAAGCGTGGAAGCCATGCATGTACTTTACTAAAGGCAAGTAGAAATCTATGATGGATGTTACGGAAATGCAACTGTGTCTGATTTCACAGAAGCATTTGACAAACTTATGAACTGCACTGTGCAAGATAAAGCGCGAACTTGTTTGTAGTTGCCTTTATCCATAGGATCCGAGGTGGTTCTATTGCTTCTTTAAGACGATCTGGATATGTCCATTTTTCAATAAAAGTATTAATAAAAATAAAACCTCTAAAGAGAGAGAGAGAGTAACATATCAAGTTTTCGAAAAAAAAATAAAACCTCTACGGAGACCGAAACTAATGCAGACAAAATTTAAAAAAATAACAGTTTTGGTTTAAACCGAATTTTGTTTAGGTAAAAGTCTTAAGACGAAAATTTTTAAGGACGAAAATCTTTTACGATGAAAATCCTTTAGGATTTTACACACAGACCAATTTGTAAAGTCTCATGCTTTTTGTCAATCAAACTATTGGACTGGTCAGTGAGTTTAAAATTAATTTTAAAATTAATTCTCGTTAATGAATCATTATGACATCGCATATACACTGGATTTGTTGGCTCTTCAATTATTAAAATTCCGGATGGAGCCGTTGGTGCAAACGAATATAAAATAAATCCCTACTGGGCTTGATTTGATCTTTCGAAATTTATTTGGTAACTTCCATGAATAGCAAAACATACTAGATTTACTGCAATCACTGAGGATATATTAACATTTTGAGGAGAAATATGCCTACCACCATTGTCTGTGTCATTATTATGCTTGAGGATGGCTGTTTGTGGTTGTGTTTTTTCCATGCGGCGAGTAATTGTGGGACGTACTCATCGAGGAGATCATTGGCTGATCTTTTTAGTTCGTCTACTTTATACCCCTGTAATTGTTGTCGCCAATGACACACAAATTGTGACAACTACAGGTGCCAGTGCTGTTATCGCTGATAACAATATATCCGTTCCAGCAATCTCTGTCTTTTCCTTTCAAGATTGTTTAACAAAGTATTAAATACGCAAGCAAAATGTCCGGCCAATCCACACTTAAGCTATTTCCCACCCCCCAATTTATAAAATCTCATTACAAAACAATGTAGTGAAGTCAGTTTACATAAATATTTTGTACATAATGTTTGAAATATTTTTGGTTACATAATGGCTGACTGTTATCATCCTTACGATGTTATGATTTGTATGAGTGTTGATATTAAATATACATGCACAAGAACAGATTATGTACACCATAATATGCACACATGTAGAATATAAATCCATCCATCCCCATAAGTAAAAAGCTCAAACCAACAGTCAGGCTGTCACTAGCTACAGTCGAATATAGACCATTTAGGGCCATCAGGTACAAGCATTATGACAAGTTATGTATACAGCCTATTTAGGTAGCATCAGCCGTACATTTACATGTGTTTACATATGGAATATCGTTACAGTTTGCCTCAGACCATGTCTCTAATAGAGACTTAAAAGTACTCAAATCTGAGTATATTCGTAAATGATTGGGGAGATAATTCCGTAAGTTTTGCTGCTGCATATCTGAAATATTATATCCAATACATCGATGTTCTAACGTTTAGGGTATCTATGGCGCTTTCAGACCTAAAAGACTAAGAGGATTTCTGTTTTTAAAAACTACTAGATCCTTTAATAATGATGGATATCTTATTTAAATTTAAAATACTTCATTTACCAAGGTCTTCATCCTTCGGATGTGGAAAGTTGTCATGCATGCATATTCCATGACTTCCGAGTAAGAATTTATTACCCCGGCGTCAGTAAATTAATACTAGAACAGTATTTAATCAATTATGTTAAAATAACTGAGGCAGAATTATCAACGTTAGTGCTGCCAGGACTTAACGCCGAAGAGCTACAAAATTAGTTATCTTATCGATGTAAAGTTACCAAAAATCATTGCGTCATGGCGAAAAATCAATGCACCAGCAGGTGTTCTCAAACATAACCATGATCTATTCGGTGAAGGTCGTAACATTTCCCCAGGATTTGTTAATATGACATCAACTATTGCAATCAATCTTGTGTGTGATGTAATTGATGGCAAATATTAAGCAAATCGTTAACAATTAAATTAAGCTCAGTAAGGATATATTCTTTATACATTTACACCTCAAGTACTTTCTGGATATTTGATTGTTCAAGAACCCATTAAAACGGATTATCTATGATGTCATAATCAGTTATTATCAAGAATACATTTGAAACTTACTGACCAGAGTGGACACTTGTCAATAAATCTCTACAAAACACTTAACGATTATTAATTATAAAAATATATTTGTTGAGTCGATGTTGGCGATTTACAAATTAATCAAAAGGATATTTATATAAAGTACCAAGCCATGAGGGCTTTCAGAAAAACAAAGCGTTACGTGCAAATGCCGTCAGAACAATATTTACACTGCCCCCAGTCGGGGCAAAATAATTTAGTGTTGATATAATTATTGATAAATACGGCACTGAATTTTTGTGTTGACACAGGAACAGATAAATTAACTGCAGCTAGAACATATTATTATGATAACAAGTGATAGTGCTCAGTCTGATTTATGTGCATTCCTGCATTGAATTTGATCGGCGCAAAATATATAATTCTTTAGATTCATGGGTTTATTATCTAAATTAAATGATTATCAAACAATTTCTTCTGATTTATTGGTACATTAGCCATAATTTTCAGATTATCAAACAATTTCATCAAGTTGATGGGATTGATGATGCTGAAAATAATACAAAAATCTCATAATTGTTTTACATACATAATAATAACTAATTGTATCATGACATTATTTTTTTTTTTGCTTTGTTTGTTCAGATTTCATGCAAATTGTACGAAAATAATAATTATTGGACTGGCTTCATAATTTGATGGTATAAATAGTACTCAAAATAATGAAAATCAGTCAGATTTTTAAATTTGATGTGTACTTCGAATTGATGATTGCCACATATCACCGACATAATCTAGCAAGTTTATTTATATCACGGCTGATAATGTTCGTTCATGAACAGTAATAGCTATTTTTTTTAATTCTTTTCCAGCAATAGATTGAATTCTGCACTGAAATTCATCGTTGATTTGTTCAATTTGTTAACTACCTGCTTGAATAGCAACAACTCACCAATCAAGGGTACCATCCTGTTTATTTGTATTTGCAAATACGTCTGATGTTTTCGCCAGCAATTCACCAAATGATTTTGATCTAATATTTGGCCAACTATGATATACTCGACATTGTACAAGCGCAATTTCTTTTACTGAAATAGCAGTTGGAAAATTAACGCTAACTTTAGTGGGGAGTTCCTGGTAGTCTTAGACTCTTTCCCCTTTTTTGGAGTCTTTTTTTCCTTGACCTGTTGCTTTATTTATTGTTGCATAGGTTCCAGCATGACCCATGATGATGCTTTTGAACAGCTGTAGTTGCAATGGCTATTAACACATTAAACCCTGGGGGGTTTTGCTGTTTTCGTATGAAATGCGAGTAGGAAACACATTTTGGGACTATTTCGGAATACATCGTAATACATCGATTTCCAATCAATAATCCGTTAGACAAACGGTTGCTAATGATACAGGAAATGTTTTTCATTGGTTAGTTTGCTGGCGCATGAGCAGACGGGCAAAAATCGGACTCCTTTTTTTTTTTTTTTTTTTTTGTTTAACGGACCCATAATTTTCGTATGTAGAAGACTCTTTATTCAAAATGTCCACCTTATCTTACTTTTTGCACAGGTTCACCTGGAATCGCATCACAATTAATACTTCCAGTTCAGTAGTTGTAGTTCCAGTCTATTTTTTAGAACATTTTACCTCTCTCCTTTTGGTGGTGATAGAATAGTTATATTGATGCATATTTGGTAGGGATTTAAAGGTAATTGTTTATTCTTGAGAATATGAGCAGAGAGAGTGGTTGTCTGTATGTATTTTGGCGACAGTGCACACTGTGTAAATTAGTCCTTAGTGATGATCCGGAAGTGAAATCAGTGTTCTGTGTACATGCTGCTTTGTTTACAGTGCAGCCACTCAACAAAATGCCGGTCAACCCTTGACAAGAATTTCACCGTGAAGTCATCTTTGGAGGTATTTTAGATTAACATATGACTTGTATTGATTGTCACACTGTGGAAAGGTCAGTGCTGAGAAATATATGTAGAGAACATATAGTAAAAATTAATTGTGGTGTATGGCCTGTACAGGCAGTATTGATGAAACTTTAATATGCTATAAAATTTTTATTATTAATGATAGACAACTGAAATTTTGACACCAGGTGTATATTCACTGTAAAAATTGGAAATTAAAAAAAATTTAAAAATTTTAATTAATTTTTTTAAAAATTAAATTTTTTTTTTTTTTAAAAAGTAATTTTTACCCTATAAATGTACAGAAATGGCATCTGACAGAGAGATAACTCATTAGTATTAGCAGCAATGTATTCCTACACCAAATTAAAGTTGCAATGGAGGCTTTTTTCAAAACTTGTCAGCCAAAATTTCTTTAAATTCTGTCCTAGCACATAATAGTGATTGTCGAATATGGACTGGAAACGTAACTTCCAATGGATTATATGGCCTATTATCATATAGGGACCCTGAGACAAACACATGGAAGAAAAAGCATGTCCACAGACTGGCATTAATGGTCAAGTTAAGAAGTCTGACTATTCCAAAGGAGCTTGATGCATCCCATTTATGCCATAATAGTTTGTGTGTGAATGCGGATCATCTAAATCTAGAACCGCATTCCATCAATAATAATAGGCAGTGCTGCAAAGGTTATGGGCATTGCATTGGCCATGGTGACTTTCCAGACTGCATGATGAAGTTGAAATTATAACAATGAATAATACAGGTATCATGATATATCCTGTACACCCACCCACATCCATGTTGAATTATGCCTGGCATTGAAAGATGGATGGATGGATGGATGGATGTAGTGAGTAAGGAGGAGAAAAGAGAGTGTAGTCTTTATTTTAGTATGTCATTCATGCTGGTATAAAAGTGCTGTTTTAGATTCATTCATTCATTCATTCTTTCCTTCCTTCTTTCCTTCCTTCCTTCTTGCATTCATTCATTCATTCATTCATTCATTATATTTTATGTTAGAATTTTGTTACAGATTTATTTACTTATTTATTTATTTATTTATTTATTTTGCTTTTTAATTTCTTTATTTGTGTCTTCATAGTCAGAAAAACTGTTTCAACCCCTCCATAGGTCTCATCAGGTGGTAGTAAGTAACACAACTGCACATAACATGCGTTGTGTTACCTACGGATTTCCCCCACTACAGTTTTCCCTTCTGTACCATGTGTTCTTTTTTGTGTCTTTTAACAACATTCATGTTGCACATGGAATTAAATCAATCTTTTCTCTCTGCAGTGTCCCTTGGCTAAACCTGTGCATAGGAGTGATCATCCTTTTTGTCCAGAAGTCCTTTGCAGTAGTCAGACTTTCTACTGCCTTGCCGAGTCCTGTACCTCAGATGAGCCTGGATCATTTTTCCTCGTCTTGCTAGGAGACGTCGCCTAGTTTGTGGACTCTTTTGATACAACTGATGGTAAGTGCATCGTTTATCCATTGTATCCAGTAATCGCAAAGTCCTTGATGACAGTTGACCTTTCAAGTGTGTCACCTTGGCTTTCAGTGATGATCCCAAGCTATTATTGAGTCTGTGAATTGTTGAATGCACTCTTGCCTCAAAGTTTCTGGAATAGTTCACATTTTTGGGTAAGGAAACACTGATTGCTCTGTTCATAGCCTCACATTTCTGTGTGTTTGTATTCAGTCGCAGTCTTTGTACAGCATCACAGGAGAGTTTCATTTTGAGAACTTCTAACAGGATTGTCTTATCATTTTCTGTCATGTTAAGATGAGTCACTTTATGAGAGCCTAGGTATGCTGATCGCATCCACCAGTTGTTAGTACTTCCTCCCCCACAAACCTTGGAATAACGCCGGCATTTTGAGCAGTCCCCTGAATAACAGCGCAGAGTGGCATCCAGTACTTGTGGAAGTTGACCTTTAATTTTTATAACATCACCTCTGTTATCCTCCATCAGTTGTTTGAAGATCAAACTGCACCGAGCTTTGATGTCTTGACTGATAATTTTCTGTTTGAGCCTTTTCCCTTCTCTTGTTGTTATTCCTGGAAACATTTCGGCACTAAATACTGCAGAGTTGCACCGTTTGAACTGTGAACGACCTAGATGGATGGGGTCTGACAGTCTTTCTACTTTCCACATTGGATGCAGAATGTTGTAAGCAGCTTGGAAGCCAGCAGCACCCTGTGCATCTCCATCTGTAGTTACATGTTTAATGAGAATCTCTTGCAGCACAAATTTGTTTCCAATTTCTTTTGCCATCTCATACTCGGAATGTGGTGCAACTGGTGACAGATTTGATGTGCAGTCAACATGGCCTCCTGGACATTGCACATAAAAACCTTTCCCCTTCAGCCATGCTCCAGTCCAGCAGAGCTTATTTTCTACTGCACAACCCACAATGTACTGCTTCTCTGTTACAGTTTCACAAGCAATTCCAACAGCTTGTTATGAACTTTGGCCAGGTTTCTTTTCATGTCCAAAGCTAAAGGCATTATATCTGGCATCAAAAGCAACATTTATTTGTTCAGGATGCTGAACACCACGCATGACATTAACCTGTCTGACTAGTTTAAGTTTGTTTGTCATGTCAATTTCATTGAGCTCAATGGTTGCTTTGCCTACAATGTTGGATGCTCTTTGCATAGATGATGTGCTAGGTGGTGGAATGTCAGTGGCTGCAAGCAAGTATCTGGCTCTGGTGTTGCCCATAGGGGTATCTTGTAGTCCAGCTTGAAACATCAGATTAACAACAGCAGGATTTGGCCCAGGTTTATCTGTTTTTATCTCCTCATATAACTTGTACTCTGGTGACTTAAAACTGCAGTTTTTACACATCATAGTCTGCTTCCAAGCAAGTCCCCATTTTCTTTCATCAGCAATTTGGAACTCTGGCCTGTCACACATATTGAATTGATGACCATGGCGATGAATGATATCATTCCACATTTCAACATTTTTTTTCATGCATATGATTTGTGTTCCATCATGCTCATTTAATTCTATCTTTTTCAGATCCAGTTTTGATTTGGATAATGGTTGTAGAGTTTTTGCAGACCCCGGTTTGGCATTAGAGTCTGGAACCTGAGCAGATGAAAGAGACCCATTTGTCGGCTTTGTCACTGCTATCAGTGAGAACTTGTCTGCTTCCATTCTTCTGGTCACTGGGACTGATGCAGCACTGGAAATTGGTAGAGTATCATCCGTCAGATATCTGACTCCTTTGTTATGTGGAATATTTGCGGGTTTAAAAAAACTTTTCTGCCTCTTCTTGTACCCCTTCATGGTTTCCGTTACAATAACTGCATGTAAATGACAAGAATTATCCTCTTTCCCTCAGTTTTATAACTAGGAAAAGGCAAGCTTGCTAGGTTTTAAAGTTCTGCACCAACTCTTCAATCTGATTGGAAGCCTAACATAAGGGTTCCTCCCCTTCATGACTGTATATATTGTCATATAGATGTTAAATACCCCTAGCTACCTTTGTTTTGATGATTTCAGATTTCAGGGTGTTACATTTGATTGACAGACCCTCGTTTTATTGCATCACAACTGATAAGGAAAACCCTTGATGTTTATAATAAAGGAATGGAGAGACTTTGACACAGAACAAACTTTGTCAACTTTTGGCTTCAAATTTTTATTAAAATTTAAATTAAATTCAAATTTTCTTATAAAAATATGTATCATTTTTTAAAATTACATTTTCTAAGAAAGTTTCACAGTGAAGCTTAATTTCTAGTAATTTGCAGATTGTTGTTAGAACTAAAAACTAATTACAGTTTATTTGAAGTGATTATCTTGATTAATAAACTCACAATTAAACTTTTAAGTTTTGAGCATTTTTGCCATGCGGCCATTTGGAATGGGCTGGTTTTTGTGTTACAGTGGTGTCAGCTAAAAGCCTGTAACTGTTCTATTCATTGATGAAATTCCTTCAAACTTTGCAGAAGTATTTCAGACATATTGATTTGATCACGGATGGAAGTTTTGTCCATTGAGGTGAAATTGTCTAACCCTGTCAGGAATCGCATCACAATTATGTAGTTCCAGTCTATTTTTAGAACATTTTTTCCTCTCTCCTTTTGGTGGTGATAGAAGAGTTATATTGATGCATATTTGGTAGGGATTTAAAGGTAATTGTTTATTCTTGAGAATATGAGCAGAGAGAGTGGTTGTCTGTATGTATTTTGGCGACAGTGCACACTGTAATTAGTCCTTAGTGATGATCCGGAAGTGAAATCAGTGTTCTGTGTACATGCTGCTTTGTTTATAGTGCAGCCACTCAACAAAATGCCGGTCAACCCTTGACAAGAATTTCACCGTGAAGTCATCTTTGGAGGTATTTTAGATTAACATATGACTTGTATTGATTGTCACACTGTGGAAACGTCAGTGCTGAGAAATATATGTAGAGAACATATAGTAAAATTAATTGTGGTGTATGGCCACCTGTCTGTGTGCGTCTCAGACCGGTCTTCCGTAGATCTGAGGTCATAGAGTCTAAAATCTGGACACAAATTCGGAATCCGACCATGGGCGATTTTTGGATGAAAAAAGAACGGGTCCAAAAACTTCGGTTTTTCCCATTGTATTTTGTAATGCAATTAAAATGTCCAGATTACTTGCTATCATTGTAAAGCTACATCTGTCTACTTTTGATTACCTGTACATGTATTTGATTTAAAACTTTGTTAAAATGTTGAAGCTGAGTTTAGTTAATGATAATTTGCTGGAACCACCACTAGAAATTTGATCTTTCTTTAATGTTATTTTTGTTGAGCATTTACTTTCAAGATTTGATTGTAATTGTTTTACCTAACAAGAACTCAGTGATACATTAAAGTGACTATATGACATTATATAAAAAGCGATTTAAGTACATGTCTAATAATGGGATATCAACGACTCTTTTTCGTGTACCAACACCCGCAAGTAACATCGATTTATCACCGAGTATGATAGCAATTGTTCAGTAGTTATAAATAGTAGCAGGATTTCTGTTTACATATGCTCGAAAATATATATCAACGACAGATTGTTTAGTTGAATCAAGGTGTTCTAGCGAAAATTAATAAATCGGATACAGGTTTGTAAAATCTAATCGATATTTGCAATCCACTATCTACATTTTGATCACGTAACATAAGTGTCATCGAACGATCACATGCACGTGCCACACGATTTTGATCGACTTTCAATAGTATATCTTCAGCTGTTCTTGATGTCCGTTTATTCCTAAGGAAACCTCTGAAACTCCATGGTTGTCAAATATCATTATGCGTTTTTTCTCTGGGTTTACTCGTGCAGCATCTTTAAAAACAACAAATATATGCGGTGTTGCAGAAACACATTGCTGTGATGCAATATATATATATATATATATATATATATATATATATATATATATATATATATATATATATATATATATATATATATACCATGTGCATAAACAATTAAACGTACTTTGAACACTAGCCATCTGTGATTACAGTTAGATATGATAATGCTGACTTACCGCCTTCATCCATAAAAGCAAGTAATTATTGTTCTTCAGCTATCATTGCAGCAATTACAGGTGAACATTTCGCGAGTATTACTTTTCCAGCATCACCCCCTGTAGCTCGCCAGATTGCATCATCATCAGTAGCTTTTCTTGCAAGTGCAACTGTATGTCTGGCCCCAACATGACTTTTCTAACATTTTTGCAAAATATAATGATGTGGGACAGTGGAATTGCACAAGAAAATATTTTATTATTATTTTTCGGCATTGATCAAAGTGATGCAAATGCTAAATTGAAATCTGTATTAATGGTAATGAACATGTTTTCCACATTAGCAATTGCGCTTCTATCAAAGAGTTTTGGTCGTCCTGTTGTGTATGTTATAATCAGCATTATCAACAAAATCTTGATAAAACACCATTGATGGACCAGCTGATCTTGTATAACTATCTGAATATCTTGCTAAACCTGTTATAGTTGTTGCGACATCGATGTCTTTCTGAACGGATTCAATATTTCTTCCGTCGATGATGTATGTAATACTGTCAAACAACGCCATAATGCCATTGAGAACAAAACTAACACTATCATCAACACTGTATTATGTAGCATCAATTTTTAAAATGTTACCTTCTACTTCAGCCGGTGAGAAATATCTACTTGTATTCTAAATTTGTTGTTCAATTCAACAACGTTGTTTTGGCTAGTGTGCATCATAAGAATAATATTGATAATCACGCACAGACTCATCCTTGAGAATTGATGCATTCATGTCAAACGCCTGATCGGATATACGTTTAAACATTTTATTATAATTGTTATCGTCTAACACGAAGACCACTTCCTACTATAAATTTGCACTTACATTTTGTTTAGCTTCAACAGCCAAATCTTCTAGTTTTTTATTTGAGGTTTGATTTATTACTTTCTCTGATAGTGGTACATTGGCCGTATCTGCTAGTGTTTGATTTGCGGCTTGATCTCGTACTTTACTAATAATTGCAGGCATAACTTCCGTGCTTGATAATTTTTACTGGTTGAGGTTTTCATCATGCTAATTAAGCTATTTGTTCATTGATTGATGATAAAAGTTTAACAAATACGAGATTCTTAAAACGTCAAGGACCTTGATGAGGAACAAAATCAATATATTTCATTCCTAATTGTTTTGCAATATGTATTGCTTTCAGAGCTTTATTTGAAGAAAAAAAAACCTGACCAACATCACCGAGTCCCTCACCATAGATCTATTTAATAGTTGGTAATCATGATTTTATCATCCTGACCATGATCGGTCCGCGTTGAGAATTATGTACGATCATCTATTTTATTGTCACTGAGTTTAATTACTTTCAATCACTGTGACAATCATCAATAATTTCATCGATGAGACACCAAAAAACATTAATATCCATGACAGCACCTGTTAATAATTGTTGTCAAATCTCAGCTGCTTCATTAGTATTTTCAGATACATGTATATATATATATATATATATATATATATATATATATATATATATATATATATATATGAAATGTTGATTATACTCCTTTAACTTCATGGTTTGTACTGTTTATCATTGTTCACCTTTTCTTTCAACTTCTTCTGAAACTAAATGTAGGCATTCATATTTAAACATATCACCACGTTTTTATTGTTACAATACTAAAAAAGCTATTTGATATAACTTGAAGCAAATTCAATAATATCGCGCATAATATGATGTCGAGACTGTGTCAACAATCCAAGCAAAGTAATTAAAAATCTAAGTTATCTCAAACATACATTGCATTAAAATAAAAAAAATCGCAGATCTGTCAAGAGAGTAGTAAACTCAGTAGAAATGAATACAGGACAATTTTTAATTGTGATACTCTTTTAAAGACTAGGCAGGACTTGGTCACCAGGACAGCGAATCATTTAATTCCCTGTACACTGAAATAAAGTATACCCAAATCCAATCCAGTGTTCACAGCAAATTTCCAACGTATACAGGATATAATTAAACAAGAAGTAAATTCAAAAGGAATGCCAAATTATGGACTTTAATGATAAATCCTTTGCAAATAACCGTATATTCTTGTTGACAAGTCGATTCGACTATAAGGCGACCCACCCCCAAGGCAAATTTCTCTTTGACTCTCCTATAAGTCGAAGCGAGTTTTTGCAAGACAAATCAGTCTGCATTGGAACTGATGTCGTCAGTGAGTTAACGGTACGCTTCGTGAAAAATAAAAATAAAAGTCAAACTGTAAAGATGGATAAACAGAGACAAGACAAATAAAGAGAGAACCAATGTGGAACATATAGATTTGTATTATCGAGTTCAATGTGTACGTTTCATCGCTCTTCATATAAAGAATTATATAATGCTTAATATTAAACTTAATCCTCTGCTATAAGAACTCCATGAATGAAATAATATGTCATATATTGGGATAAAAATGGTAATCCAGAATGATGTGATTCACAATATCACATAATATATCAATTCTAAAAGTATTATTCACAATATCACATATTATATCAATTCTAAAAGTATTATAAGGAACAAAAATCCACAGCTTTTTGATTCACGGTATCAACAATATTACATTTCCAATCTGTTCTCCCATCATCATCCTCTGATCCACTCCTCATACCACAATATGTCAGGGATTCGGAACTATCCAAGAGTGCGACAAAACTGTTGGGCTTCAGACTACAACAGTGGAATCTCCTGGCAGGTGATGTTACGGTTTCCACGTTAATTGATTGCCTAAATTCTTTTTCATGGAAGGTAATCTTGTAACCAGCAACACCATGGATGATGTGATAGCAGCCGTCAACATCGTTCATGATCCAGATGCATGGAGACTATTCAATGATTCATCAACGACGAGTCATACATCAATTTTACCATCTCTTCTAGTCGATCATGTACCGGTAGTCAATATGAAGGAAACCTATGCAAACATTGAACAACTTTTGCGGTGTATAGACTATGACAAACATCAGTGGTGACTTTGTGCCAATGTGAAGGTTCATACTCTCCGTTGTTAGTTAAGGACGGGACTATGATTGGCACTGTTAAGCGAAATGCACAAAATCAGATGGCTTCTTGTAATAGAAACACATTTCTGAGGCAGAAATTGACTTCATCTACTCATGCTAATATTTTATGACTGTGTTTACAACAATCACTGCGTTGATTCTATAGAATATATGCTAAAGTCACATCTTTATTACGGTATTGAGTAAACAAACACTGACTGCTGATAAACAAAACTTAGTAGCCCATCAGACTAATAACATTATGATAGTTACTAGTCCAACGGGAAATCTACTAGCCTCAGGCTAGCGGACTACCGCTAATTTCGAGCCCTGTATATATATATATATATATATATATATATATATATATATATATATATATATATATATATATATATATATATATATATATATATATATATATATATATATACATATATATATATACATACATATGTATATATATGTATATACATACATACATATATATATATATATATATATATATATATATATATATATGCATGTATGTATGTATGTGTGTGTGTGTGTGTGTGTGTGTGTGTGTGTGTGACAGATGACAGATTGCTTGAGCATGATTTAATTATAAATTACAAGCAATCTCTTCAGCTAACAAACTGCAAATAACATAGAGGATATTTGCTTGTAATGACTGAATAAAGAGATAATTCACTCAGTTTTTAAAAAGCACTGTCACAAGCAGTGAAGCATACATGCTTCACAGTTAAATGGTTTTCATCTATTGTATATATTCTTATGTACATCTTCTGACATCCTTTCTGATCATATGTTTTATCACAAATTCTTAACTTAAATGTTTGTTTCCCCTGAATGTATCCTCATGTGGAACTTTAGTTTACCATTTCTACTAAAACCTGCACCACATACTTCACGTGGCTTATTTTCTCCCGTATGAATCTTCTGATGCACCTTCAGCTGACCACTGACAAAACATTTGATTACATACTTCACACTTGAATGGTTTTTCGCCAGTATGAGTCATCATGTGTGTCTTAAAATTTCCACTGTTGGTACCAAAACCCACACTCGTCAAGTACATAATAGCTTTCGAATTTAGCGCTTGAGATTGACCTGAGTTATTTATCTGAGAGAGACGGAATAGCCATTAACCATAATATATTTGTATGGAGAGCGCGGTTCTTAGTCAGAGCCATTTATTTTGCGAATCGTTATGTACATACATGCTAAGAAAATGTTTAAATGATCTTAATGGGATTTTCAATACTGCACGCCTCTCGTTGCTTGTCATAAAGACATCGATGGATATTGCGGATATCAGGTTTAGTCGTTTACTTGGTTTGAAGGTTTCAATTAATTAATCAGATCATCAACTTTACTATCTTTATTTTCAAATGGATCAAACATTATGTTTAGGACATCCACAGACAAATATAAATAATTCATCGCCTCTGCACACGAGTGTATATTGTTTGTTAACAATGTAAATTAAGTTCCTAAAACACGATACTAATTTTGATAGACCACTTCTGCTTATTCTTGTTACGAGTTTAAAGCCATATCTCAGTGAAATTTAGGTTGTAAATACTTGTTGTGCAGTATGATGCAATGCCTTATGGCGAAATGCTGCACAATTCTGACAACGTAAAGTTAATGGAGCAAACAAATATAATATAATAAATGGAAATGATTCACGAATAAAGTCGTAATATTGCACTGTCACGACTGGTAATACCACGAGCAACTAAACAAAATAGTTCCACGTCAAATAATATATATACTAGGGGAAATTCAAAATTTAAATTCCAATTTATTTCAATCTCAATCTCAATCCCGAGACGATAGCCACCAATTCTATGTTACGTGCTTAGGCTCGAATAAGCAGCAACACAGAAAGAGTGAAAACTAACAAGCTTGTAAAACTTTAACAATGATTTTATTAAGTACAATTATTTTCATAAAATAAATAAACTTACGGTTTTAGAGAATCAAATCCAACAAGTATAGAATTCACAAAATAATCCACTAATGGAATTTCAAGTCCTGATAAATAAATGTTCTAATAGTTCCAGGTTCGAATCTTGTCGATGTAATCCAAAATGGCTGACAATGTCACGTGGTATAGTTCTTGTTTTTAATCATCCATATGAATATCATAAACATATGTCCTTTTCCAGATAATGAGAATAATTCTTCTTTTCCAACGAATTGACACAAGTTCAGAATAATATTAACACTCAAACATAAATACACAACCAATAACTTACAGCCCAATAATTCTACTACTGTTAGCTTCTAAAACACAGCTATATATATTGTAATTCCCTCGTAAACAAGAGGAATCATGTGATTTTCTAGAAATTGATAGAGGTTCATGGAAGGTCACTGCCTTCACTAAAAATCACATACTCTAGATATTTCCTACCCCTAAGAACTAAAAATAAAAGTTATCCTTGAAATCAACCAATGAAATTGAAGACCTGTTGACAATGTCCAAAGCAAGGTCAGGAACTAGACCACTGTAAGCCAAGGTCAAAACTTGTTTACAATCAAAGTGGTTAAGCTAAACTTTCTAGAACAATTTCCCAATTAATGGATATTAAACCCTAAATGATAAATTTGGATTTAACAATTAAAAAATAAATAATTTAAATCCAATAGCCGTAACACATTAAGAAAAGTAGAATTTCTGTTAATTTCTATTTGCGTTGGTTAAATCTTCCATTTAAATTATCCACGGATTCATTACTACAGCAATAGAAATATGTTCTGAAATTTTACAATATTTTTAGAACAGCGACTTTTTACCAGTTTCGATTGTATGTATAATCTTTCGAATTGTGTATCGTGTCAAATCAGTGGCTATGTGCATATATATATATATGCAAATATATGTTTATTTTCGTTTGCCCATTTCTTACGATGATTCTTATTAATATAAATAAGACAGATCGGTCTAACAAACGTAAGAGCGTAACATCATTAAGTAAACTTAGTATGCACGCAGAACACGAAGAAGCATTCTACACCTGGTACCAAATGCACTTTTCATACTCTTCAGACTTTCAAGAAGAAATGTTGAACTATTGGCTGATACATGTATTTTACAACGTTGTAGTGAAAACTCTACGGATCATGGAGCTCTTAATTTCTTTTGTCAGTACACTTTTCTCAGTGTTTCCAAATCTGAATAAATTATATTTTAACCTAAAGTATCTTTAAAGATGAACTCACGATGAAGTTCTTGGCATGTATTTAATTTTAGCGTAGAGTGCCAAAGATCTGATTTCCGGACCATCAACAATGCTTTATTGTTTACTCTGCACTGTCACCACATACACTACACTAACGTGTTCATATTCTTAAAGACAAGCAGCTTAAGCTTAATCGTTTTTGTCTCCACTATTAAATTGAAATTTTAGCAAACACTACGATTTTACTGATATGCTTTACACGTTAATCTTTTTTACTTTCTTCCCCAGTACATGTATACATCCTCAAAACTTCATTGATATAGGTTATTTCGCCCCTGTTCAAACGGAATGTCTTGTCCTATTATATCAACCGCTTTGGTCAGAATTACATCTATGGGATGTTTTAGCCTATAAAGCTAAATATAGAAAGTACTGAAAAAGCGCATGTAAATTCTGTACTATCAGTAAAGAACATTTCTGACTTAATGTGCAATACAATCAAGCCCTCCCCAAACCGTACAACTCGCACATGAAATCAAACACAGTCGATTCCTTAATTTAACGTCAAATGTACACTTTGTACAGGTTCAGATTGCAAAGCAAATATAAATCATGATTATGGAATTAACTAGAGACCACTTTATATACAAGGTTGGTGACATTTCACAGTATAGTTACTTACGGTCTGTATGAATATGTTTGTAGTTTTGTAACTTATATTTGTCTAATTTATTGCCGACAGAAAGTTTTGTGCAAATGTTTTGTACTATCAGTTAGTGTATGAATGTGTTTGTGAGATAGCATGTGTAATTTATCTAACGAGTTTGCACATTTAAACAAAGAGATATGTATTGCGTATTATTTTCTAATTCAAATATGTAACGTATGTAATTTGGTACTTTGATAAGCTCATATCCATATATGCCTTGTGTTTGGAATATTAATAAATTTAATACATGTAAATATATGTCATATTGGCTTTTTAATGACTTATTCAACTCATTTGGTTAAGTAAATATTTTCAATATTTATTTTTCTTATCAGCTTCATCATAAGACTATCTTATGTATGAAACTGGCTGCAAAATGGATTTGATTATTCCATGTACATGTACTAATGTCAAATGGTTATGTTAGATAATTGAGATTATGCTAATTAAAATCTATGCTCCACTGAATACAATGGCTTTATCTATTTATCTCAGTGTTCCATATTTATTGTAGTTGATATTTAAGAAATAAAAATATATAGTTTATTTACTATATTTGTTAAAGTTCATTTCATTTTACTATAAAATACAAATAATTTCTTCTAACTGCAAAACATCTGTTGAAAATTTTCTCATATTTTATGACAAAGTAAGATAATCGATCCTTTTAGATGAAGATGAATATATGAGTGGATTATCTGAATTTGTCAGAATTTGCTTGTTCATATATAACAAATCTATTACATGTATATGCATTACACTCATACATTGTGAGAATTTGTGTTGAAGGTTATATGTATCAAGGATACTAAAGATTTCATGCATTTCTTCTGATATAAATTGTGAAAAGTAAATGATCTATCTTAAAAGATTTGTATCATGTATGCTGCAAACTGATTTTTTATGTTTGGACATGTATGTCAATGGATCACTAATTAGCAAAGTAACGTAGTCAAGACTGGAGTGAAGTCCATTAATTCATTTGTGTAATTAAGTTGTGAATATGCTGCAAACTGATTTTTTAATGTTTGGACATGTATGTCAACGGATCACTAATTAGCAAAGTAACGTAGTCAAGACTGGAGTGAAGTCCATTAATTCATTAAGTTGTGAATTCTTTTCCACTGAGCAATGATGGTGTTAGCATTAGAATCACGTGTCAACGGACAGTTCAGCCTACTGAGGCACAGTTATGATTATCTACTAGGTTTAATATTGTTATGTTCCTGAAGAACCCAAGCAGCAGCTAACAAGACACTAATTTATGCTGATAGTGTGTATCTTAGTATCAGGTGGAGAACTGACAATAGCTTAGTTCTTTTGAGTTACAATAGATGATGAAAAAGGATGGGAATATTGTCAATCCCAGAAGGGAAAACCAGAAACATAATTAGGTTGGATATATTTTATTTTGATGAAACAAATAGCCCCATACCTGTATTACAAACTGGGAAAAAGTAGAGTCCGCAACCAAGATGGTTGATAACCCAAAACAGATAGAAGAGAGAGAGAGAGAGAGAGAGAGAGAGAGAGAGAGAGAGAGAGAGAGAGAGAAAATATAGCAACACCGACCTATCGCCAACAGTACTTTGGAAAAGACTTGTAGCTACCTGGTAATACTGACATGCCAGCAATTTAGGTTTGATCAGTCACACGATTATAGGATGAAATATGTTCTATTGGTATAACAAAATTGCTAAATGAGTTTTTAATACATTTTGTAATTCTATTTCTAAAACGAAGTGAATCATTTGAACGTCCTGTTCAATTTCATTTTGCTTATGTAACTGATCAAATGGATATGTTTTACAAATGGGGCCTCGTGCTGTTCTGCCTTACATCTCTGTTATTCCATCTATTAATTTTATATATTAGTTCAGTTCTCTCAATCTGGGCAATAACACTGTGGTTGATAATCTCCTAGACAACGATCACCTGAAACCATAAAGAATAGGTATTACACATCTACCACCTCATGATAAACTGCAATCTCTTTAACTCCGTAACCATAAGGACTGGGGATAACACGTTTCCACCTCATGACAAACTACAATCTCTTTAACTTTGAAACCATAAGGAATAGGGATTACACCTTTCCCACCTCATGACAAACTACAATCTCTTTAACTTTGAAACCATAAGGAATTGGGATTACACATTTCCCACCTCATGACAAACTGCAATCTCTTTAACTCCGTAACCATAAGGACTGGGGATAACACGTTTCCCACCTCATGACAAACTGCAATCTCTTTAACTTTGAAACCATAAGGAATTGGGATTACACATTTCCCACCTCATGACAAACTGCAATCTCTTTAACTCCGTAACCATAAGGAATGGGGATTACATGTTTCCCAACTCATGATAAACTGCAATCTCTTTAACTCAGTAACCATAAGGAATGGGAATTACACGTTTCCCAACTCATGACAAACTGCAATGTCTTTAACTCCATAACCATAAGGAATGGGGATTACACGTTTCCACCTCATGACAAACTACAATCTCTTTAACTTTGAAACCATAAGGAATAGGGATTACACCTTTCCCACCTCATGACAAACTACAATCTCTTTAACTTTGAAACCATAAGCCTAAGGAATTGGGATTACACATTTCCCACCTCATGACAAACTGCAATCTCAACTCCGTAACCATAAGGACTGGGGATAACACGTTTCCCACCTCATGACAAACTGCAATCTCTTTAACTTTGAAACCATAAGGAATTGGGATTACACATTTCCCACCTCATGACAAACTGCAATCTCTTTAACTCCGTAACCATAAGGAATGGGGATTACATGTTTCCCAACTCATGATAAACTGCAATCTCTTTAACTCAGTAACCATAAGGAATGGGGATTACACGTTTCCCAACTCATGACAAACTGCAATGTCTTTAACTCCATAACCATAAGGAATGGGGATTACACGTTTCCCAACTCATGACAAACTGCAATGTCTTTAACTCCATAACCATAAGGAAGGGGGATTACACGTTTCCCAACTCATGACAAACTGCAATCTCTTTAACTCCGTAACCATAAGGAATGGGATTACACGTTTCCCAACTCATGAAAAACTGCAATCTCTTTAACTCTGAAATCAGAACTAACAGTACTATACTTCAAGGTAATATATAGTAAATAATTACTAAACCATTGGGACTATTACATATGAATATAATAAAATTTTCTATTCTCACAGGACTGATACTTCAGTGTAGAATAATAAGAAAATGTACTTAAAATAATGTTCAAACAACTTATTTCATATGCCAATTTCATACCTCTCATGTTTAATTTCTAATGAAGTGCCGTTTGTTCAGTCTGGAACTAGCTTATGTGTGAGTAAACGTGAGCAGAACTAACCCGTCTCTACACCAACTTTTGTCATCTGTACCTAAAACCACGGTTTAGTTTCTCTTGTTTGTTCTTTCTTGGTGGAGTGAGAGGGGGTTTGGGTGACTCAACACCTGAACTATAATGTTCAGAGATTGTTGTCCTGTTGTGGGCTTAATGACATTTTCAGCACA
The DNA here is from genome assembly GCA_030141615.1 of Unio pictorum. Taxonomy (NCBI): domain Eukaryota; kingdom Metazoa; phylum Mollusca; class Bivalvia; order Unionida; family Unionidae; genus Unio; species Unio pictorum. Next base: position 7,396,188 of record JARLTB010000123.1, read on the forward strand.
AAATAGGATATAAACGGCATTCCGTATAACTGGTGGACGAAAACCACTGGAAGAAACACCAACCCATGTTTAGTTCTTGGCAAACGTTTTCACATACCATCACAGACCAGGTCTGAGACTCGAACCCACATGGACAAAGGTAAGATGGCAGTGATCAATAAATTCAATTGCTTTTGTCCACTTGAGCACCTATCACCTGCCCCGAGTTTAATATTCAGATGTCTGTCCTACAACTACGAACAGTTGCATGTATAATTAAGATCCCCCATGTGGTCTATAAAAAATTTAAAACAAACATAAGGCAGTAATGGTGTGTTTACATTTAATTTGTAAAATATTAAGATGGTTACATATACATGTATACTTCTACTAAATTTTGGATTACAGATTTAACACATAAATGTTTTTTCTTCAGTATGTATCATCATATGCACTTTAAGCTGTCCCCTGTTTGTTTGTTTGATTAGGATTTTTAACATAGCTTTAACAATTTTTCAGTCATATCGCTACGATGTCTGCAGTGAGGCAGTTTATAGTTATGTCTAGAACTGAAACATCATGCCGCAGACATGTAGCATGATGTCTCACCCAGTCACATTATCCTGACACCAGGCCGACCAGTCCTAACACTAACCTCTTAATGCTGAGCGTCAAGCGAGGCAGCTGTTAGTACCATTTTTGTAAGTCTTTGGTATGACTCGGCCGAAGATCAAAATGACGACCTCCCGCTTCCGGGGCGGACGCTCTAACCACTAGGCCACCGGAGCGGTTAAGCTGTCCCCTGTAATGAAACATTTAAAATATGTACTTCACACATAAAATAAATAAATAATTCTAGCCTGCATCCTCATGTGCACCTTTGGACATACATTCCAACTAATTGTTTTATCACTGATTCCATACATAAATGATTTTTCCCCTGTATGTATTACGATGTGCACTTTTACATTTCTACTTTTAATAAAACCGTTGCCACCTTTCTGCTTTTAATAAAACCATTGCCACCTTCAGCTGTCTACTTTGGCAAAACATATTTCAAACTTAAATGGTTTTTCTCAATTATGATTAATTTTTCACACTTGAATGTTTTTTTCTCCAGTGTGCATCCTCATGATGTGGTGCTTTAGATATCCCTTCTGACTAAATGTTTTATCACATATTCCACACTTAAATGGCTTTTCTTCTGCATGTATCATCATATGGACCTTTAGGTTTCCACCGCTAATAAACAAGGCGCCACACACTTCACACTTAAACGTTTTTTCTCCGGAATGACTTGGTAGGTGCGTCTTCAGCTGTCCACTGCTAGAAAACCTTTTATCACATATATCACACTTCAGAGGTTTTCCTCCTGCGTGTATCATCATGTGCTGTTTCAGATTTCCAATCTGACTAAATATTCTATCACATATTTCACACTGAAATTGTTTTTCACCTCTGTGTATCCTCTTATGCACCTTTAGATTTCGATTCCTACTAAACTCCGCGCCACACACTTCACACTTGCATGGTTTTACTCCACTGTGAATTCTCATGTGCGATGTGAGACTTTCGCAATGACTAAATATTTCGTCACAAACTTCACATTTAAATGTTTTTTCTCTCGTATGTACCCTCATGTGGTCTTTAAGGTTATCACCCCTACTAAACGTTTCATCACATACTTCACATTTAAATGGTTTTTCGCCAGTATGTATTCTCATGTGTCGCTCTAGACTCCCCCTTTGACTAAACAGTTTTTCACATACTTCACATTTATATAGTTTTACTCCAGTATGAATCCTCATGTGCACCATGAGATTGCCACTCTTACTAAAGTCTGCATTACATACCATACATCTGTACGGTTTTTTTCCAATATCAATCACCGAATGGTCCATCGACGGTCCACTTTCACGAAACATTTCATTACACATTCAAAATTTAAATGGTTTTCCTTCAGAATGGCTCATCATGTTCATCTTCAAATGTCGATTGCGACAAAAGATTGTATCGCATATTTCACACCTGAATGACTGATGTTTCTCACGTCTCCAACAGATTTGCATACCTTACTTTGCCTATCTCAGTACGGTTGTCTCTATTGGGCTCTAACTTGGAATAGGCCACTTCTCGAGAAATTTTGCTTAGCAGCATGGAATTCAAAATTGTTGCACTCTTTCTCGAGAAAGTATGTATGTATGTATGTATGTATGTATGTATGTATGTATGTATGTATGTATGTATGTATGTATGTATGTATGTATGTATGTATGTATGTATGTATGTATGTATGTATGTACACATTGGATTACGTGTTATTTTGTGTCAAAAATGTATTTTTTTTAATCAAGAGAAAACGATCGTATTTTAATTAATAAAAGTAATATTCATAAAGTGTACAAAAATATCCCACATTTCGACTCGGCATGCTTATGAAAATGTGATTCCTAAATGTCAACATGAAAACCCACTCCATGGATTTATTTCACCTGTACCAAGAAAATCCTATTTACTATGGATATTTCAGAATCATACAAATAAATATATAATATAACAGATGAAAATATATACTTTAAAAAATTCAGCAGCTTAATCAAAATGTCCAATTCTGCAAGAAATTGTCCCACACGTACAAAATCGTATGCTATCCAACATGTGAACTTTTCAGCTAAAACGAAATTCTCAAGAAATTCCCCAGCGTATACTCTGTTTCTTAATTCTTTAGTAAATTTCCCCAGGAACAAGACGGTGTAAACACATTACATCCTATTCATTGCTGTTTCTCTTCCACACATAAGCTTTTTTTTAAAAACATTAGAATGTTTAACTTTACTAAAATTGTTGACAAAATCGGTTTAGTTAGCCTAATATCTCTTGCCATTTATTTGCATTGTTACCTTAAATTTTGTAAAAATAGATATAAACCTGACTTAATTACTCAACTGAACCGCTGACAGACAGTCCAAAGTAATATATTTCATTTCTATAGCCCCAAGGATAAACATACATCTTTCAAAAAATAGTAGACCGGCATATCTCGAGTATCACGTTGTATTTTTATGTATGTCTCTGGAAAATATCTGAGCTGGATGATTGTTTATCGAGCAATACGTCGTCGTATAATATTTAATTATAAATTAATCTATCGAGATCATCGACGCTCGGCGCATCATCAATATCGGTAATACAATTAATAATATCATCACCTTCTTCATTTAATAAGTTTGCGTTTTCATTAAAATCTCTAAGCACATCGTAGCATCGCTGATAATCAACTGACGGATCTACTAAATACAACTTATCCCACTTGAGCCTTTTCAATTAAGTAGCAAATGCGTCTTTCCACTTGCAAATGGACCTATAATAATTGCTCTGGTAGAATTAGCGCTCGATGATGTTTGATTGGTTCTTGCTTATAGAATATAGTTCTCCATGGCAACGAATTCGTCCTAGGTTTATTTCACGATCTGACCGAAATGGCAGAGGAAAGTGTTTATCGCACCTTTTAGTGTAAAATGTGAGCAACTGGCTATGTTGTCAACTGCCGATTTTGCGACAGATTCCACTTAGTGACAGATTCCACTTAGTGACAGATTCCACTTCACTTAGTGACAGATTCCACTTAGTGACAGATTCCACTTAGTGACAGATTCCACTTAGTGACAGATTCCACTTAATGACAGATTCCACTTAGTGTGCATATATCCTCACTAAAACTAGTCACATTATATTTATATCCAATGTTACTGAACGCTCGATATACTTCATATCGTCACAAAATGTATTTTACAAAAGCATTTTTAAACAAAAACGTGAAAAAAATACTGATTAACGAGTGAATGAAGATTTTGCACAAGGAAATATAAAGATTTGCAGGAAAGAAAACATTGAATTCTCAATTAATTAGGACGAAAACACCATCTACATTGGAAAGGTTTAACATAACTAATAGTACAATGTTGTAGTAATGGTTTCGTTAGATTTGGTTTGCTGCTTTACGGTGCAGCAAAATAATTAGGATATTGAGTGCCCAGGCAGTCCGAGTAAAATGCTTTGCTTAAGAACATCCCATGGTAGCTAAGACTGGTCATATCGAAGGATTCGAACTCGCATCTTTTTCGGAAGTGAGTTCGGCGTGCTAACAAATTCAGCCATAACGTCTGACTGTTGCATTGGCATGTAAACCGTTAAATGTACTGACATATAGCCAGTAATAGAAAGAACCACTAATCAAGGCATATTCGGAATATTTTCCAACGAAAATTACATATGAGAGAGAGAGAGAGAGAGAGAGAGAGAGAGAGAGAGAGAGAGAGAGAGAGAGAGAGAGAGATGGGTTTGGGGGGGGGGGTTAATACTCTACCTATTGATCTTCCATTAAGAATTGTTTTGTTTGGAATCGACTTTGTAAACAAAACACACTTGCCAGATTTTCTTATACCAAGGCAGTGTCATGGTCACAATAGGTTAAAACATGTTTTCATATCATACAACAAAACTTGAAATTGAATTACTCAATATATTTAATTAATACTGTTAGTAAATTTCCTTTCATGCTCTAATGGATGGTACACGGCACGAACGTATATACATGTCAATAATAACGTGGTACACGAATTTGTGTAGACTATATAGGTGGTAGCTTCACTTCTCGGCATGGAATATACTCATTTCACTTTTTGTTATTTCATATACCTAATATAGTCTGCAAAGATATGTAATTTATAATTGGCTTTTAAGATAAATCACAGTCCATCTCGTGGAGTTCTGGCATGGAATATGCATAATGAAGCACACAGATGATCAAGAAGATAATATGTATATATTACGCAACAATACGAACATAACGTTATACATTTTCCTAGCTAACAAGAATGTTAAGATTGTAAATGGTTCACCGTTGCTGGAATTATATGTTGACTCACCTGCGCTATGGATGACCTCAATGTCTCAATTAAATCCGCAGATCATTGAGAACAATTTCCCGTGAATTATCCCAGGCCTCATGTTAAGCAAAACTTCTTGTCAGATTGTGTGAACTGTAAATATTATCTACCTCATCTATATAAAAACAACCGCTCATGAACTAAATTCTATATCCTAATAGTACATGTGCTTCCTTAAACCATACCCATTTATTTTTATTCTATAATACGTACTAGAACTTTCCAGAAAGGTGATATTAATGAAAATGTATTCATTATACCTCAAAAGCAGCTGTATATATCCCACTTACACCTAAGCTATTGAATTATATCTTAAGTACTTTCACACCAACTGAAACAACTGCAAAAATCACAACAAATGGTCATACATATAGATGTTTGGATATTAAAAGAAATTAGCCATAAGTGATTTATTGCAAGCTTTCTAGCACACTATTCTCTACAACAAGGGCTGTATTTGCTTCACTAGGGCTTCTACTACAGGATATAAAGCCTCCATCGCACGAAGACCGTGTGAGCAAATGAAAACACCAGCACTAAGCAAAGGCCAGCTGCACAAATTAATCAGACGTTTAATTTTTATAAGTGTTACCAAATTGAAATATGTAAGTACCTCCTTAATGCTGAGTTTGTTTCCTACCAACCATCTGCTGAGAGGAAAACTTACTGAATCATCAAACTTTGTGAGTCAAGGAAGAGTTATCAGCTACACGAGTAGCCTCTTCTAAAAGTCCATTCATGGTGTTTATCAAAGTAGGTTTTGGCATCACAATGGTTGGAATTCTTGAACTTTTTTTTCACTAATATGAGTTTAGTATGCTCGTCGTAATCTAAATCATCCCATCTATAAACAAACCACCTATCAAACTTCCGCGCGTTTTCCTATTCAAATCGGACAAAGGTTTGGTCTTTTATTTTGCTACAATTCCTAATCCTCTGTTGATATGCCTGATAAACCTTATATTCCTTGACCTATTCATACTCATCACTTGCTTCTACTGAAATATATTCTTCAAAATGTTTGCCAATAGCTACACTCTGTAATAACAAAGTTCAATATTTTCTTAACCATTTTAAATCCTTGGCTACTTTTTAAAAATGTATAATAGATCGATCTATTTTTTTCTTCTGAAAATGGAGCAACACTTTGATACTTCCGATAACATCTAAACAAAAACGTGTGGGGAGTAATTTTTGCTTGCCAATTCTAAATTTTTAATTTTCAATTTCATTTTCATCTCTCCTTCTTTAGTTTGTGTTTGCAATTTCTTTCTTTTTTTTTTTTAAAATGAATTTGCATTTGTATTTGCCGCTTTTAATTGAAAATTATCTTCGTTTTCTTCCTTTTTCATTTTCACTGTTTTGCATTTTCACTTCCATATCAATTTCCTTTTTTTTAGTTTGTCTGTCGTTTTGGTTTTGAAACCCCAAGTTTTCTTTAGCTCTATTTCTGTCTCGTGTCTCAATTTTATCCTTTTTATTTTGTTTTCAGAGCTAATTAGAGACTTACTAACTATTCCTATATAGAGTCTTACTAACTAATCCTAAAGCATTTGCTTCAAAAATATCCTTTTACACCAAAACGAGACCAAAATGTGTTAATCTCTTGTTTTCACAAAGACGATGTAATATCCCAAAGAGAATAGCGGTTTGTAAGCTGCAACAACTCATCTTTCCTTAAACTCTCAAACGCTTTATGGGTCTGATTGGAGATAAACTATCCACCTAGATGACATCGTGAAAGCTTGTTGGCTTTACAATGCAAAATTAAAAGACCAGGAACTAAGAAAATATCGAAATGGAATAAATAAGTTTCAAAACAATTTCAATATCTTTTAAATATTTCTAAAGTTCATTTCCTAGGCGAGCCCCAAACTTCTGTTACGACTCTGTGGTCACAAACTAAGTAACGAAAAGAAGAAAAACTAACAAGTTTTTAAACTCTTAACAAATTCATTATTAATCTTATAAATGAAAATATGAAAGTGGCTTTACGGTATTGTGGAGTGAATCCAAAATCCCGGAGGTTCATCTCTTAAAGTCCAAAAGAATTTTAGAATGTAACTGCACTGGTCCACAAAGAATCGGGATGAAATCAAAACGGCGTTTTCCATGAATATTTTAAACAATTCACAATAGTCCCATAATCTTAGTATAGTCCTAACAATGGGCAATTCCTTTTACCAAACAACTTTTGTCCTCTCGAATAATACATATGTACAACGTAAAATACGTCTGCAGACTTACGATATTAAAACAAGAAATAAAAACGAAATGAATGGGTGGGACATCATGCTACAGTTCTGAAGATGTGATTTTAATGTGTAGTGGTGATATTGGTGGTCATGCATTAGTTAGAGGAAGATTATTATGGTTTATTTAATTTGTTCACTAACGAGAATTCTTGCAATTAACAGTATTATTGTTCTGCCTTTCGCTTAGAGGAAAAGACCGTTGTGAATTAAATGTTGTGTATTTGTTGTCATTGATCGATTAGAGAAAAATATCATCGGGTCCTTAGAAATAGGAGAAAATAAAGGACTGACGGTCAGAAAGAAATCAAACTAGCAAGAAAAAGGAACAACAGACAGAATACAGAGAGAGAGAGAGAGAGAGAGAGAGAGAGAGAGAGAGAGAGAGAGAGAGAGAATTTACCTCGGAGTCAAACAATATTTATCTGATTGTTTTGTTTCACATTATTTATAATTCAACCAGCATGCACATTTATGATAAATCGAGAAACACTAAATACGCGTATGAAAACTTATATTTTCAGCGTCCTGACTGTATCAAGTACTTACAAAAGTTTTTATTTCTTACTGGCTCATTCTTAACTCAATTGGGGGAAATAAATAGTATTATGTTTTGGTTACTATGTATGTTCCTTATTATGCTTCTAACCCCATTTGAATGAACTAAAATAATGTTGATATTTTCCACTGTATATCTTATTCAATGTGCATGGAGCGTTAAATAGGATATACAAGAACAGAAGCATTGCTAGAATAGCTTGCCCTTTGTTTAAAAAAAAATGTGGATAATATCTACATGAAACCTTCTATTCATTTTTCTTGTGTTCCCGATCTAAAACGGCGAAATGTGTTATGAACGTTGTACTACACATTAATAAATATCGGTATTGCTCTCTGTCTTAAAATAGAAAATATATCATATATATTTATGTTTACATAAATGATTTAAGTCCTATTAGCTCTTCATGATGCCATTGTCGGTGAGTAATTTGTAAGCAAAGTGTGCATGCCGACATCTTAACAGATTGAATTTTTACCACGTACACGGGACGCATTTTTTTCCGACTGATACACACGATGTTCTGAGTTGATCTGGGCGTGTGTATTGCTGTGTGTATCATGATCGGAAAAAATATCACGAAAACAGAGACATGCTCAGATTATCTTATTTTAAAGTTTGTATAATGAAATAAGACCTTGACATTCCACTCAAGCAGATAATACAAAACGGGGACGTCACCGTTTCGAGGTGTGACCCCGATGTCTTGGTGGGTAGTCGCACCGATGTCTCCGTTTCGCGCCTTTAACACACACACACACACACACACACACACACACACACACACATATATATATATATATATATATATATATATATATATATATATATATATATATATATATATATATATATATATATATATATATATATATATATATAGAGAGAGAGAGAGAGAGAGAGAGAGAGAGAGAGAGAGAGAGAAATGATGATAAGGCACAACACAAAGACTTTTTCATTCATATCCTTTACCTCAGCAACATAGTCAGTACGAAACCTATGTGTTACTCTAGACAGTACTATCACATTGCACCAACATGTCATGCACATGTGCAAGGCTGCATATCTTGAGCTGAGATGCATCAGCTCCATTCGCAAATATCTTTCAATTGATGCCACTAAAACACAGTGCACATCAACATGGAATGAATTGACCATTGAAATTAGACACAAAGACACAGTGATCACTTGTCATGAGCGCTCTTAAAATTTTTCGAGTGCAACACACACACACACACACACACACACACACACACACACACACACACACACACACATATATATATATATATATATATATATATATATATATATATATATATATATATATATATATATATATATATATATATATATATATATATATATATATATATATATATATATATATATAATAGCACTACTATTAACCGAGCGGGTTCTAGGGTCTATCAGCTAGCAGACCAGTCATAAACGCAAGAACACGCTCGTATATTATTTGTTGACAACTTGTACTATGGTGCTATATCTCTTGTTGTAAATTATTTTTCTTGGTAAGTGTTTGTTGGTTTTATTCCCATGAGGAAGAGCTTTTGTGTGTGTGTGTGTGTGTGTGTGTGTGTGTGTGTGTGTGTGTGTGCAGTGTTTCTAAAATACTACACCATCGAATATGATAGAAAGTGGCTGTGCTGTTGTAGTAAGCAGTAACATTAACGATGCTACGGCATCGGTGTCTGGTTTGAAAATAAAAGAAGCTATCCGATTGATCGTTCTCTTTCTGTTGATTGGTTCCTTTGAAAAGTGAGCGGCATAATTTAAGTTAGGAAATGTAAGCAGAGTGAGTAGGGAACCTGTATTTTGTTCAGAAGAGATTTATCAACAACTAAATTGAAGCCAATATCTGGTGAGTTTATTACACGTGTTCACTCGTTTTCTTCATCGATTGCTACATAATGTTTCCAAATGCTTTGAGATAAAGACTACATCAATGTGTGCAGCGGGTATGAAAAGGTGGGGTGGGAATTCTGGGAAGATCAGACAAAGCAAGCAATGTAGGGATAACTGGCTAAATTGAAAATTTAATCTCAGGTTAATAAATATTGTATTTTTGAGAAGGTCAAAGCATCAGAAATAACAAATTAGCAAATAAAGTATACTCCTTTTTATGGGTTTTGCTCCTAGCAAGCGCAAGCAACTTTTTTTTATTGCCTGCATGAATATGAACCTGCCAAAAGTGAGCATTATTTCATATAGTGTATATATTAAAAACAAATCCAGTAATGGAATGTTGTCTTGTTTTATTTTTTATTGTTTTCATGGGGAGGGGATAATTAATGAAGCAGTCAGTAGTGAATATAACCAGACTGTTGATGTATAATTTACAGATGTGTGTGGTATATAAAAGTACAATATTGTTTTTATGACTTATTTAATATTTCCGGTGAAAAGTTAAATTCAATACCATACGTACTGTTTATTTTATTTATTTATTTTGCAGTTGCTTTATTGCATAGTTGGATTGTGCTGTCCTTTTTTTGGGTCATAACAATCTTACCATAATTTTTAAAGTGTAAAATAATGTAAAAACAAGTCACAAACAAATGAAGATGTTTATCATTTTATGCAGGCGGTATGGATGCTACAACACAGCCTGAGCTGTGGGTGACCTTAAAAAGCTCAAAAGTTTCTTTTAAATTATTAGTGTGGGGGTCTTATTCTATAAACAGAAAAGTCACATCTCATCTGTGAAGATAGTTATAAATTTGTATTAATCATTTTACAACTACATTCATTTCATATACAAAGGTATCAAACAGGTGTGATACTATTTTGTAGCAGTAATAATAAAAGCAAACTGCTGGTTACAGGTAGCAATGATTTTTATATTCCTTGAGTATATAGTATACCAAAGGAGTCTGACGTTTTATCAGTAAAGTACCTTACAATCATAATGTACTAATACTATAAATATATATTAAACTGATTATTTGATTTGATGTTGTAACAGATTTCATTGTACTTTATTGATAAAATGTCAGACTAGTTGTTTCCTCTACCATGTGCTTAGGGAAGAGAACTGGCACATTTCTGGTTAAAGCTGAAATGGAGGGTGTGTTATAATACAACCCTATTCCCACGAAATGAGGTTAAGTACCACAATATTCTTAGCACATTCTATATTTAGATACATAAATGAAATCTTTCCCCGTGAAACCCTCCAGGAACCACATTTTGAGGGGCCCTGAGTGGTCTCAAGCACTCACATATTACAGATCACTGCCATCTCACCTCTGCATGGGTTCGAGTCTCTGGCTCTGCCAATGCAGGTATGTGACTATTGTGAGACAGCTTGCCAACAATTTCTCATAGGTTGGTGGTTCTTTCCAGGGGCTTTCTGGGATTCATCCCGCACCATTGATACTGGCTGCCATATATAACCTATCTTGCACTGAAAAATGGGATTAAACCCTACAACAAAAAATTCACATCAAATTCTTACCAATAACGTATGTTGAAAAGCCAAATGGTTTCCATTGCACAAATTTTATCAGATATCATGAAATTATCCAATTAAAGTTAAAAAATTTGGTGCCCTGTAAAGAGATGTACCCTCTCTGCAAAAAATAGAAGATGGTGGCACTTTGCCAGACTGAAGCACCCTCATCATACATTATCGTCACTGCAATGTAACAAATTAGATAGTTGTCATTTAACATTAAAATCCTTTGATTAATGTTGGGGGAATTTGTTTACACCAAACAGAATGGAAAAAGTGCTCTCCCTCAATTTTGCAGGAAAACGCTTAGTACTAAAGTAGTAATACTAAACAGAATTAATATTTAATACAAATAATACTTTCTTACATGTTGAGACTTTGCCCAGTGTGTGCTATTTCATGTTTTTGATATACATGTGAACATATCACTATGTGATTCTGATTGGTCCAGATAAGCCCATGAAATTACTCTTTACAGATTGGCTGAAATCATGGGAAAACTTTTTTGACCCAATCTTCTGGAACTTTTTTGTTTCTTATTACATTTTTGGCTGCCATTTGTTTAATTCATTAAACTTGCGAAATTAGTGGAAAATGTCCTTGTCTGTTTCAATATTGCTAATTTAACTTGAAAAATGTCAAAATCCATAAGACAAGAACGGTATTAGCAAGTAGAACTACCACTAATGCTTAGATGATAATGCAAATATAGCATCAATGTAACGTTTTGTTGTGATGGGGAATTTCAATATAAACTATGTCAATGTTTTGTGTTGGCCAACTCAAACCGGAACTGAGCACCAAATCAAACAATGTGATATCATACGCATTGGGCATTTTGTGTTGACAAATGGTCAGTTTATTTGGATGGATGCTTATTCTTTGATTTATTGTTATCAAAAAAAGCATAATATACTTTTACTATTTCAGCTTTGTTTGGGACTTTTTTACGTTGAACAAATGAAAGGTACAGCGTCTGTCCGAATGAATGAATTTTCTTTCAAAATAATTTCTACTGAAAATAAAACGGATAAAATGAATCTCAAATGGGTAATGTTTTTATATTATATTTATGAAACTAGTTAAATAATGTCCAGCCTATTTTGCTTGCCAAGGCTCGCAAAAGCCGGAAATTTTTCAACTAAACAAATTCAATATTAAATCATTACCCGTTTGAGATCATTCAAAGACTTGCCAGTCCTACTTCATTATACTGAGTTTGACAATCTGTTGATCATTTTAGCTGTGCTAATATGTACAATGACAGAATTCAGTGGTAAAATAATCCCAGATGTGCCTGCATAACTTAAAAGAGTACATCAATAGAACTCAATGCAATAGCTGGGCAGCTAGTTCAAAGATTTAGACTAGCAGCTTGTGTGGGAAAATGTGCTGATGTTAACAATGACTGAATTTAGAGGCAGAAAGACCCAAAGCTGTACATGTGGTTATTATGAGTACATCAGAACTTTAGCTTACTTTATTGTGTTCATTTCTGATTGTAGCGAACTAAAAAGTGCATACGACCTCGAAATCAAGACTTGGGACAAAATGCTGTTTGTAAATTTGTATAATTTTTTTGGGGTTAAATGGCAAACTGACAATGATTTTAATGAGATTGAGAAGATGGCTAAAGTTGCTGATCAAGCTCTTTTTTAATTTTTTTAAAATATTTTTTATAGATTGAAATGGCACAATTGCCTAAGTCGACTCGTTTGCTGTCTGACATCATTCCTATGAATGTTGATGATGTTAATGACAAAGCTGATTCAGATGATGATTTATTAATGAAAACACCTCGGAAAAACCTGCTGCCACAGTTTACAGACACACAGATAGACATAGGAAATGGGAGAATGAAGGTGTATCTGCGCATTCGTCCCCTCACTAAAACAGAGATTGACAAACAAGAAAATCAGGTATGTGTTTGACTCCTATAGGGTTTCAAGGGCTCCTGCCTCTACCCCATCTTTTTTAATTCTGCAAGTTTACAAACCTCTTAACAGTGTTTGAGGTATTGGTTACAAGTTTATAGCAATTATTTGACCATGTTCTTCTTGAGCAGACTGCTTATTGACTTTGAATTTAGATGGTTATATATTTTCAGGTAATTTAGACACTTCGAAAGCATTCTCTAATACATTTCAAACATTGTTTATAATTATTATTTTCATCTTGGTTAAGTTGGTGAGGCATAAGTAATGTTTTTCTGGTTACAGTTGCATTGTCATTGAAAATAGTATATGTTTTGTGCTTAAACTTTGCATGTAAGCCATGTTTAGTGATCATTCAAATAATATAAACAGCGAAAACGAGAAAAGATGGCTTTTACTTAACTACAATATAAGAGTATGCTTGTCCATGGACTTGCGTGTACTTTCCTAACAATATCATGTTCTATTTATAGCAACTATCCTATTGCCAAGCAACATCCTGGTACTTTCGATCTCAAATTCTATTTATAGCATCTGTTTGGCTCAGTGAGGAGAGAACAGACTAGTTTCTAAGTTTAATCTTTATGCACGGATTCTTTTGTTCTAATTCATATTTAGTGCAGAAACAGTCTAAAGGTATTTGGCGCTAAAAGGTTTTATTTTAGTCTTTGAATCTATGAGAGCAGAAATATCTCCTTTAAAAAAATTCACATATGGATTAGAAAAAGGCAAAAAAAAATAACAATCCTGCAAATATGAAGACACGAGTGGAGCATCACTTGACATCTATTTCAGGCCGTGTGAAAAGAATTTTAATATTTGGTGCTAAAATTCTTGAGATGGATTCTAGTCGATGTGTGTGTAAACTAGAAGTGTTACATATGAAAACTTGAAACACTAAAGAATGTTAAAAGACAGGATGGGCAAAAAATCATTGTTTATTGAAATTTTAGCATGCTATATGTGGATTACGCTTTTAGACCACTTGGGTTACACTTTTTTCTCATCATGGGTTGGCATATATGCCATTCCTCATTAGACATTTAATTTAGTCATTTGAGTCTACAATTAATTTACCTCCTAGTACACTACTTCGGAATTAAAAACATTGCTTCTTGAAAATTATTAAATCATTTAACTTTTGTTGCCAGTACAAAATGTGTCTCTGGTGGCACTCTATTATTATTATTATTATTATTATTATTATTATTATTATTAAAATAAACTCCACTTTTTTCTTGTAATGAACAATTTGGGCTACTTGCATTCAAGATTAATTGCCCGGTTCTTTCATTTGTCTTGGGTAGTTGGGTTAAGAAGTTGCATTTGTTTGCTCACCCATCACATTTTAATTGGATTCTTCAACATCAAACACTTAAAGTAAGCATGTTGTTCATCTACCAGTGTTTAATTAATATTAGTGTCTGGAACAAGTCTGTGGAGTCGGAATGTAAGAACGCTTTTTAATACTGACACATAACATTATATCTTTTAACAGAAATGTTTAGAAGTGGAGAGTGCTCAGACTGTGTTGGCCCATGCCCCAAAGGACTCTCACTCCTACAGAAACACTGCACATGGACTTGGCAAAACTACTAACAAGTTTACTTTTTCGCGCATCTTTAAAGAAGATACAAGTCAGAAAGAATTTTTCAAAGACACTATGTTAAGTTCTGTAAAAGATTTCATTGATGGACAAAATTGTTTAGTGTTCTCATATGGTGTAACCAGTTCTGGAAAAACATATACCATACAAGGTAGGTTGGTGCAGTAACTGAAGTGTTTTTCTTCCTCCTTCTGGTTCAGTGTCATTTGAGATATTTGCATAGAGCTTAATAATGATTTACTTTCGTCTTCCATGCATAATTAAGATGGAAGTGACTATTGTCTCTATGGTCAGGGCAGGCTTTTTTTTCTTCTTTAGTCCAAATACATAGCATTTACATAGCTGGCAACACTCACAATTTTTTCAGCGATTCACTAATTCATACCACATGCAAAGTCATGAATTCCGCAATTCTCTATTATTTAAAATATTTTTAAAAAAAACAACCGATTTCCCCTTAATCGCTAGTCATGATATTAGCAGTTGCCGAAACAGTGCGGTATTAGTGAACTATAGCTGGTTGGTACTCTTGACCCGGTAGCAAGTATTTTAGCATATTTTAAAGACGTTTTACAAATGCTTTTTAGAGAAACTGGAACCTAACCATTACCATTCATCAACTTATTTTGAAAATGTATTCACCACCAAGGATATATATAGTCCAAGTTTTCTCTGACCCTTGTTACCCCATTTTTACTTTTGAATTTTTTTTATTGTCCATATCATGTGACTGTATGAGCTCATTTACATGTAGTTTCGGCTAAAACACGGTATTGGTGCTGAGAGTAGTCTCACTCACTTAAAAAATTGAAATGTTTGATAGAACATTTCAATGAAGCTCATTATATACCCTAGGGTGTCCCCTAGTCAGATCAAG
Organism: Unio pictorum; assembly: GCA_030141615.1. NCBI lineage: Eukaryota > Metazoa > Mollusca > Bivalvia > Unionida > Unionidae > Unio > Unio pictorum. Next base: position 7,411,819 of record JARLTB010000123.1, read on the forward strand.
TTAGATTTAGCTTGAACATGCATGTGATTTTGTTTAACCATTATTTCAATTCTGTGGTATAACAACAGTTACAGACACTACACTTGGTGTATAACATGCAAGAAAAACAGCATGAAAACTTTAAAACTTTATTTTTTTTCACAGTAACATCAGTAACAGGATATCAACATTTAAAGTAAACAACATAACTGGAAGTGGTAAACAACTTAATAACAAAATCAAAACATCTATGACAAAGGTATCACTTAGAAAAAAAACTAACCATGAAACTTTTGCATAACAAACATAAAAGACATAGAATAATCTTATTTAGGCATTTATCTAACACCAAGAAGAATATTTAAACAAACAAAATCATTAATACTGGCCAAAAGTATTGCAAACTTCCATAAGAGTCAGAAGTACATTGTCCATAAAATTGGTTACAGACACTACAAAACTATAGCATTTCAATACAGCTGCAGAACCATACATATCTCCATAAAATTCACTTCAAAAATAATTCAACATGAGCACATTGACTAGAATTATTCATTAAATGAATGTTGATTAGTTAATAAAATGATAAAACCACATTGTAACAGGTATATGTCCAATACTTGTGTTAAAATTATGAACTGGTAAATAGCACTTGAAAGTTTAATACTAAATAGTGTTTGTAAGAGTAAAATATTGAAGTATAATGAATGTTCAATAAATCATAGTCACTAAAGTATTGTTCAACAGATCCATATGTGATTGATCTTAAGGTTACAGACACTACACATTAAACCTTGACTTTATATTGTCATTTCAAATAGAAGTGCTTATGATTTTTTTCCAGATTTGACTTGAGCTTAGACAATTCAGCTGCATTAAACTCTTGCATGTCAGTTTCTAAGCATGTAATTAATGTTTTTATGTCTGTTTCTTTAGGCACACAGGAGACGCAACGCTTTACTTTATCATCTTTTGCTATTTCTATACTTTCCCATTGATGCCATGATATCTGCCTGTCACTATACTTTTCAACAAATGGTTTCAGGTAACTCTGCAAACATTTCACACCGCATTGTTTGCATTCTCTTCTTAAACATTTAATAGCTGGATTGGTGTCGTATTTACAAAAGTAGCATCACTTAAGCTTTTCTTATCTACTGAAATTTCATCCAAATCTCCATTTTCTTTCACTGCTTTTTTTACATTTGTTAGTGCCTCACTTTTTAAGGCCACGTTACAGCACTTTTGGCATAAGCATGATCTTCTGCTTGTTTCAGACACCTTTTTAACATTCACTGGTTTCAATTTAGAAAATGAAGTTAATCCTATTTTGTGACTAGGGTTCCTTAACTTGTACTCTTTGTAGGCTTCTTCTAATGTCATAGTCATCACATGTTTTTGAAGTATTTCTTTTTGACCACCTTTTCTTACTTTCACAGTTTCACGTTTATTAGGCACTTCCCTACTGATTTCTGGACTTAGAAAAAAATCTTTCACAGATTTCTTTAATGGAGAGTTAAGTGCATCCCTTCTTCTTTTTCTTTGTTTCGTCTCCCACCATGTAGAACTAGGTTTTTGCCCTTTCACTGATACTTTGAAATACTTTTTTAGTCTGTGTCTTTTATATTTCTAAAGTAATGCGTCACAAATGATGTTGTATGCATGTTTCTTTGCACCCCCTTTCCTTGTTTTCACTTCTGAAATGCTCTCTGACACAGATTGTATAACAGTATCTGTCAATTCAAGTTTTTTCTGCAATCTGGTGTCATTATCATTTTATTCCTATTTAGAAACTTTGATGTTGATGGAGATTCAATTAATTTACTTATGATGACTGCTTTTCTCTTTGGGGTATTTGGTAATACTTCCTTTACCTTTTTTAATTGTCTGTACAGAGTTGCTTTAGGTAACACTTTATTCATTGGTGAATCTCTGGCTGACCCAGTATTTCCTATTTCACAATCAGTCTGAATACACTCTTGCTGTATACTTTCATTCAGTTTGATACGCATTCTCCATGCTTGGGTTCTTTTCACAGCTTCTTTCTTCTTTCTACTTAATTCAGCAGTTTTCGGACTTCTTAAATCAACACTCTTATTAACCGATAATGCCAGGGCTGCTTTTTCTTTCTTTTTCTGGCGATACCTTTTCATTTCTTCACGTTTTTTCCTTCTTAATTCTTGTTGAAGATTTGAATCGGAAAGTGATTGCTGTTTTTTTTAGTAGTCTTGCATCTTTTCTTCTTTCTCTATCAACCCTTTTTAGCTCCTCATGTTTCGCCTTGTTTTCCCTGTTTTTTTCTCCAGGCTTGTAACTTTAGCCTTGTCTTCTCCCTTCTAGCTTTAATCTTCTGTTCATCTTCTTCTGGCTTATCTTTGCTTCCTAAAAACAAACAACTTCATTCTCATTTTTGTTCCTCTATGTATACGGATGAAATTTAGACTTTACAAAACATACTTGTAATGAGTATGCAATATGCTTTCATACATAAGCAAACTGGAATAACCTGTAGATTCTTAAAGAAAAGTATCTGATTGAAAAAGAAATAGCATAAAACCTGATGATTATTCAATGTTCTAGCATTTACAATGATTGCACACTTTCCTTAATGTAAACAACAGTCGGGTCAATTCACATGTCTAGTAGTGTCTGTAACCATTTGACAATATCAGCAATGTATCCAATACTAAGTCGGAGCTCATTGAATTCTCATAATATTTCTGTTTGAATTTACTAGTCTAATGATATGGAATGCAAAAATACTCAGTTTCAATTGCATATTATAAGAAATCACTGAAAATGTTGCCTGTTATCAGAAATCTAGATGAAAGAAACTATAAATATACCAAACTATTACAAATTGCAGACAGACAATATGTCAAAATTTAGCCTTACACATCAATACTGTAATAGGAAACATAATTTGGCTTCATTTTTAAAAAAAAACAGGGATAAAGTCATAGACAGTATAAAAAGGGGATATTGGTTACAGACACTACAATTTAAGAGTGTGGTTTACCAATTCAATACAAACTTACCAGAGTTGTTCCCAGAGGTTTGCTTTTGTCGTCTTCCCATGTCTTAGGGATGTACCATGGTAAAGAACAGAAAAAGTAATTAGGCAGCTTCTTCTAGGATAAGAAATTCAGGTTACATTGTCTTGTAGTAAATTACTCAAACAGACAGTGCTGCAAGAATGATGCAATATTCAATCAAGAGAGTTATTGCATCACTTTTTTGCTCTTGGCTGCAGAGGTAAATAGATGATGCAACATTACATCACATTAGATGGAACTTTCTATTGAGAAAAACAATGTTTTAATGACAAGTAGAACAATACTTTTATCTTTCATTTTTATACCTGTTTGTGTAGTGTCTGTAACTTTTTTTTATTGAGTTGCTGTTTTTTAATGGTACAATACAGCACCACCAATTTTGGCCAACTTGGACATCACATGGATACACATGAGCCTTTGTAGGATTTATACTTTTCCATAATGAAACAACAAAATTATTGCCATATAAACTTGTAAAGGTTACAGACACTACAAAATTTAGAACTGGAAAGTTTGACAAAGAACAAGCTCTCATTCGAATATCTTGGCTAGCCATGTGATTTAAATGGTTTTACTACTTATTATAATATAAAGTCGAGTTCTAGATGTCAATAAAAGTTATAATGAATGTTATTTTGTACAAAATGTTGGCATATAACAACAGATTAGTGTTTGAATTTCAGTGTTGAAACAAAACTTCTACTGACGGTATTTTGCTTATAAAATCCATAATATTTTACCGATTTCTTTAATTCAAGAAGCAATATTTGCAGGATAGAATTCCGCATAAAACCAGACCAATAAATGCATAATTTCAGTATGATATTTAGAGAATTCTCTATTTTATATTCAAGCTTTTTTCGAGTTAGACTACATAACGCTCAAAAATGGCCATTTTTAGAGCTTGTTTCCATGCATATCTCAACAATGGGTTACACTGACCTCTTGAAATTTTCAGGAAAGTAAGAGAGGTATATGCTAGGCTTACCAATCTTTAAAATTGGTTCATATCTTGTTTAATTTTTCTATTTCATGCATATAACATGAAAATTCCTTTATCAGCACCAATACCGTGTTTTAGCCGTTTGTGAGACTTGTATAGGCATGTGACTTGGCTGAAAATAGCCAGATCCAGGTCAGGTTTGAGCAACAACATATAGTAATACCTAAAAGATTTGCGTTTCTGTATTCATGAATTCGCAAAATTTTCATTAGAACCGATCTAATTTGCATCCGTGATTTTTTCACAGATCTGTCATTCGCATATATGGCAACCAGTGTGCATTTGGCGTAATCAGTACACTTTTTTTCTCACTAAATTACGCGTTACACTTCAACGTATATGGATTATGCTTTTTCGATATATCCACCTCCCCAAAAATCAATTATTCATTTTCTCGTTATTATTAACATTCCATTAATCCCACAGACTGTATTTTAGAACAGATCACTATCATGTTCTATTTATAGCTAACCTGGTTCTATTGTCGACCCATGTTCTAATTTTTATTTGCTGCAGAACCAGTCTAAAGATATTTAGCGCTAACAAGTATATTTTATTTTAGTCTATGCATTTTTGTGAGCAAATATATCTCCTTTCATGAATTTCCCAGCTAAATTAGAAAAGGAAACCAAAAAAAACCAGAATCCTCTGAATATTAAGACAAGAGTGCAGCATCACGTGACATCTATTTCTGCCCGTGTGGAAAGAATTTTAATATTTTTAGCGCTAAGTCTTAATATGGTTTCTAGTCGATGTGTGTAAAGCTAAAAGTGTTACATATGAAAACTTGAAACAGTAAAGGATGTTAAAAGATGAGAGGGGCAAATAAATCATTGTTTATTGAAATTTTAGCATGTTATACAGTCCTACCCATTTATATCGACATCGCTTATGTCGACAAGCCACCTATGTCGACAAAAAGTCCCAGTCCCTTGGTCTACTATTATTATCAAATTGTCATGCTTATGTCGATGTCGACAGTAGCCCTTGGTCCCAGCATTAACAAATCCTTTGTTTTCTAATCATTTATGTCAACAAGCTGCCAGTTCCGACCCATACTTTGTTCAACAATTAGTTGATCTTGCCGCCAGGCTTTAATGTCGCTGTCAGATAGAAAAAACAACATAGCAGCACATTTTCTCACCACTCTGCAGCTAGTTAAGTCTTTGATCTTGCTGCCTAGCTTGTGGGTCATGTTCTTCAGACAACATGTACATCTGGGTCTTTCAGCCACTTAATTTTCTGATTGTAATATCAGCACAGCTAAAAGGATCAATCAACACAGTTTCTCAATTAACAGGTGGTCAAAGCAGGACTAGCAAGCCCTTAATTTTGTCACTTAAAAATAACACCCATTCAGGAAGGATGAAAGCTGCTGAGTCTATAAAGAAAGACTACGTTGAAGGTAACTGGACTCCACAAAGGAAGAAGCAAATGACTGCTACATTTGAAGACGTGGAGGAAGCATCAAAATGGTTCAGTGAAGCATTTGCGAAAAAACTTCGCTGCAACAAGTGGCTGGTTTAGTGGCTTTAATGTTTGTCATAACATCGGATACAAAAGTATTTTCACTTCTCTGTGAATAGCCCCATCCCCTTGGTAACCTCAATAAGATGGGAACAGACAGACCAAAATTTAGGCCAATTTAAGTACATGTACCTGAAACATGTAAATTACAACTATCCAAAAGTGTGCTAATACCGACATTGAATATCATAATGTTTTTCGTATCAGAATGTGATCGATGCAATATTTTAATTTGGATTTTATTACACAAAAGTAACCAAAATGTAATTTGTCAATATGCAAATGTATTTCAGACTGATTCTGTCTTCATGTACTCAAAATTTCCATTGTTTTCTCAGAGTTTAAATGCTATTCACTATCGACAGATTTGTTATTTGGTTTTACCTTCCTGTGAGTGCAAAAGAAAACGTCAGCCAGTGAATTAGTATACGGGTAATATTAGTATACAGTACTGTAAATGCGCTAGTGTGGCAAATACCCATTAGGTGATACTGTACTTTATTTTTACGCCTACCATTTATTTCTTTTTTAAAGGGTAATGTATTAAGCTAACTTTTAAATGAAATTAAAGTGCTTTGGGAGAATGAATATGGGTCATATTTAGGGTTTAAACACTAGAAATAAGCATTTATTAGCATGTTTGGTGACTCGTACCAAACATTCGTTATTCCTCCTGATCCGCGATGGGTTCTGGAACCTAACCTTTCAAATGTTTGAGGTATTACTGTACTTTCATCTCTTCTGTCAGCAGATTAAAGACATGACCAATGCTATGCTCATGATTTTTGAGAAAGTAAATTATATTCCCTTCAATTTCATGCAGGTATATCTTGATGAAAGGTCATTCAGGTTTGCTGTGCCGGCTAGAGGCTACCCCATCCTGACCCCAAATGACCCTACACCCCATCACAAATGTCCAAATATAAAATAAAAAAAATTGTGGCAAGGGTCAGAGGAAACTAAAAATAGTAAAAAGAAATATATTGCACAAAACAAAAAGTAAAGTTTAGTTTCGAATATACCACACATTTGCCATGTATTCATTTGTTCTGACACATTTTCACGAATCGCGAGCCTGGAAGGTTGGCAGCTATGCATTTAGCCCAGTTTAAAAACTTTTTTGCAAAACATTTTAAGTTATACCATTAACCATGCCGATCCATCATAAAACTTGATTTGAATATTTTCTTTGAAGTCCAAAGTCTATGTTTTTACATTTTGATCATAAAATTACGATAATGTTGAAAATTTATGATGGAAAGAAGCTACTTTTTTGCAGTTTCTCTCGAAAATTATTAATGAGTACAATGATACAAGTACTATTGAATTGTTTTTAGCACTGGTCATAACCAGAAGTATTTCTGAGATGTCCTCTTTGTTTTCCATCATCTGTCCGTTAGAAATTTATCTTTACCAAAACTATATGGAGGATTGCCATGAAACTTGACAATTACATTCTACCCAAGGTCTAGTTGTTCTATGAACATGATGTTGCTGAAACAGTCAATATGGTTGGCACACAGCCATTTTTGAAGGTGTTTTTGCTACTCCACCTTTATGGATGGTGGTATTAACACTGGATTTTCGCTTATAGGTTGTCTGATTGGTCCTTAATGAAAATGGTACCAAGCTGCTGAATACATAGGTCCAAGAATGGTAGTTTGCCATTTTCTTCTTGTTCAGAAGTGAACTTATTATGCGGGTCAATAAAGTTGATAGATCATAGAACTTCTGTTGGTAAAACCACCCGTTATAGATAAAATATCTGTTGTCCAAACACAGTTTCAATAAGATTTAGAAATTTTCAATAGAGAGGCCACATCTAGATTTCAAAGTAATGTCTGCCTCAAATTTCTCTCAGTTCACACTCCTAGAACCCTAATACTGCATTATGGAACAGATAGAAAATCTGTAGTCAGTAGCACTGATTTAAGAAAGTGAAACTTTAGAAGAGATTATTTTAGTGAATATTCTTACTTTTGAGCAGAAGTATTCATTAGACAGTACTCACAAGCTGTGGAAAGTTATATGCAATAATCATAAGGAACAGTTTCCAAACTTGTTCAAGCTAGTTTAGAAACAAACTGTTAAAAAGGGGGCATCTCAGCACGAACATTATTCATATACAGGTTAGGAATAGATTAAGCTTACATAAAGTCAACAGATTAATGTTTCTGCAACTATAGGTGACATCTAAAGATTTTAATTTCACTAAGACTAACATAATGGATCAGGAAGAAAGACAGACGGATATTTAAATGTTTTGTTAATATTGAACTGTGGTCATTTCTTTCTCCCCCTTCTTTTTGTTCTCGTATTTTGGTGATAAGTGTGTGCCTCCGTACACTTATATAAAATCCAGTCTGCATTTCAGAAGTGAAATCAATGGAGTTGCAAAGCTGGAGGAAAAAATATAGAAGCTAAAGAGTGGTGGTTAACTTCTGTTTCCAGTTACAATGACTTTTTAAAAATAAATATCTGTACCCTTTCATAAGTTTCATTTAATTTATGTGCATTTTTGTATTGGTTTCTTTTATTTAAATTAGTAAGTGACGTAGAATACTTGATACAGTCTTTGATAAATAAAACCTGGTCATTGAAATATTGAATTTCAGTTCTACTGATTGGTTGAGCTTGCCTTGGGAGTCTGGCAAATAGATTTTTAATTCCCTGGATGGATTCAACACTCAGCAGTTAAAAAGAATAAATGGGTTTTAAAATGAAATGATCTTATTTTGAATCACATACTTATTTTAAATAGAGACTAGTGTTCTTGTTTATGACTATTCTAATTACACATGTCGGAGTATCTTTTGACTTTGCACGGTTTTTAGAATTTTTTTTGTAAAAAAAACAGCTGCATTTCACTGATTTGTACTTTCAGCAGTATTTGTATGATTAGCATACTAAGTAACTTTAGACTTGTACTTTCATCAGCGATTTATTAGCATAAATATGTGACTTGAGGTCAAAGATATCATCCCTACTGCATAAAGTTTTGACTGGGTGGTTGTATGGAAAACATTAAACAGTTTAAATTTATTAAGCCCTGGTTTTTTCAAGTAATTAAAAAATCTCAGGCCATGTTGGAACTGTATGGAATAGGGAAAAAGATTGGTTGACATATTTCTTAGAGCGCATCTAAAATGACACTTGTACATTTTTTCTCAGCATATTCTTTTGATCTTTGTTAAAGTTGTGATATAAGCACCTGCAGTATGTATTGCCTGGCCATATCAGTAGATAACCAGCTTTCTATTATGGGGTTTATATTCTATGCAGATATGGTTCATAGATAAATTGCAGTGTACAATAGTGTCAGAATTTGTCTTTATTTATTAGGAAACCCAAGTGATGCTGGTGTATTACCTAGAGCATTGGATGTGCTATTCAACAGTATCAGTGGCAAACAGTGGGGTCACATGAATCTGAAGCCCACTATGTTTACTGATGTCATCAGGTTGACTGAGGATGAGGAGCTGCGAGAAAAGAAAATAAAGGAGAAGATTCTTCGGCTCAGCCATGAGGATGTAAGTTTTCATATCTCAGCATTACTATTTAATGGTGTGTTATAATATGCCCAATTGTGTGATTACTTTTCCTTAATTTACTGCATGGTACAAGGCTAGTGTGGCCTATTTGATTTAGTGTACTTATATGATGTGATTACTTTTCCTTAATTTACTGCATGGTACAAGGCTAGTGTGGCCTATTTGATTTAGTGTACTTTTATATGATGTGATTACTTTTCCTTAATTTACTGCATGGTACAAGGCTAGTGTGGCCTATTTGATTTAGTATACTTTCATATGATGTGATTACTTTTACCTGATTGACTGCATGGTACAAGGCTAGTGTGGCTTATTTGATTTAGTGTACTTTTATATGATGTGATTACTTTTCCCTGATTGACTGCATGGTACAAGGCTAGTGTGGCCTATTTGATTTAGTGTACTTTTATATGATGTGATTACTTTAACTTGATTGACTGCATGGTACAAGGCTAGTGTGGCCTATTTGATTTAGTGTACTTTTATATGATGTGATTACTTTAACTTGATTGACTGCATGGTACAAGGCTACTGTGGCTTATTTGATTTAGTGTACTTTTATATGATGTGATTACTTTAACTTGATTGACTGCATGGTACAAGGCTAGTGTGGCTTATTTGATTTAGTGTACTTTTATATAATGTGATTACTTTAACTTGATTGACTGCATGGTACAAGGCTAGTGTGGCCTATTTGATTTAGTGTACTTTTATATGATGTGATTACTTTAACTTGATTGACTGCATGGTACAAGGCTAGTGTGGCTTATTTGATTAGTTGACTTTTATATTATGTGATCACTCTTCCTTGATTGACTGCAAAGTGCAAAGATAGTGTGACCTTTTTCATTTGTTCAATTTTATATTTAGTTATGTGTTCACTCTTGTTTGAGTACACAGTACACGTGTATTTGAAATACTAATGTACAGTGTCTGTCCTTGTTTATACATCTTTCTGTTTAATTTCAGATGATTGTGATAAAAGTAATGAATTTGGTATATGGAAGTTTCTGTGCTTTGGCTTTTGATTGTAAATTTTACATTGAGATTTCAGACATCTGATAGTGAAACATATGTTCAAGATGTGTATAATTGATGTTAGAAACTCTTCTTTTTTTGAAAACATTTAGAAATTCCTAATTGGGCAATGACTCAAACTAATGTATGTTTAAAACTAAACAATTTTCAGAAGAAGAAGACGTATTAGGAAAGAAAACAACTTGACATATTTATTGGTATGAAAGTTGAATAGTACTCTGTAGAGCAGAATCCTTTTATCAGTTCTTTTTCTTGTATACTAGATATCGAACATGTCCGTTTTTTAAGGGCGCAATGTGGCATCTATGTAGAAATATCTAGTGCCAGTCTGTATGTCCTTTGCCTATGGATGTACGTGTCAAATACCTCAAAATAATCTTGTGTTAAATGTGAAAACTCCAGAGAAATTCTCAGTTGAGATCTATTTTTAAAAAGGATACAATATCCTCAGCATATATGTAAAAAGAAAGGTTGGTGTCCATCACTGTTATTACCATATTTGGGTCTTTGATCTTACAACGAAATGAAAGTTGAGGGAATATATATTATAGAATGCATTTATTGTCTTTTCTTTTCAGCAGCAAATTGGAAAATATACTTTCAGTGAGATAAAGGGGAATGTATCCATAAATTCCTCTCTATTCTCACTTTATTATGGTCAGAACTTTAAAGATTTTTTTTATGTCTGAAAATGTGCTTGAATCAGCTAGGCTACGATAACGATAGCTAATTAGAGACATTTTTTGAGATTATTTACTAGAAGCAATGCAAATATGGAAACAAACTGGTTTTCAAATGACTCAAGTCTCAAAACATTTTGGTTGCAATCAACTTTGCATGGGAACATAACAAAAGTTAGCTGCTTGCTCTTGCTACAGTTAGTATTAGCTGGCTTTCAAAATCCACAAGCCACTGGCCATTGAGTCATTGGCTGGATTAACTATAGAGCACTTAAAAGATGAGTTAACAAAAGTTATAGTGTTAAACAGATTGTTTTATTCTTGCCTTTGTTTTGTAAACTTGACATGCCCAAAATCTTACCCAACCACTCCGGTGGCCTAGTGGTTAGAGCGTCCGCCCCGGAAGCGGGAGGTCGTCGATTTGATCCCCGGCCGAGTCATACCAAAGACTTACAAAAATGGTACTAACAGCTTCCTTGCTTGACGCTCAGCATAAAGAGTTTAGTGTTAGGACTGGTCGGCCTGGTGTCAGGATAATGTGACTGGGTGAGACATCATGCTACATGTCTGTGGCATGATGTCTCAGTGCTAGACATCACTATAAACTGCCTCACTGCAGACATCGTAGCGATAAAAATCCTAAACAAACAAACCAAAATCTTATCCTGGACTTTCAAGTCTTGTGAACTAATTCAGCCTTTTTCTTCTGGCCTTTTTAACATAAGCTTGATGATGAAATATTATTCCAAAAGTTTGATTGCTAAAAAAAAAATCTAAGATCTTTAGTCAGATATATTTTATAATATAGGGCCTGGTGAACTTTGTTTTAAAAAATTCTTTTACTCTGGATTTTATGCTCTTAAGTGTGCTTCAGAAATGCTTGTTCTTGAGTAGGGCCTAACAGAGTAGATAATTTTCGCCATGTACCGAATCTGAGTATTTGGATGTACTATTTGCCGGATCCGGGCACGAACCGAGTAGTAGGTGCGACTCTGGAGAGTACCATTTGTTTCATTATCGTAAGCGAACCTTAAACTTTTTGTGTACTGTATACCGTATATATCGCCTATAAGATGAAAAGTTTTATTATTTACTAAAATTATTATGTATTAAAAAACTTTTTAAGTTCGATATTTATTGAATTATTTTACTTGTAACCATTTGTGTGCGTATTATTTGCCGAGGCAAATACTTCATAATCGTACCAAAAACCGGATATTCGGCTGAAGCGATTGTCCAAGGCGATTTCCTGTTAGGCCCTATTCAGGAGTATCATTTGCCATTAATTTTAAGCAGGAAATAGAAGGGAGTTGTGTATTGTAATTGCTCATGCTGTTCACCTGTACCAGTACACCCCATTACACTCATGAACATGACTGTTTACTGCTACAGTTTGACTTGTTTCGATGGACTGGTTGGTAAGGTTTTAGGAAGTTATTTGGCTGTGATAGAAACAAGCGCATGCATAGTTTATGAAACTTGTGAAAAATTTTAATGGGAGACCAGCTGACAGTTCTTTGAAGATATATTATAGGAATTTCGCAAATTATTGATAGACGTATGTCAGGGGTTAACAGCCCAGCAAGATTAACTTGTATATATTATGCTTTACTGGTACATTAAAATTAATTAAGAGCTAATATGTCAAGCATATACCTACATGTTATTTGCTAATTTTTGAACTATTGCAATTGTAAATGATCCATTTCCAAGAAAATGGACCGGTTTCTTTAATGTTAAAACTATCTTGCAGATTTATTATATTAATATTCAAAGTTATGTTGCATGCCTGTCTGCAAATTTAAAGAAAAAGGCACCACATATTAAGCGAACAGGCTCTTATGATTTGACTTGTGAATGAAACTTAAGGCAGATTAGCCTTTTTAAGTTGTAATCAAGTCCAGTCAGAGAAAGAACCAAATCAACACCGCTTTACTAATTGCAAAAAGACATATGCAAGTGATGCAAATACAGCACTGGTTTACTACTTGCTTAGGCAGAATTTGTGGACCTAACGATAATTGGCAAAGTTACACATGAAAACTGGTTAAAGTGAGTGTTGAATAATTTTTCACTGTTTTGTTTGGTATTCGACAGGGAATTTGCCTATTTTCCCACAAAATTTTGACCTCCAGATCCAGGTTAGTAGTATAAAATAAACATGTATTTTTATAGCTATGATTTTGTAGACTTGATGAAATAGGGGTTCTAATATTTATACCAGTAATATATAGATAATACTTTTGTGCTTAGGTTATGCTTTTTACCTCTTATATTAGCATACATTATACCTCTCTCAGGGTTTGCTAACATAGTAGCTTTTTTTTTTCTCTTCAGGACGTAGATGTAATGAGTCTTCTTGGTGAAGATGCATCTGACATATCCCAGATGACCAACACAACAACCAGCTCTGAGAGTTCCAATGTCTCTAGCATTCATTATGATCCAAGTGAGTTCAGAGGTCAGATTTACATACAAAGCATTGGAAAGAAAACATGTATTTTTCAAATGAGTACAGGATCACACAGTTATATTCCTGTTTCTAAACTTAGATGGGCTATAATGGTTCATGTTTCAGTAATTTAAAAATTTGTGAACTTTTTTTTGGGGGGGGGGGGTTCTTTAAAGTAACTTCACTGCAGAAATGATTATTCTGAACAATGGGGAAAACAATTCATTTTTAATTACCACCCTTAATTGAATGTATATATAATGTATGAGATTCAGATTTAAGAAAACACCTTTTTAGCATTAACATGGATTTCCTCTTAAAGTTTTTGTTCTTAATCCAAAGATTCAAAATCTCAAGCAGTTTGCATTAAAAGTTTGGTAATTTCTGTTTTTATCCTTTCATCATGGACAGATTTGAAGTTTGCAAATGATAGATTTGTTTACTTTGTAAGACAAACTATTAAAGCCGCCATGTTCTCTTTGAAACCTTTCTCTGGAGATGTCTCTTGACACCGATACATTAATTTGGGTTTGGAAGTTATAATTGGTTTTGAAGTGAGAATCTTTTAGCTGAACTACATCAGTGACCATGTGTCCTGTCTAAATTGATTTATGTTTGTGCTTTAGATTATTCAGCATTGTACCATTGCTACAACCAGAGTAATTTATTACTGTTGCATGTACAGTAGAACCTGTCTTGAAAGGCCACCTCGTTTGCCACAAAATTATGGTCTCAAGACAGGTGGTCTCTCATAACAGGTCACAATCCTATATAATCAATACAATTCTAAACTGAGAATGTGGTCTCTTAAGACAGGTGGTCTCACATAGCAGTGGTCTTTCAAGACAGGTTTTACTGTCCAAGAAATCTTATCGTGTTAAAAGTGGGATTGCGTTATTGCAGGGTTTTACATTATTTTTTTTCAGCATTGGCGTATATACGTGTACTTGTATCTAATGTAAACAATCAGAGTATATTAAATGGAATGCAGTAATAAGACTTGTTGAAAAAAGTGGACGTATAGTATATTTGTTGTTATTTTGCTTTACAAAGTTTTACTAATTTTTATTTTTTTCATTCCCCCCCCCCCCCCCCCCATGAAAATACGCTTTGATCGATAATACCTCGACTGATGTTATATAATGAATAGGGTATCAACATTGTTTACTATCGTGCCGTTGTGGCACGCACTTCATCCATAATGCATGTAATTCCATTGGAAAATTGCACAGATTAAAAATATTCAATAATTTTGTTCAAGATCGTTTTCTGAATTCAATGTCCAATATATAGCATGAACAGAGTATTAACACCATTTACTTACCATCTAGTATAGTACCGTCGTGGCATGCAGCTGATCCATAATACATGTAATTAAATTGCAAAAATTGCAAACGTATTTAAACTATTCAATATTTTTGTCACAAATCATTATGTCTGAATTCAATGAGAAAAATTAACAGAAAATTAGGTTACAAAAGTAGAAGCAAATGTATGTTTCATTACGTTCCAGGGTCTATGAACGGTGTCTATACAAATTGTAAACTTGATTTTCCATAATGGTAAAATAATTTTTTATATTCAAAACTTGGAAAGTAATGACGAGTTCATAAGCCAACACCATACACATAAAATCCGAGAACTAAATCATAAAATGCAGTGAGTCTGTAATGGTCACGCACCACTGATATAAAAAAATTTCAGCTGTATGCATGTACAATTTCATAGTCTTTCAATTTCCAGGTAACAATGCCGACACTGTTTGCCAGTCAAATGAAATGATTCCCTCTAATAACACCGGCAATCCCAGAAAACATGTTGGCGGCTTCCATTTTTTGATGTTTATTAAATTGTGATAATCTTGTATCAACCACCACTTTGTCGGCTGCTTGGTTGTTTATGCAGTTAAAGAACATGTGTCTTTACTCTTGGATTAATAATAAGTTATATTTCCGATGTTTATTTAGGCATAACAATTCAAGGACCTGGTGAAATTAATACATGTTAGAAGCCGCGTTTTACACACTATTTCTCTACTTTATTGTATTATATTAGCATTCATACACAATCTCTTCCCCAAAACCATAGTAAATTCTTTTTTTGTGCGCAAAGTGCAGTGAACGACTTTGTTTGTGAGCTTGCTTTTCCGAAACAGTAAAATATTTATTTAAAAAAAGAAGGGGGAAATTAATGACCATTTCATAAGCAAACCCCATACACATGTAAAACCCGAGAACTAAGTGCAGTGGGCCTGCAATGGTCACAAGTCACTGGTCAACTGATTGCGTCTAATAGCACTGCCAAGCATAGAAAACATGTTACCGGCTTTCGTTTTTTTTATGTTTATTAAACTGTGAGAAGCTTTTATCAACCACCGCATTGTGTGTGCAGATAAAGAAGAAACACGTCTGCTATTGTTAGAGCAACGATTGTATACAGAATTAATTGAAGACAACAGCAAAGACCACATCATGTTTATTTTGGCATAACGCTTCAAGAAGAAAAAAAAATCATGTACGTAATTTTGGGAGCCACGCCGCGACCACATTATATCCGAATTTGCGTACCACTGAAATATTTCCATACTTTTACGGTCAGATTGTATCAGCCATTTTAATGTGGCCAGTATTCCAAACCCTTTTTACATCATAGGTTGTTTTATGCATTTAAACAGACCTACCAAATTTAATAATTTCAACATTGTACTGAAACAGCTAAAATTATACGCTTATGGCACAACAGAAAAATTCTGAATATATCATTGTTGTGGTCAAATCTGGATATTTGCTTGTCCATGATTGGTCTGGATCTGCAGAGCCTTCCATCAATCTGATTTTAAAGATGATGTGACAGCGATTGCTTAGGAGTCATGTTCTGATGACCAGTGCTATTACCATAAGTTCTAATTTTATTAGCCAAGCATATAAGCTATTGTATCTTTATTCGAGGGATAGATCAGATTGGCAAAGGGGTCGCTCAGCAGTTATTATGAACTTTTGAGAAAGTGGTGGGTGTAAGGTGAAGCTGTTTACATTTGCAACATGCCCAGTGGTGACAATGTTGATATACCTCTGTTACTTTCATGTACTGTGGCTGAAATTTCATTGGATATTGTACTTGTCGAAATTGTAAATGATCTTAGCACACAGCTAACTAAAACGACTGCTCCATTGTCTAAAAAGAATCAGCTTGAATTTAAGTAAACTATCTTTAGTAGTTATTAAAATAGGGAAAATGAATTTTGCCAGACTAGATAATAACAGCTTTTGAGATTGCAATGAATGAATTACCAAATATATAAAATGCATAAAAAGAAAAGGTTTTCCTCTCTTTTTTACAATTTGTCTCCAAAGTCCAGGAATTGAAAATGCCCACGTGAAGCTAGCAGTGTTTGAGAGGTACACATTTGAAGTAAGGCCAAGCTGTATACTGTATAACACAAACATGATTTTTCTCCATTTTAAAACGGAATTCCACTTTTCTCCTGACTTGAATCCGATTTTTCTTGATATAGTCCGTTTTTTAAAAATAATGTTCGATCCTTTTTATTTTTTTATATTTTTTTACTGATTTTTTTTCAGTCCCATACCGCAACAACCCTTGTAACATATTCGCTCCATATATTGGTTAACCCACAACTCGTAAAGAGTATTCTGATTGCTCAAAAGTTTAAATTCATCCAATGAATCTTCGTATAAAGGAAACTGATGGCAATGGAAAGAAGAAGCGTGCTTGCAAAAAAATGGCGTCCCTAGTTGTTGGGAGGGACGAAGACACGAAAAGTTTAGATAAAGGTTTTTAAAAAACGGAAAGGAATGGCTGGAACGAATTGTCGACGGAAATTTAGTTGGTCAGTTTATAAGCAAACTGAACACTAGAGGACTGGCATTTTGTGCCCTCTGCAATATATACATTACAGAAGTCGTAGTTGAAAGAGTCTGGAACTGCACCTACAAATGAAGCTGCATATGGAAAAAATGAAGTCCTCTGTCAGAATATGTGCACTGTATGTTTCCAGTACAAGCTGGAGCTGGAAAGGAAAAAGGCTCTCGTTGAGAAGGAAAAGAAACAATTGCACATTGAGCAAGCAAAGTCATTGATGACAAAAAGGAAGACTAAAGAAATCTTAAAGCCGCAAAAAGAGCTCAACTGGCATATCAACAGGTTGTGTTCAGTGGACAAAAAGAGAAGTGAATATATGGGGTTATTTGTATATAGATGATGTATTTTGGTGTTTATTTTACATATTTGTTATGAAAAAAGAGATGTATAATAAGTTGGCAGTAAAAAATGCCTAATTGACTTCATTATGATGTGAACTCTGACATGCACATGAAATAACTTGAGTACCAATAGTATTGGAGAACAAATTCATGTGACGGTAAATATTGTAAATTTATTAAAGTCGAAATTTTTTGGTAAGTTTGTTAGTTTTTCAAATGATTATTTTGTTACATATTATGGTCACAAGTTGCAACAGGAGCAGATTTTCATGCATGTAAAATGGATTTTTAGTCGGGGCTGCCCCTCAGGACCCCGTTGGGGGACTACCCCCAAACCCCCCTTTCACATTTTCAGTTTTTTTTTTAGAGGTCAAAATCATGTCTGATAACACATATTAAACCCATCAATCAAAATTAAGGGAATTAAAGGTTCATTGAATTATACTTAAGATATACAAAGTCCATTTTAAATAGCCAGTATAACCAGTAAGGGCACCTGAGGAAATTCTTTCTTTTTTTTGTAAGTTATAACCCAATGAAAAATATGTTATTCAATACTGGTGAGCCTCACCTAAAGAGCATATCAATTTTATTCACTTTTGGATTTTTGAAAGCTGCATTTCCATTGGCTGATTCGAAGATCATTAGAACATGACTATTATGTGTTCATTGTCAGATCTTCATGTAGGAATTGGAGATCAGATTTAAAGTCAGAAAGGGCCTTGCATTGGATTTCAAGTTGGAGAGTGAGCTGTTAATGTAGATTGGTGGTTTGAGGAACCACCCCCGCCAGGAAAACATATTTTTTTAAAACTATCCAGGTGTAAATTAAGAATAGCCAGGTAAATCATCTAGGTTCCGGCTGAAAAGTACAGCCCTGTTTTCGCAGTAGACTATGAAATTTGGAAAGAAATCAGACCATTTACACATCGGGTAGCACAGATACTTTAATGTACAAGTTCTTCATGCAAATGCCCAAATTTAGTTTTGCTTTTACATTACACTATATCCTTGAGATGCTCAACAAATGAAAACATATAACAGCAGAGGGGATAGCTTTTTCAACAGTTGAAACAATTGGCACATAATTATATACAACAACGCTCAGATACTCCTTTGGAAAATAGCATCACACATTTACAATTATTGGACACCATTTGTTCATTAAAGTATTTACTATAGCATGAGAAATGCTTTTGCTGCCATTGCAATAACACCCACCTCACAAACATAGTCAAAGAGATTATTAAGATGAAAAATAAAAAGAAGTAATGAACTTCCTGGTTTTGTGTTTTTTCTGAAACTGAACTGAGGGTCAGTGCAGCTGATGTGTATTTACAGGATAATTGTTTCGAAACTATTTGAATGGATCCTGTTGACAGTGGCATTACATGCTATGGAAAAATACTGATTGTGGTCTCTAGGTTTGGCAGGTACGAAAATGGAATATTTGTAAATGTATATGTAACAAACATGAAATTATGTCCTTACATGTGTTACTATGAAATTACTGCGAATTAATTTTTTGCTAGATTTTTCCATAATTATGTATTTTTATTATCATAACAGAGTCATCGGTGATTAATGAGGAAATATTTTTGGACTTGAAGAATCGAGTACGCGAAGAGACTGCTGTTAGTGTAGAGGATCAAGGTCAGATTCGATTCTCTGTGTGGGTCAGCTTTGCTGAGATTTACAACGAGCAGATTTTTGACCTGTTGGAGGCAGTTCCCAAGTCAAAAAAGGCTCGGAGGACCGTACTTAAATTGAGTGAAGACAAGAATGGCAGTCCATATGTTAAAGGTATTTATATACTGTGTTCATCAATACCATCTCATCTGTCATTGAGGCATGTTTTTTCTAATGCCGACAGCAACCATTTCTTTACAGTGAATTTTCTTTATGTTGCAGCAGTGTTTTGATTCCAGCATTGGGCTAAACTATATACCATTGCTTAAAATGTCACCAGGTCCTACAAAGTTGGTGGTGGACTTGCAACTTTTGTATATTGTGGGGTTGTACTTGGTTTCAGAATTTGTATTTCATTCATTGGGATTGTAGCAAAATGTGACACCAGGGGGTGGTGGTAATTAATTTGCTTTGCTGCACACACCTCATTTTCCAATGGATTTTAGTGGCTGTTTAATACCATTCTTAATAAAAGTTGTTTATGCACATGAAAAATCTTATCGTCAATATATTTAATAAATGTAAAAACAAAAGTCTTGGGGATATTGTGACACACATTTTTTTTTTCTCAGTCCGTGCTAAAGTAAAGCTTCAAACATTTCCCAGGTACTAACTATCAATCGGTACAGCTATAGGGGAGAAAGGGGTTTGCAAAATACAATGAAAAGCATATGGGTCTGCAATGACGAGTAATTGAAATCATATTAGTTGGAACTTGTAATAGAGTGCATAAAGATTGTGCTTAAATACATTTTTTTTAATGAATGCCACCCATTTCTTTATTTGTGGATCTTTAATGGAATTTGAGCCGAACTTTTGTATGGGCTTTTAAAAAATTGACTCTTCTCAGTAGGGACAGATATGGACAAAAGCACTTTGGCACCAGTATGATTGACTGGTACATAGGATGTTTTTTCAATGTCAAAATCAGTATGTACATGAAACCAGTGCGATTAAAACAAATTATTTTTGTTTATGTGTGTCATTTCATGGGAAGAAGCGATATGATTGTATAATATAGGCTTGTTACTTTTAACAAATATTCTATTATAGACAATTTATGTAGGTTCCACAATATTTATGCTAGGTTTTTTTATTAACATGCTCAGGGGTTGGCATCTTTGGTTTCACTTTAGGGCTTTAGTTTTCTTTTCTTATTCAGAGGACTGACTTACATAGTGAGTAATGATGTAAAATGGGTAGTAGTCTGGTGTAGTTTAACAATATAGCTTCAATTTACGAAATGTTAATGCAGTCTCATGGACATAAGGTGCTTCGGGAAGATAGAGTTGAATAACATTTTTGTCATTTGGATCTACCTTTTGTATTCCATCTTAAGCTTAAATAAAATATACCGTTTGTACCTGTATACATAAATATTAAGTCACAGGTTAAGTGTAGGCAGTGATTCCTGGTTTAAAAAAAATGTCTAGCTACTGGTTTCATTTGAAGTCCCTGCTTCAGAGGTGTGTTCACCTCCATTCTGAGAAAGAAAATGACAGCTCTGGTAATTTCACCATAATCACCATCCCTGTCTTGAATTATATCGTACTGAGCAGTGCATTTTTGTATATACAGTCCCTCGTTTATCGCGGTTAATCAGTTCCAGACTCTACCGCGATAAGTGAATTTCCGCAAAGTAGGATTCTTTATTTATAAATCGAATATTTTCGTAGTTGGATCATAGAAAACCTGTTCACGACCCTCTAAATACGGTTTTTAACATATTTGAAAAACTGCGAGTTAAGCCATGAAAGTTGAAGTGCGAAGTGGCGAGGGACGACTGTACTGACTTTGATGGATATAAATTTGGTCAGTCATATCCATTTGATTGTATATTATTATTCCTGTATTCGTCACTCACTATCATTATTTTGTCATAGTCCATATATGTTTCTTCTGATATTGTAAGAGTGTATTTGTGTTAATTTTTATCCTCATTTTAAAAAAAAAAACATGCAGACGATACCTATTTTAGAGAATCGTATTTTTATTTGCCATTTAATTTTGCTGTCTCATCCTGAAAGGTCTGAAGCAGATTCATGTTGAATCAGCAGATGAGGCATACAAGCTCCTGGTGATTGGACAGAGAAATCTGCGGACAGCTTGTACGAAACTGAATCATAATTCCTCAAGAAGGTTGGTAAACCAGTACTGGGCAGGCATGAACATTCCCCAAATATTGTAGTCCGCCTCTTGAATTCTCTTCTATTCCCCCCCTCCTCCCCCGACCAGTGTCCAACTACTTTTTTTTTTAAGCTTACAATTCATTGACACTGACGAGTTTGTGTTCAAAATTACCACTCTAACCAGCAGCCATCCTATTAGTACAAAAATGTAAAATGTCCCCCTTTTAAGCAGCCACTTTTTATTTCAAATGTATCTATAATCAATTATTAATTTGTATTGTAACATAAAGTAAGTAATCAGATTATCTCTATCATCGACACATGTCTCCCAGTGTCAAGTTTCCATTACTGAAGGAAGTGTTGACTAAAGTATTAAAGATTAATATTATATCATTGTCTATAAAAGCAGGCATTTACAGGAAATGGGCTCAACAATGTTATTATAGAGTTTTGGGCTTCACACCTGTCAAGTTCTTCTCTTTGAGGATTACAACCGGACATAATGGTCAGGATCATAACAAAGTTAACTTAGGCAAAAAAGAGATTTTGTGCATTAACACACACACACACACAGAAATTAACCTCTAATAAAACAGGATACCAGACAACGACCAAAATTTCATGTGACACGATTATCGCTTCCTTCGCGAAGAAGGCATTTTGTCCACTCTACAATAGTTTCACGGTTAACAACATCCGAATAAATCATTACCAAACATTAACATGCCATCACTCAAACAGAGATGTATTATTTTTGAAGAAACTGTTATCCTGCTCGACGATGTGAGAGGGGACTAGCTAAACAATTTTATGTTGAAAGGACTTAAATAAACATTGTTACCGATAAGGTTATTCAGCAGCAATTGAGCAAATGGAAAGAGAATTATGGATGAACAAAGATTTAAATTATGTTTTGTAATGTGCATAACAACAATACCCGCTTGCATATCACGCTTACACAAAGAATATGAGCTATTAATGTATATTCAGTTGGAATAAGTCTATTACTATAACAAGAAGAATCATTTAATAATGTTGCTTTTAAACGAAGATATTAAATGAAAATATTGAATGCTTTGAAGAATGTAGCTTTCTTAGTACATACATTATATATGCTTTTCACAAATTATTAAGTCCCCACTGTAAAGGCCACCTGTCTGATAAAGCCACTTTCCTGGTGCAGAACGCTTTCAGCATATTTACTTAGTGGATTTTTTGCCCTTATTTGTCAGATTAGTCCATTTTGTTTTTGCACAGCTCCAAATTTTAAAAAAAAAAATAAAGCAGGTCTGGCTTGCAGCTTTGCATTGGTGAGATCTTGGAGAAGTTTAGCTTTCTGCATCATTTAGCAAAGTTATACATGTTGATTATCAGGTACACTCATTTTTCTTTCTGCACAATGATTTAAGTACAAATGGTCATCAATCATAATTTGTCATGTGCTTGATTTAATGCGTTTACATTAAGTGTAGTTATAGCTCCTTAATGTTAGTCTAACACATTCTTTTTTATTTCTGGACAATAACTAACTTTGTATTAAATTTCAGCCAGTTTGGTATGAAACTTGATTGATTTTTAGTGCAGTTATAGTCTTGGTTTATAAGACCCACCCACTATTCTTCTGCATAGTATCTTGTATTAGATATAATATTACTAATATTATTGGATTAAAACTGCATTATTTAGACAGTTTTGAAATTGATGATGTCATTTCTGCGTTTGTCAGCATTCACCTTTAGCAAAGATATAAAATCTAATTCAGTGATACACGAGTTTGTAACTGTACAGGAACTCCATTATAATATCAGTCAAACATGGTTGTAGTTAGGCAAAAATGTGTTTACTATTGCACTGGTTTAATCAAATTAGTAGGCAGCTTCGTGTTGAGACTGGTCGAATTTCATTGTCAGCGACTCTTAGATACATTATCAGCATACGACACCATAATTAAGTATGCCTTATTAGACCTCATCTGTGTTCACATCATTAACCTCGAATAGAACAGGGTACTAGACAACGGCCAAAAATTCATGTGACACATTTATCGCTTCCTTCGTGAAGAAGGCTTTTCGTCTACTCTACTCTAGCCATTTTTTAAGGTACCATAATTCATTTAGTAAATCAGTGTTGTCACCTATGCTCTTGCTATTAAAATACACTATGCTGCTTCCAAGTAAAAGCAGGGTCATTACTTGCCAGGAATTTGCTTATTTACAAACATAATGTTATTCCGCCCTAGTCTTACCATTAGAAAAACATTGTAATCTTTATTATATTTTCTTGTTTGAACAAGCTTTTGACTTTAATCAATCTTTTATTCTCTTCTAGCCACTGTATATATAATATCAAGGTCCTTCGAGTTGTGGACAAGGGAGCACCACATGTAGCACGAGTCAGCATGTAAGTTTATAGAATGTGATAACTGTTGTTTAATTTTACAGTAAGGGCAATATGAGCTTTGTCCAGTGTTAGCATATCTTTCTGAGCTTGAATCTTAAGCAGGAGATGTGTTAATTATAGATTCAAGTAAGAATAATGGAATTCATTATATGCTCTTATGTATGATGGAGAAATCCAAACCAGGATCAGAGTCTGCTGAGGTCTTGACAACGTATTTTGATCCCAGTGGATCTGAGAACAATATGCTTCCCAGCAGTTCTTCCAATCTGTGTCTATTTAAAGCTAAAAGTGCTACATATGAAAACTTGAAACAGTAAAATAAATCATTGTTTATTGAAATTTTAGCATGTTATGTGTGGATTAAGCTTTTTCTGTCTGGATTCCGCTTTTTGACCACTTGGATTACGCTTTTAAGTATAATCTAACTAAAATTAGTTTTTCACCCCATCATTACATTTTTACACTACTAAAATTAGTTTTATACCCCATCATTACATTTTTATACTACTAAAATTAGTTTTACTCCCGATCAATACAATAAAACCAGTGCTATGGGTTTGTCGTCGATTTTACAACTGGAATTTCTGACATAATTACATCAAATTTTACTTTTTTAAATACAAATTTTAATATTTTGCGGCAGGTTATCATTTTGTGACCTGGCAGGATCTGAAAGATACTCCAAGACCCAGAACAGTGGCGAAAGACTTAGAGAAGCTGGTAACATCAATACTTCACTGATGACGCTTGGGAGATGTATTGAGACTTTGCGATACAATCAGACTCATAAGTAAGTTCCCTTTTAATGGTAAAATATTTTCTTTGTGTACTAAATGAATTAATAAATGAAAATTGACTACGGTGGCCTAGTGGTTTGAGCATCTGCTTCGGATGCATGAGATCGTGGGTTCGATACCTGGCCGAGTCCTACCAAAGACTTACAAACATGGTACTAATAGCTGCCTCACCTGGTGCTTAACATTAAGGGGTTAGTGTTAGGACTGGTCGGACTGGTGTCAGGATAATGTGACTGGGTGGGACATCATGCTACATGTCTATGTCATGATGCCCAGTGCTAGGCATCACTATAAACTGCCACACTGCAGACATAGCGATATGACTGAATTTTTATTTAAAAAAGTTATGTTAAAAAAGTCCAAATCACACACTCACACAAAATTGTCAATATTGTTAAAGTTTCTTCTGTCCATTAGTTAGTAATAAGCTTCTAAGAATCTTAGTTACAATTTAATAAACAGAATACTTGTCTAAATTCAGACATGATTTTTCTCCATTTTAAAATGGAACTTCCGTATTCTCTTTACAAGAAAAATAAGATTCTCAAAGTCCATTTTTTGTAATGTCTAATTGTGTTTTTTTTTTAAATACAGAAATTTGTCCATCTGGTCCCATTTTGCAACATGTTTGTTGTATAGAGTGTTCTGATTGGTCAAAAGTTTCTACTCACCCAATGAATTTTTGAGTGATGGAAAGGAGAAGTGAAGCGGTTTATGGTGTCTTGAGTTTGTGAGAGAGAACATGTCCAAAATTTTGGATGCTGTTTGAATAAAATGTGTGGAAATGTTAATGGATCCAGTGGAAGTTCGACCTAATAAGAAAACTGAACACTGAAGGACTAGCATTTTGTGATCTTTTGAAGAAAGATTTAAATTAGCTGATCACGGTTTTTAGATATTGAAGCAGCAGCTAGCTATGATGTCGCAGCCTCAGTGTGTTAGTAGATGGGGTACTAATATTAGTATTATCAAGGCTGCAAAAAGAGCAATATCAACCTGTTGTGTCCCTTGGTGGAAGAGACAAGTGAATTTATATGAATTTCATGTTTCTTTGGAAGTGTGTATTTTTATATTTGCAGCAAAAATTTAGAATTTTTTTTGACTGAATTACTGTGAACACTGACAAGAACATGAAATAACTTTAGCACTAATATTATTGGAGAAGAATTTGATGTGACAATGATTATAGTAAAAATTGTTCAAGTGAACTTCAAAGCTTTAATATGTTTGTTAATTTTTCAAACCGTATATTATATATTATGATAATAAGGTCTACCTAGAGCATTTTATGGTTTTAAAATGCATTTTTGGACCCCCTCTTCAGATTTTTTGTTTTTATATGGATGACTTAAATCATATCCATATATTAATATATTCGGTTTTAATGTCTATTCTAGGATGCACAGTTGTGAGATTAACTCAAATTTCTAAAAAGCGCTAGAAATCAATCAAATTTGCACAAATCATGCTTTATGTTTTCAAACCCTGAGTTGGGAACTATAATAAATTTTACACACCTGTATGATGACGTATTTACTTTCACTTTGTAATATTATCGATATTGGACCCTGATTGAGCTGTCATGGGGACATTTTATGTGCTTCTGTTCCATAATAATTATCAGGATATGAGGATGTTCAATTTTAGGTGACACTGGCAGGTTGGGTTGAGAGAATTGTCCTCAATGCATGCTCAGGGAGCAACAGTGCATTATGAACAAATGTCATCCAGTCAATAAACCTATGAAGATATTTATATAAACATCTAAAAATTACAGCACAACTTTTTAACATTTGACATTTTTAGATGAGTGTGATCCAATATAAACTAGATGAATGTTGAGCTCTGATATCACAATGACAGTGCTGCTTGCACAAAATTTTTTACCACGTCCATAACTTGTGATGTTTAGAATCAGTCTTTTTTTCTTGATCCAATTTAATGTCAAACTGTCATTGTAAAGTTTATAGTGATACATCATTTTCTTTTTGAAGTTTTCTTAAGACAGCTAAGGTGCAGACCACTTAACAGTTGGGATTGAATAGATATTGGTAATTTTATTGGTCAATATTTCTGCCTATATAGCCATATTGTCATAGTAATTAGCTAGTAGTAGATCAAATAACATGGAACCTAATCACTATTGTCTGCAGGTGGACTCTACTTAAAAGCAAATATATACAGTATTTCAAAGTTGTAACATTCATGAAAAGCTTGTATCCTAAACCCCATGATTGGTTTTGTTCATACTTACAAAAATAATTCAATCTGCAACACAATTATTTAACCTTCGAGACAACTTTGCAAAGTTTGAAACCGTTTTTTGAACATTTGCAGTGTAACAGAATTGTTACCGAGAGGAGGGTGGATTAAATGAACAATACAAACACAATTTGTGAAAGAAAATATAAATTTATGTAATAAATTATAAATGAAAAAAATACAGATGTAACAACACAATAATTCATGCACTCAACCCACAATTACACTCACAACCATTCACAATACATGAACAAATTAAATAACAATACAAAAGGAATCTCAGATGTAAAGGGATCTCTTGGATTATACACAGATCCAAGAATCCTTTACGAAAGTTAAATAAATGCAAGAATGATTTACGAAAAAAAAAATAAACACAAACGACAAACTATCTATCGCACGATGGATTGCGATAACTAGCACGATCATATACTTGTATTCAATCAAGTTGCTAGCTTTTATTGATATCTATGTGATCACTTGAAATATTATTGCGATCTGACATAAGCATGCAAATACAACAATGTATTAAATTATATTACAATTTCAATACACCTATGTGTCTCCCCTGTATAACCGCACGATTCAGCAACAGTTGAATCGTCTCCCAGTTTCCCCGAGAACCGAGGGTTGACCAATACTATTATCGGACGTTACCCTACACGGATCCACCACAGTTATACGTTCAGACAGCATACAACATCTACCCGAACCAACGGTTCCTCACTCCCCTAGATGTCGACCCGGACGTTTTACAACTCTAAGACAGCTCCGACACTCGGACTTCTAGCTTTCCGGATATTTACACGTTACACAGATGTTGACGAACAGACAGTTCGACACACAGACAGATACTTCAATTCCGTTTGCACAAATTAACGGCACAAGCACATTCAGATATTTATACAGAGATGTTCCAGAACAAACAATAGATGTCCCACAACAAATCAAACGATATCAAAGACGTTTATCAAAAGATGGTATCAGATGTGTTAACAGCTACGGTATCAACGATGTTATTAGCAGCTACGGTATCAACGATGTTATTAGCAGCTACGGTATCAACGATGTTATTAGCAGCTACGGTACCAGAAACAATGTAACAACTATGTTAGCAGCTACGGTATCAGAGACGGTATCAACGATGTTATTAGATGCGCTATCAGTGATGAACTTCTACGGTATCAACGACGGAATCAGCTGGAATCAGACTGAATCAGACGGAATCAGATGTTATCAACGACGGAATCAGCTGGAATCAGACTGAATCAGACGGAATCAATGATTGTCAGATGTTATCAGATCTACGGAATCAACGATGTTATTAGATCTCCGGAATCAGCTGGAATCAGACTGAATCAGACGGAATCAATGATTGTCAGATGTTATCAGATCTACGGAATCAACGATGTTATTAGATCTCCGGAATCAACTATAATAAACAAAACCAGACTAATAATAGTGGTCTCAAAAATAATCTAAGCCGTAGATTACGATATTTCATTTAAAGTCTAAAAGTGACTAGTAATTCCAAATATTCCACGTTCATTGCAATAAAGGCATCATTATACGAAATGATAATCTGAATAAAATTCACAATAAAACGAAATGTAAATTTAACACTCACCCCTTTGGCTGGAGATTTGCAAGACGAGGTTATCTATCCTTCGATTAGATATTTGGGTTCCCGTAAATAATAATGAGAAATCCATCGCCTTATATACTCTCTATAGGTGAACATAAATCACATCGAGCTTAACGTGCACCACGTACAACGAGTATTTCGGATTTCATGTAAATTACAAATTGGCACATGCAAATCGTTACACGCCACTTAATCACCCCAGGTAATGCGTGTACGACGAAATCAAGAAAATGGTGAGTTTCGTTTGCAATTCAAGAACAACAAAAAATCAGTTCAATTTTCGCCTAATTCTGTGACATGCAGACACTTGGCCTTGTTTATCCACAGAAGTTACTTAGTACTTGTTGCACAAATATTTCTTAGGCTGTAATACAATTAAGTCTTCATCGAACTTGGCCCTTTGCATAAAAAATAGAGCACCTATAATATGGCACTAATTAGTTTTCTGCATGTTTGTCCTTTTCTTTTTCAGAGAGAATAAGATCATTCCTTTCAGGGATAGTAAGCTAACACGATTGTTCCAGAACTTTTTCAATGGAACTGGAAGGGCAGCCATGATTATCAATATAAGCCAGAGCTCTTCATTGTTTGATGAAACAATACACGTGTTAAAGTTCTCGGCAATAGCAACTAAGGTAAGTGACTTAGACTAAGGAATTTTTGTCATTTTAGGTTTACTGACCATAAATCAGAAGAGCTGTTTTCAGTTGTCTGTTTTCACAGGTCTGACATCTACAGCATCTAATTTGAAAATTTTGTTATTGCTGAATAGTATTAGAAATGGTTTAACCCTTTCTTCACTATGTAACTTTGATGGCGTATAGCCCTAAACAATAAGTATCTTTAAACTTGTAAAGCAAAAAGACTTGGTGATTTTGAAATAATGTAACTTTGCCAATTTTGAAAGATATCTGGCTTGATTAGGTATCAAAATAAAGGCTTAAAGTCAAATTGTATGTCAAATTCAATAGAATTTGCATACCTATTACAACTGTTAAAATACAGGTGCAAACAGGTAACACAAAAGGTAAAATGCGCAAGCAAATATTTATTTACCTCATTCAAAGAACAATATTTTCAAAAATCAAAGATTTGGAAGTATACTAGAGCTTTTCTAGAACCATTTAACACTCCGATGGGTTCAACTCCCCCTGAAAACTGAAATAAATTCCTTTGGTTCTAAGAGTTTTGTCCAGAATAAAAACATGGAGTTCTCACTTCCACAGGTTCAAAACCTTCAAAGTGCTCTTCATTGCTGTCACCCACAAGCAGATTCGAATGCCTCTACAGATGTTTTAGGTCACAACGGCTATATTTTTGATAGTTCATATTCTGATGCTTCATTGTCATCTTGCTTCGAACTCGGTCATTTTAAATAGAAATTCACCATTCTGTAAACACGCTCAAAAAGTGATTTTTTTTTCTTCGAGATTTCTAAATGTGTTCAAGTTTAACTCAACAAGATAATCCAAATAAAATATCTACATTTATAAAAAGGAAGTTATTAGAGGTATCTTGAAATTTATATAGTTTGGTACTGTGACTATAAAAGAACACTGCCCCATACTGGTAAAGCAATTCATTGGATTTACAGATTTACTGCATAAACAATACAGGTGAACTCTCTCTTTATTTGGGTCACTGGAGGTGGGGGTGTTTTATTAATACTTTTGCAGGTTTGGATTGGAAATAGATCAGAAATATATACATGCCAACCATTACGCTTTTTTCTCTCACTAAATTACGCCTTACGCATAAACGTATATGGATTACACTTTTTCTCTTTATTCACCTTCCCAAATTTTTAAAAAAATTTGTTTTCTGGTTTGTATTAACATTCCATTAATTCCACAGACCTATTTTAAAAAAGATGGCTTCTACATAACTGCAGTATCAGAATACACTTTGTGAATGCAATTTCACTTACCTAATAGTATATTGTTCTATTTATAGCAATAATCCTATTACCAAGAAACATCCTGGTTCTTCTTTCGGTCTCATCTTCCATTTATAGCAGCTGTATGGCTTAGAAAAGAGAGAATTTACTGGTTTTCTAATTTTAATCTTTACACGCAGATTCTTTATTGTAATTTATATCTATTGCCAAACCATTCTAAAGGTATTTGGCGCTAAAACATATATTTTAGTCGATGAATATATGAGGAAAAATATCTCCTTTCAAATTATTTCCGTCTGATTAGAAAAAGGCAAAAAATAAATGAAACAAAAAATATAAGAATCCTACAAATAATAAGACATGACGTCTGCATCATCTGACATCTATTACAGGCCATTTGGAAAGAATTGTAATATTTGGCACTAAATGTGCTACATATATAAACTTAAAGCAGTAAAGGATGTTAAAAGATGAGAGGGGCAAATAAATCATTGTTCACTGAAATTTCAGCATTGTTATATGTGGATTACGCTTTTTGACAACATTGATTACGCTTTGTCCTAGTCAGTGGTTGGCATGTATGGATAAAATAACAATAACTAATTTCACTTCTGACTGCAGATAATTGTTACCCAGAAAGCAGAACCACCACCCAAATTCCAGATCTCATCACTATCTGGATCAGATGACACCAGACCATCAATTAGCTGGGCTACACCATGTAAGTCGAGCAGAGTTTTCACAATTTTGTGCACACGGAAATTCATTGTTATTTCTGTTTCACACATCTTGTTCAAAGTTTTCAAAATACTTACATGTAATAATTTTAAAACAAGCCAGTGGATTATTATTCCTTTAATTTTACAATGTTTATGTATGTTAATTCAATAGCTTCAGTTCTTTTTATTGAAGGACAATTTAATGGTGGAAATATGACAGCTAAATGTGAAGTACAGACTTGTGAAATTATGTATAGCAATAGCAGTTTCTCTATTGTACTTATAAGAGTGTCAATAGATTTTTTTTAAATCTCAGTTTGTTTGGGGGTTTTCTTTGCTGATTTCTTGATGAAAGTGTTGGCAGGTTATAGATCTCATTGTCCCAGTGTTACAGAGCTACTGATGAGAATGGCAGATGTTTTTTTAAACTCATTGTCCATTGTCTCTGTTTTACTGATGTAATGAGAAGAGAATGTCAATTGCTTTGCATCTCATTTTCTGTTTTTACTAATGTGCATGTCAATTGGTTAAAACGGACTGCAGAAATGAAGGGGTTCGAGTTTGTAAGCTTATTAGTGCTAATTTACCAGTATAGTTCACCTACATTCACCATAATGAGACATAGGTTGCAAGTTTATAGCAGGAACAGGGAGCAGCAGTTACTGAGTTGTTGGACTTGTGATCAGAAGGGTTTGCTTCTTCTACTGGATTAGCCCTGATATTCTACTGTAGTTTGTCTGTTGGCAAGTTACTGTATTGGCCTTTGCTTCAATAACCTTGAAAGTGTTGTTTGAAGCCACCAAAGCAATATGCCAAACTTGATAGTGGTAACAGTGCTGTTAAAATTCCAGTTCAGATACAGTTGATGCAAAGATGCCATTGATACATTGTGTTTGATGGAACGCTTGTTTGTAAATCTCATAGGATCTTGTTTTTGGTAGCTTAATCATTCGATGGGTATCATAAACTAGCCTTTATGGATCAACTACAGACTTACAATTTTATATTCTGCGTCTGGTCAATCTTAATACACCTCCTGTCCTCAAAGGCACTTACCTGGCACAGTTGCCATCTAGTTTCGGATTATTTAATCCCTTCACACCTTACAAATTTCACCCATAACATTATTGTCAGTGAAACCATTTGTAATTTAAAAAAATAAAGTCATCGGTGTTAATTACAATGTTAAAATAGTGCAATCTTTAGTATATTGAACAGCCTAATTTATATTGTACTTGCATTGTTGTGATGCTGCACAGGTATAAATGAAAGTTGGTAAATCTATACTGTATTCAATGGGCAAGATTACAACTGCTATAACATTAAAATAAAGGGTACAAAGCTGCAGTAACAAAATTCTCAGAATCATAAAAAGTAATGTAAGTAGAATAGTCTATTTTTTATGGCTTGATCATATTTATGTAAACTTTATAATTAAGTAGCATTTCAAATGTCGGTGCTTTGATTACATTTAATAGAAGTAATTAAGATATTATTATTATTATTATTATTATTATTATTATTATTATTATTATTATTATTATTGAAAACAGAATGAACCTAAAACATATACATATCCTTCTTTGTATGATACATGCATATAGATGTGGGAGCTGTCAGCAGTTTTAATTTGTCCATCTGTCTCTTTTTTTTAATGTTTAAAATCACTATCTTTGCAGCTCAGAAGCATAATTTGATGCCATTTGGTATGAGAATTACCTGTTACATGTTTATATTTTTGGTTTTGCTTTTCACATCCAATTTCAATGGAGAATTAGTTTTTTATTAATTCAAATCTATGCTGCATGACATCCTTTTAAGCTAAGGAGCCATTTGACAGGGTCCGATGCATTTTTTTAAATACATTGTTTAAAGACCTTGATGTATATTTCATGGGTTTTGTCTTGCCAGCTACATTTTTTTGGTAAATTTTATGGCCTGTGACAATTTAAAATCTAACACATGGGATATTACTTAGACATGTATGTGTCTTCTATAGGTTTAGTGTAATTCGTTTTGGAAATTGCTTTGATTTTTTAAAATCTTTCATTTTAGTGAGAGTGCCACTCATTTTAAGTTGGGTTTTTTTTGCACATGTTAGGCTGAAATAGATGGTGGCCAGTATATCTAGTGGAGAAACATGGACCTTAACCTTTAATAACTATCTACCTTTTCTAACTCAGCCACATTTTGTTTTCATTTTCTCAAGTGTGATTGGCCAGTGAGCCATGTTACTTGGTTTGTGATACATGTAACACCAATTAAACTGAAAGTTTGGTCAGGTTCATTATGCAGACCATGGCCAGTTTCTTGTGTCTGGTATTGTCTTTATTTGTGTACATGTTTTTCAGATACCTTGGCAAAATCACATTTTGACATGGAGTCGGCCATCAATATGCCCCTACCTGAAGATGATGATGAAGACCTAAATGAGTCAGATGATGGAGTCAATGTAAGTTGTGCTGTTGTACCTAATAAGAACTTACCAGTGACATGTAATAGAAGAGTAGACATTGTCATAGCTTGCCAGTGTCATGTAATAGAAGAGACTTGACATTGTCATAACTTTCCAGTGCTATGTAATAAAAAAAAGTAGACCTTGTCATAACTTGCCTGTGACATGTAATACAAGAGTTGACATTGTCATAACTTGCCAATGACTTGTATTAAAAGAGCAGACATTGTCATAACTTTCCAGTGCGATGTAATAATAGAGTAGACATTGTCATAACTTGCCTGTGCAATGTAATAGAAGAATTGACATTGTCATAACTTGCCAATGACATGTAATAAAAAAGTTGACAGTTTGTCATATCTTTCCAGTGCTATGTAATAATAGAGTAGACATTGTCATACCTTACCTGTGCAATGTAATAGAAGAATTTACATTGTCATAAATTTCCAGTGCTATGTAATAAGAGTTGACATTGTCATAACTTTCCAGTGTTTTGTAATAAAAGAGTAGACATTGTCATAATTTGCCTGTGACATGTAATAAAAGAGCAGACATTGTCATAACTTTCCAGTGTTATGTAATAAAAGAGTAGATGTTGTCATAATTTGCCTATGACATGTAATAGAAGAGTTGACATTTTGTCATAACTTTCCAGTGCTATGTAATAAAAGAGTTGACATTGTCATAACTTGTCCGTGCATGTAATAGAAGAGTTGACATTGTCATAACTTTCCAGTGCTACGTAATAAAAGAGTTGACATTGTCATAATATGCATGTGACATGTAATAAAAGAGCAGACATTGTCATAACTTCATTGTTTTTAAATCCATATCATATAAATCTGGTACATTTGATGTTTGGAATGTTTATGACAATTGGAGAGAATCAAGAAAATCATCATTTCTGAGTGGTACCTAATGAGTAAAATTAGTTGCAGAATACTTTTTCAAATAAAAGTTGACTTTTTATAGTCTAACTGTAAAATATCGGTGAAGTCTTGATTAATTATATATATTAATTTAGTTAGGAACATTTTCCACATTCAATAATATTCAGTTCATTTTCTAACCATCATCAAAATACTCAAGTTTAAACATTTTTCCACAGATCTATTACATAATACCCAATTTTACAACAGAGCATGGATAAATATTGTTTATTTTCTAGTAAGAATTTTCTGATTAATAACAAACAAGTTTCTTTGTATTCTTTTCTCAGTTTGAGTAAATGAGATTGAAATTGTTGGTTGGCATGTAGGATGGCTTCTAGGTAATATTTCACCATCTTTTGTCTTTTTTCTGAACACTAGTGAGGTCAGATCAGATCTGCCTAGCTAATGAACCCTTTTCCCTTCAAATTCTTCAATCAGGACTATACTTGTAAAACACACCTAGGGATTGTAAATTCATTAATGTTCCTATCAGATTATGGATTTACAGTTTGATTTGTTGATCAGGCTCTGTGATGAATCTTATCCTTGCTCGCACAGGGCTGCTTGCCAGCATGGCGGACAGCGTTGCAGAAAATACTGGCCATCGGAGACAGGCATGTGGTTTGTCACCGAACTGAGAGCCTGATCAGAACATGATGGAAAACTTTGCATGCAAATTCAAAAGTTTTAGGTCTTCCTTGCTATAAATATAATGGTAAGCTAAAATAATAGAAGTGCTGCACAAGGTAGTAGTCAGATCGCACCAGTCTAACTCCTGTTGAGATGGCTTTTCCTTTGATCCACTATGAATGTGTTAGTGAAATAGTTATCATTGTTTCTCTGTATGTCCATCCATTCATCTAGGTAAGTTTTGAGGTGCTGGGATTTCATATTACATAAAGCATGATTTGAGAAAATCGACTGAAAGTCAATCAGAATTATACTCATTAACATTATGGTTAAAGTTCTTTATGCTTGAATGTCTCACTATTAAATAATTTGGTCATAATTTGTTAAACTTTTTAACTCATCTGGTTGTAAGACCCAGTGAATTTCTGCTGTGTCCCTTCTTCCATTGTGTATTGTCCATTGAGATTTTGATAAGTTTGTAGATCGTTTGCATAAGGCTTTGTTCTTTCTACACCATGTACACCTTCCCATTTCACCCTTTCATCGCTAAGTACCTTTGCAGGCAGAGATCTCTAAACACAAGAAACCGTTGGACCTGTAAAGCAAAATAACTTCTGAAATAGTATAACTTTGCCATTTGTAAAGATATCTGGCTGGAATACTTATCAAACTAAAGGTTAGAATTCAAATTGCATGACAG
This sequence comes from Unio pictorum, assembly GCA_030141615.1. Lineage (NCBI taxonomy): Eukaryota > Metazoa > Mollusca > Bivalvia > Unionida > Unionidae > Unio > Unio pictorum. The sequence goes on from JARLTB010000123.1 coordinate 7,447,583, forward strand.
ATTAACTAAAATTTGCATACCTATTATAACTGTTAAGATACAGTTGCAAACAGGTACATACATGCCAACAATTATGCTTTTGGCATAATCATTACCTTTTTCACTAAATTACGCTTTACACATAAACAAATATGGAATATTCTTTTTTAGTATATCCATCTTCCCAAAAGAAATAAATTTTCTCATTTTTATTAATATTCCATTAATCCCACAGACCGTATTTTAGAAAAGACGGTTTCTACATAACTACACTATAAAAGTATGCTTATCTTTGGACTTGCGTTCACTTTCCTAATAGTATCATGTTCTATTTTTAGCAACTATCCTATTACGACGAAATGTCCAGGTTCTACTTTGAAACATTCGACCTCGTCTTCTATTTATAGAAGCTGTATGGCTGCGTGAGGAGAGACAGACTGATTTCTAATTTTAATCTTTACACGCATATTTATTCATATTTAGTGCAGAACCAGTCTAAAGGTATTTGACGCTAAAAAGTATATTTTATTTTAGTTGATGTGTATATGAGAGCAAATATATCTCCTTTCAAATAATTTCACAGATGGATTAGAAAAAGGCAAAATATAAATGAAACAAAAAATAACAGAATCCTCCAAATATGAAGAAATGAGGGCAGCATCACGTGATATCTGCTACATGCTGTGTTCATACATGCCAACCATTACGCATTTGACATAATCATTATGCTTTTTTTCACTTAAATTACATGTAAACATATATGGATTACTTTTTCAGTATATCTAAAAAAAACGATTTTTTCTTTCTTTCTTGTTTTTGTTAACATTTCATTATTCCCACTGACCGTATTTGGAAAAGACTGCTTCTACATAACTACAATATAATAGTACTCTTGTCCGTGGACTTGCGTGCGTTTTCCTAACAGTATCATGTTCTATATGTATCATCTATCCTATTACCAAGAAACGACCTCGTTCTACCTTCAAACTTTCAACCTAGAATTCTATTTATAGCATCTGTATGGCTTAGTGAAGAAAGAACAGACTGGTTTTTTAATTGGAATCTTTTCGCACAGATTCTTTGTTCCAATTCATATTTAATGCAGAAATAGTCTAAAGGTATTTGGACAAAAAAATATACTTTATTTTAGTCTGTGTGTATATGAGAGCAGAAATATCTCCTTTCAAATAATTTCACAGATGGATTAGAAAAGGCAACAAAAAAGATGAAACAAAATAAATAACAGAATCCTCTAAATATAAAGACCTGAGTGCAGACTCACATGACATTTATTTCAGGCCTTGTGGAAAATTTTTTAATATTTTGCGCTAAAAGTCTTGATGGATTCTTGTTGATGTAAATACGTCTAAGAGATAGCAGTTAAAAATACATGTACATGTAGTTGAAATTATTGTCTATAGCATAATCAATGCAAAAAAATACAATAAAATTTAATTTAATTTAAATAATTAAAATTCAATGTTTGCACAAGTGGGCACGGAAGATACCAAGAGTACATGCATTCTGAACTTCATGAAAGCTTCTTCTGTTTTGAGTCTTGATAGCTGTTCTCTCTGGAGAAGACGCTGCAACTTTTCCAAGTGACCATGCGCTTCTTCTGATATTACTAACGAGTTTGAGCAAAAAATCTTGTCAAGCCATCACACATTGAAAAAACCTCTCTGCAAGAAACACATGGCAAAGGTGGTGTTTCCGGTTTTCGCAGACGTCTTTGTGAGATGCTCCACCCTCATCTTCAATAACAGCCAGATATTTAGTTTCCAGAGACTGTAAATTTAATTTGCGTTTTACACTGGTGTTGGTAGCCATAATAAATATAAACATAAAAAGAAGACTTTCACAATACTCTTGTTTTAATCACTGATCACTTTGGAAAATGAAATAAAAGTTCATTGCTTTTGTTTTAGTTGCCATGAGAGGCCAACTTAATAAGACCAAACAAAGAGCCTGTTGTATTTTTATTTTTGTTGTTTTTTTATCCCACCACGACATTAAAGCCTGGTGGCAAGATCAACTAATTGTTGATTAAGTCCAGGTTGTAACTGGCCTCTTGCAAATATAAATGATTAGGCTGGAAAATTAAAATTGGTGGCAAGTTCAACTAATTGTTAAACAACGTATGGGTCGGAACTGGCAGCTGGTCAACATGAACGATTAGGCAGGAAAATTGTAGTCTGGCAGCAAGATCAAGTAATTGTTGAACAAAGTATTGGTCTTAACTGGCAGCTTGTCGACATTAACGTTTTGAAAACAAAGGATTTGTTCAAGCTGGGACCAAGGGCTTCTGTTGACATTTGCATTTTTCTTTTATCTTGACGTCAACATAAGCATGACAATTTGATAGTAATAGTAGACCAAGGGACCGGGACTTTGCTTTTTTGTTGATATAGGCGGCTTGTCGAGATGAGCGATGTCGATATAAATGGGTAGGACTGTATCTTGTTAAACATTTTTCTTTTATGTACTCTTGTAAGCGCCTTGTTAAGACTAATAGAGTTTTAAAATCATATTTTGAACAATCTACTTGCAGTTTAGACCTTGCAAGAATTTGCTTCGATTCAAGTCGAGTAACCTGGCTTGTAATGAGAAGCACTAGCATAAAATTATGACACAAGTTTGTTGCCTTTTCAGATTATTCTGGGCCCTATCTATTGTTCATTCTTAAAATTAATTTGCTTGTGTTGCAGGCTTTGCTGCAGTTGATTGAGGACTTAAGACAAGAGCTTGTCCATGAAAAGCGGTCAAAAGTCTTGCTGGAGGCAAAAATCAGGGAAGAAGTCTGTCAAGAGATGATGAAACAGTTTGTGGAGATAGAGAATAATTACAGGTAGGTACAGGTATGATAAATACAGGTTGAATATAATTGTTTTTGGTAATTTTTTTTACTACATTTGTGGAACTCCACATTAAAAAAAAATTAATTAAAAATTTCCTTGCAATTTTCTGTTTAAAGCGGGCACTTAGATCTATTCTTAATAAATGTAAATGTATTGCATTTATATAGGGATAACGAGCCTGTTTGATGACTTACTCCTGAAAGTGCATCCTTGATATTAAAAAATTAAGTTATTGTCCTACTTTACTGATGGATGTAGATGTTGTAAATAGTTATGAATGCATTCAGGTTTTAAAATACAGCATTTATTCCTGAAATTCATTATTTTTTTCATAGGTACCATATTTACCGTACATGTTGGGACACAATAAAATAATATTTCTCTTCCTGTCCCAGAACTTATGGTGAAACATTTTTTTACTTTGGTTATATGTCCCAAGACTTAAGAAATGAAGTAAATTTGTATTGCATTTGTGCCCCCCCCCTCCCCCATTGCACGTTGCAATAAAACTTAATTGATAAAAAGAAAATAGCCTTGTGTTTTTATAATTTATTCCTTTTTCAACCTGTATTAGTAGCATTGGCTTCCATGCTGTAGCGTGGATAAAATATTTTCGATAACACACACAACATTGGTCATTTACACGAACATTAAACAAATTGTGGTTGTGCTCACAGGTTTGAACATGTTATCCGACTGAAAACTTAATCCTGCAAAATTGCAAACAAGAGGGAAATAATCAATATCTTGAAGATGTCATTCACACATGATACGGTGTTAGGTGCACAGTAGTCCAGATTTAAATTAAATCCAGGTCTACTGTATGACAGTATATCGCAAATAAAAATCATTTGAAAACACATTCACTTGGGTGTAAGTGACATTCTTTTCACCAGCTCGGGTTACAAAAGTACCCTTACTATTTACCCGCATACAGCAATGCTCCTTTGTATTATTGTGACTACAGATGCTACACACATAGAACTCCTGGTGGTGAATAAAGATGACTGGCAGCGAGCGGTTAACTCCTTTGTACCTACCATCAGGACATCAAAGGCAAAAGGTTATTTTATGTCGAAGCAGACTTTGGTTACTCTGTGCTTGTATACATGCCAACCATTATGCTTTTGGCGTAATCATTATGCTTTTTTTCACTAAATTATGTGTTACGCTTAAACGTATATGGATTACGCCTTTTCGGTATATCCACCTCTCAAAAAATCAATTATTTGTTTTTCTCGTTATTATTAACATTCCATTAATGCCACAGACCATATTTTAGAAAAGACGGCTTTTACGTAACTACAATATAAGAATAGGCTTGACCGTGGACTTTCCTAACAGTATCATGTCCTATTTATAGCTAACCTGGTTCTATTGTTGACCTTGAATTCTATTTATAGCATCTGTATGCTTGGTGAGGAGAGCAGACTGGTGTTCTAAATTTAATCTTTACACGCAGATTCTATGTTCTAATTCATATTACCTGCAGAACCAGTCTCGATATTTTAGCACTTAAAAAGTATATTTTATTTTAGTCTCTATGCATTATGTGAGCAAAAATATCCTTTTCAAAAATTTCCCAGATAAATTAAAAAAAAGCCCCCCCCCCCCCCCCCCAATCTAAACAAAATATAATAATCCTCTAAATATTAAGACAAGCGTACAGCATCACGTGACATAATTTTTCCGGTCGTGTGGAAAGAATTTTAAAATTTAGCACTAATAGTCTTAAGATGGTTTCAAGTCAATGTTACAGGTGCTTGACACGAGCTTGATGTGAAGAAAAAAATAATAATCAAAAAAAAGAAAACATACAGAGAGAGAAAAATACTTAGAGTACCCCCATGACCCATTCAGACATATGCTCTCCCTTTATATTACTATATATCTTTTTATATAGTAATATAGAGGGGGTAATACTCTTAGGTATTTTTCTCACTCTGTATGTTTTTTTTTCTTCACATCAAGCTCGCATTGACCACCTGTGGTCGATGTGTGTAAAGCTAAAAGTGCTACATATGAAAACTTGAAACAGTAAAGGATATTAAAAGACAAGAAGGGCAAATAATCGTTGTTTATTGAAATTTTAGCATGTTATATGTGGATTACGCTTTTTCTGCCAGGATTCGGCTTTTTTGACCACATGGATTACGCCATTTCCTCGTCAGGGGTTGGCATGTATGTGTTTGTAATGGATATCAATACAAAGGTTATTTTATTGCAAAGCAATCCAACATCGGAAGCCGACTATAGATTCTTTGAAGTGAGCCAATTTTATTTTTTGAATATACAAAGATGGCAGAGATATGGAAGCATCGGTATTCACTGGAAGTTTGAAAATATATTGAAACAATGGACCACATTTTCAAGTGACACAATAAAGTGCTTCTTGCATGGGTGTTGATTACCCAGTGTCACCCAGAATATTTGGAGAAAGTAAAATTATGTGCAAATAATCAACCGATATATTAAAGACAGCTTCCATTTACGCATGACACAGTGTATAATTGCAAAATAGCCAAGATTTAATAATATCCAGGTCTACTGAATGGCAGAATCTCGCAAATAAAAATCATTATTTGAAAAAAACGTTCACTTGTGAGAATCTTTTCGCCAGTATGGGTTACAAAAGTAGCATTACTATTTACCTGCAGACATCAGTGCTCCTTTGTAGTAATTATTACTACAGATTCCAAGCACATCGAATCCCTGGTGGTGAATAAATACAACTGGCAGCCAGCAATAAACTTCTTTGAACTTGTCAACAGGACATCAAAGACAAAGGTTACTGTGTTACAAAGCAGGCCGACTTTGGACTGTAAAGCAGGAATTTTTTTAAAGGATATCAATATGAAGGGTAATTTATTGCAAAGCAAGCTGACCTCAGAAGTGATCTATGGATTATTTTAAGTGTGCCGGGTTTTTTTATTTTTGAATATACAAAGACAGTTGAGATATGGAAGCTAACTTTGGTTCCTTTTCAATGATATTCATGGAAATTTTGAAAACATTGAAATAATGGAACAGTTTTGAAAGGGACACAATATAGGGCTTCATGCATGAACATCAATGACCCAGTGTCATCTGGAAAATTTGGAGAAAATAATATCACATGATGAATTCGTGAAGGCCAGAAGAGAAACATAATTTCCCAGACAATATTATCATTAACTTGGATGAAACTCTAGTGTACTTTGATTGCATTCTTGGATGCACTGATGATAGGATAGGGGTAAAAAGTGTGAGAATTAGCAAAACTAGTGCAGATTTGAGAAATAAAGCTGACTTTTGTCCTTGCAGTTTTCACTTCAGGTGATGTGTTACCTCTAAAATAGATCACGGTATGAAAAAGCTTAAAAAAATATCCATGTAACAAAAGATTGGAGCGTACATGTGCAGAGACCGGTTGTGTTGAGATGCTGCTGTGTTGGATTAAAGATTTTTATCTCAAGTACACAGTTTTATATTTTTTAAAATAAAATTTCAGTTGGAGTGTATTTTCTGACCTGTTATTTTCTAATGACTTAAAAGGTGTTCCAGAACATAAAGTGCACAAAAAAAAAAAATCACTTTTAGAATTAATTTATAGTGTCACAGCATAATGGTGTTCCAACAAATACAGTAGTCAGTATTTTGTGCTGTATGTAGTGGCTATCCTGACTCATCATGCAGATTTTCACTTTATGATATATTTAACGGCAATAGCATTTCATTTGCATGGATTTTTTTCTGTATTTTACAATAGAAGTACTATCGGCCTAAGAAAAACATTACAACATTTTATAATAATTTTAGGGCCAAGACACTTTATAAATTTATAAACACAAAATCCTTTAAAATGATGTATTTTTATTGTTTTCATACAAAAGTTTTGATTTTTAATTATTTTTTTACGTTATGTGCAAATTGATACATGGAGAAAGATTCTAGTCATTAGTTTACATCTGCGTTCAGTGTTGATTTTTGTGTGACCTTGGCATGCTTGCAGGCTAGTATAGTAACACACAGCACACAAATTTCAGTTGTCACTTAATTACAATTTGCAATAAAGATTCATCATTACCTGTTTTTTACCTTCTTTTCAAGCATAATTATGATTGAGGTAAGGGTTAAAGTTTTTGGTGGTAAAGTGGAAATTCATGAAAAGTGAAAAGGACTAGGGCCTAGGCCATTTATTTTGGGAAATTATATGACCTTGTTTGAGCCAATTTGCTAACATTGGTTTGTCGGTTTATGGCTGTTATATTGGCTGCCATGTTTAGCCTATCATGCACCCAAAACAAATTCAATAATGAGGTTCCCACATATAAGACTTAAATCATTTAAGGACTGTGTATTAGGTTTAAATTGTGTATAGAATTTACATGTTATTATTTTGTAATTTCTAGCGAGAGGATTCGGTTCACTGAGCAGCGTGCAGAGGACATGGCAGACAGAAGAATCCAAATCTACTTGGATGCTGTCAGCAGTGACAGTCACATTAAAAAACAACCAGAGCATGTTGAAGATGATGATGATGAATATGTCTCCAGTATTTTGTTGCATCAGGAGCAAGTTAAAGTAGAGGTAAAGCCACATGATGTCATATAATGTAGAAATGTTCTTATGTATAAATATATGACAGGTCATCAGAATAAAAAATATAATTTATTTACTTAAGATGTGACTAGAAACTAGTTATATAGAAAAGCAGATATATAATTTGAATACTAGGTGCAATTAAATGTGACTTTTAAGTCCAAAGACTCGTTTTATGACACACTGCTACAATTTTTTAGAGTCTGCATTGACACAAATATGAAAATTCACAATAATCAGGTAGTGATATTTTAATTTTTTTTATTCATTGAATGTTAGATCATCCCTTGGTTTACTTTGTTTTACAATAAGTTCTGCACTCCCCACTGTTATCAAATTTTGTAAATGGGTTGTATTTAGACAGAAAGGAAACTGAGACGAAACTATTCCCAAAGATGAATGAGCTGCAACAAAAGCTCAACCCAGTCAACATTTCATTCAACTCAGTACACTTGTCCATTAAACCAAGACATCAAGAGTCTTACTTAATTTTTATTTGAAGATGAAATTTATATCTTGTATGTGGAAATGAGATGCCAACAGTAAAGTCTTTTCGTACTAACCTGACTTTATAGCCAAGAATTTGTCGCTTTGGTAGCCCTTGAACTAATTGAATAGCAAATATTATGCATATAAAACCAATATATAAATTGATAGTCAGCTGACAAACATTTCAATTAGACTATTTTTTCTTAAATCAGGCTCTTGAGTCCAAGACAAAGGAACTGGAAGCAGAGATAGCTGAGCTAAAGAGCAAGTTGACATACCAAAACCAGGAAAAATCCACAATGAAAGTTAACATTTCACAGCTAGAACAGCAACAAATGGATCATGTGAGTTATCATACCTAAAATTCATGTAACTTTTAAATCCTAGGTCTACTTAAGCTTAAGCCAGGGAGGGTGTACACATACAAAATATGTTGGACAAAATAAAGAGATGTTACATAAAGTCTAATTTGCTTCTTTTTTTTTAAAGTTAGTTTTTGAATGTTTTGAAACTGCAGAAACAACATGAGCAGCAGTGAAGCTTGAAGAGAAAGTCCATGTTACATTTTTGTTTTGAAGTCTTGCATGTTGGAGATAATTTTAATATATTTTCCACTGGAATTGAAAATTGTATATGTGCGACATAAATCACCTGGATGTACAGTATTATCACACACTGGTGGCCACAATTAGAGATTTTATGGTGTTAGTTTTGGCCCTACTAAATCAACACTGTTACAGGCAGAATATGCCAATTTTGGGATTTATAAAAATGGATGCAAAATACAAAGATATAAAATGCATCAAAGGTAGCACCAGAAAAAACACTGCAGTTTTTGCACATTTTGTGACTGAGTTGCAGCATCCAATCATTAAATATCTGAGTTTTCTGTATGAATCATTTATGAAATGAACAGAATCCGTTAAGTGATCTTTTCCAATTAAATTGGTTACTCTGCTTGGACTACTAATGATTTTCTTCCATTCTCCTGATTTGTTCTGTGGAAAATTGAGTGATTGTCTGGAAATAAAATGTTTATTTATTGGATATTGCATGGTTGGGAAATTAAGAATTAAGTCTTGATTGAAAATATAAAAGGAGTTAAGTAACATGTTGAAGCACCATCCACTCCTGAATGAAAATGGTGATGATCTAAGATTAAATATGTCTGCCACAAGAAACATTGAAAATCTTGTCATTAAATTGTCTGAATTGATGATCATGTCCACATGGGATTTATGTCTGGTCTTCTAATAGCATCTAGTATGACCAAAATGAAGTTGGTGCTGATCAAACACGTGTTACATTTGCGAGTGTCAGTTGGGGGGAATGGTCATTTGAAAATATTATCATTTAGTAATAGCTAAGTTGATTTAAGTACTCAGCAATTAATAATAAGAAATGGTCTTATCTTAAATTCCTGGATACTTTTCAAATGGTTTAAAAATTTCATTGCCTCAAATTTAACATGGATATGTCAGATAGATGCATTAGAATGACCAATTAATGTAATGACTGGTTCAAATCCCAGCAGTGAACTATAATTTTTTTAATTAAGTTCACATTTAATTGGATTGTTGTTACTTCCAGAGTGCAAACCATGATGCAGAGCTAGATCAGCTCAAGAAACAGCTGGCTGAAGCAGAGTCTACCATTCAGAAGCTACAGTCACAAATTCACAAGGTACATTACCAGTTTATATGCCAAGAATTAAGTTTATTACACATAGTTAAGAGGGGTAATGGGGAGAACAGCATTTCATGGATTTAAAATTAAATTTGTAATACATGTTAGTTAGAAGTGAAACAAAGAAGTCATTTTCCTAGAGTCAGCTGTGGAGTCATGGGTTTGTTTAACTTCTGATTAAGGGCTGTTTCAGCAAAACATACCTGGGACCCTGGGAATGCACTTTTAATGTGGGGCACTCACCCATAGCATACATGCCAACCATTACGCTTTTTTTTCCGCTAAATTATGCGTTACGCTTGAACATAAATGGATTATGCTTTATCGGTATATCCACCTCCCAAAAAAACTATTATTCGTTTTCTCGTTATTATTAATTTTCCATTAATTCCACTGAACGTATTTTAGAAAAGACGGCTTTTACATAACTGCAATATAAGATTATGCTTAACCTTGGATTTTCTAACAGTATCATGTTCTATTTATAGCTAACCTGGTTCTACTGTCGACCTCGAATTCTATTTATAGCATCTGTATGCTTAGTGAGGAGAGAGCAAACTGGTTTTCTAAATTTAATCTTTACGCGCATATTCCATGTTGTAATTTATATTTTCTGTAGAACCAGTCTAAAGATACTTTCGCTAACAAGTATGTTTTTTTAGTCTATGCATTTATGTGAGCAAAAATATCTCCTTTCAAAAATTTCCCTTATAAATTTGAAAAAAGGCAATCCCCAAAAAACGAAAAAAATAATAACAGAATCTTCTGAATATTAAGACAAGAGTGCAGCATTACGTGACATCTATTTCCGTGTGGAAAGAATTTTAATATTTTGGGCGCTAAGTTTAAGATAGTTTCTAGTTGATGTGTGTAAAGCTAAATTGCTACATATGAAAACTTGAAACAGTAAAGGATGTTAAAAGACGAGAGGGGCAAATAAATCATTGTTTTTTTTAAAATTTAGCATGTTAGATGTGGATTACGTTTTTTCCTCATCAGGGGTTGGCATGTATGCCATAGATGCAGTTTATAATTTTCTTATCATTTTAATATGAGCTATGTGAAATCAAAGCACCTTGGCATATATTTTTTAAAATAATAACTGCCTTCCCTGGGTAGCATGTATTGAACCACTTGATCAGTGGAACAACCCTATAAAGTATTTTTGCATGCTTTATTGTTTAACTATATTGAATCAAAATTCAAAATATTTTGGCTCATATTCTGAAAGCACCTTTATTTGGACCTTATTACCAAAAGTCAGTAATGGTTGCATGATAAATAATGGCTGTACATTTGAAAGCTGCAGCAGATTGTTTACTTTATGTTGGCATTCAGTTTATATAAGAAATTTTGCCCAGATACTTTCTGGATTTACTTTTTACATTTTAATTGATACATTTTACAGAATTTTGATTGACATTTTTTGCTGTTTGTCAGCTTGTGCTTAGTTTGCATTTTTTGCATCTCAGGATTTGTTTGCTTCTCAGTTGTTTAGCAGTTATCCTCTAGACTTTAATTTTTGTTTTTAATTCCTCATTTTTCTGATTTTATTTCCTTTCAGGTTAAGAATATTTTGTTTAGTCTGAAATTTTGCAAGTGGGAGGATTTAATTTTTTTATTTATAGAAACTTGATTTTTTTTAAATTAACAATTACAGCCTTGAAAAAATATTACACTAGTTGATATTGACTTTCCAAGGCAGAAATGACAGCAGGACAGCCTTGGATTTATTAATGGCCAACTGAAAATTTAATTTCCTGAAGGAATTTGTAGCAGTTGCTAGTACTGCCATTAGAAATGTACATGTGTAATATTTATGTTTTACACATTTTGGGACAGAAGGCAGACAATACCACAGACTATCACATGGAGAAATCTTCATTGACAGAGAAGCTTAAGGAAGCCAGAGAGCAGATCGACTCACAGGTTTGTCATCTTTCTCGATTTTACATTCTGTCATCATCATGCTATCACTTGGAGTGATGTTAGGAATGGCTAGAACAGTTTTGATTTTACTATCCATAATTTTCATTATACTGCTATACTAAAAGCTGAAAATATTTGCTACCTTGGAATTTGTGTTGATGATCCAAAAGTGGTGAATAAATGAGGTTTCAACTGAAAATCATGATATTTTAGGATAAGAGTATAAACATCCCATAAGAGAGGCTTTTTTTGGCTTTGGTTTTTCTGGGCCAATCACTTGTTTCTGCTAGGGTGGGATCTCTGACACTTCCTGGAAGTAAGGAAGTGATCCTTGTTACTTCACAGTGTACAGAAGTTGCCATTACCCTGTTGGGAATTCTGATGTTTGCAATGTAAGCTTGGTCTTGCTAAAGTAAACATCTTCATATCATTGGGGATTCCATTTTTCGGACTCTTATTCCTCAAATATTGACTCCTTTCTCATGCCTTCATCACCTAACAAGTCATCTGCATGTTACCATGGCACTGGGTTATGCCATAAGTACTGACTGCCATGCAATTACCTGATAAGGCAATTAGGACTGGTATTTGCCATGAGGCACTTGGTGCTGAATCTGCTGTTACTTTTCCTCCCGTGACACATATATGACTCTCCCTTGTGTGTGCAGGCTGTATACCACCTGTACGGCTCCATCATTATTCTTGAAGGATTGTTGTTGGAATTGTCAGTTGCCTTTTCCAAGAAGAGAGGAACATGTTAAAATGATGAAACCATGATTATGAAGTCTCGTTCTTTAAGAATGAAGATAAGCACTGTGTTGGACCCTTATCATTTGGTGACTGATTAGGATAAAATTTGGACCTTTTAGGTCTATGGCCAAAACCCTTTGGATCTTAAAACCCTAGGATTCTTGCCAGCTTTTTAAAAGTCTTTTTTGGGTAAATTTCTGAAATGGATCTTATGGGTTGTTTTTTTTTCTTCATATCCAGTAATGGTACAGTGCAGTAAAAGCAGGTAATAAAGAATTTAAATTAATTTTATCCAAAAAATCATAGGTATTCAGCAGTATATCATGTCTCTTGATTCTATTTAAGTACTTCACAATATTATAAGAAAAATAGTGGCAATTTTATTTTACCAGGATAAATTTGGTGTACTGAAACGTACAGCTACCTAACCCTTAGATGAGAGTGATATTTGTTGGTTTTCTTGTTGATGAATGTTAACTGGATCTAGTGACCAATGCCTTCAGTAACTATCTCTATATCTTTTGAATTAAGGAGCTCAAAGTTACAAGTACAAGACTGGATATGATATAGCAAACATATTATTGTTAGAAAAGTAGATTGTGATTTAGCTGGTTGATTTTGAGATAACTGCTTTGACTATTGCAGCAGACACAAGTCACTAAATCAAAATCAGTAGTTGAATTCAAACACTTGGGCTAACAAAATGGCCATTTCTTTATTAGGGGTAATCACTATGCTGTATTTGTAGTAGAACTGAAAGGTAATTTTTTATTTCCAGCAAGCAGAGATAAAGGAGTTGAATGAGATGTTGACAGAAGCAGGTGAGACCTTTGAGAACAAGGAAACAGAGATATCCAAATTGAAAGAGCTGTGTCAAGACTTTGAGGACAAGCTGAAGACCCAGGTTTGTCCAATTAAAGTTGGCAGTATTCAGGCTATGAAAATTTTAAATATGCCAGTATTATCTCAGGATGCAACGATTAGTCATTTAGCAGAAAATATTATGAGACCAAAAATAATTTTTCCAGTCAGCCAACAATCCCAGTTTTGCATTGCCATTGATCATCCTGGCACTTTTATTTCCAGAGTAAAAGAATAACAATTTAAAATTTTTAAAAAATGACTTCATGCATCTAATTGAGCCAGTTTTGCCATGTACTTGAAACATTTGGTACAGTATATATTAATCATTATAATATGGCAAAAAATTATTGTGAAAACCCCAATAATGAGAAGAAGAAAAAAATGAAACTTGAAAACTTCAGCGAAAAGTTGATTTTCTTTTTCAGGCACGGACGATCAAAGCTCTTGAAACTGCTGCTGAGAAAAGTCGGAATGCAATGGAAACTGCTGATCATTCACTGAGCAAAAGAGAGGAAAGTCTTGCGAAATTGCAGGATGAGATGCAGCAACTTAAAGGTACACCTTCTATGCAGGGTGCAGTAATTCCTGATACACCACCTTTGTCTGAAGAACCATGTCAAAACCAGCCTCAATCACATCAATCAAAGTCTGTTTATATTGCTAAAGAGTCTCTAGACAGGGGCAGCATTGATTCAGGTGCAGTACCAGACACAACTGGTTATGCCACTGACAGTGATGATGAGATAATCTTCAAAACTAGGTTTACAAAAGATCCCCAAGCTGGATCTGTATTGAGCAGAAATCAGGTGAACAAAGCAATGTCCTCAAAAAAATCATTTACTGTATACCATGACTTTCAGGAAGAATATATAATACCATCCATACAGGAGAACACTGAAAGGTCTCAAACTCCAAAGACTCCACACTCAGTCTCCTCTGGAACTGGGTCACATGCTAAGAAAAGACTTGAAGATTATCAAGTGGAACTGAAATACCCCAAGGAGAAGCTCAAACAGTACATCATAAAGAAGCCACTTGATAATAGCAGAGTACTTCAGGTTGTTCTAACACCACTAAATAACAAGCATGTTACCCACCACACAAAAACAAGTTTACTTCGCTTAAAAAACTCACCGCGGCAAGACCCAACTCGGGGGAGGGAGTGTATTAGCAAATGTTCAATAGCCAGACCTCAAGAAAAGAATACTGATAGGTTTTTATCTGTAGGGAAGAGAAAGGCACTAGAAGATTTGAATACAAGCAAAAGGAGAAAGATTGAATCAGTTGCTGTCAAGAAAGCACCTATCAGAAAATCATTAGGAAAGAAATATAACTTAAGGTCAAGAAGATGATGTGATTATATATTTTGCATTATTCACTTTGGATGCACATGAAGTTGCTATGATTCAATGAAATAGGGATTACCTTACTTATATACACTTATTACATTATTTGAAGCACTACTGAATAGATAATTTAGCAGTTGAAAATCAACATGTACATCATGTTACCATTTATAGGAGTTATGATATTTATCTGCCCTCCTAATGTTAGTTTTTACAGCATAATTTTATCTTCATCTCAGTTCATGAACAATCCTCCATGATTTATGGAGAATAACTTCACAAAGAGTTGTCCAATTTCAGTCATATTTGATTGTGGGATTTAAATATAGTCGTGACTTGGCTTGGATTGTTAGCATAGTTAAAGAGCAGTTATATCCCCTGATTACATGGGTTTCCACAACATAACTTTGCAAGATTTTTTGAATTTCATCAGTTTGCTATGGGATTTATATTTATGAAACCTTGATGGAGTTCAATTTTCAGTGTTCCATGACATCATTTCACAAGTTATACACACTGATTACCTATCATGTGAACTTGGGTTTCTATGACATTACTGAACCAAATTTTGCAAGAGTTCTGGCTCCTTATTGTCTCATTTGCTTACTGCAGGAGATGTAACAAATAATGAATTTCAGCTGTATCACACATCTATGAAACCTTGAATGGCAGTAAAGGTTATATTAGGAAACATTTTGCACACAAAAAAAGCATTAGTAAGGTATAATTCTAAGTATAAACTGTTTGATAAATTCTGAAGCATTTCTATTTTTATATTGAGATTCTTGTTTTTAAAGCTAGCATTCCTATTTCTTGTTGATGGGTTATCATTTCTAGAGTTGGATTTCCAGCATTACACATTACTATTTAGATTATTTATTTCCTTATTATGTCCTAATTATGGTTTTATAGCACAAGTTTCTCTGTATAGGCCCCCTCCCCCCACAATAAAAGAATCATGGAAAAGCTGAATCATGAGGCATGGAAACAAACATTTGCTAAATATAATTTTTTAAAATGATTTTTGGACAATGACTGGCTTCATATATATCATTTGCTTACAAAACTTTCAGTAAAACATTTGTGATGGAATTTGAATTCCGTTTGCTAAGTATTTCTGCGGTAAAGAACTCTTAATTATGGATCTGATAACCCCAACACCTATCCCCTTTTTAAAAATATTATTGGCAGTACTGTTTTACTGAATTATCTGTACAAAGTTGAATTTCTTAGCTGAACTGGAGGTAAGGCCAGGTGAGCTTATGTTATGGCCCAGGATTCATTGTGTGATTTCTGTGTTTTCCAGTCATTTGTGAACAATTACACTTCATTGGTGCATGTTTCTGATCCACTTTTTATGAAATAGGGCTGTTCCATATAAGCATACAAAATATCAAAGGAAGACACTTTTTAAAAATATATGCCAGGATACACTTTTTATATGACAATGATACAATAATACAAAATTCTAAATCATTTCTATGGGTGACTACTACACTTTCAAAGTGCCTTTTATTCTTGCCAAGTATATTTTACTGGAACAAACAGGTTAGATCATCAGCAAGATCCACGGTTATGTGGGGGTGACATTACATCTGTAGTTTGTTACCACACACAAAATGAAATTTTAGACCAGATTTTGATGAGACTTGAAATAATGAAGCAATCTAGCATCTGACTGGTTGAGCTTGTTACCACTATGGAAGTCATTTGTGTTGTTGTCTTGTATCTGTTTGGTTGAGCTTGTTACCATTCTGGCGGTCATTTTTTTTGTTGTCTTGCATCTGTTGGGCTGAGCTAGTTACCACTGGGGAAGTCATATTTTTATCCTGCACTTTAATCAGGTTTGGATAAAACTTGTATCATGAAAAAGATGGGTGAGTTCAGTATTAATCCAGACAATCTAGTACACAGTTGACTGGTCTTGATACCATTCTGGAAAGCATATCTGACTTGGAAAATGTGTATTTAGGTCCATTGTGATATTGGAAAAGTTTGATAATGAATGAGATCCATGAGCATTTGTGAGATGATCTTGCATCTGATTGATTGAGAATGTTACCCCATTGGAGGCCATATATTTTATCTGATATTGATCTTACGTAAAATATGTGTTTTTATTATAAAGATAAAGCACAAATTTGATAATGAGCAGGATTAGCACATACTAATTGGATTGTCTTTCATCTGATTGGTTGATGCATTACCAACCTAGAGACTGATCTGATTTGGTAAACAGACTTAAATCTTGAAGATTTTACGTGGTTACGATTATAAGCAGGATCAGTATATATCAATGAGATTTTGAATATGATTGACCTTTAGTAACTATTTCTGATCAGATCTTTATTAACTATAATAAAAGTGCTTATTTCAAGATGTCTAGTGACTTTTATTATGCTTAACAAGATCTATGCATTAAAGAAATTGAGGTCATAAAAGAATTCTCAGATGGAATGCTTTTTAATATGGTTTTTTAAAATATTCTCTTTATAAATGAAACCCTAGTAAGTTACCCATTATATTTGCTATTGAGAATTACAAATATGAAGACTGCTCCAGTGGCCTAGTGGTTAGAGCATCCACCTCTGATGTGTGAGTTTGCTTCATGGCCAAGTCATACCAAAGATTTGGTTAGAGCGTCCGCCACAGAAGCGAGAGGTCTTGAGTTTGATACATGGCCGAGTTACACCAAAGATTTACAAAAATGGTACTAACAGCTGCCTTGTTTGGCACTCAGCATTAAGAGGTTAGTGTTAGGACTGGTCAGCTTGGTATCAGGATAATGTGACTGAGTAGGACATCATGCTACATGTCTGCAGCATGATGCCTAAGTCATAGACATCACTATTTTACTGCCACACTGCTGACATCAGAGCGATATGACTGAAAAATTGTTAAAGCTATGTTAAAAATCCAAATTACACATACACACACACATAGAGTTATGAAAACTAGATTACAAATTAATTTAAACATTTTGCGAGATGCATATGTTTGAAAAGACAAGTTGGTCAGAATGAGGAAAACTACATCTATGGGGTTAAAATGCTTAATTATTAATTCATACATGAAAAAGCTGAATAAAAAGAAATGTGTAAAGTAACATTCAACTCTCGGACAGATGAAATTGGCTAAAAGATCAGTTAAACTGATGAATCATTTCAAATTCGAGAGAATATTATGACATGAGTGGATGAAATGAACTGGAAACATTTATTTAGATGTATTGATGTTGGATGCAATGTACATTTTTGAAAATTAGTAAAATGAATGTTTTAATTAATAAGCAGAATTTCTTAGTTACAGATATTTTTAACTGATTTTTAAAAAAAAATATATTTTGCTTCATAAAGAACTTGTAAAAATAAAAGTTCAAACAAATCTGTTTGGTTTATAAATTTAGTTGCTGAAAATTATATCAAAAAGACCTTTACCTTTATAATTCTTTGATATTTGGAAGCAAGGTTTATATAATTGCTAACATTACCATGTTTAAGTCGCCGAAGCATTTGTGTTGTGCATTATTTCATATTTCATATACTCCATGACTAAACAGCTGTTACCCAAATTTATATTTCTCCTGATATATTTTCAGCATTTATTAATATAAGTAAAGAAGCCCCTGATTACAATCACCATGTTCTATAAAAACCTTTGAATTATTATTTCAGTATGTGAAAACACTGGGTATAGACAGCAGGTTCAAACTTCATCTGTATACTGCTGAATGAATTAACTGATAGATGTAAATTAATAGACTGGGAAAAGTTAATTGATTTATGTAGAAAGCCGGCATAGACACTTTTAGATATTAAACTTTTGCATCTTGCCAGTGTGATAGTAGATATGAAAACCGTTAATCTTTAGTTTAAAGCTTAGTTGTGAATACAAAATATTGGCTTTTGGTAGCTGTATTGAGTATCAAACACATGACCTTAGGGAGCCATTGGTGGCTAAGTGACTTGCTAAAAACTTGTAGCCCTGGGTAGCTAAAATTAAACAAATTAACCTTGGGTAGCTAAATGACTTGCTAAAAACTTGTAGCCCTGGGTAGCTAAAATTAAACAAATTAACCTTGGGTAGCTAAGTGACTTTTTAAAAACAAGTAGCCATAGGTAGTTAAGACCAAATAAAAAACAAGTAGCTCTGGGTATTTAAGTTTATATAAAAAAATATGTAGCTCTGGGTAACTTGATTCATATAAAAAAAATTGCCTTGGGTAGATAAGTGACTTGTTAAAAATAAGTAGTCCTTGATAGTTAAGTTAATATTAAAAACAAATAGCCCTTGGTAGCTAAATTCATAATAAAAACAAGTAACCCAGGGTAGTTAAGTTCATATTAAAAACAAGTAGACCTGAGTAGCTAAATAAGTATTACAAAAAAAATAGCCTTGGGTAGCTAAGTAGCATATTGAAAACTATTAGCTCTTGTAGCTAAGCGGCATTTACTCAGGGTTTATATGATACATTATGTAATTGGTATTATAATTCACATGCAAGAAAAGCTTTGTGCATCTTGTGGCCAACATATCAGTCGAGTCTTATGTTGTTGTTTTTTTTTATTATTATATGGTACACAATCCTTGTGTAGATATTGTATCTATAAAGCTGTGTAAATAGCAATTTCTTGTGTAGTGTGTTGACATATGTATGCATTTATGTATGTAATTATGTGTCTGGTTTACTTTTCTTTTACTGTATATCAACATAGCTTTTATTTTCATGGGTTGAACCACTGATCTCTGAGTAAGAGCTATTCCATTTCAACATGCATATTACCCAGGGAAGGTACTTTTAAGAAAAATATGTGCCAGGGTACTCGGTTGTGAAAACAATAAAAAAGATCTTTGCGTTCTGTGGGTGACTATTCCACATTAAAAGTGCCATCCCTAGGTCCAATGTATATTTGACTGGAACAGCCCTAAGGAAAAGTTTCATTAATATCAAAGCTTAGATGTTAATTTCTAAGCTAAGTCTAAACAGTTCTTTGTGTGCATGATTGTGAGTATGAATTGGATATAGTTTACTTATTTTCTGTCAATTGTGTTTGATTTTTTTTGTTTTATTTTACAGAGGCTTTGTTTCATATGAATTTAATGGTCACTATAACATATATATTTAGTTATAAAATTACATTTTAATTTTTTCTAAAAAAATTTAGTAATGTTACTGGCCCTGGTTTTGTTTTGCATGGAACATTGCCTTTCAAATGAACCATATTTACTTTTGTACATTGCCTTTTTAGAAGTTTTATCAAAGCACATGATATTCAGGTAATGAGGTGCTTTCAGTTAAACCTAATGGCGTGGTGAGTTTAACATAGCTGTCATTTTTTCATGGTTATCATCATTGATTTTGGTTAGTTTCAGGTAATGCTTTGATAGTGTGGGGTCAACTAGCAAGCCCCTTCCTCTTTGTATTGAACTTGTAGCCACTTACATCAAAGCCACATTGTTATACTAGCTTGAAAATTGTCGTGGTTTGTGTAAGTTGGAGATCTGTGGGAATACCAAGGCAACTTAAAATCTCAACCATCAAAACTATAATTTTTAACTATTTAGTTTTATTTGCCAATTATTTTGTAATAATAAAATTGTTATCTTTTCCAGGTGTTTTTGTCTATTTAATTGTACCTGAGCATTGAGATTCCCACAGTTCACCTGTATCTTTTACTGTTTATACAATGATGAACACCTGATCTTGTTCTCATCATATACTGATGAACACCTGATATTTTTTTTCCAGGTGAGTTCAAAAACAAGGTCAGAAGTTAAGAGGTCAGCTGAGGGGATTTCAATGCAGGCATTTACAACTAGTTTCTTTCTCTCTCTCTTTCTCTCTTTCTCTCTCTCTCTCTCTCTCTCTCTCTTCTTTTTTCTTTTGTCTATCCTTGCGGTAAGGCAGAGTATAATATCTTACAATTGTACATACTTTGTGGCAAAATTTGCAAATAGGGATCAGAGGTCAAACAAAGATCACAGTAACACAAGTTCTGAACTACACAACTAGGCCAAAACTGCAGTGGATTTGCAATTAAAATTATTTTGAGATAACAGGTTCTATTAAAAATGCAACATTTTCTCTAGGGCAATTTCTTTGACCAAACTTGTGTGTGGATCTCTTGCACTTAGATTAATAAAGAAACCTGTAGAATCTGCATTGTAAAGGTTATAATAAGTGGAATTAAAAAATGAATAGTTTTTGCACATAAGTTTAGCTCAAGAAGGCATACATTTATCAGAAGTCCAGATCTATGAAACTTGATTGAACAATGTCAGAAGTCAAATGTGCCCAGTTATTGCTCTCCAGAGGTCTTTCAAGAAGACTAGGAATATGCATATCATTGCACTCATCTTTTTTGTTTTGTCATAGTATAACAAGATACACGTATCGCTATTTGTTCCCAACTTTTTTTATAATGCAGTCACAAAAGTTAGTATTTGTGGAAATAATGAATTGACAGTATGCTGTTATGTGCTTGAGTTTACTGTGCCAAATACATTTACTGTATGTGCTCGGTTAAGTAAAGGCAAAGTGCAAACAACAAAGATGTGCTGGCAGGCCAGGGTCTGTTACTTCTAACATATTTCACAGATGCAGATATGCTGGTACATTATGTACTGGCAGATCTGGGTCTTCGCAGCTGGACTAAAGTTATAAGCAGGTTTTTACGGTATTGGATATAAAGGTCAGGCATAAATCCATTCATTATTAATGTTTTGAAAATTTAGTTTAAAATGTATTTTATTGGTTGAGGTGAAAAATTGGCAAGAGAAAATCAAAATTATTCTGTTCAGAATTCTTAATAGTTTTTTTGTAATTCTTGCTGCTTTTCATTTTCACATTTTGGTTGGTTTGATAATCATTATATCTGCATATGCCACTTAAGTACTATAAAAACACACTTAGAAACCCAGTATATGCACATGCCATGTATGTACAATCAAAACACACTTTAGAGACCCAATATCTGCATATGCCACTGAGGTACAATCATAACACACTTTTGAGTAATGACATATGCCACTTAAGTACACCCAAAACAATTTAGAAACCGAGTAGCAGTATATGCTACTTAAGTACAATAAACATTCATTTTAGAAACCCAGTATCTTCATATGCCACTTAAATCCATTCAAAACACACTTTACAAACCCAACATATGCATATACACATGTACTACATAAATACAATCAAAACACTTTAGAAACCCAATATCTGCATATGCCACAAAATCACCAATGCATACTGCAGAAGGCCCACATAAGCATGTCAACTAACTGCACAGTATTATATATTGGTGAATCCCTATACCAGCGTAAGTGTAACATGATCAGTTACTTAACAGCACTCTTCTTTAAGACTTCCTTTTCTATGTTTTACATTCTTTACCTAACTAAATATACATGTCCGTTCTTTCAGACTGTTATGTCTTGCTACACTCTGTATTCATTTTTCCCTCCCGTTTTTTTTGTTTCATTCACACATGCACACATAAACTACCCAAATCCACGAGTATTATATCTGTATATATCTGCAGCATGAAGAGACTTGTAGAATAGACCTGATGCATCTTTGCTGTATGTTGTAAGAGGTGACTGAATGGAGACAACGTATTGGTTGGGAACCATGTTGAGGGATACTAGTAGTTAAGTAAAGGGGAGTACCATGAGTGACCCCAATGTGACACACTACTTTAATCTTTACCTTTTACTAGATGGGTAGTTGGGATGGACCAGGTCATGTCATGTCAAGAATTTTCCGTAACTTACATTTCAGACTTTCTCTTCAGATTTTTTCTTTGTATCTTTTATGATACATTTGCTGCTACATTTTACTCTTATCTTCCCTTTTTCTCTCTCTAAGAAAATATCCTGAAAATTTGGGGCTTAACGTGCTAATTGGAAAGTATCTTTATCTGCTTTTTGTACCATTTCTATACCTCTAGCACTTGAGAATGTTGGCATCATGGGTGAGCACAGGTAGTGAATATAAAATAAAACAATGGAATTTAAAATGTAAAAAATCACTTTATGTAAACCAAAAGCCTATCAGACTCAGAGGATAAACCATGTGGCATGGAGTCATTTCTGCAGTTCATGGCCATTGATTCAAAATGTGCATGAAGACCACATGCCCATTATCGCCATTTCTTGTCTAAAAGACTATGCCTGAGATAGCCGAGACAGCAAAAAGTACCGAAAACAAAATCAGGTGGTTTGCTTGTGGGGTATGAGTGAAGAGGACACACTGAAAACATCCAAATAATTAGGATTTTCACTGATATACCACTAATTTCTTTTGCTCTCTCATTCATTTCATCCAAGGGTATGATTCACTGACTTTATTAAAAAAAGTCAGCAACATAGAATTCATCAAAGGCATGAATGAGCAAGGTGTTACTGCCATTTATCAAATCCATTTGAAAAGTTTTCAAATTCAGTGATTTGGACAAAGAACTGATACATTTAGAGTATGAGAAATGACCGCTCTGTTTGGTTACATAGCTTCACTGGGTTGATGGTGAATGAGTTCTCAAGAATTTAAAGCACGTAATAAATTCTTCCATGAAAAATAATTATACAGTTATAATAATTAGATTTTGCTTTCAAGTCTTTCTATACATATTAGATGTGTATAAGAAATGTAAAATATTTCAAATAGATGCTGAAAGTAACATACTACACTGCTGTAAAAGTTAACACACAAGCCTTTGTGTTTGGAGTCAAATCGGTAACGAGTTCTATTTATAATGTGCTGCATTGTGTAACTTTGGTACATGTATATCAACTGCCTATAAAGCCATACACTGTATGAGGTAAAGGGTTAAAACTTTCTATATATAAAGTTTGGGACACAGATTATTTGTAAGGGAACAACTTTTTCTGTCAGATAAATTTAATCAATAAAAACTTCAAATCCAAACATGACAGCAAATGACTTCCTGATAATTTTTCTTAAAATTCATCATCACAAAACTGTCCAAATGATTTTTGAAAGCTGAAAAGTAAAAAAGAGAATATGCATTTACAATTGATATAAAACAATTCAGAACGTTGTAATCTACTGTTACACTTATGGAACTTATGGATGCTTTAAACATGGCATGATAATCCTCTGGGCCTGATGCCATATATTGCCTTTTTTTAAAATACCTACCAGAACCCTCAAAAAATTCTTTTAGAAATTTTCAAAAATGTATGGACCACTAGAAAGAGGTTATGGTAATACCTGTTCCAAAACCAGGTAAGGAAAGCACAGATCTTATCAACTACCATCCAGGTAAGGAAAGCACAGATCTTATCAACTACCATCCAGGTAAGGAAAGCACAGATCTTATCAACTACCATCCAGGTAAGGAAAGCACAGATCTTATCAACTACCATCCAGGTAAGGAAAGCACAGATCTTATCAACTACCATCCAGGTAAGGAAACCGCAGATCTTATCAACTACCATCCAGTAGCTTTGATGAGCTGTTGTTTGTAAAACTATGAAATGAAGAATCAATGCAAAACTTGTTTGGTATTTGCAGACAAACAATTTAATATTTCCAAAGTGGCTTCTGATATGGTCTTTAAGCAATCATCATCCGGTTGGACCTGAAACGTTCATTTTCAATGGTTTTATTAACGACCTATGATACAATATTGAAGTACAGAATAATGAATGACCCGTAGGACGATCAGGGTTTAAAAGGCCATCTATCTACTTTTACAATGAACTTTTAAATGGGAAATTCAAGGTATCATATATGTATGAGGAAGAGATGGATGCACCCCAAGGCAGTATGTTACTTGATTTGACGTCAGAATTAATAGCATCATCAAGTGTTTGGTAATTGGTGAGGCTTGCTCCCTATATGTTGATGATTTCTTAATATGTTATTGCTCAATACACCTGCATATAATTGAAAGACTATTGCAACAGATTATGAAAAAGATGCAAAATTGAGCCAATTTCAAATTCTCAAAACCCAAACTTATATAAATGCATTTATGTCTTCTATGAAGACATCATGATGATCTGAAACTGGAACAACTATAGTAGTTGTTGATGAAACAAAATTTCTAGGTATTGTCTTTGACAGAAAACCCTTTGTTCCTAAGATTAAGAAATTGAAAGCCCTTGATTTACTCAAAATGGTAGCTGATACTTCGTAGGTTGCTGATAGAAAAGTTATTTTTAACCTATATAGAACTTTTAACAGACCTAAACTGGACTGGTTGTGTTGTTTACAGTTCAACCAAAGTCATATTTAAAGATGCTTGGCCCAATACTTTATTAAGTGATATGACTAATATGGAGTGTTTGCGACATCCTCATGTGAAAGCCTTTTGGCTGAAATGACAGCCATCTCTATCACAATTAGGATCCAACCCTTTAAACCCAGCTTTTTTGCTTGTTTTCAAACCCAAAACATACCCAAAAAAAACCAATGCCATTCCTATGTTGTGCATTAAAAAAGCTTCCAGCCTTGACAAAACAGAAATCGACCTTCTAAAAATCCAAAAGTCTTTGTTTCTGTAATACATCCCAGGCTTAAAATAATCCAAAGTACTTTTTATGCTGCAGGAAGGGAACATATCTGACAAACCTTTCCATTTTTTAAAAAATAAATCTTATAAGGAACTTCTTTCCAAATTTAAAAATTTACACTGATGACTCCAAGGATGGTGAAAATACTGCTGCATCATCATTTATTGGTTGCAATCGCACATCAAACGTTGGCTTGCATTACTATATTCAGCTAAAATCAGGATAATAGATCACATCCTGAAATATTTTGAAACCAAACATGTTTTATACAGTCATCTTCACTAATTAACTATCAGCATTTTAGAAACTACACAATAGAAAGTTGGAAAACCCACTATTGACCTATATTCTCAGCAAACACCAGTGTGTACCACATTATGGTATACTGTTGGTAACATGTCAGTCTTAAAGGCAATGAAAGAAAAGACTATGCTGCTACAATAGACATATCTCTATAACCATCTGATTTTAAAATACCATACACTAATTTTAAACCTGTCCTTATTTTGAAAAGTCCTTATTTATTAAGTGGCAGGCATCATGCAGTGTTGTTAGTAACAAGTTCCATGTGATCAAGCCGACCTTAGGAAAAGAGCGTTCTTCCTACAGAATCATCCATAGGGACAAGGTAGTGATTGTAACAGAATTATTCATAATTATATAGACCACTCCAACTTATAATAGGACAAAGACCCAGCTGATTGCATTTCTTTCAGTGAATCATTAGCATGAAGCACTTTATGATGGGTCTAATGTGCATGCAGTTTTTTCTACAATGTTCAGAACTAATGGAACGTTTGATATATAGGTTGTGTGCAACCCTTTTTCTCATGAGCACTTTTAACCAGCATGTTTACTGTTAATCACCCAAATTTATCTTGTATTATCTAATTAACCTTTATACACACCACTGACCAGGAACCTTTTTAAATTTTCATCATCTTATTATTGTGCTTTTGTAATTTTGCCCATTTTTAATAAACCTTGATAATACAGTCTACTCCGGTTAACTGCACACCCTCGGGCCCATCACGAGACTGTGCAGTTAACCGGAGTGTGCAGTTAATCGAAGTACGGTACAGCTTTAAATCAGCACGTCATGAATATATGTGAAGAATAAATTTAAACAATGATTAGAATCCGCTCTTTCAACTTTTACTTAAATGTTAAGCTTGTTTTCCTTCCTAAGAACACAATTTCACTGATTTAACCAATAAATCCAGGAATTGTAGATCATTTCAAGAAATTCTATAGATCACTTGTTATTCGAAAATTCGCCGTGTTGTCGTTTAAATTGAATTCCGTTGCGCATTTTCCATCTTTCCAACCATTCATTTTTTTGGTTTGAAATCATTCAAACCGGAACGGTTTAGAGCAATCTTTCCCATGCTGTACTATGATTTTTCCCACGCTATTTCTCCCTAGTGGGCACGTATATACATGTATATACCACCTACGGTGTCCTTTACATGTCAATCATTTACAAAGTCGCATTTATCGGCTTAATTGTCGACTTATTTGAAGTGCTACAGCAGTGGCAATAACTGATCATGAATATACATTGTGCAGTTAACCGGAGTAAAATTGTATTGAATAATGTGTCACGGGCAGAAATTTATCATGCTATTATCTGGAGTGTGCATTTAAGCGAAGTTCAGTTATCCGAAGTTTGTTCCCCATTGAAAAGCATTGGGAAAAAACAGGACTGGCATGACTACGTGCAGTTATCCGGAGTGTGCAGTTAAGTGGAGTCGACTGTACATATATTTTATCATATAATCCTGTTTGTGGCACAATATAGCCTTACAGTGCTGTTGCACAGTAAAATCCACAATCAACCAACCACCTGTTTTGCATGTATAGTTAAACCTGTCTTGAGAGACCACTGCTATGAGAGACCACCTGTTTTGGGAGACCCGAATCTGTGTGCAGATTTATTGATAATAAAGTGTTATGACTTGTTATTAAAGACCACCTGTCTTGAGAGACTTATATTTTTTTGGCAGAAGGGGTGGATTTTCAAGACAGGTTCTACTGTATGTAATTTCTGATGTGCAGAGAAAATTTTTCACATGTAAACTTCATTTGACTTTTGTACTATGGCAATATATACCATTTAAATAATATGTACAGTGGTACCTTACTGTAAAGCGCCATTATACAGCACAACCTATCATAAAACAGGAATGATTATAGATCCAATTTCAGGATTAATGTTATGGTATCTACATCAGCATAAAGCAGTTATGCTTTTAACATGGTAACCATTTTTATAGCTCCCTTAAATAGTGGTACAGCATGTAACAACTTCATGTGAACCATTTCCAGTCTGAGGAATAACTATTACACCTTGTTAGAACTAGTATGACCTGTAGTACAGCGAGATACTCAGAGTAACTCTGTTAAGAATTGCTTGTTACCACTTTAATCCATATTTCTGAGCCATGGGATAATATCGTCAAATTGTTGGAGGAGTTTGATAAGAAGCAAGATCATTGCATACTAATAATGTGATCTTGCATATTCATGATGTAATCTTGCATATTAATGATGTGGTATTGCATATTCATGATGTGGTATTGCATATTCATGATGTGGTATTGCATATTCATGATGTGATCTTGCATATTCATGATGTAATCTTGCATATTAACGATGTGATCTTGCATATTCATGATGTAGTATTGCATATTCATGATGTGATCTTGCATTAGATTGGTTAACTATGTTATCACTCAGGGAGGAGTGGGGGCCATATTTCTGATTTGATATTGATCAAGCTCAGAATATTTGCTTATTTTGTTGCGATCTTAGATGAGTTAGATAACGAGTAAGATCCAGGCATACAAATCAGGTGATCATGCCTCTGATTGGCTGAATTTGTTGCTTCTCTTGAAGCCATATTTTAATCAAACTTAAAATATATACAGTGTTAATGGGATGCCATGCATCTATCTGGCTGAAATTGTAGCTTCTAGATCTAGAAACTATTTCTCATGAGGTCCCTCAAAAGGCTTGGTAAAGGCATTTATATCATTAACATCTTTGTTGACTTTGATTATGAAAAAGAGACAGTGCATTATGAGATCATAAGATGGCTGGAAAAATGTTTACCTTTTGATTGGCAACAAATTGATACTTAAAAGTAATCAATTTGTATTTATTACTTTTTGATCGCTATAGCTATCTTCTAGGCTTCTAGTTACTTCATTGACTGCTGGGTACATATGGCATGCTTTCACATCAGTAGAAGGTGAGTCATCTTGAATTTGCTTGAAGGCCACATGTTGTTAGTAATTGGCAGTCAAGCAAACATAAATGCATACCATACTTTTTATGGCTATAAAACAACATCCAGGATTGGATATTTGAGGTTATGTAAGCAGAGACTTTAGCCCCGCCCCTGCCCCCCACCCCTTAACTCCGCCCCCCCCCCCCACAATATGTTTGTTTCCTATTGCAATAGTGTCAAAATTAGTTAAATATTTTTTTTTAACATTATCTGTCTATATGTATATCTGTCTAGCTGGTATATATGATTAGTATATATAATGTACAAATCTCTTCAAGTACTGGGCTAAATGTCAAATAAAGATAAAAACAATTATGATTGAGGAGATGATTTGAACATTGGGGGATGGGGGTCATAAACAGATTCTGAAGAGAAAACCTCATCAGCAAGCCAGAAAATGTTCTCACATAAATTTCAGACATTTGTATACTGTAATTTGGACAGGCTAATACTTGGATCAAAGTAAAATTCCAGTTTTTGCATTGGTAACTTCTTTTTTAACAGATGAGCTGAAAAAGACGACAAATACATGCCATTTCATTGAAGAGTCCTTGAAGGAAAAAACAACTGAGGTTGAGACCTGGAAACACAAGGTTCAAGTACTGGAGGAGTCCCTGAAGAAAAAAGCAAATGAGGTTGAGACCTGGAAACACAAGGTTCAACTACATGAAGAGTCTGTGAAGGAAAATGTAACCAAGGTTGAGACCTGGAAACACAAGTTTCAAGTACAGGAAGAGTCCCTGAAGGAAAAAGCAACTGAGATTGAGACCTTAAAACACAAGATTCAAGTACAGGAAGAGTCTGTGAAGGATAAAGCAGCCGAGGTTGAGACCTGGAAACACAAGGTTCAAGTACAGGAAGAGTCTGTGAAGGAAAAAGCAGCTGAGGTTGAGACCTGGAAACACAAGGTTCAAGTGCAGGAAGAATCCCTGAAGGAAAAAATAAACGAGGTTGAGACCTGGAAACACAAGTTTCAAGTACAGGAAGAAGAGAGTTCCAAGAGTGAACAAGCACTTATCAATGGCTACAAAATGGAGATTTCTAACTACAAGTCACAAATTCATCATTTTAAAGTGCAGCTGTATGGCCATGGTTCCAAGTCTCCTATCAGCAAATCACCACTGACAAACTCACCATTCAAGTCCCCATCTAAGATATATGCAGGAATGAACACATCACTGCTTGCTCCAGATGTAGAGGATACAAGTTACAGTCCTAAAGAGAAGACAATGAAACATCTTACACAGGAGATCGATCATATGTCACAAGAGTTGAAAAAGGCAAATGAAAAGATTGAACTTTTGGATCAGAAAGCTAAAATCTCCAAAACTGAAATGCGTTCTAGGTGTGAGAAAGAAAAGGAAAAGGGGGAACAGTTGAAAAAAGATATGGAGGCAAAAGAGGGACTGCTTGGTCACTACAAGTCCAAAGTTGAAGAACTTGAGAAAAATATTCAAAATTTCAACTCTCTCCTTTCTGAAAAAAGTGCAGAAATGATGAAGTTGATATCGAAAAATGAGGAACTGGAGACATTGAATAATGGACTCAAAGAGATGGTAAATAAAACCACATTAGATTTGGAATGCAAAGAGAAGGAGATAAAACTTCTTTCTCCCAAGAAATGTGAATTAGACAATTTACAGGGAAATGTTAGTCCAGGTTCCATTGCATCACTTCAAAAGAAGATGAAGAACATGAGGCATGAGGCAGAACGATTTCAGGCAGTCATTGCCAAACATGAAGAGGAGAACAAAAAGCTGAAATCCGACATAGAAAAGCTTAAACTTGCCTACAGAGCCAAAGAAGAAGCTGTGCAAGAATTGAGGAATAGTGTAAAAGAGGTTGACTTCAGGGTTGATGAAAAGGAAGCAGAGATGATGGACCTTCAGGAGCAACTTGTTCAGAAAGAGAAGACTATCAAAAACCTTGAAGGGCAGGTAAAATTAAAAGAGGATGACCTTGTGAAGACCAGTGAGCAACTTAACATCTCCAACCAAGATAAGGAAAGACATTATAGGAAAGCAGAAGAAACACTTATTTTGATACAACAGAAGGAAGATGAACTTGCAAGACTTAAGGAGAGGAAGCATAAAGCAGAGAAAGAAGTTCAGACAGACATTGAGAAAGAGGACATTGTTGAATCACAGCAGAAGATGGAACGGGACACACAGACTGACAATGACAGTGAAGGTGATACTGACAATGGGTCTTGGGCAGAAACTGGAAAGCTTAGGTCAGTCTTGGAAGAGAAAAACAAAGAGTTGGAACTAATATCAGATAAGCTTATCATTGCTTTACAAGAGAAAGAAGAATTTGCCTCAATATTAAGGGAACGGCGAGATTCAGAAGAAGTTACATTTTGCAACTGGGCTCAAAGAAACGAGTGTGTAAAGGAACAGGGTGAAACTAAACAACAGGTAGGAAATGCAGTGAGA
This sequence comes from Unio pictorum, assembly GCA_030141615.1. NCBI lineage: Eukaryota > Metazoa > Mollusca > Bivalvia > Unionida > Unionidae > Unio > Unio pictorum. The sequence goes on from JARLTB010000123.1 coordinate 7,478,334, forward strand.
GAGATGGATTCTCACAACCACTTAGAAGAGGATAACAATACATTTTACAAGAAAGAGCAGAAAATTAAGGAGCGGGAAAAAGACCTTGATGTGCGAGAAAAGAAAGTACTGGACAAAGAACAGGTCATATGTAACATTGAAGAACATCTGAGAAAGCAGGCAAAAGAAGTTCAAGACAGGGAGGTAAGAAACAATGAGAAAGAAGAAGAGCTGAGGATAAAATCAAAGAAGATAAAAGATGCAGAGAGTGATCTGTTTACAGAGAAAGAGAAACTTAACTTGAAGGAAACAGAACTTCATGATCAGGAAAGATTATTATTTGAAGAAAAAGAAAAATTGGTAATTGTTAGAAAGGAACTTGAACATTTACAAGAAGAGTTGGAAGCCAAAAAGGATAATTTGGATTCAGCTGAACAGAAGTTTGAAATAAGAGTTAAAAATATTGCAGCCAAAGAAAAAGATAGCTTAGAAGAAAATAAAAATGCTCTTTACAAAAAGGAGCAGGAAATTAGGGTGCTAGAAAAAGCCCTTGATTTGAGAGAAAAGAAAATTTTGGACAGAGAACATTTGCTATGTACCATGGAAGAACATTTAAGAAAACAGGAAAAAGATGTTCAAGAGAGAGAGCTCAAAACCAGCGAGAAAGAAGAAGAGCTGAGGATGAAAGCAAAGGAGATAAAAGACACAGCAAGTGTTCTCTTTACAGAAAAAGAGAAGTTTGCTTTGAAGGAAACACAACTTCATGATCAGGAAAGATTATCATTAGATGAAAAAGAAAAATTGGTAAGCGTTAGAAAGGAGCTTGAACATCTACAATTGGAGTTGGAAACCAAAAAGAACAATTTGAATTCTGCTGAAAAGAAGTTTGAAATCAGAGTTAAAGAGATTGCAGCCAAAGAAAAAGATATTGAGTCCAAAAAGAAACATATGGTTGAGAAAGAAGCTGAGTTGACTGAAAAGGAAGCAGAACTGGACAAAAAAGAGGAACAACTAATGGATGAAGATTGCAAAATAAGTGAGAGGGGAAATCAAATTGAGCAAAGAGAGGCATGTCTTGAAAAAGTAAATACAGATTTGAAAGAAAAAGAAAAATACGTAAAACAGAGAGAATCACAGCTTGATGAGAGGGAAAAAATGTTGAGCCCCAAGGAAGTGGAGTTTGAGGACAAAAGGAAGGAACTATGTAACTTGGAGCAGGAGCTTAGTGTTATAAAGTCAGAGTTTGGTAAACAGGAGGCAGAGCTAGCAAGCAGAAAGAAGGAAATCTGTAATAAAGAAGTGGAGCTAGAGAAAAAGTCACAGATGCTAGATGAGAGGGAAGTTCTAATTAAAGGAAGAGAAGACTTATTAAAGAAGAAAGTGTCAGATCAGATGAACTTGGAAAATGAACAATTGAAGTCTAAAGACAATGAACTGATAAGCAAATTAGAGGAAATAAAAAAATTGGAGGAGAGTATTATTGAACTTAAGGTCTATGAAAGGCAAGTGGATGAGAAAATTACAGAGATCAAGATGAAAGATGAAGAACTAAATAATTTAGAGTTGAAAAATGAAAGTCTGGAAATAGAAATGAAAAAACTGAAAGAAAAGACTAAGACATTTGAAGAATTACAAGTTTCCTTTAACGAGTTGAAGCATGAATTAGAAGAAAAAGAAAAGGAAATTTCAAAGCTGAGTGATGCCAGAATGGAGCTAGCAGAAGTAAAATGTGCTGCTCACACTCACAAGACTTTGTATGAAAAAGTAAAACAGGAATATCTTGAAGCCCGGAAAGAGCTTGAAAAGCTTACTGGGTTGGAAAACTCCATAAGTGAAAAAGAAACTGCTCTTAAAGAGGCTAAGAATACTGTTAATGCCCTTTCCAGTGAACTGTCAGACTTGAAGGAAAAAATGCAGCAAATTTTGAATCAAAAAGAAACTATTGAGAAAGAGACTGAGAGACTCCAGTCTCAATTATTTGCGGCAGGAGATGTAGAAAAAATGAAAGAAGAGCATGAAATAACCAAGACAAGACTAAATGAGACATTGACCAAATTGTTGGAGAATGAAGTCAAACTAAGAGAGACTGAGAGTAAAATGAAAGAGTTAGATGAGCATAGCAAAAAAATGGCAGATGAGTTGTGTGATAAGATACCTGATGGTTCTAGTCCAGAAAAAAGTGCTAGACATTACAGAAAAGAGAAAATTCAATTGCAGAATTCTTTAATTGAATATAAAGTTAAGAACGAATCACTGCAGGCAAAGATTCGGGATTTGGAGTGCAGGATTGAGTCAGAGAAACTCCAAAGGTGTACATCATCTGTTGTCCCATCTGCTAGCGATCCTTCCCTGCTAAATAAGGTACAGAAATTGTCTGCAGAATTAATGGAAAAAGACAGTGCCAACAGAAGTTTGATAAAAGAAGTTTCTCATTTGAAAGATAAGATTGAAGAAATGGAAGTAAAACTAAAAGAAGCATTTTCTACCACTCCTCAGAGAAAAGGTCTTCCAGTATCCGCTGTAGTAGCAAGTCCTACTTTATCATATGAACTTGATCAGGTGAGTTCAAAATAACAGTGCTTCTCTCAGAAAACTTCAAACAAGCAAACCCACCAACAAAACTGTCCAAAAGCATTTTTGAAGTTTTTTGAAAGTCTTCTCTATATAATAAAAATAAAAATAATAATAATAAAAATGAGATTAGGCGCTATACAAATGCTTTACATCATACTAACAACAAATGCTTTACATCATACTAACAAAATTTCAGCTAGAATAGACAAAGAAACAAGATAGGGTACAATGGTGGGTATTAGAGAAATAGGTTTTACATTCATTTACATTGATGGAATATACTGGTTTACAATAGCAAATTTAATTCAATTCCAAAATATTATTTTCATACTGTAAACTAGTGATTAGTTTTCTCAAAACATAATTCTTGGGCAATCCTTTATATAGATGTCACCATTTCCCATTTCTGTCTATTCCCCCCTTTTAATGCTGAAATTTTGATTAATTATAAGTTGTGTTTGATTCATTTAGGTGGCATGTTTGGATTTGTATGCCCTGCATCAGATTTGGTTGGGGCACCCAATGTTAAACCTGTTTATCATCTCTCCATCCATCAGTACATCTCAAAGTTTATTGCGTTTAGTTTGGTTTCTCATGTATGTTTTTACTGAGAGCTGCCAAGGAATATAAATTTCTTCAGAAGCATTCCTGTCTTTTTTACTGAGAGATGCCAATGAAAATAGATTTATTCAGAACCATTCCTGTCTCTTACGGAGACAGTAATGCCATTGAAAATAAATTTCTTCAGAAGCATTCCTGTCTTTTCTACTGAGACAAGGGTGCCAACAAAAATAGATTTCATTTGAAGCATTCCTGATTTTTTAATTTTTTTTTACCCAAAATTATTTTATAATGACCACTTCAGACAGAATCTGATTTTCTAGGGATGTCAAATTTGATACAGGTGAACTGAAACTTGTACAATGGTATATGAACATCACTGAAATGCTTGTAATGTCTGGTGCTATACATATTTGAATGCATACCTTATTATTTGCATCTCAAAAATAATTTAATTTTAAAAATTTGCTTCAGCAACCACTTATTCACATTAGAAAGATCTTGAAACCAACAGCAGTGAATATCAATTTTACGCAACTAAATAATCTCCAAACACATAAACCCTATGTATTAAAAGAATTCAACAGTGAATGAATGGCATGTCCATAGTCTTTCTCAAACAATTTTAACTTGACACATAGCAGAAAAAAACAAAAATCTGTAGTAAGCACATTTCAAGAAAAAGTTAGCGTGATACATAGTAACAAAGTCGAAAACACCGTAGAAAGTGTATTTCAAGCATAACTTTGGTGTGACATGTTGCATAAATACTGTATGAAGCACATTTCAAACATGACTTTAGTGTGACATGTTGCATAAACACTGTATGAAGCACATTTCAAACATGACTTTAGTGTGACATGTTGTATAAACAACTGTAGGAAGCACATTTCAAACATGACTTTAGTGTGACATGTTGCATAAACAACTGTAGGAAGCACATTTCAAACATGACTTTGGTGTGTAACAGTGGGAGAACAAAACATCTGTAAGAAGCACATGTCTAGTATAAATCACTAAATCAGTAACATTTACTCTCTAAAATCAATTAATGGATAACAAATTTAAAGTAATTCTAATGTTCATATTCATTTCTTGATCCATTTAAGCAATAGTGTCTTTCTGGTGATGATAGTGGTGGCATCAACATTAAAGCTTTTTATTACAACTCCTTCAACTAAGATGTAGAGAGTGAACAATGATGAAAGTGAGAAAGGTTCTACATTATCATTTCAAAACCATTATGCCACCTCTTTTTAAAAGCTTTTATAAGCTAAATCTGTACAAAGCCTTTTTGGGGGCCAGTTTGTAACTTTACAAATTAACAGAACTTTAGTTTCTTGAATAGCAAATACCCTACTTTTAGCTGTAATTTTATTTCATTTTTTTGGCAACAGAAAACTTGAAATCTAAATTCTTGACTATCCTTGTTGGTGAATTGCAGCCGAATTCAATATATTCTTTAATACGATTTCTAGTCATTTTGATTGTAGTTACATGCTGTCTATTTGATTAACAGCTGATTGCTAAATTTGGCTGAAATCTAAGATTGGGGAAACATAAAATCATAAAAATAAACTTTAATCATGTCTGCATACATTATTTAAATTGATGGCATTTATCCAATTCATATTTTAGATAGTTACATGAAAATATAAATTCAAAATAATTATAAAATATAGGTGTACAATAACATGACATAATACTATATCACACTGTGTTGATATATTTAATACTGTGTTAAGGGGTGTAAAGTCATGGTGTCAATATGTTCAGCAATTAAGCTACGGCATTCTCGTTTCATTTAATGTATATATTTTAGTAAAATTTTCAGTTTATTTTTTGGTGATCTTATTGTAAAGGTAGCCAGAATAAATTTGTAGCAAATGTAACCTGTTAGGCAGAAAGCTCTGAACTTATTTCTGATACTACCCATTTATCATTTCTCATCAATATGGACAAAAGGTATAAACCCAAGGCATCCAAATGTAAGTTCACTCATTTGATGAATAGAGTCAAGCAAAATTTGTATACTTATATAATAAATATACTTATTATATGCTTATTTTCCTTCATACATATATCACACACACACTGTTGATAAGAAATTTAACAAATTTATTAAGTTAATTTAGAATTATTTGCATTTTTTTTTTAAAAATTGCATTGGGTATTTTCTGAAAACCTGAAATGCTTAGTAATACTCAAAAGTTGGTAAAACTGAGTCTTAATCATCAAGGTTAATAATCCTGTCTCCATATTACTTAGTGAATAGTTGCCAAGACAAATTCAGGGTGTATTTGATTGATGGCTGTGTTGAGTGACTTCTCACAGGGATCAAATTATTTCAAGCATGCATTGAACATCTAAATCAGGAGCATAATATAGGTTGATCAAAAGATATGGACCATGCTTATGGATTTCAAATGAGAGCTGAAACATTTTGAATCGACAGAGTCATGAGCGGGAGCAGAAACTGCGATGTCAGTTACGACAGGCGAGTCAGACAATCCAGGAACTGAATTCTCAGATTGCCGGTTTGAGAGATGAGATCAGGAACAAGGATACATCGGACACTACAAATCATGACACCATCAAGTCCCTTCAGGTGGGTGCATGACTTGCTAATGATGCCATTCATGTAAAATGAGATTTCAATGTTAATTTTTCCCAGAAGTTAGCTAGAAACAGAATAGCTGTATGTTGGGGCCTGGAGTCTATCCAAATTTTACATTGGATCCTTTTACTTTTAAAACGTCTTGGCCAAAGGTAATTTTGATATACTGAGAGCGTACATAAGTGCTCCTGCTAACTAAAACTTATCTTTCACAGTAACTGCATAGAAACTGATCTTAAATATTCAGTACTTTTATGTTACTTTTTGGAATACCGTTACATACTGAATTATAAATAAAGTACCAGCAGATCTGAGTCTATGCAGTTTGTTTGGATAATAAGAACAACAAATAGCACAGACTCTGAACTACTGGTACATTATGTAATGGCAAAATAGGGTCAGTATTTGTAATTAGAATATAGACTAGTAAATACAATAAATATTTAATATCTGCAATGTGTTCTTTAGAGATTATGGATATATTTCATGTTTTTGCTACATAATTGTACTATGATAGAAGATTTACCTCCCATTGTGTTGAGCTCTGTACTATAGAGATTAATTTTTTTTTTTCTTTTCCACTATGGTCATGTGAGGTACAGCACATGTTTTGAGACCAATCCAATGCTTATGTTTATTTAGTAATGACATGGATGGTAGATTCAGGGAAAATCAAGATATTCTTGGCAGATTTTTATAGCAGCTACTTTCCATTCATCAGGTTTCTAGGATTTAGACTTGCACTTTTTTAATGTATAATTTTCATTGCAGTTTTTCCAAATTAGGGATGTGGACTTATTAAGGCATATGGGAGTATAAAGTCAAATACAGTATATATAAAAAAAATCAATTTCTCCATATTAATCATATTTTCAATAACCATTACATTTTACAAGGTGTTGCCTAAATGTTTGGATAGTTTGATACAGTATTTTGCATTTGAAATAGTTTTCTTCCCCTTCACCAGACAATTATCACTTGACAATTTCTTAAGGCACTAATATTTGCACACATATACCATCATTTTTTTACAACTAAAAGGATGTGAGAATCTTTTAACTTAAAACAGATATTGGATTTTTTTTACTTTCATATGTTATATTGTATTATTGTATACAACATCTTCACCAATTCCAGTTCAGATTTGTGCATCTCGGCCGATCATTAAATAAGAACTGACCATGTGACATCTGTTGGATTTTACAATTTGCTGCTGTTCAGGTATAACTAATCAGTTGAATTGCTAATCAAAATATTGCATTGCACATTAAAAAAAAATTAGACTGGTGGAGTCCATTTGATAGGGTTGACTCTGAAAGAATATGTATCAGTGATTTTGTGGCTTTTAATTTGGTCTGAGTCAAATGAAATTCAGTGGTGCTTTGTTTAAAAACAATTTGTACAGTTCAAAACTTTGGTGACATCCTTACAGAAGCAATTCCATTTTTTTTTTTTACCTGTTACTATAATTACAGCTGAATGATCTTCAGAATAGACCACTTTATGTCATATTTTATTACTTTTGTAAAAGTGAAGGAAGTTCATAAAACTGTAATTTCACTTGTTTGGTTAACATGAGCAAAAGGAGTGTCATCTTTGGCTTCCTTCCAATATTGACATACCAATCTTCTTATCGCAGGGAAATGCATTAGGTTGGTAGAGGATTCTGCATTATGACCCTAGGTCACTGTCAGGGAAAGGGATGGTAAATCTGTGTTTCTATGTCGGGAATGTGCAAATAAAAGCTTTTCAGGATTTTATGAAGGAGTGTCATTTGCAGTTGATCTTGCTTTGGTTTAGAATTTCTGATACAGCATAATACCAAAAAATATGGTAATTAGTATTTATAGTAATTAGTGTGAAATATGTAATTTTATGGCATGCTTAAGAGTGCTCAGCAGTATATAAAAAAATTAAATAAAAAGTATGTATTAAAGTAAAAAAAAAATGTTGCTATATGATTTGATCGGCAAATCTTGATTACTACTTAGCAATACATTACATGTTATTATTTTAAAGTAAATAATTCTTTAACCTTTTCAGATTAGGATATATTTGTTCATACACCTGAGCAGCCCATAGAATAAAAAAATTTACAAATTGATCTATGTGTACGAAAATGTTACACTGTGATTTTATCAGAATAGCCTAATGATTTTCTTACATTTTATAAGACCTTTTTTCAGTATTAGTATGTAAGAAATGTAGAATATAGTGAAAATTCTTGCTTAAGAGAAATCAATAAGAATCATTTCAATTCATGAGTTAACAATCTACATTCTCTAATGTAGGCTAGCTAGGCCATGAATTTAATGTCAGAAGTAAATAAAATTGAAGCTGATAATAAAAGCATGCCTCACTCTGTCACTATATGCCATGTTAAAACATTTTGGAAAAACTGAAATGAAACACACACACACACACACACACACACACACACACATATATATATATATATATATATATATATATATATATATATATATATATATATATATATATATATATATATACCTAGTGGTTAGTGTCCACAGCCAAATTATACCAAAGACTTACAAAAATTCTAGACATCACTATAAACTGCCACACTACAGACATTGTAGCAATTTGACTGAAAAATTGTTTAAGCTACATTAAAAATCCAAGTCACACACACACACACACACATACACACACACATCTTGCATGCACAAGTCAGTGACCTTTAGAGTTTTGTACTAAACATAGTGATTTTGTTTGATGATTATAATAATAAATCCAAAATGACTCTTTGTGCCCTTTACATCAAAAACAAATATTGTACCCATTTGTAATAAATACATGTACTATGTTAACTTTATGCAACTAACGAAAATTGCAACCATCTGATTAATGTAATACTATCAAAGTTCAACTCTACATATTGTTTTTGGTGGACAGGATAAGTGGCATAAAGCAGAAGAGAAGCTCAGAGAGAAGCATCAAGAAGAAATCCGTCAGCTTCAAGAGGAGCTTGTCCTACGGGAACAAAAAATCCTTACAAAATCTGCAATTGTCAAAAGCTTGCGTGAGCAGATCAAGACAGAAAGAGACAAGTTTGAAATCTTTGCTACAGGTATAAACATTGTGATATGGAAGAAAATTATGACAAGACAAACACCAATAACTTAAGTTTACTAGTGGATAGGATAATGAATCATGTATCACAGTAACTTTAAAAGGTGAAAGATTGACTGTAAAGTCTTTAACTGATTATTGGAGTTTACTATTAAACAGACAGCTGTATATTTCATTAGAACTTTGTTCCTTAAATACTTTTTGTGTACAGTTGGTAAGTATAATGTACAACCACAAATTTTCAAAAATACTGTTCAGATCAATGTGGAAAATTTTCATGATGTCTGAAATGAATAAAATCCTATGGTAAGTCGGTTTTTCAATATAGAATCTTGTTTTGTTTTGCATATGATACCTGTATATGATATCTGTATATGATATCAATATATGATATCTGTATAGGATATCTGTATATGGTGAAGCCAGTTTCAGTAGTAATAAGTGTATTTTAATGCCAGTGTAATGCAGGGATTTCAACACTTTAATATGAGGGGCCACATTGTAGGTTTTTTTCTCAGTCATGAGGCTGTTTACAAACTTGGCCAACATTTTCCACTACCTGTCAGCACAGCCTATGAAAGGTTTGGTTTCCGGCCCACTGGCTGTATGTTGGATTCCGCTGATATTATGGGTCTGCAGCAGTCTAGACAGACCACAAACAAATTACAACAAGAAAACCAGTAGAAATAACATGCAAGCTGTGTATTGGCTATGCAGCAATGTAGACAGACCATATTAACATTACAGCATAAAAAAAGACCAGGGGAAATTACATGAGATTTGTGTGCCGGGTATACAGCAACATTGACACACCACATACAAATAACAACAAGACCAACAGAGGTACTGTAAGAGTAGTATATTGGGTCTGTATCAATCATGTAACAAGTATTAATAACTTATTTCATCTCTTGATCACAGTAGAACATATAGTTTGATCAAAAATTACATGTATTTAAAATATCTTCATGATCACAATTTTCCTTGCCAAACCAATTAATATCTTGCACTGGTGAATGTTTAATAATCAATGGTAAATTATCTGGTTATAGACAAAATGAACAATGATGAGGTGTTACAGCAGGTGAAGGAAGCATTGAAAGTTCAGGAAAGCATGCTAAAGGACTATGATAATGCCCTCCAAAGCAAGGAAGAAGAAATTACAGTCAAACAGACAGGTATTTTGCCCTTGCAGGCCTATTAGATGCATGAAAACACTCTTTTCTAAGGGAAGTCAATCTGACTGGATTTGAAACTATCTTTTGAAATTGTTAATTTTCTTCTTCATGTTAAATATTTTTATGTTTAAAATATGTTAACTTGAAGGAGATATCATATCATTAGAAAAAAAGTTCACGTAAATTTCACAAGTGTGCTGGCAAAAGCAAATTTTGTTTTAAAACAATTGCATCAGTGAATTTAGTTATGTATCTTTTGAAATTGATAACACTTTTGAAGTCATTGTTTTGATTGTATCATGAAGATAATATAAACTGCAGCGTTTTTACACAGATTTCACTCACATTGTCCAGTATTGCAGTTGGACAGCATATGGCTCAACCATGGGCTGTACACTGTCATATGTAGTGATGTCGTAATGTAATACATAATTTTATACTTGGTTATACTTGTGTTGGTGTTAGAAATTTTAGTCTCAATGCGCAGGTTGATGTTTTTATTACAAGCTTTAATTGCCATCATGTTAGTACTGATGGAGGTGAGAGTTACAAACACAAATCTAGTTGAGACCATAATATGAAATAGGCAAATCCAACAAGAAATATTTAGGAATATGCAGTGACTGAAATATGTTGATTGACTGCTTCATAAATTAAAATGGAGGAACACATGAGAGTAACAACAATATCTTGGGAATGTATTCCGAAACATCATGTTTAAAGAAAGTGTTATTGAACTGCATGAAATGTTGGAATGTTAATGCTTTCAGTGAACCTATAGTTAAATTAACAAACATTTGTGGGAAAAATTGATTTTCTTTGCATTCTTTATCATTTTGTTTACAATGCTGATGTATTCAGTGTAGTAAATTTTTCAGTAAACTGGAAATAAAGGTATTTTTAATTGAATTGTTATGCAAATGACATGCATTATCATAAAATCAAGTAATCTTTGACCCTTTATAAAACAGGAACTAATGCAGAATATGACAGACCCATATAGGTTGTTTGTAGATCAGGTTCAATGTTGTTTGTTCTGAAAATAATTTCACATAATCTGGATCTATAATGTTACAACCTGAATGTATGATATGTATACAGATTAATCAGTATCAGAATTCTTCTTCAATTTTCAGAATATGAAAATCTTCAGGAAAAATACCATGAGTTGTTAAAGTCAATAGGAAGATCAGACAAAGAACTGCTGGATCAGAATAAAAGCTTCACGAAAATTGAGGCAGAACGAGATCTCCTGTTGAAGCATAACTTGGAACTGCAGGATGAAATGAAGAAAATTACAAATGAGAAGGATAGACTTAACACCATGATTAGAGAAAATAACAAGGAACTCAAAGAGATGGAGAAATCACTTACTGGTAAGAATTCGATTATAGGTTTTACTAAAGTTGACAATTTCATATGAAATTTATCAAATAGTATAAATACGGGTATTTATGAAACTTTTGTGTATGATTTGGATTTTATTTAAATGTAGTTTGAACAATTTTTCAGTCATCACTGCATTGTCTGCAGCGTGGCAATCTATTGTAATGTCTAGCACTGGGGCATCATGCTGCAGACATGTATCATTATGTCCCACCCAGTCACATTATCCTGACACCAGGCCAACCAGTCATAACACTAACTTCTTAATACTGAGTGCCTAGTGAGGAAGTTATTAGTACCATTTTTAAAAGACTTTGGTATGACTCAGCCGGGGTTCAAACCTGCATCCGAGGTGGATGCTCTAACCACTAGGCCAGCGGAGACTTTTATGTACTGGATGTACTCGCTTATAAGTCAAGTCAAACTGCAAACACCAAAGATCCTGATCTGCTTAAAGATACATGTTCCTTCATAATGAAAACATACTTGGAGTCTTGCTTTGTGAAAATATTAGACATAGTCCTCACTTTTGACTGGTATTTAGACCTTTTTCATTACAGACACAAAGCTACAGCACGAGGAACTGAAACAAAAGATCTTGAGTCAGTCTAGTTTTGAGATCTCTATAGCAAAGAAAGAACAGGACAAAAAATATCATGATCTCGAGAACAAACTGAAGGTACGTGTATCTTTTTATTTGCGCTAGGAAATTCATAGTTTTTACGTTGTCTCCATGAAAGCATGCAGGGACACATTTTCCAACAGCAGCATTGTCACAACTATAAAATACCCATGTATATTCTGTCCCTTCTTATAATGTGTGATAGACATGGATTAAATTGGTAAAATTAGTTGTGTCACTGTTACCTCATTTTCTTGGTTCTTGAAAGTCGGTTATAATGTGATTTGATTTTACATCATTAGCTGTTTTGTTTTATTGCTTTCTCAAATGGTCAGCCTTGATAGAGAATTTTTTTAAAATTACAAGCCACCCTTACCTAGATGGTCTATTACAAGGTACCCTTACCTAGATAGTCTATTACAAGGTACCCTTACCTAGATAGTCTATTACAAGGTACCCTTACCTAGATAGTCTATTACAAGGCACCCTTACCTAGATAGTCTATTACAAGGCACCCTTACCTAGATAGTCTATTACAAGGTACCCTTACCTAGATAGTCTATTACAAGGTACCCTTACCTAGACAGTCTATTACAAAGTACCCATTACCTAGATAGTCTATTACTAGGCACCCTTACATAGTCTATTACAAAGTACCCTTACCTAGTTTAGTCTATTACAAGGTACCCTTACCTAGATAGTCTATTACAAGGTACCCTTACCTAGATACTCTGTTACAAGGTACCCTTACCTAGTCTAGTACAAGGCACCCTTACCTAGACAGTCTATTACAAGGTACCCTTACCTAGATAGTCTATTACAAGGCACCCTTACATAGTCTATTACAAAGTACCCTTACCTAGATAGTCTTTTACAAGGTACCCTTACCTAGATAGTCGATTACAAGGTACCCTTACCTAGATAGTCTGTTACAAGGTACCCTTACCTAGTCTATTACAAGGTACCCTTACCTAGATAGTCTGTTACAAGGTACCCTTACCTAGTCTATTACAAGGTACCCTTACCTAGATAGTCTATTACAAGGTACCCTTACCTAGTTTAGTCTATTACAAGGTACCCTTACCTAGATAGTCTATTACAAGGTACCCTTACCTAGATAGTCTATTACAAGGCACCCTTACCTAGATAGTCTATTACAAGGTACCCTTACCTAGATAGTCTATTACAAGGTACCCTTACCTAGACAGTCTATTACAAGGTACCCTTACCTAGATAGTCTATTACAAGGCACCCTTACATAGTCTATTACAAGGTACCCATACCTAGATAGTCTATTACAAGGTACCCTTACCTAGATAGTCTATTACAAGGTACCCTTACCTAGATAGTCTATTACATGGCACCCTTACATAGTCTATTACAAAGTACCCTTACCTAGATAGTCTATTACAAGGTACCCTTACCTAGATAGTCTATTACATGGCACCCTTACATAGTCTATTACAAAGTACTCTTACCTAGATATTCTATTACAAGGTACCCTTACCTAGATAGTCTATTACAAGGTACCCTTGCCTAGATAGTCTATTACAAGGTACCCTTACCTAGGTAGTCTATTACAAGGTACCCTTACCTAGATAGTCTATTACAAGGTACCCTTACCTAGATAGTCTATTACAAGGTACCCTTACCTAGATAGTCTATTACAAGGTACCCTTACCTAGATAGTCTATTACAAGGCACCCTTACCTAGATAGTCTATTACAAGGTACCCTTACCTAGATAGTTTATTACAAGGTACCCTTACCTAGATAGTCTATTACATGGGACCCTTACATAGTCTATTACAAAGTACCCTTACCTAGATAGTCTATTACAAGGTACCCATACCTAGATAGTCTATTACATGGCACCCTTACATAGTCTATTACAAAGTACTCTTACCTAGATAGTCTATTACAAGGTACCCTTACCTAGATAGTCTATTACAAGGTACCCTTACCTAGATAGTCTATTACAAGGTACCCTTACCTAGATAGTCTATTACAAGGTACCCTTACCTAGATAGTCTATTACAAGGTACCCTTACCTAGATAGTCTATTACAAGGTACCCTTACCTAGACAGTCTATTACAAGGTACCCTTACGTAGATAGTCTATTACAAGGTACCCTTACATAGATAGTCTATTACAAAGTACCCTTACCTAGATAGTCTATTACAAGGCACCCTTATCTAGATAGTCTATTACAAGGCAATCCTTACCAAGATAGTCTATTACAAGGCACCCTTACCTAGATAGTCTATTACAAAGTACCCTTACCTAGATAGTCTATTACAAAGTACCATTACCTAGATAGTCTATTACAAGGTACCCTTACCTAGATAGTCTATTACAAGGCACCCTTACATAATCTATTACAAGGTACCCTTACCTAGATAGTCTATTACAAGGCACCCTTACATAGTCTATTACAAAGTACCCTTACCTAGATAGTCTATTACAAGGTACCCTTACCTAGATAGTCTGTTACAAGGTACCCTTACCTAGATAGTCTATTACAAGGTACTCTTACCTAGTCTATTACAAGGTACCCTTACCTAGACAGTCTATTACAAGGTACCCTTACCTAGATAGTCTATTACAAGGCACCCTTACATAGTCTATTACAAAGTACCCTTACCTAGATAGTCTATTACAAGGTACCCTTACCTAGATAGTCTATTACAAGGTACTCTTACCTAGATAGTCTATTACAAGCCACTCTTACCTAGATAGTCTATTACAAGGCATCCTTACTTAGATAGTCTATTACAAGGTACCCTTACCTCGACAGTCTATTACAAGGTACCTTTACCTAGATAGTCTATTACAAGGTACCCTTACCTAGACAGTCTATTACAAGGTACCCTTACCTAGATAGTCTATTACAAGGCACCCTTACATAGTCTATTACAAGGTACCCATACCTAGATAGTCTATTACAAGGTACCCTTACCTAGATAGTCTATTACAAGGTACCCTTACCTAGATAGTCTATTACATGGTACCCTTACCTAGATAGTCTATTACAAGGTACCCTTACCTAGACAGTCTATTACAAGGTACCCTTACCTAGATAGTCTTTTACAAGGCACCATTACCTAGATAGTCTATTACAAGGTACCCTTACCTAGACAGTCTATTACAAGGTACCCTTACCTAGATAGTCTATTACAAGGTACCCTTACCTAGATAGTCTATTACAAGGTACCCTTACCTAGACAGTCTATTACAAGGTACCCTTACCTAGACAGTCTATTACAAGGTACCCTTACCTAGATAGTCTATTACAAGGCACCCTTACATAGTCTATTACAAGGTACCCATACCTAGATAGTCTATTACAAGGTACCCTTACCTAGATAGTCTATTACAAGGTACCCTTACCTAGATAGTCTATTACATGGCACCCTTACATAGTCTATTACAAAGTACCCTTACCTAGATAGTCTATTACAAGGTACCCTTACCTAGATAGTCTATTACATGGCACCCTTACATAGTCTATTACAAAGTACTCTTACCTAGATATTCTATTACAAGGTACCCTTACCTAGATAGTCTATTACAAGGTACCCTTGCCTAGATAGTCTATTACAAGGTACCCTTACCTAGGTAGTCTATTACAAGGTACCCTTACCTAGATAGTCTATTACAAGGTACCCTTACCTAGATAGTCTATTACAAGGTACCCTTACCTAGATAGTCTATTACAAGGTACCCTTACCTAGATAGTCTATTACAAGGCACCCTTACCTAGATAGTCTATTACAAGGTACCCTTACCTAGATAGTTTATTACAAGGTACCCTTACCTAGATAGTCTATTACATGGCACCCTTACATAGTCTATTACAAAGTACCCTTACCTAGATAGTCTATTACAAGGTACCCATACCTAGATAGTCTATTACATGGCACCCTTACATAGTCTATTACAAAGTACTCTTACCTAGATAGTCTATTACAAGGTACCCTTACATAGATAGTCTATTACAAAGTACCCTTACCTAGATAGTCTATTACAAGGCACCCTTATCTAGATAGTCTATTACAAGGCAATCCTTACCAAGATAGTCTATTACAAGGCACCCTTACCTAGATAGTCTATTACAAAGTACCCTTACCTAGATAGTCTATTACAAAGTACCATTACCTAGATAGTCTATTACAAGGTACCCTTACCTAGATAGTCTATTACAAGGCACCCTTACATAATCTATTACAAGGTACCCTTACCTAGATAGTCTATTACAAGGCACCCTTACATAGTCTATTACAAAGTACCCTTACCTAGATAGTCTATTACAAGGTACCCTTACCTAGATAGTCTGTTACAAGGTACCCTTACCTAGATAGTCTATTACAAGGTACTCTTACCTAGTCTATTACAAGGTACCCTTACCTAGACAGTCTATTACAAGGTACCCTTACCTAGATAGTCTATTACAAGGCACCCTTACATAGTCTATTAGAAAGTACCCTTACCTAGATAGTCTATTAGAAGGTACCCTTACCTAGATAGTCTATTACAAGGTACTCTTACCTAGATAGTCTATTACAAGCCACTCTTACCTAGATAGTCTATTACAAGGCATCCTTACTTAGATAGTCTATTACAAGGTACCCTTACCTCGACAGTCTATTACAAGGTACCTTTACCTAGATAGTCTATTACAAGGTACCCTTACCTAGACAGTCTATTACAAGGTACCCTTACCTAGATAGTCTATTACAAGGCACCCTTACATAGTCTATTACAAGGTACCCATACCTAGATAGTCTATTACAAGGTACCCTTACCTAGATAGTCTATTACAAGGTACCCTTACCTAGATAGTCTATTACAAGGTACCCTTACCTAGACAGTCTATTACAAGGTACCCTTACCTAGATAGTCTTTTACAAGGCACCCTTACCTAGATAGTCTATTACAAGGTACCCTTACCTAGACAGTCTATTACAAGGTACCCTTACCTAGATAGTCTATTACAAGGTACCCTTACCTAGATAGTCTATTACAAGGCACACTTACATAGTCTATTACAAGGTACCCATACCTAGATAGTCTATTACAAGGCACCCTTACCTAGATAGTCTATTACAAAGTACCCTTACCTAGATAGTCTATTACAAGGTACCCTTACCTAGATAGTCAATTACAAAGTACCCTTACCTAGATAGTCTATTACAAGGTACCCTTACATAGATAGTCTAATACAAAGTACCCTTACCTAGATAGTCTATTACAAGGCACCCTTACATAGTCTATTACAAGGCACCCTTACATAGATAGTTTATTACAAATTACCTTTACCTAGATAGTCTATTACAAGGCACCCTTATATAGATAGTCTATTACAAGGCACCCTTACCTAGATAGTCTATTACAAGGTTCCCTTACCTAGATAGTCTATTACAAGGTACCCTTATATAGATAGTCTATTAGAAAGTACCCTTACCTAGATAGTCTATTACAAGGTACCCTTACCTAGATAGTCTATTACAAGGCACCCTTACCTAGATAGTTTATTACAAGGCACCCTTACATAGATAGTCTATTACAAGGCACCCTTACCTAGATAGTTTATTACAAGGTACCCTTACCTAGACAGTCTATTACAAGGTACTCTTACCTAGATAGTCTATTACAAGGCACCCTTACATAGTCTATTACAAGGTTTAGGAATCATTGCTTGAATTTTTAAAGGTATACATTATTCATATTTTAAATCATAATATATTCTTTATGGCATTTCTTACTCAAAAACTCTTCTTTCCAGGAGAAAACAGAATATGCAAGAGAGCTGCAGACAAATCTACGACGGCAGGAAGAGAGGTTGAAAAATGCAGAGAAAGATCTGCAGCACAAAGAAGATACCATTAAGGTATGCATGCTTTATTTATCTGCATGATGTTAATTATTAGTTATTGGTTTGCTACTAACCTGGTATGGAATAACACTGACTGAATTACAAACTTAATGGGCAAGGTACATGAACTGAGCCCAGGTATGTCTTGGATGAATTTGATACGAAAATTAACTCTTAGACCTAGATGTTCCTTCATTGGGCTTTGTCTTATTGACACCTTCTGGAGAGAGTTATGTCCTTTGACAATCAATTTCATATCTCTACCTGGTAAGTTGCTTGTGATCATCAGAACCCAAGATCCATTCAGTTTATTTTGATCCAAACTGATGTAAACATTTCTTCATAGACCTGAATGGACATAGCTGCCAAGTGTCCTGTTTTTTTTTTTCTTCGAATTTGTCCCATATTTTTAACCTAAATATGGGTTTACAGTTTGTTTGCAAAAAACACATTTTTTTTTATTTTATAAAATAATAAGTTTCCTTGCAATTTTCAGTTTAGAAATGGCACTAAGTTCCATTCTTATAGAAGTGCATTGCATGTATATAGGAATACAGTTGTGCAATTTGATTGGTTAATTCAAAATTGAGGCTACCATGCCTATCTTTATCATCCATATTGGATTTCACATACAGTTACCACTGTCACTGTGTCTCATCTTTGTAATATTCAACTTCTAATCATGTTAAATAGGAAAGCAGAATATTCAGAAGTTTCTCCAGGACAGACAAGAAAACAGAACTGGAAGGACAATTTTACCATCTTGTTTAGATTTGTGAAACCATCTAGTAAAGGAGAAAACTTTTTGCAAATTGTGTAATGGGATTTTGCTATTCAGCATGGAGGTGTCCAGGAAATACAAGAACACGAAAAAGCTAATAAACATCGTCTTACTGCTTCATCACACACAACTCAGCCTGAACTTACGACGAATATAAATACCAGAGAACCTTAATGTAATTTGATCGAAATTCTGTTTAATAAATTTCTTTTAGAAATGAGCCTTCCTCTTTCAGTTACTATTGTTGCTGGCGATTAATTTTACACACATTTTCCAGACAGTAAAATTGCAAAAGATTACTTGTATGCTAGAATCAAAACAGTTCAGTAAGAAAATCACACAGAATTGAGATCAGTGAAAGTTGCTACTTTGGAATCAATAATGACTGAAAGAATGAAAAAGGTGTGGAAAAGGCTCCTATAAAACAGCCTGTGTCTGAGTGTGTTGCAAGCTTGCACCTTCTGAACGGCACCCAAATGGAACATGTTGCCCATCCAGAAGGTACAAGTGTGCAACACATGCATCTTTGACAGTAAATAATTGTTAGGCACTAATGGTTGTATATGTTGTAAATAGTTACATATGATTAAAATTTTAAAATCAGTAATTGTTCCTGTTTATCAGCTTTGTCTCATTGATTCCATTTGAACAGAGTTATGGCCCTTGTCAATCAACTTTATTCCTTTACAAGGGATATTACTTGTAATTATTAGAGGTCAAGAAACATTCAACATATTCTGGTGCAATTTAATGTGAACATTGTTTAACAGACCTAGATATAACTTATAGGTTTTTCCCTATGTTGATCACCTACATGTGTGTTGCTTGTTCTGATGAAACCTTGAACGAGTTGGATTTCAAGAATTCCATAACATCGTGCAGAGGTGTCATGTTTCCTGTATATCCATCTTCTTCTAGTCTCGGTTTCTCAACAAAGGTTCCTCTGTTTAAGGCGCTACAGAACAAATTATTATAGTAAGCAGGGACCTTTTTGGTTTTTCAACACCAGTCCCTCTCTTTAAGGCTATTCAGAGCAAATTGTACTGTGCATGGACATGGGGTGAAACAATTCATCAATATATTGATGCATTGATATGTTTGCTGAAATGATACAGATTGATACAAGAGACAGAGAATTGGTACAAAATGATACTTAACAGTATGCTTGTTATTTTAGTCTTCAGCAGTCATGAATAATTATTATTAGCTGCCTTGTTATTCTGTAAAATTATAATCCATTTGAAACAGCATTTGCAATCACAGGCACTCATGTTTATTAGTTAAAACAATACAGATTTTTTGAGAATACTGACTAGCCATCTACAAGTTAACACAAAGTGACATGGTTTGTAAACTGTCCCCCCCCCCACCCCGTTTTCATGCTAATTATCTTAACCCAGAAGTATGTTCAGCATATACTTTGCATTCCAGAAGTACTCCACATGTTTAATGAAGCATTTATTAACCACTCTCGCATGAAGTTTCTACTTTGAATTGTATCTTGCTCTTTTGGTTGATTTGAAAACTATGGTACCAGTGTATTGCATATTGAAATGTGTTACATTGACGTGTGGTTATTGCTTGTTCTGCTCCTGGTTAAACAATAAACACCAATTAGAAGTCAATGTAGCTTATTCTCTGCGTGACAAACAGGAAGTATTGGTAGAGCAACAGAAAGACTTGAATGGAAACTCATTAGATATGTCAGGTACCTAAGTGGATATGATGTAAGGTTCTTGTAACGGCTGGCTCAGTATCAAGGGTTATCAGTACAATATTGCACAAGTCCCTGGTCAGAGGTATTGCGCAACTTGGAAAAACAACACTTGACACCGCCTCCCGTTAATACTCGTTTATCTAAGGAATGACCTCTACGGTGTAATTTGCCTGGTCATAGAGTGGATATGGTAATCTGAGATGGTATCTTGAACAAGACAACACACGAGCCCCCGTAAAGATAAAAAGAGAATTTAATTAAAATACAATTAAGAGAAGAATGACACAGTAAATTACAATTTTCTTTCCTTCTGACTATTCTTAGTTCAGAAGTACTTCAAAACCGAAGCTTTAAAATAGCAGATACGTTAATTAAAATTCAAACACTAATAAAATAGATGAATTTAACCGTTAATAACTGATAGTAACTTTCATCATGAAATTGAATGTTCATTAACATTGGACTGTTGGGTGATTCACAATGACCTTGTTCGTCGACTGGTTTTTTCCTTCTGTGTGCGTCACCACTTTAGCTTGCCCTTTGATTGAACGGGGAATTCCACACTCTGACTTCTTTTCCCTCCTTTTTCTTGACTTCTTTTCCCTCCTTTTCTTGACTTCTTTTCCCTCCTTTTCTTGACTTCTCGCTAATTCTCACTCTTTCCAAACAAACTATTTTCCTTTGAAAAGAAAAGGGTAAAACGCCCTAAGTATCTTGTTATGCTTTAAGAGTTGAGATTGTCCGTCCGTCTTTCTGGTTCGAACAATCAGATCTTACTATCAGTGTTAACTTTTATACGGCTAACAAATGCTACACAAGTCTTCAGATCAATAGAGCTATACTGCTAAGTATCGACATCAGAATTTGGGAAAGTCACATATATTCCCGTAAATCATTACGTAAAGTGAGGCAATATATCATAGCACACAATCCATATTCACTAATATGATAAATTCAAAATTAATGTAGCACTTTCCAATCATAAATGTACACAGCGGGTTTTCTACAACACCCATTAACCTACCTAAGTATATAAGGTGAAAATGCTAATTCAGAATTCAAAGATACATTATTAAATCAATGTAATACCGAACTATCAAAAATATGAACACATCATGCATCTGTAACGAAGAAACATCATATCAAAGTACGTTATTAAATCAATGTAATACGGAACTATTTGTATCATAGTATCAATACATTATGCATCTGTAACAAAGAAACATCACATAAATTACATCATGATAAATGTGAATTTGAGTTAAATACCTTGTGTTTTTGGCATCTTACAATCGTTCCACATTCAGTTTTTCCCTGGAACCCAATACTTTTTTATGAACGTCCTTTCCTAAAGTCCGCTCGGAGTCCTGGTAATTACTTCTACCTTTGGTTTCTCTCTTGCAGAGAAATTTTTAGACTAATTCAAACTCATAAGCTCAGAGAATATATTTCCCCGATCCTAAAGTTCGACACACTCCCTCCTTCTACATTTGACCAATCAGAATAAATGCTATTCCTACGGATATTTTGAAAAACCGTCTATCAAGATGCCAAAAATGCCACTTGGGGTCGAAATATCACCCTACCATTTGTTTCCAATCACTTTGACATCTATACGTGAGAAATTCTCTCTCTTAAGCATGTCAAACACCAAGTTCGGTTCTACTATCAATATTCTAACAGCCTGACCCAGTTAAGTAAACATTCTTTCGTCCAAACTCCTACTCCAAGACAGTTAATTGTCGGCTAGACTAAGAATTAATGAATTTCACTGGCGAAAAATTTGGCACTTGACAGTTCTGCCATTGCACAAATCATTTAAATGAGTCAGATGTACATGTTGGATGGACAAAAAAATAAATGGTATAACTCATATCAGTGATATTTCAAAACTAAATATGTACAAAGGGCAGAATACTGAGCCTAATTAAAACAGACAATTAACAAATTTAACAAAGTGAAGCAGGAAGAAAAAAAGATGGATGTTGAAGTGTTAGATAAATACTGAACTATGGCAGTTTATTCTTCAGAGTCCTTTTCTTTTACTCCTCCCTTTTTTTGAGAAGCAGGAAGCTTCCCTTATTTCTTTATGTATCTGTAAAGTATACAGATACAGTTTATGTAAAGCTCTCTTTCACCTGGATGACAGTAAAGCTTTAAAAATATTAATGTGATTCATTTGCATGTTAAGGCATGGAAGGAGGAGAGGGACAAGCTGGTGTCAGGGCTTGAAATGATCTTGAAGAAGCAGATAGAGGAAATAAAACAGCTGAAGGAGGAGAGAGATTTTGCACTTAGGGTAAGTATGGACATTGGATTTTACAAATAGCATGGCATATTATCTCCCCTTTGTCCGCCACATTTGAGGCCTTCATATAAATTTGAAACACAATTTCATTGTGATTATGTTTTCAACTGTACCTTAACTTTTTTTTAAAATCCAATTAAAGCTCTAAATTCCTTCACACACATACATGTCTTAATGTTTGAACAGATACAAGATACATTTCAAATGAAACTGGATTTGCAGGATAAATGTTTTGACATCCCTCCACCTTTTAGAGATAAGGAAGACAACTCACTTGATATTCCTTTGTGTGATCCCACATTTATTTGGAATATGAATCACTAATATCTTACATATGGCAGTTAATTTGCATTCGTATCAGTCATCTGATTTGGTTGAAAATACAATCTTGGATTACTTTAGTTAATGATTTATTAAGACTATGTCTATTTAGATGGATACAGGATTTAGTCTGGAGTAATTTTTTTTATATTGGCACAAACAAATGTCACTAGTCCTTTAGAAAAATTGTGCTGTATGAAATTGGTGAATAAGTGATTCACATCCAGTGTTTCAATGTGCCACCATGTTGTGTTTTTTTACACTGCAGTTACCGATTGTTTTTACATCTACATTAGTGAGACATTGAAATACTTTGCAGTAGAAGCATGGCCGTATGACATTGCCCGCTTCTGACAGTTTAATTCTGATATTCTATCAGTTTCACTCACTTTTACATGCCCATTGGAGCTATGATTATATTCTCAAAATCACTTATGCAAAATAGAGAAAGCAAACATGCATCATCTAGTTTTTCAGGGCATGAAGTAAGCAAAATTGATCATTAGGCACCTTTAAAAATATGTTAATGCTGCTATATTGGTTTATTCTGAGCAGAGTTGTAACATTAATTATGAACCAGTAAATGATGAATCTGCTTAAAATTAGTTGAAATCTTGTAAGAACAAATTCCAACATAAATAGTTCACAAAACGTCCATAATTCCAGTTATTACTCATAAGCAAGGATAATATATAAAACAATTTTAAAATGTATGAAAATGCTATGTGTGTGTCAATTTATTTCATTATTTGAAGCATGTCATTGATTAACTGTCTATCTTATCAACATTGTGATCCACGGCTATCGTCAGTAATAAGTTCTTTTTTTTATTTTGCAGTATACAATAATTTTGAATCATTCTTACTTTATGTACAGATAAGTAACTGTACTATGCTATTAGAGGAATAATTAATGCCTCAGTTACAAGTCCAAATGTAGACTGCACAAAAACCGATCTGCCATCACATAATGTGCTGGAAGATCTGGGTCTACGTGGAATGTTAGGAGTAAGCAGTCTAACAAACATCATAGACCTTGATCTACCAGTGCATAATGTGCCAGCAGATATAGGTAAATATATATTGTATTTGGGATAATATCTATTTAAAAAATAGACAAATGTGAGTTTATTTTGCATATTACAAGTTCAGACTTAGAGAACTTGCATCAGCATAATGGGTGTGTTTAATGGCAGACAGACAATGTTCATTTCAGTTTCTATATTTAGACAAGCAAGGTTCATTTCAGTTTCTATGGTAGACAGACATGGTTCATTTCAGTTTCTATGGTAGACAGAAAAGGTTCGTTTTAGTTTCTATGACAGACAAGGTTCATTTCAGTTTCTTTGACAGACAGACAAGGTTCATTTCAGTTTCTATGGTAGACAGACAAGGCTTATTTCAGTTTCTATGACAGACAAGGTTCATTTCAATTTCTATATTTAGACAAGCAATGTTCATTTCAGTTTCAGTGGTAGACAGACAAGGCTCATTTCAGTTTCTATGGTAGACAGACAAAACTTATTTCAGTTTTTATGGTAGACAAACACAGCTCATTTCAGTTTCAATAGCAGATAGGTTCATTTTAGTTTCTTAAATTCAAGCCAGAATTTCCCAGTGATTTTAAATTTATCTTATTAAACATTTTCTATTTCAACTTCTATTTGTCCTCTCCTGTAATTCAGCTTGATTCACAAAATAGTTAAATAATGAAATTATAACTGATGTTTACATAATGTGGACAAAATTATTCAATAATGTTGCTCTTGCTCCTGTTCATAATTCTTCTTGATTATTTTCACTAGAAGTGCTGGGGCTTCTATGGGGAAAATAAAATTTAAAATGGAAATGGAACCCTGGGGAGTCTTTAAGGAAAATTTGGTGTAAAAATCTTTATTACATAATTTTATTTGGCCAGATGTGACAAATGTTTGATGAAGCAAATTAGAAAAGAGATCAATCATATCCATCAGGTGTCAATTATTGTAGATAGAAGGGGTTATTGAGTGGATTCAGATACCTTTTTGATCTTAAGAAAATCTTTCTCAGGAATACTTAACACCTGTTGGCTATGTATTTTATATCAAAACAGGAGTTACAGAGAAAAGGTGTTAATCAGGAAGAGCAAACAACAGAGAATGAGGAGGAGGAGGAAACATCTAGAAGCTGTCACAAGGAGCAGATAAAGCAACAGAATATAAAAGATGATGAGAGAACCAATAGGAGAACACCAAAAATAAAGGTGGAGAAAGTTGACAATGAGGATGACATCAGCGAAAAGGTATGTATGCACATTTTTCACCAGCGGACTTCAGCAATTATGCCCTGTCATAAAAAGACACCCAGCCAGTGCAGACTATTTTGGAGTCAGATTTTGGTGCTGACTAATAAGCCATTTTTCTCAACTTTGAATTATTTAATATTGTTTTTTTCTGGATATATACTTAAGCTAATGGAAGATACCTGACATTAAAATTTCACTGATCTTCTAGGATCATTGGAGGTGGGTGGTGTTGAATATTACTTGTTAGACTGATATAATATCATTGTGTATGTTAATACCGTATGCGTACATCTTTAGATATATAGTAAATCTCAATGGTTGAGAACTCCAGAACATTTTTGTTTCACCAACACTGACAGAAAGACATGATTTTGTTTTGGTTTGGTGTTTTCAAAAGTGCAACACAAGTAGGTTATTTCAGGCCAAGGTTTTGGGAATAAAGTATCTTGCTCAATTACACACTACGGTAGCAAAGCTGGCTAATTTGATTGTAGGATTCAAACTTGCACCCTTTCAGTCATGAATCCAGCATGCTAACCACAATTTTTACCACCATTAGAAAGGCACATACTTGAATTCACAGAGATCATTAAGAGATAACTGTCAGTAGAACAAAACAATATAGACCCTGCTCTGTCAGTGTATTATTCAAATATAAATGAAGATCTAATTGTTTGTAGTTGGACTGAATTTTAAGTGAGTATTGCGCTAAATATTTTATGGATTTGGTAGTTAGTCCTATTGTTTTCACAGTAGACAAGAAACATTGGCTTTTTTTTTAAATTCATGGTTTGTAACAATCACACAATCTTTCAAAACTGGCAAACTTTGAAATCCCTGAAAACTGGTACGCAGAAAAGTAATTCACAGTAAGTAAACTAGATTTAAGTAATGTAAATTCCAACACTGCTTTATTCATTATGGATTCAAACACAAATTGAGCTACTAATGATGTGAAATTATTGTAACTGGTTATCAGCAGCTAGAAATAAATTGAAATAAATGACAATCAATAATATGTCAGAACAGGTTTAACGTAATGGAATCCATTACTATACCCATAGTTTAAGAATGGCCAATGCATATGGTGTTTGTGTGGGACCCCATTACAATTTGATCTTGATCAACGAGATGCAAATATATAATTGTCTGATGCATGTATAATAACTTCTTCAGATGAATACTATAGTAGACACGTCTACTAGTGTACCAGCAATTCGACGGACTACCTCCAAGAACAGTAGGAAGAGGCAGTCTCCTGTCATTACACCTGTACAAGAGGTAGGTGAGATGTTAGGCAGAATGTATAAGATTATTAATGTCTATGATGAAAAGCAGATAAAGATAGATCATGTATTATATCCCTGGTATGGAGTAGGGACAATCTGAAGTAGTGACGATAACTGAGCTTTTAAAAACTTGTAATTATCGCAAAGAGAAAACAAAGTTGGACTTACAAAAAAAGAAGCATTTATTTTAAATGATCTTGCACACCTGAATTTTATTTTTAAAAAACTCATTATTCATGGTAATTTAAAATTTGGTTACATTGCTGTAAATAGGATGTAACCATTGCTTTTTCTTTCTTTTTTTATAATGTAGCTTCCAGCTAGCAAGAGGCTGATAAGAGAATCTGACATATCAGTGACCTCAAGTGAAGATATATCAGGACATCTTCAGATAGATGCTACCCCACCTGTTGCGGCCAAAAACCTAAAGAGAAATAGGAGGAAACATGCATCCTCAACTAATCTTTCAAACCAGGTAGCCAAAATGTTATTGCTGTTAATGCAAATACCATATATAACCAGTTTTTTCTATATACGAGAGCATGTTTTAAAAGATTGTAATATTTATGAAGATATTATATTGCTGAGTGAATTCAATTATTTTCGTGTATATAAATTTTCATGGGTTCTTTTTGAAACGGAAAGTGGCTTTTTGATAATGCCATATATGCTTGGCTACATATGGAGTCCATGTCTACAATCAGTGTAGACCATAATTTACCATTGCATAATGCTGTGGCAAATCAGGATCCATGTTTTGTTGTTCAACTGTTTACTTCTAAGAAATACTGCATACACACAGATCTTCTGGCACACTATATGATGACAGATCTGGGCCGTTATAATTTGACAGAATTTATAAATTTAAATTAGTGCTTATTGACTTTGGGACTAAAACACTATTTTAGGATTATTGTGAATTCATTCAAGGACATTCTAATTATATCATTGTGATAAATCAAGACTGTTGGCGCATCAGCTTATCCAAGATTGTTGGCATATCAGCACATTCAATACTAGAGTTCATTTGGAACACCTTACTTTTGATAGAGCGTTTACAAGTATTTGCGGATTTAATTTACAGTATTCCTTTCAAAATTTCACTTTGTTTTCTTTAGAAATAAATTATTTGTTGAATTCTACTAAACTTTTTTGTTTTTGCTTTCTGTTAAAGTTTAAGACCGTAAAGTCATAACTCTGGTCAGAAAAAGGAAAAGATTTTTTAAAAGAATTGTTTTTCAGCCTAATGAGGGGGAGAAAAGTGAAGATGAAAAGGAAGAACGTCCACAGAGACAAGCCAAGAAGAATGCCCGTGGGAAAATTGGTTCTATCGTAAATTCATTCAGGGAATCTTCCATTCCCAGGACTGGTGAGTAAAGTTACAATCTGCACAAATGATACATATGGTATGCTGCTATTGAATTTGATGGATTAGTTTTTTTCAATGGCACCAAAGCATTTGTAAAAGACTGTTTAGTGCTTAATGGAGTACAATGTCTTGTCCAGATGCATGCCACAGCATCAGATCAGTCGGGACAGGATTTAAACTCACATACAAATGATTTTGTGTCCTGAAGCACTGAAACTACCATACTTTCTATATTATTACAAGATGCTTAATTTGTAATCAGACTAATTTAATAATTCACCTAGGTGTGATCCTGCATAGAATGTAATAATGTTGATATTCACCAGTCTGATATACTTATAATGACTACTCCTTTGGAAAGTATCAATGTTTGTTGGCCCATATATGTGTGAATCCTAAACTGGTGTTGGTATCTAGCACCCTACATGATACCATGGGTCACTGTTCACTCTATCCATTTCAAAAGTCATATTCTCCATGGTCAAATTTGTTTGTTTTCAGCCATGAATTTAGTTGGTGTTTCTACAAATGATGCACTCTGTCATCAAATATGGCAACCAATACTAAGGAAAAAAAGAAAAGTTATTTTAATTACTTTATCCCAAAAACATTTAGCAGATTTTGGAAACCAAATTTGACAAAATGCAACCAGCCTCAAACACCTTTCAATGTTGGATAAATGATGAAGATATACCATGAAATATGAAGTAAAATAAAATCACCCCATAAAAGATAAATCTGGAACCTGTTGTTTTGATATAATTTGCAATCAACAGAATCAGAACAGAAGAAATTTGTGCAGAAAGCATGCTACTGATTGAGATTTAATGACCAACTGCTAGGGGAGTGCTCAAAAGATTAGAAAGCATCCTACTGATTGAGATTTCATGACCAACTGCTAGGGGAGTGCTCAAAAGATTAGATGGACCTCTTGTTTAACCCTAATGCAGCTTGGCCTAACAAACCCAGGGCATTAGTTCATCAGAGGAGGAATATGGTTAATTGGTAATTCTTTGCCTAATTGACTCAGATTAGAAAAGGCATATAATACTTAATATTATATGTCCTATGTTGGTTAAATTTCACACAATAAATCAGTTTTGAAGGAAAAAGATAAATATCAATCTAGAATCTTGTGTAGAGAATTGATCACCAATATTCACACGAACTTATTTTTTTAAAATCTCAAATCCACTTAAATAAAGTAAGCTTGTATCTATCCATTCCCTCTCTAATCAATTTGTACACCATATGCAAATGTTGCTGTTAGATAAGTTACTAATGAAATTTTTTAAATATATCACATTACTATTTATGGAACACTCCAAAAAAAGAACAGATTTACGAGTGACTTCATTGACTGAACAAAGTGGTGGGTCCTCTTAATTCAGAACTGAATATTTCAACATTGTTTTAATCTTTGATTTTGATTATTTCAAAGTATGTTTTTACACCAGATAACATTATGTAATGAAATCATTTCCTTCCTTATAAACTTTAGTTAAATTGGATGAATGGTGAAATTTATGATAAACGGCGGTATTGGGGCTTCAAAGTATTATGATGTGTAGCTGGTCATGAATGAAGATAGTATTCGTGTGACATCCATTATTACTGCCATGGTTGGCATTTTGAAAATCTTGTTATAACTACTCATTCTGAATGAATGGTCTCCATGGAAGCTTCATGAAAAGGGACTTCATTTGATATCTAGTTGGTTCTAAGTGGACACCAGTGGTGCTGAGTTGATATCCATAATGGTCACCGTGATGGTCATCTTACACATTTCTTTTATCAATTCTCAATGTTTGCTTGTATCAACACAGTGTTTTCACTTCTTATGATATCTTGCTGGTCCAGAATCAAATTGTTACCAGTCTTGCATCCAGTATGATCACAGCAGTTTACAAGAAACAGTCTTTATTTTGGATTTCTGGCAAGTCTTGGACTAGTTGAGTGTCAATGCATTTTAGGATCTTTATCTGCTAATGCTGTAAGAAATGTGTTGCTTCCATTTGTCATTTCCTTATTTGTTTTTCCATTTGGAATTCGGTTTTTTAAAAAATAATATATTCACTGAAATTGAGCTATTGATTCTGGTTTAGACAAAGGGAGATAACTGTTGCTTTCATATCTTGTCTTGTTCAAAGTGCTATATGCAAAAGACAAGTTTGAGTTTCAGACAAAGAAAACTACAGTACATGTAAAAATATAGTTATACAATACTTGTCAGCAAAATGTATTTCTGATACCATAAAAGAATGTTATCACATCATTGGTATTACATCTGCCTTGACATGTGCAATATAATGGGTTGAAAGAAGTGTAAATAGTCAACATTGGTCCCTGATTGCCATGCAGATAGGTTTTTAATCTTGGAAATAATATGGCAGTCAGAAAATAATAGATTGTTTATTATTTATCATTCTCAGTTATCTTCACACATGCATCATTATGTTTGCATTCATTATGCAATAAATTTGCATTTTGCTTTCATTTCACTGGTAAAATTAACAGGAATGGTGTGTAGGTTAATTCAGACACAATTTGTTTTGACAGAAGAGCATGATGCCACTTTTTTCAGTGGTAGGATCTGGAATTCTTCATTGACACAGGAAAATGTTTGTTTTAAACTCTGTACATGATATTTCATCTGTAAAATGTATTCAACAAAAGTATGAGAATAGAAATGAGGCAGGATGGATCACAAAACATAGTTCTCGATGCAACATGGCATATGGCACAAATTGGAAAAGAAATTAGAAATATTTATACCCCCTGGTAATGAAGTTGTTAAACCATCAACTCTTTGTTTACTTAATATCCACTGAAATGCTTGTATTATGATTTGTCATTGTATCTTTTAAAACATCAAATCAGTTCATTAGCATTTTAAGAATTATTCTCATTTGAATTATATTTTTATGTCTATCTGTTCCTCCAATGCACATTTGTCTACTTATAGCTCCCCAATAATTTCATATACCTTCATGAAATTTGGTATGCATTTGTATTTGTATAAAAGTTTTCATTGTCAGGATAGTAATTTTAGACTGTTCTCCCCATTTTTGGAAAATTATGGTTGGGGGTGGGGTCTATTCCATCAATACTTGCTTACCAACAGATCTAGTCCCTCTCAATAAACATATACTTAGTCAAACAAACCATGATCAAATTTGAACCTTGCATTGAAATAAGTTCTTTTAAAATATTATTACGTGCAAGAATATCTTTTTAAAAAATTCAGCTTGCAAAGTGTTCTAATGATGTATTTCTTTTATTGCATATTCTACTGAAATGACAAAACAGTGTATCACTACACAGATATATTAGTTTTCCATACATGTTGTTGACTTAAGGCTGTTTCAGTAAAACACATGTGGGAGCAGGGATGGTTCTGGCTTTTAAAAAGCTGTCACCAATAAAATTGCCAACCTCAATATTTTGTCTTTCAAAAAGTGTCGCCAGAACAAGTAGTGTACATTTTTCCAAGTGTTAATTTAGTCTATCAATGTAACAGGCAATGAAAAATTACAAAAGATGGGTTAGTTAATACTTTAATTACAACAAGCATTAACAAAATGTTACAAAGTGTTACATAAAGATCAGTCACAATTTTAGGGCTGCCCATTTGTTGAATGCAGTTTCAAAGTCTAATTTTTCACATCTGTACATGCTGATTCTCATTAAATTCTTGAGAGATGAGATGCAGAGTTTATTTCTGATGTCAGTATCCCGCATCATCGTTTGTGCACGTGTATGACTTGTTACCTGAAAAAAATGCATTATCAACTTTAGTCTCTGTAGCCATAACACGGGATTGGTGGCAAAAGGAAAAGATCAATGAGTAAAATGCACAAATATTACTTACCCTGCCTGGATTCATGTTTGGTGACACACTCCTTCTTCAAAATATCACAGCCAGTTGTAAATGAATTGATGAACTTTGCCTTGATACATACATCACAGAACATTTGTTTTAACTTTTTATTATATCTCAGCCATGGACGCCCAAGTTTCCAACTGTCTAGAAATTTTTGGGAATTTTTGCCCCGTTCATCATAATGTTTTATTGCACTTGAAGCACTACATGTAGACGATATTGGACTGCAAGATTTATCATCGGGTTCAGTGACTATTGTCTGATGAATTTGCACTAAATCCAAACTCTGTTAATTTTGTTAACTTAGGATGAGATGATGAACACGCAACGTCTAACATCCGTTTGCTCATGATAATGTTGCACTAGCAACAGATATAATTGTGATTGAGATTTTTTCAATTTGCTTTGTATTTATACACAGTAGTCGGTACTTCAAAGGTTATCAGTTTTCAATGAAGGTTCAGGAAAACTATTGTATTGGTATATAAAACAAAAAAAAAGGATTAGCCATTCAATTAATTTTATTTCTTCTATTCATGTCTTCAGAAGTCGGTCAGTTGTAGGTATAGTACGGTAGCATGATTGACTATCACAGCATACAGTACTCAGCCCCGATGTCAGCATAAGCAGATTATGATGTAACAATGCACTGTAAAGATGGGGTTGTCAATACAAACAAAGGATCGTTTGTTTAACAGTTTGATTCCAATGCATTGCATAGTCAAGTTTGTGGCTTCCTTTTGTTCTCCATTTTAATTTATCCAGTCCGAATCCATGATTGTATGTACAAATTAAATAACCAAAAGGTCTGTCACAAAAAAAATCGCCAGATGTGATATTTTTGTCGCCAATAAGGAAAAAAAATCACAATTTGCGACATTGGCAAAGCCCAGGATGATCCCTGGGGACCCAGCGAAGGTACATTTAATGAGGGATACTCACCTATAGAGGCAATTTAGAATTTTATTTTCACTTATGAACTCTGTAAAGTCAAAGTACTCTAAGATATATTTTTTAAACTGCCTTCCCTGGATACCATGTATTTTAAATAAAACAGCATGTTGAGAGTGTGTTGTCAACAATGTTTGAAAAATTTAAGATCAAACACCTTTGAGTCAATGTTAATAAGAACTTAACATAAATATTAGCTATACCAAAGTATTCATCATTCTTAAATCTAAAGATGTGAATTATTAACATCCCTTAAAATTTGTTTGGTTTGTTCAGGTGTCATGCCATTGTTGTTGCTATGTTCTGTATGTTTGAAATGATATGTACATTGGAAATATCTTTTATTCATGAAATATTATTCAATACTTTTTTTATAGAATTTGAGCCTTAAATAAGTTGACTCGCATAATAAGCCAGACAAGAATTACTTGTGAATAAAAAGATGGCTCATTTTCTAGATGGAGATGGGTGGTATTCAATTATTCCTTAAAATTGCTATGAATGAACATTTATTGGTGTATGCATGTTTATACAGACACGCAAAGGCAAAGAGAATAATCTTATCTGGAAGATGGTGTGTTTAATTTTCAGCTCGCAGAATTCTTCATAGTATAGTTGAGGCAACCAGTCCATTATCTCCCACATCTTCGAAAAAGGAGGATAGTTCAGAATCAGTCAAGAAAAGTAACAAGAAGTCTAAGGATACAGGGTCAAAAGAAAATATTTCCTCAAATGTGACGCCCACTGTGGAATGTCTTGATCCTCCAGAAAAGAATTCACAACAAGCTACAACAAGACGGAGACACAAGCTGTATAAGGATGAAACTTACATCTCTGAGCCAATGGAATGTGGACAGTTTGTGGTAATTTAGATTGAAATATGTATTTTACTGTCAAACCCTAAAACAGTGGTAATCTGGTTAAAACATTATTTGCTCAGATTTACTTTAAGAATTTTTACTACATATTATAAGCTAATTGTGTTTTTGTTTTTTTAATTCAGTGGGTGTATTTTGTGATCACCACAAAAAATAAAAACTACGATACTAGACTGAATCTTTATCTTGTAGAAGTTATTCTTGCCTTTCTGAATCAGTAAAATGCTTAGTGATTACGACTCACCAATTGTATTTGATTGTATGGCTCTGTCTGAGTGATAGATTGTTGTTATTTCAAACATACATGGAGCATCATATACCTTTCCAGATGGGATAGTTCATATCATGGCAGGAGCAATATGCTGACAGATTTAATTATTTTTGTATACTTTGTATCCATTAAAAACTCATATTTGCATTTTTAATCAGTTTTTGTGCAAAATATACAAAACACTGCTTAAAATTACAAATGCATTACTTTTCAAAGCAAATACATTGCTTATCAGAGTAGGTACACTGCTTATCAAATCAAGTACACTGATGACCAATGCAATAAGACTGATTATCAAAACAAATACACTCAGTATCAATGCAAATACACTGATTGTTAATCCAAATACACTAATTATCAATGCAAGTACACTGCTTATCAAAACAAATACAGTAATACCTCAAACATTTGCTTTTCTGGATTTGCGAATTCACGGATTTGCAAAATTTTCATTGGAACCTAACTAATTTGCATCCACGATTTTTTCACAGATCTGCAAAATATTTCTCATTCATTACTTGGTTTTACCTTACTTTGAGTGCAAAAGAAAATGGCAGCCAATGAAATAATATTGGGGTAATATTAGTATACCGTATTGTAAATGCGCTAGTGTGGCAAATACCCATTTAGTCTTAGTTTCCTCTGACTCTTGCCACCCCATTTTTGATATTTGGACATTTATGATGGGGTGTAGGGTCAGAGCGCATTCCCTATCAAAAGGTTGGAATTCGCCGACACCATTTGGTGTCATTTTGGTGTCGGCATGGGGTAGCCACTTACTTGCCTGCCCAGCAAATTTGAACAATCTTTCATCGATATATACCTGCATGAAATCGATAGGAATATGATTTATTTTCTCAATAATCATGAAAATAGCATCCGCTGATAGACGAGATAAAAGTACATTGTTGCTGAAATTTGACCTGATCTAGCTATTTGCATTCTTAGTCACGTGACTACACAAATCTCGCAACCTACATGTTAATGACATCAGAGGTCAGACAGTCACATGATATCAACAATATGCCATTTCTAGTGTTCTTTAGGAAAACAAGTCCAACATAAAAATGAACATAGGTAATTTTATTTTAGATAAATGAATCTATTTGTAGAGAATTCATCTGTGTTCTTGTCAGCTCCTACTTCTAGCAAACTGGAGACCACACCATGACCCACTGTCTGCTCTGAGATTAAAATTTTGTCATAACCTGAATCTATGTCTAGATCAGGACCAGTTTCTGGCCAAAGTTCTAATGCACTTGCTGGAACTCCACTCCTGTCTGTACACAGACATATCAGATTCAGGATGGGTAGCTCGCGTGGAGCCACATGGGGTTGATCTACTCTGACCAGTCTCATGAAGAGTCAACCCATCATACAACAATCTAGAGACGCAGGTGTTGTTTCTAAGATGTCATTGTATTGTAATCACCTCAAACAAAACTTTTCTGACAAATCAGTAGAACCCATGACTGATTCAAAACCCAACTTCTCCTTTCAGAAGAAACCATAAAAGTCGTATGGTCAAAAGTAGACAAGCACTATGGTAATCAAATTCCTTTCTTAATTTTTATGAACGATTCCATCTTTAACTCATTAACACCTGGAGCCACATCTGTGCATCAGGAGATAGTACCCTAGTTTTGAGGTACGTAGTGTCAAGGTTATTTATGGTGCACCAAAGTGGGTGATATTACATAAAAGTAGTTAAATGTAGCTCTAAGATGATACCCATAATTTGGATGTTCTGTCTGAATTACAAAATATAGAGGAAAAAAACATACTTTTTGAGATCCACATTTTTTTACACCAAACATTCGGCCATTGTCGGAATAGGATTTTGTGTCCAGATTTTCAACTTCTTGGTCTCCGATATAAGGCAGACTAGTCTGAACTGCACAAAGACAGGCAAACCTTTGCAAAAAATGTGATAAGCTGGAGTAAAAAAAATGACCAGGACACAAAAATGATGGGTCTAGTGGGCCCCACCCACCCCGCAAGAACTCTTAACTTTTACCCTTCTGCACATGCACGAGCGAAATAGTCAATAAAAAACATTTCTAGCACAACTAGGCATGAGGCTAAGTGGAAATCTCTTCGAAGCATATTTATTTGGATGTATTCTGAAGTAACCCCACAAAATGTGTTTCCTACTCAAATTTCATCCGAAATTGACACACATCTCCAAGGGTTAATGAGTAAAAGGATTAGCATTATAAAGACAGATTTTGTTCAAAAGTTCCATATTTTTTATATAAAAAAACCTGCACAGTATTTTATAGAACTGTTGGATTATTATTAAAACAGCTCATTTGGGATTGAATTTTGTGGCTAGCTTTCAGAGGAGCCTGTATAGGGACGGTTTGATATAGAAGTCATAAGCATGCGTGACAATACAGTGGTGTCCCTCTATAAATCTGGTCTTTATAATTTTAAAAAAAGGTGCATTCTCTTTAGTGGGACAATGCAGTAAAATACTATTTTGTTGATGGGCACAGTGGCTCTAAGTCAGTGGGTGGCATCACAAAAGGGGGACCACTGTACTCTTCTAATGCATATAAATACGTTATGTCATCTTAACTTTTTCAGAAATCTCAAGATAATGAAGTGCACAAGGTGGAAACAAGGAGAACAAGAGGTCGCAAAGGGAAAGTTACTGACATCTGAAATAGTATCACACACGTGGTGTGAAGATAGATGCATCATGACAACTCAGTTCGATGTGCCTAAATTGTCAATCATGCAAAACAGGCCAGCTGTGCATCCCAGTACCTTCATGGAGTGCAGTTGATATCATCTGTTTCAGTTTCTTTATATGATCACTTGACTTGGAATCTTTCTCGATTTCATCTTTGCTAAATATGGATTTAGCTGGCTTTCATTGCTAGTCAAAAGCACTGAAAGTGCATCATAGCTTCAGACTGAATAGCATACTGTTTTTTATAACCTTAAGTCCAGCACTAAAAATTGCTGTTAGTATATTTACGAGTAAAACATGCAATTTACTGGAGGAGATTTGACATTACATTGATTGCCATAGAGTTAATTGATTCTAACCAATGATAAGAAGACAATGTTTGAGGTTACAAAAGGGCATTTGCCATTGATTAGGTATTTTTTAAAGTATTTTGGTTTTATTTTGTTTTTTTGTGTAACACTTATTAAACTTATATTTTAATATTTTTCCACACAAGGCAATACAGCCTCAAACATTGCCATGACAATGCTATCAATGGAGTATATTGCTTCATAAATAAATTTCCCATGAAAACCCTAGCTTTAACTGACACACAAAGTCATTCAAGTGCATCAGTTTCCTGACATTACATAGTTCTTCCCATTGCAGCAAATTCAAAGCCAGTGTAAGATACAGTGTAACTTGTTGACTAAACTCTCATATCTCAGGTAGATCTAGTATTTGTTTTTGTCTTGTTCAACTAAAATAAATATGTCACATGTTTGACCTTTCTCTACATAACTCTTATTGCAGATATAAAGCATACCATTGCTATAGCAATAGGAATAAATGTGACGTTACTTTTTTAAAAGAGGTTCCAAAATGGCTGATTAGTATAAGGTTCTCACCTTCACAGACTACTGACATCTCACCTCTGTCTGTGTGGGTTTAAGTCTCAGGCTCAGCCATTGTGGGTATGAGAGAAAGCTTGCCTGTTATAGCTTCCCATGGGTCATTGGTTCTACCTCCACTAATATACTGACCAACATTTATAGCCCATCATGCTGGAAAAACCCCCACAAAACCACAATTTTTTAAAAATAGAGTCAAATTAGGTTCACCTCTGATAACTGCATACTTAATGTATTCAAAAAGAAATTATACAGATAAATGTATTTTGTTGCTACACCATTTGAAGAGATGCTGTTTTAATAACTGCTTATCATACACTTTTTTGCTGTATCAGTTACATATAATTACAAATGTATTCCTGCCCAAAAATGTATAGCACTTGGACTAAATTACAGTGTCTTTTGACAGTTGTATGTATTTTGAACTACGTATGCCAAATACAGCATTTTGGGCTTATACGTTGGGAAGAAAGCTAGGTAACTATCAATTTTAAGCATGCTCTACCTTCAGCCACCAGATTTTATCCACTTATATACATCATAGGGTGTGTCTTATCCAGCCCGTGCCCTGTTTAAAAAATGATGTAAATATAGTAATGAAATCAGTCAAAACAAATTGTATATGAAGGAACTAAATGTTATTTCTCTATTTTGTTATGTTGATCTTAATTTTAATTTTCAAAGTTTGATATAATATATGTACAGCATAATGATTGACATAGTGAGAATACCTCAAATCTTTTTGAATCATAGAACTGCCATTAACTTTTATTATTATTTGGAGGTAGTTTACATTATAAAATATATGCAAAATCTGGCTACTGATGAGTTAACTTTAATACAAAGTTGTCAAGTTATTTCATCTTTTTATTTGGTACAATTTACATGTTCATGCTAAAGTCATATTGTTTTTGTTTGTTATGCTAGAAATATAAGAGGACTGTTCTTGCTTTGCCCCTTATTCATTAATGAAATGCCAGATAATATGTATGCCTTGGCTTCAACAAAGCTCACTGACTATATTGGCTGTAAATCTGCCTGGTAACAACTTGAATAAGGTTAGTCCGGAAGCTACAATGTTACTTTTTGGGGGGGCTTTTGAAAATGCCAATGTGGATGGAAAAAACGGCAGTTGGAAATATTGATTGACATGGCGTTTCAATTAGAAGCTTGAGTAATTGTAGGAAATTTATGTATGATGCAATGCTCTTCATTAATGGTACCATCATTTTATTGGCATCTATCTGTATAGTACTTAACCCAGTGCCTGGTTAGTAAACAATTTTACTTTCATATCTGTGATCAGTAATTCTTAATACAAGTAGTAAAGAAGAAGTAGAAAATCTTATATGAAAATATATACTCATTATATCATGATATTTGTGTACAATTTATATTTCTTCAATAATGCCAATCTGATTAAACTAGAACACTATCCTACGTGAAGATCTGACGACAGCTTTAGGGTCATGCTCTGGTGACCTTTGAATTAGCCATCGGAATGCAGCCTTCAGAAATCTGACAGTGAATCAAATCATTTGGCACACATTTATGCTCTTTAGCCATTCTGCCCATTTTCCAAAATGCTAAGATATAAGACTTCATCTGATTGGCTGATAAAATTAGCAATTATTGTAATAACTTAGGTCACCAAAACATTACCCCTAAGCAGTCACTGTCAGATCTTCAGTTAGAACAGTGGAGATCTGATTTTAATAAGATTGAAATAATGTATGACTATAAAGTTACAAATATTCATCATACACAGTAACAAACTACTAAAGAGTTGGTATAAATATTTCCCTTAATTGTGAATTGCTCTAAGTATTTAGTCTTGCTTTTTTTAAAAAGCTGATTCAACTAGTGACTTTGGACTGTGATATAAGATTGTGTATCAGTGTTTTGCCAGTTCTGCTCTTAACTCACTCTGTGCAGATGCTATATTTCTATAATAATGCTTTACATTGAAATAAAATAAATTTAAACTTTTTTGTGAGGACTGGGACTTATTCATAACCTGTACCAGTAGATGGGTTTTTCCTTTTTACTTCTTTTTTGTTGTGAAAGTTTTATATTTGTCCAAGTTAAAAAGGTACAAAAAATCTTATGCAAGATTTTGTACTCTTGAACACAAGCTTTAATAACAGAAATGTATTAGCTAACATTTTCTTTCAGATTTTCTTGTCTTTCTATCTACACTTAATTGTAATTTCTGACCAAGAGTTTTTCTTGTCATTAGATTTTTTTTGCTGTAATCTGATAAGACTGTTATTGGTGGAAAGAAATATTCCTACTTATGTTTAAGTCAAACATTTCAATAACCTTGGACAGAGTCCGGGAGAATTTTTAAAATCTTTTTAATAGTTCTTAATAATTTCTTGTGTAATTATATTGTCTTGCAAAGCACAGGTAAGTGAAAGGTATCACTATTTTTTGGTGGGGAAAGCAGTGGTAGTAATGCTATGATGTTATGTTAAAGCTTGAAGTGTCATGTACCATATATACTCTTATAGGAGTCCAACTGCACAGACCAAGATCTGCCATTGCATAATGTGCCATCAGATCTGGGTCTTTTCATTATATTAGGAGTAATCAGTAGAACAAACAACACAGACTCTAATCTGCTGGTTTCTTATACTAAGGCAGATCAGGATTAATGTTGTTTGCAAATTTGACTCGGCTTGTATGCAGGTATATACAGTAGGTACATTGAAGCAAAATTCAGGAGCAACAGAGTGTACTACAAATCTCAAACAACTATAAGAGTTTTATGTGTTGTATTTTAGTAGTTTTGTATAAATGCTTGTTTTTGGTTGTAGTTTCTCAAGAAATCAGACTTTCATTATGCAGATACTTTTTAGTAGTAAATGGTGCTAGTGACCTTTTTCATATCTCTATATGTCAGGAGTACATCCACTACCTTGCTAATCCAACCTTTCAAAAGGTAAAAAAAATGATCACCATATCTTTTGATTTAAGTAAAAAAAAAAATGGTTAAGTGGTCATGTGCTTGCCAAAACTGAGCCCAGATGGTAGTGTTTTCCCCTTAAAGACATCAGTAACTGCTTCAATTTATGTCTGGTTAGCATGCCCCTTAAAGACATCGGCAACTGCTTCTAATTATGTCTGGTTAGCATGCCCCTTAAAGACATCGGTAAATGCTATTTATGTCTGGTTAGCATGCTTTTACAAGAGGCACTGCAAATACCTTCCACTTGGAGCCTTTTCATCAGGTTGGATGATTCTTCTGAGTTTTCCACAAGGATATAAACTTCATTTTCAGTCTAAATCATCATTACTGATGAATATTTTGCATTTCAGGTAATCTAGTTTCATTCTACAATAAGCTAATTAGTGCATTCATAAATGCCTGTCATGTAGTCAATAGTATTTACAAATCGTTTCCCCCAGTAAGATTGAGAATATAGAGTAGTTCAAATACAAACTCGAGCATGTCATAAAAATCAAGTAATGGAAGCACCCTCTTTGACCTAGGATGCATCCTGTGTGTTGAAAATTTGCCAAGATAAACATAATTTCAAGAACTCCTTTGTTATTTTCTATTTTAATCCTAATACTTAATTTCTGTAATCTAAATACTTAATTTTTTTCTAATAAAAGAATGTATGAAATACTGTATGTTTTGGATACATTTATACATGCTGAACAAATCCAGAGGGAATGATTATTGACTAATAAATCAGACAGTGGGAATTTCTAAAGAGAAATAATATTTAGGCTTCAAATAAAATTCAGGCAGGTACATAAACTTGAAATGATGAATCCATCAGCCATGTTTAGAAATGAATGATTTTATTTTATGGGTAAACAGCAATCACCAGCTATCCAGTTTATTTGTTCTTGAAAGAATAATGGAAATAAAATAAAAGGCCTTTAAGCAATTCAATTTGAGTATCTATGACGATGACAAGATCACTCTGGTGGCCTAGTAGTTAGAGGTTCAAATTCTGCCCATGTCATACCAAAGAATTATAAATATCGGACTAACAGCTGCCAGATGATCAGTATTAAGAGGTTATTGTTAGAACTAGTCAGCATGGTGTCAGGATAATGTGATTAGGTGGGACATCATGTGGCATGGTGTCTCAGTGCTAGACATCACTATAAACTGCCACACTTCAGACATTGTTGTGATATGACAGAAAAATTGTTAAAATTGTGTTAAAAATCCAAAACACACTCACAAGACTTAGACCAGCTAGTTGGTCTCTAAGCCTTTTTTTTTTTTTTTTGACTTGATGGCCTTTGCCATGCCATCAAGTCAAAATAAAAAAAGGCTTAGAGACCAACTAGCTGGTCTAGCACAAGACTATGATATACTGCAAAGCAGAAACAAAAGGCATTGCGTGTCTTATGATAACAGCAAATCTCTCCACCCCAACAACTTCAATTTGTTCTGCTCTAGTCATTGTTCAACATGCAACACTTTATCCTTACAATGTATATCTGAATAATTGAAATTGATCTTGGCATGGGGCTTAATATATGTGGCAATAATATTTGAGTCGTGAACTTAATTCAACTATGGCATTGTTTGGTGAATGGGTATGTTAATCGATTAAACTGGCATTTGCTAGTCTTTTGTTTTTCATTAAATTGGGGGGTAAATTAACTGATATTAATTCGAAGGAGAAATGCTTTTTGAGACAACCATATTGTTTAGTGCTTAGATGTTTCTGCCAGGAGTCAGAGCAAACATTCATTGAATGTTGCTTACCCTGAGTTATGCAGTGATTATGCACCGGATGTCTTGGAGACAAATGCTAAAAAGACTTGAGGACTTTATTGTTGATGGTTCAGTAATAATGAGAATACCAATTCTCAGCTTTTTCTTAAGGAGTTAAGAACTTTAAAAAAGATATTTTATGTCTTCAACACATCTTGCCAAATTATTATGTTAGACTTGTTAGTTTTGGCAATATAGCTTTGCAGTACTTAACCAAAGTCAGGAATTCATTATAAAATGCTACAATTGTGTTTTATCTGAATTTGTAATATAATAAATCATGTGTGATTTCACTGTATACGTACGTACGTACATGCATACATACATACATACTTACATAATTACGTAATTACATACATATCTTATTCCACAGCTTTCTTTGTTAATTATTATATCAAGTAAATGATCATTTCTTGCAAGTAATTTCTGCAAAAGATAGATCCAAAATGATTCTTGGCAGCCATATTTCTCTCTGGCATTTATCTTAATCATAATGTCTGCTTCACTGCACAGTACTTGACTGAGATCACCTGTTATGTGTCTGCTTTTTCTATCTAAAAGTATTAAGAATGAGGTCATGATAGAAATGTGAGGTAAGATAATAACAAGATGGACAGCAGTTTAGGTCAGTCAACTGACCAAGGCTAATAAGGAAACAAAAAGATGCCAATGCCATCTGTACAGATGCTGACACCAACTGTTTTTGATGACCATATCACTACAGGCAGAAAGATCAATCAATCTTTGATATAACTGGCCTAACACAGTTACAACCTTGACATTGCTCACTGTACCACAACCAGAGCACAGCACCACACCACAGACTACTATTCCAGTTCAGGACACTTCATCACCACATCCATTACCCAGTCCCTACTATGGTAATTATTCCCTTGATTGCCAGAACTGAACTTCAACAGCAGATGTCAGCTGACCCATACAAAGTTCATTCCAGCTCCATCTTAATCTTGACCTATGCCCTTTACTGCCCCTGGTTTTGTGATCTATCCCTCTATGCCCAATCCTGCATAGAGACAGCACCTTGCTCCTAGTCTTGTTGCAGATGCCAAACATAACTGTCAGCAGATTTGGTGATGTGTTCTCCTACAGTATTCAGTCCTCAACTCATGAAAGCATTGCTGACTGGCAACAGATTCACATCACTTGAGAGCTCATAACAGCTGTGACAAACATTCTATGTTAACGCATGATGATCATTGTGTCCCATCATAAACAATTTCCTAGTCTAATTAATTCTTTGACAATCAGCTTTGTCAGCTCAGTCATCAGTACCTTTACAAAAGACATCCTTATCACCTTTGTCTTCAGAAATAAAACTAGTGCTTGCAAGTAATATCTTCCTACCTTGATTCAATAATGTCCAAAGAAGATTTGGCTTGCCTTCAGTTTCTGTCTCCTAAATTGTATTCATCTTGGCCAGCTCTGTAAGTGGCCATATCAAGGAGGAAAAATTAGCTCATATCACAAACAAGGGCTACAGTTCAATGATCTCTTATATTTGGATATAATGAGAGTGAGAGAATAAGCAGGAGTAAAGACCCCCTTGAACTTCAAGCATATTTTTTTTATTATCTTGACTAAAGGCCCTGTCTTAATCCAAAATGGAAGCTACTGGGGTTTTTGGTTTTTTTTTTTTTACATGGCTGTAGCACTTTAAGCTCCTGTCAAATTTCTCTGATGCATCTTTTTCAGAAGACCTGTTTCTTAGTCACTCAAGTTACAGCAATCAGAATCTAAGAGATGTACACTTTATTTATGACCCTAAACTAGCTTTAATTGCTAAGGACAAACTCCCACTTCATTGAGTGTTTTATCTTGAAACTGCTGTTCTAACCAGGGTTACCTACATAACCCTGTCAGGGCAATGAATATGAAGCAGATGGCTGATCAGAAGAGTTGAGATCTTGCGTATTTCATTACTCAAAGAAGGAAGGAATAATATTTTTCTCAGATTCTGGAGAAGTGTATAATGTTGAGTAGAATGTGCACAGGGACAAGTAACTCTTGCAACTCAAGGGTAAGTGCTTGGGAACTTATTTTCTGAGCCATGATCTCTTTCCACCAAAAAAAGGTCGCTATGATCTTTATTTCATTTAACAATTTGGGGACGGGCTCAACAGGAAGGGCTTAGCCAGCTTTTTGTTTGTTGTTATTTTATGGCATATCAACAATGAAGGTTATATCATTCTGAG
Source organism: Unio pictorum (assembly GCA_030141615.1). Taxonomy (NCBI): domain Eukaryota; kingdom Metazoa; phylum Mollusca; class Bivalvia; order Unionida; family Unionidae; genus Unio; species Unio pictorum. The sequence continues at coordinate 7,522,821 of JARLTB010000123.1, forward strand.
ACCAGTAGAAGAAATTGCATTGATAAAGGACATGCCCTGGTAGTCAATCTGGGCTGATCGGTTGGTGAACACTGAACCAACAACCTTCAGGTCAGAAATAACCCCTGTGGTTAACACTAAATATGTACAAATGTAAATAATGTACAGATAAGTGTAGTCATGTACATATACATTTATGATGTGTGGAGTTTTTGACACACGATTTGCTAAAGTTGTAACGTCTCACAAATAGAGTTCATCATATGTGGTCATCACATGATTTTAACATTTTAAAAGTGATTGATATATTTTAAAGAAAAAATATCCAACCCAAGTCAGCCTTCAAAGAAAACTTTCATAACTTTTTACTTTGCACTGAATGATTTAGAAAGGTTATTTTCTACCTTTTGTACCTGTTCTAGAATGTGTTATAAATGTATTTTTTTTTTCATTTTTAAATATCATAGCATCCATAAAAATGTACTTGGACTGCTTTTCATAACATTGTATTAACGGTTTGGAGTACCCTCTGGAACCCATAATTCGTGACAGAAAAAGCTTTCTATGCACCTACTTCAATTGGCAAGATCGCTACACATTTTATTGTTACTTTTTGTTTATTATTTGTACATCATGTAAACTTGTACAGGTTGCATAAATTGATCAAGGAAAAATAAAATTATAATATAATGTTCTTTCTTTTATTCATTTCTTGGTACAAACAGTAAGAAAGCAAAGTACTGGGAATACTAAGGCCTTCAAGGTTTTAAGTCATACTAATTTATGTAAGATAAGATGAAAGAGACTATCTGCTACAATTCTTGATCTCTTTTGAAGATGTACATTTAGCTTTAGGTAAACGTTTTTCATTTCCTTTAATTTCTAAACCCTTTGATAGCCAAAACTTACATAAAGAAATAGACAATAATACTTTCTTTGAAATACGTTTTTTTTTTTAAAATTAAATACGAAATTTTCAATTAACTTTATGGATTAAACTTAAACCACTATTTCCACGGATAAATATTTCCACGGATAAATATTACATTTCAGAATTATCAATATCATTGGACATAATGAAAATTTTGGCAACTTAGAAAGCTGTCATTATTATCCATGACAAAATGAGATGAACAGGAGGGACTGACAAAGCTATTTATGTAAAATCTATATTGTGTGTTTTGATACTTGTTGACAAATTTTTCCAACATTTTGCACAATTTGTATCATAACACAAATTTTTTGCTAGTGTAAGCTGTATTTTCATTAATGAATAAACGGTGTGAACATCTGTATCTAGTACATACAGTTAATTGTATCATTATGAATTAAACATGCAGGGAAATCTTTAATATTCTTACTTCATTTTATAAAGGGGTTTTTCCCGGCTTCTTCCTCCACCATTAATACTGGCCGCCATGTATAGCCTATATTGTGCTGAAAAATGGCGTTAAACCATTAAAAAAAAAAAAAAAAAAAAAAAAAGCTTAGTTCTTGGAAGTAATCTGGACATACATGAAAAGTTTTCAGCTACAAGTTCAGAAAGTGTAATTCAGTATGCTCTGATCACAGTATGCTCTGATCACAGTGGTACTGTTAACCTTTCACTTGAGACAGTGGGTAAAGTTACACAAGCCTTATTTTGTATCACATTCCATACAAGTAATGAAGTGTGACAACAGACAATTTTGCATTCCTCTTTCTTTCTTGTTGTTTATACGAGACTTGAGAGCAATATCCAATATCTGGTCTAAAGCTTTACAACTTGCCACTGCTCCAGTGGCCTAGTGGTTAGAGTATCAACCTCAGAGATGCAGGAGGTCATGGGTTCAAGCCCTGGCCAAGACATATCAAAGACTTTTTAAAATGGTACTAGCAGCTGCCTCGCTTGACATTCAGTGTAAAAAGGTTAGTGTTAGGAAGCCTGGTGTCAGGATAATGTGACTGAGTGAGACATGATGTTAGATGTCTGTGGCATGATGCCACAATGCTAGACATCTCTATAAACTGTCACACTGCAGACATTGTAGTGATATGAATGAAATAGAGCTTAAAGCTATGTTCAAAATCCAAAACACACAAAACTGACAACTTGTCCTCTTTTTGTCTCTCCTCAATGTTATCAATAATCCACTACATTCCAATTGTATACACAGTTCATGGTAGGTCAAATGTGAGCTACATTTTATCATATTGCACATAAAAAGGAAAATTATTTTATCTTTTTAAATTACATTTTAGTAATATGGTTTTGACAGTGCTGATGATATTCAAAGATGCCTTTCCATAAACTCAACAATTTTTTTAAAGCCTCAAAACCCAAACCCACATTGTTTGTTGGTTGTTATGGGTTTAATGCCATTTTGTAGCATATGATAGGCTATACATGGTAACCATTATATCAGGTCGAGGAAGAACCAACAACCAACATTTTTAACATTCAAGGACTTTTCAATCCAACCCTCTGAATTTACTGACCTTTTAAGGCTCAATGATATGTGAAACCTGATAACATTTTGGTAAAATATTTGTTGGGGAAAAGAAACAAATGAAAATAGAAAGCAAATGACTAATAATGAAATCAATTTCACTTATTCCACCTCAAGAAATCTCTTCAATAAGAACTTTTTCTTTTGGTTTAACTTTTCCACCCCAGACCTTTTCTAGGTTATTCTTAGACTGGTTCACTGATTCTTTTTCACTATGTCTTGCAGAATGTTGCAATTCAAGTTCCAAAACCAACCCATCCAGGCACAGTCCAAACATCTGGGTCCAGCTTAAGAAAAATTGCACCTTTTTCTCTGCTTGGAAACACTTTCTTTTTAATGTTTTGATATCCCCTTCAAAATCACATCTACTTTCTTTGGATTTTGATGCTTGATTTCTTTTTTGCATACAGTCCTTGGACATACTTTTCTTTGCAGTTTTTACTATGTGCAACACTTCTGTCAATGCAGCCATAAGGCCACATAATGGATTATCCAGTGTTTTGTATTGTATAATGGCTATGACATCCTTGATGACAGAAATACTTAATTCCAAAACATTATCTCTATCATAATCTTGTTTTTGATATAAATTATCCAAGCACATTTGAATTGCTTCCCCTGTTGATGCACATGCTTCACCTGGACTTAAAGCTGCTGACAAGTCCAATAACTCTTGACAACTTTCTACAGCTGTCTCACAGTGTTCTCCATTGTGTGAACGACAAATAAAAGCATAACCATACAGCAAATTTATTACATTGTACTTTATGTCTGAAGAAGGTTTTGATTTGGGAAGTAATTTAGAAAGTGCAGGAATACCACCCTTGATTTCTGGGTGAGTTGCTTCCTCTTTATTTGGTTTGCCCTCTTCAACAATTAAATTCTTTTTGCTCTCCCACCATGGAATCCAAACTTCAACCAAACTGCCCAGGCATCCTTCCCTAACCATGGATGTAAACTGTTGTTTCTCCTGAAACAAAATTACAGTTATAGTTGACCATAATGGAAACCTTAAGTTTGGAATAGTCAGAAGAGAAAAACGTTTCTTAAGTTGAATGACATTACAAAATGATGTCATTTTGCCAAACTGTGGTGCAGGATTTCTTCCTCTCTTCTCCCCAAAAACAAGATGGGTAGTTAAGGTCATGACAAAACGCCAAAAGAAAATTACTGAAGTTCAATGCATGCACATCATCTGGAAAATATAGACAAAGAGTGATTCCCTCCAGACCCAATTTTACAAAACATATCATAACTTGTTCTTCAAATTTATGTTTTGAATATCTTACTATTTGTTTAGTAATGATGTTTTAAGTAAACTATGATACAGTCATATTGTCTTCAATTTTTCTTTAAAGAGCTCTAAAGAATTTTTTCCCCTGTTTAAACTGAAAAAGCGCTCCACATTTTGTCAAGATTATAAAATTTTCCAATTGATAAGGTAAAGTCTCAAATTAATGAAAAACTGATAAATTTATGTCCAGGTCACTAACTCGCACATGGTTATTTTGATTGCCGAATGTTTATAACTTAAATTGCTGCTAACTAAATGGGTCATCAATCCTGCATGTATGAAGTCCTGATAAAAGACCAAGGACATCAAGGATATCGATGAAAAAACAGAAAGGTAACTAAGCACAACTTTAATTTAATTTTATAAGCGACAAGTTCTTCTAACTAACATCTATACAATTAATAACATTAATTTGCCAACACGATGATTCAATAAATCAGATTATTCATTAAATGAACTAAAGCTTGAAACAGTGGGAATGGTGCAGAACTTAATTTCAACAAAAGCAAATACATTTTTAAATCATAATTAATCTGAACAGCACTTTGCACAAATCTTGTCTTTAGTTTTTTTCTTTCTTTTTTTTCTTTTATGGTTTAACACCATTTTTTAGCACAATATAGGCTATACATGGCGGCCAGTATTAATGGTGGAGGAAGAACCCGGAAAGAACCACCAACCCACGAGAAGCTACTGGCAAGCTTTCTCACATAACTACATTAGCCAAATCTTAGACTCGAACCCATGCAGACAGAGGTGAGATGGCAGTGATCCGTAATGTACAGCGCTTTAGACCACTCGGTCACTCGGGGCCCCAAATCTTGTCTTTAGAGTTCAAGCAATATAAGACATCTTTCTTAAAAGTATACAAAACAATGTTTACTATGCTATGCATGAAAATGGAGGGTTAAAGATAAGAATTTATGAATTGCTGGTGATTAAATAATTTGTTATTCTAAGTCCAGTATTGTCATAAAAAAGTAAAAAGGTTGGTTTACAGTTTCAGTTTCTTTTCGACAGCTTTCAAGAATGTATTTGTTTTGCATTACATGCACCAATTTTGTTATTTACCAAGAAACCTTTTTCAGTGTGATAGCATGCATTAAAAATGCAAGGTTAATTGTTGACACATACAAGACTGGAGTTATGTCTATTTTCCTTTACCTAAACAGTTGCAAGTTAATTCTTAAAATGTGTATGAATATATCTAAATGAATAAACTATATTTTTCCAAAATTACCTTCTCGGTTAAAATTTCCCAGATTTTATCAGCATCTTTATCCAGGTCAAGATCCTGGATTCGTTCCTCTAAGTCTTCGTTCTCAGGGTTATCATCAAAGTCAATGGCTGTTTCCTCATTAACCCTGTTCAACATCTCCATTATTTTTTCCTTATCGCCAGGAGAAGCTCTGCAGTCAGCTAAGCCCTCCATAAAGCAATCCTTATAGAATGATTCTGAGCAACTCAAATGTTTCTTTGATTTGTAGCAGTCACTGGAGCAATACACCTGATTACAACGAGGACAAGTATATTTTGGAGGTTTATTTAGACAGAAGTTGCAAACTCTTCCTTTCCCACTTGCTGAAATTTCTGCATTTGTGTCATCTGGTTGGACATGTATCAAAACATTATCATCTACCTTCGCCATAATTCTCAGCACTGAAACAAAAAGAATGCATTGTAGGTTGTCAAATGTCAAATATTGCCAAGTCACTATTTTTCATGGACTTCATGCTTGCATTAAACCAATAAATGAAGGACACAAACAAATAATCATAAATAAGGACCCATCTGAATGAGTGTGGGTTTCAATGCACATCACCAAAAAAAATGAACTGAAGAGCATGGGTACTGAATTCTCAATATGCTATGCAACCTGACCTGTAATGGACTGCTCTTTGACCAATCAAACTATTTCTAGTTGGAACTAATTTGAATTATGTAAGAGCATAACGTGCCCGCAGACCAAGGTCTATGTTGTTTATTTCTATTGATTACTCCTAGCAAACTGCACAGACTGATCATTATGCAACTTAGAAGCAAGTATAGACAATAAAGATTATTTTAATACCTAAGTAGCCGGCAAAGAGGTCTTGACACTCACTGTTGTTATTTCCAGGTTAATAAGTGCGAGTGAACACACATGATCCACTGCAGACAATGCGCTTTAATATCAGGCTGCTTTGATACATGCTAAACTGACCCAGTGATGGGCGGTGTATACATTTATATAAGACATGAATATGCATTCATTTAAAGTTACATTAAAGCACTATATATAACAACTGTGAAAACTTGATTTGTTACTGGCACAGTATGTAAAGAACAAAATCTGATTGAACATAAAGATTAAATTAATTTTGGCTATGGGTACATGTTTTATTTATAACAATACTGAATAAACAACAAAACATGCAAAATGGGAATTATATTTATTTACTCATTTATCATTTTATGTGATCAATAATTGACATTATGAATGACCCTGGCTTAGAACATCTGCCATTGGGTCTCTACAGTTTGTAATGAGTAGCGAGTACAACAAACTAAACAGACACTGACCTGTCAAACTTATAGGTAATGGAAGATCAGGTTCTATGTTGTTTGCAATTGAACTCAACCAATAAGCTACTATATCAAGAAGTTAGTGTGCTTCCAGTTGGCTGACTATCTGTTTTTTTATTTTTTTATCTCACAGTCAACCCTAGAACATTTTCCTGCATGGTAACCCCCCCCCCCAAAAAAAAAAAATTGATATATGTAATGTTTAAATTTTAAAAAAAGACTAGCATATACTAATTTCAAAAATAGTGCAACCAAAACATATTTTGTTTGGCTTAACTTTATAACTAAAGAAAAATATATACAATGTATTGGAACTCTTTCTGACCTCACTATTAGATCTAGTCTCCATTAATATACATGATATTAGTGATCTTGATGCGATAGTAGATTGAGTCTCCATTAATATATCTGAACCTAGTTAGTGATATTGACATACAGAAATAAACTAAAAAAAATTCATGCCTTCATGCCAAAGCCAAATGTAAGACCTAAGGTAGAAAAAGATTAAAAACAAAATGGGAAAGATTAACAGCAATAACTAATCATGTGAAAATTTCATATAATAACTATGCAAAAAAACAAGACCGTAATATTTCCAATAATGTTTATTTAGGCATAAAGAACCTGGTGAAATTAATAAATTTCAGAAGTCAAGCATTTTACACACTATTTCTTGTACTCTATCGTATTATATTAGAATTTATACACGATATCTTCCCCAAAATCAAAATAAACCATCTTGCACAAAGTAAAATTAATGACTTCCATTTGTGAACTTGCTTTTCCATAATGGTAAAATATATTTTTTATAAAAAAGTTAACTTAATGATTTCATAAGCAAAACATGTAAAAACCAAGTGCAGTAGGTCTGCAATGTTCACAAGTCACTTTTTATAATTTTCTTTAAGTTGAATGCATGTACAATTTCATACCCTCTCAATTTCCAGCTAGTAAAGCAGACATTATTTACCGGTCATCTGATTGAGTTTAATAACATCGCCAAGCCCAGAAAACATGTTGACGGCTTTCATTTTTTGATGTTTATTAAACTGTGAGAAGCTTTTATCAACCACTGCATTGTCTGCTGCTTGGTTGTGTGTGCACTTAAAGAAGAAACTCACGTTGGCTAGTGTTTGAGCAATGATTGTATACAGAATTATTTGAAGACAACCACAAAGACCGCATAATGCGCATCATGTTTATTTTGGCATAACACTTTCTGAACTTGGTGAAATTGTTAAATTTAAGAAGCTATGCCACGACTGTAATATATGAAAATTCATACGCGAACTCTTCCCCAAAATGGTAATAAACGTTTTACACACTATTTCTCATACGTACAATAAAAAAAATCTCCCAGTATGAGAAAAATACCCGTACATATATTTAAAATTTCAGGAACCACCTTTTCTCCATACATGATTTCTTCCCCAAAATAATAATAAATTCTTAATACACTATTTCACATACTTGAAGAAGAAAAAAAATCATGTGCGAATAAAAATAAAAAAATTTCAGGAGCCACTCCGCAACGTTATATCCGAATTTGCATCATTGCGGGATTCCACTGTACTAGCAGATGCCTTGCTTGGCACTCAGCATTAAGAGGTTAGTGATAGGAGTGGATGGCATGCTGTAAGGATAACATGACTGGGTGTGACCTGGTGTCAGGATAATGTGACTGGTTGCGACAACATGCTACATGTCTGTGTCATGATACCCCAGGACTAGACATCACTATAAACTGCCACACTGCAGATATGACTGATTTTTTAAAAAAAAAAAAGCTATGTTAAAACTCCAGATCACACAAAAACATGATTTGCAACTCAACATTCGATTCAATACCATTTCGGAAATAACATCCATTAACAACCAAACATTTTTGCAGCGTAATCCTTAAGACAAATACCAAATTATCAGAAACAGATATTGTGAAATCTGAAACACTGTGCTCTAAAAGGTAAACAAAACATACACGCTGTCAAGTGATAGAACAAATTGAAACTGCCCATACAAAACATATTACGCTCCTATGCCACCTCTGTGAATTATACAGCTAAATCTTTTGAAAACTAAATTGACAGCTTTTCAAAATTAGTTCGGTTAATTAAAAGTTTGTTTTTTTTGCCAATGCTGATCCTGTCGTTATAATGTAGCTGCAAAATAAGATCAAGATCACAAGTCGAAGTGGACATGCAGTCAAAAACGAAAATAAGTGTCACTTAACGAAATTAGGTTACAGGCTTACAGACTTGTAACTAATGCACATATTACATCGTATTTCATTTTCTAAATAAAGAAATCTATAATTAGTCAAAACTTACTATAATTTTACTCAATAATATCAGTGAAAATTCGGATAAAGTTGAAACTTCTATACGTATGGACCTTTAATGAACATCCAAACAATGACTATTTATAGTGACCTCCCATGTAAAATAAAAACCAATCTAATGTTGTACGGAAATCAGCATGTGCTAACTAGAATCAGGAACATCGAATTACGTCTAACGGGGTTATTATGCAATGTGATAACAATTAACTTACAGGACGATAACTACAACCATCTCTGATTACAAAATTACATAAATCTTAAAGGTATAATCCATGCACCAAACCTTTACTATAAAATTCATATATGCTTTGTATATTTTCATGACAATTTGCGATGTAGTCTGCATATTGCCCTTGCCACTGTACTGAAACTACTCTTCTGAAAGTATTTAATGACATTCTCTCTGCTTTGGATAGCAGAATGATTACAGTCCTCACCCTCGTTAATTCGTCTGCAGCATTTGACACATTAGACCATGTTATCTCACTTCACCGTCTTTAGCATATATTTGGCATTCACATTACAGCCTTACTGTCGTTCAAGTCCTACTTAGTCAACAGTACACATTTTGTATCCGTAAATGGAAAACTACACTTTAGCCCAGATGAGCTATGTTGTGGTGTTCCACAGGTGTCTGTTCTTGGACCTGTTCCCTTCATTATTTAAACTCAGTCGCTCTCAAGCGTCATAGATCATTATCAAGTTCTCACCAATTGTACGCTGATAATACCCAAATATACAAATCTTGCCACCCAACTAAAGTTAATGCTACCATCCAAGGAGTAGAGAGGTGCATTTCTGATGTGAAATCATGGATGACATGTAACAAGCTGCAGACGAATGATGATGCAACTGATTCCATTCTGATCACAACATAATGACTTTCTCATTCACATCATTTACCTCAAACAAAAAATATTAGCAAATTCAACATTAAATTCACGTAGTCAGTACGAAACCCAGGCGTTACTCTGGACAGTACTCTCACATTGCACCAACATGTTATGAACATATTCCAGGCTGCATATCTTGAGATGTGAAGAATCAGCGCCATTCACAGATATGTTTCAGTTGATGCCCCTAAGACACTGGTCTGTTCATTAGTACTTTCAAGACTGTTATAAATGTTGTAAAGTGCCGAGAGCTTCTAAAGATTGAGCGCTATACAAGGTCCTCATTGTTATTATTATTATTATTATTATTATTATTATTATTATTATTATTATTATTATTATTATTATTATTTGTCGCGTGCCGAGGAGGTTTTTACTGACTGGTGTCCCTTTTAATTTGATTTCGTTATCTAGAGATAGACCGCCCTCGATGTAATTGCCCGGTTCGAGTAAATATAAGTGGTGAAATTTATAGACGAAATATATACAGATCTGAGCAGATATATAGAACAAACAAACACGAGCACCCATACAGGTAAACCAACAATTTAATCAATTACATAAAACAACTATGCGAAGTCATTACATTAGGAATATCTCAGCTTTTAGGAAACAAAACTTTCGCATTTTACAAAGGGAAGCACAAATTAATTCAAATAAAATAGCTGATCTGTTTACTGATAGATTTAGTTCAACATAAGGTCGAGTGAACAATCGAAGTCAACTTCTTGTATGATTGCATAACCTGTTTTTCGGTTCACTCAACTTCCACTGTTGCTATTCAGACGCCTGGATCTCCAGATTCCACCCTCAACAATCCGTCACAGGATACTCAGAATTTATACATCGCAGGAATACGTTACAGGATTTTACGTCCCAGAGTACACGTTTCAGGACTATTTTCTCCTTTTTTAATAAATATAAATAGAGACAACCTAAATTTCCTGCTATATATGATACCGGGGATTTTGCATTAATCCCTGCTCGTTATCAGATATTGCTATCGGTGCTAAACATCTTCTAAGACTATCTATCGACTCATCATGTCCTATAATGATCCTAGTGAATCAAATGGCTAATTTGTCACGCATTAATATCACTCAATAACACATACCACACGAGACCTAGCGGTTCTGAGCCAGCCTCAAAATACACAACGATTAAATGAGATACATTACAATCAGTTACGTCAATTCACACTCACTCTTAATCATACATGAAATCTTCTGAACTAAGTGAAGTCACACGGAATCTCGTAATTATATTACGTAAAGTAATGCATTCAATTCTTAAAACCTAATTCTAGGCAAACATGACAACAATTTAAACAATTCGTCAAACTTATCTAAAGATTAATGTACGATTTCCTATGAATAAACTCAACACCGTTATACTTCATAAAGCACATTATTAAACGAATGTATTAGAAAAAATTCATGCAAATACAAATAAATTCAGCAAAGGATTATATATGACATCAAAAAATTACACGGAACTGTCACACTACCTTTGCTTCACGTCCATCCAAAAACAGTTCGTCCGATTCCTTGGACAACAGTTTTTACGAGGGAATTTCTTGCAAACTCATCAAAGCCTATTCTGGTTTCTCTTACAGAAAAGCTTAGGCTGATTACAATTTTCCATGAGACGATATTAAAACCTAAGAAATGTTGTAGCTAATCAGTCAAATGTCTCGGTCCCTTCCTCAGTGGCGCCAAAATCAGGGTCAGCTTGACCTGGTAGTTTGATAATTACAGAGTTTCTGCGAGTTTTCAATTGTGACAGCTTTACCCTGAAAACAACGTTTCCTGTGCCACTAATAGTCCATTCTCTAGAAATCTTATTAATGGTTATCTGGTCTCAACTAATGTATTCTTGTTAGACCGCCAGAAATTTGTCCCTTCACATTATTATTATTATTATTATTATTATTATTATTATTATTATTATTATTATTATTATTATTATTATTGTTATTATTATTATTCTTATTATTATTATTATTATTATTATTATTATTACGTATTTATATATGCTGATAGGCATGTCAAGAGCGAAGAGAGAAATAATACATACATACAACATTTAAATTTGAAGGTAGATAACCTACCTGGCAAAATTATATTAATTCTGTTATAGAGACTATTTTATAGACATACATAAATTGGTACATACATGTAATGCATAGTTGTACAATAGTTTTAGGAAATAATCTTTTGTCACTATTAAAAGAGAGAGAGAGAGAGAGAGAGAGAGAGAGAGAGAGAGTATCACAATCATTTTCCTTTAAGACTTTAGCGTTTCAAGACGTATTCTCACTCAAATTTAACTGCAGCAGTTTCCAAATTTGTTTTTACTAAAAACCTATGTCAAAGATTGTTACAAACCATTTCCTTTTGATTTTCGACTTTTAGCTTTGTAAGTCGTACTCTTGGCCCAAATTTAGCTGGCATTGTTTCGAGTAAGAAGAAAAACAATTCTCCACTGGACCAAAAGTACGATTAATTTTAGGATTAGCAAAACCAGTCAAACCTAAGGGAAGTAACTTTTATTTAACGTTGAGGACTGCAGCTGGACTGAGAAATCTACAAGCATAATACAGTAAACATGGCAGAAGATGACGAAAAGGGTTATAGATGGGAGACAGAATACGAGAAATCTTGGTATACACAATTAAAGGAACTGAAAATATTTGTGATATATAGATGATCCACTTTTATATTGAAAATCAGCACGTATACTGTACTCCGTACTGGTAGACTATTATGGGTTCACTCCCGTTACAACTGTTCTGGATGAACTTTGCTTAACCAGAGAGTTGCTTCTTCACTTATTTCATGTCATTGTTATAAAATTAAAAACAAAGTTAAAATGAAAGAAAAAGTAGTAGTTTGTTAAATACCTGTTTACTACTTCTTATCTTTTTTTCTGTACCTCAGAAAACAAATAAATAACAAACATGGGAAGATAATCACCAGAAGGGACGGAAACTGTAGTAAACACTGGAACATACATAAAATATGTGCAATATTCCTTTTTTTTAAAATAATAATAATTGATCTAAACATAAGCAGTATAAAACGAAACAACATTTATTGAGCTGAATTCACACTGGTGAGACTCATTTGTCTTGTTTTGGACAGAAAAGTGATAGTGATATAATAATATTCTTACAATTCATAAGTGCCATGAAGAAATAATAAGTAATATTACACAGTACACACATCCCCCCAGTAAATATTTAGATCTGTAATTATGAAGTCTAATATAAAACCCTACATACAAATGTATTACGAGGCCCTGAGTGGCAGAGTGGTCTAAAGCACTGTCGATTATGGATCACTGCCATCTCACCTCTATCTGTGTGGGTTCGAGTCTTGGATTCAGCCAATGTGGGTTTGTGAGAAAGCTTGCCAGTAGCTTCTCGTGGGTTGGTGGTTCTTTCCGGGGTTGTCCGGGTTCTTCCTCCACCATTAATACTGGTCGCCATGTATAGCAAAATTTAGTTTTTGAAGCCATAATCTGTCAGCTTAATTTTTAAGATCAAACTCATTACATGTACATGCTGTTGGTAAAATATTTTTTTCTTCTTGTAGACAGTGTTAAACCAGACTCATAGCCTGCACAAGTTTTATCCTTACAAGGATCTAAGAAAATATTCTCTACTTACATTTTTGTCAATGCATGAGTGAAATGACACTTCATTACTCCCGATAGTTTTTTTTCTTCATAATAATAATAATAATAATGAGGACTTTGTATAGTGCCTAATCTTTCGAAGCACTGAGTGCTTTACACCATCAATAATGATATGACTACACTACAGAACAACAAACGACAAAAACAATGAAATTGGAAAACATAAAAATATGCTGAAAACATATAAGATACAAAACATGATTAGGTCGCTAAGTTTGTCCCTGCTGTCGAAACAGGTGAGTCTTAAGAGCACTCTTAAAAGAGCCCACTGTGTCTTTGTGTCTAATTTCAATGGGCAATTCATTCCACGTCGCCTGGCTCTGGTGTGCAAACGAACGTTGTCCATATGACTTTGTTTTCACCTTGGGAACAATGAGTATATGATTATCAGAAGAAGAGCATAAGGATCTAGCTGGTGTATACACATAAGCACTGTATACAGATTTTGAGCGAGTTGGACAGAGATAAGACTTATATGTTGATGTCTTTTTCATCCCAATCAAATAAATTGATGTCATTCTTACCAACAGGATTTATATTTTTTAAAGAAAAATCTTTTGTCACATTTTTGATCTTTTATTAGAAATTGAGTAGAGGGTTGATCTGAATTTCATCTGACTTTCCATATCTCATTTTACTTGGACAGTTACGATTTTTGTGTTAGGTCAGAGCATATCTACTATTGCACACATTTTTTGTTGTTGAAACCACTCAGTACATGTAGTGGCATGGTTAGTCACTCTAAACTGGGGTTAGCATAATTATGCAACATTATTGAATCCTACCTGCTAGATGTCAATAAGCAGAGTATTTTCTTCTCATTCATAACATTTTAAACTTATTGCACATTTTTATTTTGGTGGACACACAAGTCAGATTTATCAGTTTAAAGTATTTAAAACTGGACACTATTTTTCAAATTCTTACATTTCATGGTCTTATGATTCAAATATTGTAGCTCTGGCTACATTTTCCATGACCCCAGAGATCAAACAGTAACTTGATACAATCTATGTAGGGAAATGGTCTATGGTGGTTTTGTGCATTTAATATTATTTCAGCACTCGAATAGCACAGGCTATACATGGCAGCCAATATATGGGAAGAACTTGAGAAAACCCTGGGAAGAATCACTGACACATAGGAAGCTACAAATAAACCTTTTCACATAACCGGTTGGCAGAGCCCAAAACTCAAACCCATGCTGACGAAGTGTGATGTCAGTAATCTGTCAAGATGATAACTTTAGATCTCTTGGTCATGTGTGGCCAAGTTCAGAAAAGGTTTTTGATAAAATACTGATACAATGAGATTTGGCAATCAGCTACCAAGTGAACGCTTCATGGAAATGTTGACTTAATGAATAGATCTTCTGATATTTCTAAAGTTACAAAATATGTGTATTGTCTTACAAGATACGTTATTTTATGAATTTCATCCAGGGCTTGATGTAAGGTTGCTAGAATTTGCCATATCAAGTAGTAAGTGGCAAATGTTTGCAAATTCCAGTACTTTTAATTGGGATTGCATTTTGATATCACTTCTCAACATTGCTGTCCAAATATGTAAAACAGTCGAAAAGATCAGACATGTTGAGAGAATGTAACAGTTGTAACATGGTAAACAGTTTATGTATGGTGATCCTTGAAAATTCTTGTTCCTGATTCAATGGCTTTGTTGGTTACAGGAAAATACAAATACTGGCATGTAAGGTATATTTGAAAAAGCTGTCATGCAAAGTTAAGTGCAAAATTGAAGAAAAGATTGAATTGTGTGCCATACAGTGTTAATGTTCAGGTATCAGAGTGGAAAGTTGTGTTTATAGTTATTTGTCTTGGATGAAATGGACAACATTAGCTCCAATGAGCTTCCATCTAGAGAATGTACATGGTTATATCAGTTAAAAGAAAGACATATTAATAAATAGGTTAGAAGAGAAAGGTCACATGACTACAAAAGGTTACCCTTAGATCTAACAAGATACAAGTTTTGAAAAAAAATGCAACAAACCATCAAGTTTAAACAGGTGTTGAATGAGAAAGTTTTTATAGCAGTTGTAATTAAAGCAAACATGCAATAAATAAATACATGTGAGAATTAAGAACATGATACAGGTTTAATCTTGGTTACAATCAGCCATATTAAACTCAAAATTATTTTCTTTTGCAGGGAAGAACTAACTGAAGATGCAGCAGGGCTGCTACAGGCCAGTGTTGATGAGATTGCACTTAAGGCAAAGAGACGGAAGCTGCTGGACAAATTGGGCAACATTCGGCTGGGGATGGTAAAAACCTCTTGATTGAATTGCAATCATCACATGGCATTGCAGAATAAATGCTGCCTCTTTATGATTCTGCCTGATGTGTAAGAGCATGTTTCATGTCTAATAATATCGGCATGTCATTTATGTTGAAGTGGCACACTGTAGTTATCCATACTCATCGTTTCACCACACCTTGATTAAGTTTTGTTTAAGTTAATCTCTAGGCATTATTGGCTACAGTGTCATGTCACTTTGTATTTGAATGTATCTTGTGGAATACAATAACCAGTCTGCAAAAGAAAATGTTGCAACAATTGGCTACCCTGCCAAAACATGTCTTTTTGCTCTGACTATCTGCATACTGTTGAGAATTAATGGTTAGAGTGTCAATAGTTATCTTTGACTCGAAACTCTCAACACTGGACTCACAACCAAATGGCTGCAGGATGAAATCCAGCCATTGAATTAGTCAGTGTTGGCTACCTGAGTGTGATCTTGGATATGTCACTTTTGTCAATTGCTTTTGAAAAGATAACCATGCTGTGTAGTAAAAGCACCAAGCCAAACCTTTGTATTGACTGGAAGTGTAAACCTGAGTGTACAGCAATTTAGGCAGTTACGTTTTTTTTGCTTGCAGATGCGTCATTTGTATATCATCATAGACATGTCTGTAGCAATGGAAGACCAGGATCTGAAACCAACCAGACTTCATTCCACGCTGAAGGTAAAGTCAGAACAGAAAGCCACCACTTCATTTTACCAATGTCCATAAAGTCTTCCTTTGCAGTTTTCTTCCCACCTGACAGGGCAAAGTGAGCAAATGTTCAGTTTTGACAAAAATCAGAGAAAAGTCAGAATTTTATGTTAATTCAGGAAAATTGAAATTTTAGATGAGAGTCGGCAAGTTTTGTATCCTTGGTCAGGAAAACTACTGTACAAGCAAGCAGTCAAGGAAATATATTAGGTGATGTTGAATTTGCTTCAGTGCAAAACATTTTGAATAACAGTTGACTTTTGGCTTCTTGTTCTTACTCAAAGAGGGCTGTTTTTAAACATTATGTTAATGCTTAATGAATACAATAAGTTCAGCTTGTTGTATTGCATTAGCATATTGAGTTACTTGAAAAAATCAGCTAAAATATACTGTTCTGGTTTTCTGGATAATTCACAAGGAAACAGTTGTACTTGATGAAGAAGCTGCTTACCCATGAGTTATTATTGCAGGGTTAAATGCCATTTTTCAACACATGATAGGCTATACATGGCAGCCAGTGTTAATGGTGGATTGGCTGAATCTGAGACTTGAACCCACTCAGGCAAAGGTGAGATGGCAGTGATCTATAACAGAGAGCGCTTATGACCACTCGGCTACTCAGAGCTCCGCTTATCCATGAGAACTTTTTGTATTTTAAAAAATTTGAACTTGAATTATTTTTTAAGATTCTGCTTATCTTATGGCTGATGTGTCTGATTTATCATTGAATTTTTCTTTTTTTAATGATTATAAATGACAGCTTATTTAAGGGTGAATTTTTTTTATTTATCATCAACATTGGTTTATATATAGCCAGGGAAGATTTCCTAACTATTCTCAGTGCAGCCTTTTCACATTACAGCATGTTAAGTACTTACACTTGGCATTTGGTTATTGTTATCTAGATGATTGATAAAAATGTCTTTGCCCTGATTGAGTAATTAATGATGTAGAATATGAAATTAATGGATACAATAACAGAGATATGAGCAGAGATATAGAATGGAACAACATGAGACCTATATGTAAAAGGCAATAATTTAATCAGTTACTTAAGCAAAATGAATTTGAACATGACATTGAAATGATGTACTTTCTCTTAGAAATAGAATTAATAAATGTATAAGCTATACAATTAGCCATTAGCTATACAATTAGCCATTTGCTAAACAATTAGCCATTCTGTTATGCAGATTGAACAAATTTCATCATAAAATCGAGTGAAAAATCAAACTCATTGCTCAGCATACTATCATAATTTGGTTGCTTTGAGTTCTGTCAAATTCAGTGTTGGTGACAAGTCAGAGTCACTGTATTCCTTTTCCACTTATATCTATCTCGCCTGCTTCTTCCGGTCATCAACTGTAACTTGGCTGTTTGTTGTCTTTTCCCATCTGTGTGTTGCATGTATGGAGCTATTTCTTTTTCATGCAACCTAAATATTTGTCAGTTTTTTTTCCTGCTCTGGCCTCAAACAATATTTCGACTCTTGTTATGTCAGTAATGATCTTATCGAAATTCAAGAGACTAAGGCTAACATCGTCAGTTTGCAAACTAATACACACAACCATATAAATTTAATGTCTTTCTCCTTGCTGCTAGCCACAATTTGTAATAGGAACCATGACATAACTAGACATCCTAGTAAATATTACCAAGCTCCTGTTGGCTGTAAATCAATAACTGGACTATATTGGGCTGTCATGTGCTGATTTCTTGCTTGAAAAGTACTTAATTACACCGAGTGGCCGAGTGGACTAAAGCGCTTTCCGTTACGGATCAATGCCGTATCACCTCTGTCTGTGTGGGTTCGAGTCTAAGAGAAAGCTTGCCAGGAGCTTATTGTGGGTCGGTGGTTCTTTCCTGGGTTTTTCCCGGGTTCTTACTCCACTAATAATACTGGCCGCCATGTATAGCCTATCGTGTGCTGAAAAATGGCGTTAAACCCTAAAACAACAACAACTTAATTACACAAACGACTTAATGGAATTTTAAATTACTTGCTGACTAGTAATTCATTGACATAACATTTCTTGTTTTCATAAAATCAGTTCCTAGAATACATGATTCATATCATATGAGAGTTTACAGTTATGTCTAGCACTGGAGCATCATGTAGCATCATGTCCCACCCAGTCACATCATCCTGACACTAGGCTCACCAGTCCTAACACTAACCTCTTAATGCTGAGCACCAAGCGAGGCAGCAGAATAGCTGCCAACTCTCACGATTTGTATGGTAATTTCACAACTTTCTAAGTGATTCACAGATTTACGCCGCATGCAAAAAATTAACGAATTCCCCATTTCTCAATTATTGTAAATATTTCATGAAATAACCGATTTCCTGTTAAGCGCTAGTTGTGATATTGGTACATGGTTGTGATATTTGTGAACTATAGCTGATTGGTATGTTGTTTAAACTTTGCTTTTGAAAATACCATATGAAATGTACCATGTTATGCCACAGTTATATTAGGGACCAAATATATATTTGTGTGTGGAAGGGCCCTGTGATTTTTTATTTGTCATTTGCACATTTTCAGGTCTCAAATACCTGGGAAATTATAAACTTAAAGAATAATAGCAGGATAAGCATTTTATCTCCATGATAGTATTTGAAAAGGATTATATTGAGATAAAAGAAAATAAAATATCTCTACAGAAAATCACACACCCCACCCTTAAAATTTAATGGTCAGTACCTCACATATACAGTAAGTGAATCTGCTAAGTTGCGATCTAAAAATTGCATCTTAAGTCGGATGACTAATCCTATTCTTTAGCTGACACCCTGCAAAAGACACTGTGTTGACACTAAAAAAAGCTTGTTGATCAAAATAGGAAGTGTTGATACTGGTGTCTACATTATACTAGCTACGTGCAGGGAAATGTTGAGTGGGTTGCTAACACCCAGAACATGATGTTTAGGAGAGCCAGAAGACATAAAATACACTGACTCAGCAAACAAGAAAATATTTAGTGAACTTGAGAAATTATGTAAAATGCAGACAAAAGACAACTGCGTTCATGAAAATCTTAAGATAGTTCTGTGTCTCATAACAAAATGTATGTGTTTAACACAATTAACACATACATACATTAACAGATGCTAATAAATAAGAAGACAAATTACTTATATTCTTCTTTTTCTAACCCAAATGTTTTCCATATTTGGATTTGGCCTGAATATCTTTCACAAAATCTTAATTGGCCACCATGTTGGATATTTGGCACTTGTCAAAAATACGATTGAAGGTTCATAAATATAAATCTAATTATTTGTAATATTTGAAAGTAGTTTGGGACAAATACAACTACATTGTATTTCATTTTTTTATAAATAATTTTTCACATTTTTTTTGTCATAAAAAAAGAATAACTGCTCTTAATTGATTAAGTTTATGACAGAATTACTTGAAAATTTGCATACATTCCTTACTGACAAACTAATAAAGTACTGGTAGAAAGAAAAAGTATTGACGTATATACATCTAGATATGCAGCCGTAAACCCTTATACCAGTGAGACTGCATGTGGTGAAAATCCTGATGATCCGTATGATTTAACCGTTTTGTTCTCATTCTTTGGGTTGACCTGATTATTTAATAATTGTAATTTTTTCACTGTCTTTCAGCTTTTGGAGCATTTCATTGAGGAATACTTTGATCAGAATCCTATAAGTCAGCTGGGAATTATTACCACTCGAAATAAGCGTGCGGAGAAGGTAACAGAGTTAGGAGGTAAGTTAATATCATGTGAAGAGAATCCCATAAGTTAGCTGGTAATTTATTACCACTTGAAATAAGTGAGACATTACAGTTACTGTCAGGAAGTAAATTCATATACAATGAACAGAATCACTTGTGTTGGAAGTTTATTATCAATCAAATTAAACAAACAGTGAAATCACTGTAACCTGGGTAGGAGGTGAGTACTGTGAAAGTAATCCCATAAGTCATCTGAGAATTATTATCACTAAAATAGGTGAGCAGAGACATTAAGATTATAATCTGGGAACTGATTTCTGTACATTGGCAAGGACTTATTGCAATTTTTAACAAGCAAGTGGAGAAAGTAACAGAGTTAAGAAATAAATTTGTGTATGGAGAACAAAATTCCATAAATTGGTTGGGAGTTCATGCCATTAAAAATAAGCAAGCAGATAAAAAAACACAGTTTGGAGTTAAAATTCATGCACAGTGAATAAACACTTCCATCTGTCAACTGGGTATTATTACCATGGGTTTGCGTCTTTTTTTTAATGTCATTTTTCAGCACTTGATATGCTATACATGGCAGCCAGTATTTGTGATAGAAGAACCGCTGACCCACTGACACTTTCTCACATGCCCATGACGGCTGACCCAAAACTGAAACTTATATGGACAGAGGTGATGTGTCGGTGCTCTGTAAAGGTGAGTGTTGTTTACCACTAGCTCCATCAAGGGAAATAACCAAGCAAAGAAAGTTACAGAGGAGGCAAGTTTATATCCTGAAAATGTATTTAATTTGTTGGTATTAGTATTCCTGATTTTGCAGAAAGACATTTTCATAAATATTTAGATTAGTGAAATGAGGAACTGGTCACTGTATTTTACAAAGATTTATTGTTTGTTGGGTCTTAAATTCATGCAACCACAAAATCATTAGAAATGGAACCACACAAAATTTGAACCCTATAATATTGAACTCACAACTGTAAGCAATGAGAAAGTTGATCATATCATATTTCATCTTTTATTTGGGTTGGTAATTATCAGCTCAATGACCTGGTTGTTGTTGTTGTCGTAAATCAGTAGCGCTGTATTGTATGCTGTTCATTTTCCCGATTTTGCTTGTGCACATTTTATTGTATAAATGACAAGATTTAGCTAATTTCATTGTTTATTGAGAGGTGAAGGAAACAGCCACCTAATGGTTATTTACAGGTAGAATCTCATTAATATTTATTGATTTCATAACTCAGTTTGATATTTGTTCCAGCATACAGATAAAAAAGTTGAATTTGTAAAAAAAGGTAAATAATCTTTACTGCTATATGTTCCTCAGATGTCAGGACTTGTCACTTTGATCGTTACTGGCAATTATTAACATTGATAATTAGCAAGATAATAAATGATAACTGCTTAGAACTACTGTTTTGTTTATCTCAAGTCAGTCTGATATCTGGTCTTCAGACAGTAAATTGGTATTCAGTAGTCCCCCTCTTAAATGGCTCATCAGTTGCCGGCCACCTGCTTTTTATGGCCAGAATCTCTTGGCACCGATGAGCTTGTATTAAAAAATACTACTCAAGAATGGCCACTCCTCTAACGTGACCAGCAGCCAGCATTTTAGTACAAAACGTAAAATGTTCACCTCACAAGCGGCCACGTTTTTTCCAAATGTATCCAGAACCAATAATTAATTCATATCGTGATGTAAGGTAAGTAATCATTGATACGTGTCTCCCAATGCCAAGTTTCCGTTACGGCAAGATGTGCTTACTAAAGTACATGTAACACTAAAATTAATGTTATATCATTGTCTATTAAAGCTGATGTTTGCAAGAAATGGGGTCATCAATGTTATGCTTGAGTTTTGGGCTTCACACATCAGTCGAGTTCTTCTCTTTGATGATTATAACTGGACGTAATTGTCAAGATCACAAGAGGGTCAACATAGCTAAAAATAGATTTTGTGCATTAACACCCACAGAGAACCTTGAACAAAACATGGTACCAGACAAAACACAAAAAATCATGTAACAACACATGTATAGCTTCCTTTACAAAGAAGGACTTTCATCCACTTGACAAAAGTTTTGTCTATGTAATTAAATAGCGTACAGTTAGCGACCACCTAATGAATCATTATCAACATTAGCATGGCATCATGTAAACAGAAATGTATTATTTCAGAAGTAATAATAATAATAATAATGAAGACTTTGTATAGCGCCTAATCTTACGAAGCTCTAAGCGCTTTACACCATCAATAATGATATGACTACACTACAGAACAACAAGTGACAAAAACAATGAAATTGGAAAACATAAAAACATGCTGAAAACATATAAGATACAAAACATGATTAGGTCGCTAAGTTTGTCCCTGCAGTCGAAACAGGTGAGTCTTAAGAGCACTCTTAAAAGGGACCACTGTGTCTTTGTGTCTAATTTCAATGGGCAATTCATTCATGTTGCCGGGCCTTGGTGTGCAAACGAACGTTGTCCATATGACTTTGTTTTCACCTTGGGAACAATTAGTATATGAATATCAGAAGTAAGTCAGTTACTCTACTCAACGACATTGGGTGATGTAACTTGCCTAACAATTTTATGTAGAAAAGACTAATAAAATAATTTCATGTTGAAAATACTCGAATAAATGTCGTAACTGATGAGGAGGTTATTCAGCAGCAGTGGGAAAATGGGGCAGATGGAAAGAGATTTATGTATGTATCAATATTTAAATGACATGTTTTAATGGTTTTGCAATGTGCATGACAACAATACCCACTCGCATATCATGCTTACACCAAGAATAAGAACTATTCATTTCAATTCAGTTAAAATAAGTCTATTATTACAACAAGAAGAACCATTTAATAAATTAATGTTACTTTTAAATGATGATACTGAATAAATATATTAAATGCTATGAAGTATGTTGCTTTCTTGCTATATACATTACATATACTTCTTACAAAAACTTTAGTTCCCCTCTGGAAAGGCCACCTGTCTTATAAGGCCACTTTTCCGGTGCAGAAGGGGTGGACGTATAAGAGGGGGACCACTGTACTAACCTTTGTGGCTTCTATCTCATAGATTCGGAAATGTGCTTTACTGGGTACCAGACTAAAAAGACAAAAGTTGAATCTCACTTCTTTTGTAAATGATGAGCTTCTTTTGTGATACCTATGAATTGGCAATTAAGGAAAAAAAATTTTGCAAAAAATGCAAAATCTCATCAGACATTCTCAATTTAGAATGAAAGCAATTCAATTAAACAACTAAAGGGAGATCACTGCTAAGAAATGTTATGTTAGAAAATTCAAATAAACATCTTCAGTATACATTTGACTGCAGTGGGTAGAAAAATGGAATTGATGGACATAGATTTTGCTTACAAGATGGTTGTGCACAATAATTGATGATTATTCAAAGTTTTAAGAAAAACACCATTGACATTAGTTTTATCACATTAAGTCCATAACCTGATAACATTTCCGTGATTTTTAAATAAAAATATTTGACATTTTTACAGGCTTATTACATCTTTCACACATTAAATGTAATATATGAGCCATATGATCCCCCTCTAAAATAGTCACCCTTCTTATAAGGCCACTTTTCTGCTGCTGAATGCGTGACCGTATTGTAGAGTAAGTCAGTACTTATAAAATTGAGACTGCTGGACCATAAGGCTTCTACTGTATGTGGACCATAGGGTTGTTACAATAAGTATATAGACCATAGGGCTACTACTATAAGCATATGGACCAACAGGCTGCTACTGTAAGTATGTGGACCGTATGGCTGCTACTATAAGTATTTAGACCATAGGGCTGCTTCCATTAGTATATGGACCCTAGGGCTACTACTATTACTATATGGACTATTGGGCTACTACTATTAATTTATGGACCATATGGCTGCTACTACTCGTATATGGACCATAGGGCTACTACTGTTAGTATCTAGACCATCAGGCTACTACTACACATATATGGACCATAGGGCTACTACTGTTAGTATCTAGACCATCAGGCTACTACTACAAGTATATGGACCATAGGACTGCTATTATAAGGATATGGACCATCAGGCTACTACTATAAATATATGGACCATAGGACTGCTACTATAAGTATAATGGACCATTAGGCTACTACTATTGGTATTTAGACCTTCATGCTACTACTATAAGTATATGGACCATCAGGCTACTAATATAAGGATATGGACCATAGGACTGCTATTATAAGGATATGGACCATCAGGCTACTACTATAAGTATATGGACCATCAGGCTACTACTATAAGGATATGAACCATCAGGCAAATACTATAAGTATATGGACCATAGGACTGCTACTATAAGTATATGGACCATTAGGCTACTACTATAAGTATATGGACCATAAGGCTACTACTATAAGGATATGGACCATCAGGCTACTTCTATAAGTATATGGACCATTAGGCTAATACTATAAGTAGTTAGACCTTCATGCTACTACTATAAGTATATGGACCAACAGACTACTACTATAAGTATATGGTCCATAGAACTGTTACTATAAATATATGGATCATTAGGCTATTACTATAAGTATTTAGACCTTCATGCTACTACTATAAGTATATGGACCATTAGGCTACTACTATAAGTATTTAGGCCATCAGGCTACTACTATAAGTATATGGACCATATGACTGCTACTATAAGCATATGGACCATTAGGCTACTACTACAGTATTTAGACTATCAGGCTACTACTATAAGTATATGGACCATAGGTCTGCTACTATAAGTATATGGACCATTAGACTACTACTATAAGTATATGGATCATCGGACTGCTACTATACATATATGGACCATTAGGCTACAACTATAAGGATATGGACCATCAAGCTACTTCTATAAATATATGGACCATAGGACTGCTAATATAAGTATATGGACCATTAGGCTACTACTATAAGTATTTAGACCTTCAGGCTACTACTTTAAGTATATGGACCATTAGGCTACTACTATAAGTATTTAGGCCATCAGGCTACTACTATAAGTATATGGACCATAGGACTGCTACTATAAGCATATGGACCATTAGGCTACTACTAAAGTATTTAGACTATCAGGCTACTACTGTTAAGTATATGGACCATAGGACTGCTACTATACATATATGGACCATTAGGCTACTACTATAAGTATTTAGACCATCAGGCTACTACTATAAGTATATGGACCATCAGGCTACTACTATAAGTATTTAGACCATCAGGCTACTACTATAAGTATATGGACCATAGGGCTGCTACTGTAAGTATATGGACTATAGGGCTACTACTACACATATATGGACCATAGGGCTACTACTGTTAGTATCTAGACCATCAGGCTACTACTACAAGTATATGGACCATAGGACTGCTATTATAAGGATATGGACCATCAGGCTACTACTATAAGTATATGGACCATAGGACTGCTACTATAAGTATAATGGACCATTAGGCTACTACTATTGGTATTTAGACCTTCATGCTACTACTATAAGTATATGGACCATCAGGCTACTAATATAAGGATATGGACCATAGGACTGCTATTATAAGGATATGGACCATCAGGCTACTACTATAAGTATATGGACCATCAGGCTACTACTATAAGGATATGAACCATCAGGCAACTACTATAAGTATATGGACCATAGGACTGCTACTATAAGCATATGGACCATTAGGCTACTACTAAAGTATTTAGACTATCAGGCTACTACTGTTAAGTATATGGACCATAGGACTGCTACTATACATATATGGACCATTAGGCTACTACTATAAGTATTTAGACCATCAGGCTACTACTATAAGTATATGGACCATCAGGCTACTACTATAAGTATTTAGACCATCAGGCTGCTACTATAAGTATATGGACCATAGGGCTGCTACTGTAAGTATATGGACTATAGGGCTACTACTATAAGTATATGGACCATTTGGAATGCTACTACAAATATATGGACCATAGGGCTGCTACTATAAGTATATGGACCATCAGGCAACTACTGTAAGTATATGGACCATAGGACTGCTACTATAAGTATATGGACCATTAGGCTACTACTATAAGTATTTAGACTATGAGGCTACTACTATAAGTATATGGACTATAAGGCTACTACTATAAGTATATGGACCATTAGACTACTACTATAAGTATATGGATCATCGGACTGCTACTATAAGTATATGGACTATAAGGCTACTACTGTAAGTATATGGACCATAGGACTGCTACTATAAGTATATGGACCATTAGACTACTACTATAAGTATATGGATCATCGGACTGCTACTATAAGTATATGGACCATAGGACTGCTACTATAAGTATATGGACTATAAGGCTACTACTGTAAGTATATGGACCCTGGGCTACTAACTATCAGAAGTAAATTAATATTGCTTTGTAAATCTCACAATGGTATAATACCCAAATCATTTCATTATTAACATTTACAATATTTGTACATTGTTTCCTTTCATTACACTGTTGTGAGGTAGTCCCTCATCAAAAGGACACAGATGTTTTGGATGAGATCAGTTGACAATCATAACATTTATTGTGCTGATATTTGATATTTTGTACTCTTTTGCTCTGTTGTGGTTGCTGCCTTATTTGTATTTCATCTGTTACTTGCCTCATGTAATGTGCTGTTCTATGTTTGTAATAGCACCATTGTTAGCAACATTCTTTATTATTGAGCATGATGTTATAGCATTCCTTTTTCAAGCACCCAAATTAGAGTACCCAGATGGTGTGCAGAGTATAAATAGGACCAAGTCAAATCCAGATTTCAGATGGCAACACTTGCTCCATCAGTCACATTTTCTTCATAAATAACACACATTTATTCTTTGTTCTTTGTAAACTGTTTTGACTTTCTAGCATTTATTATAGAGAAATATCAGCATCAATATTTCTACACTCTTTTCACCTCAAGCCATTGTTAGGCAAACCCATAATGTGTTAGGAAACAAACCCATAATGTGTTAGGATACAAACCCATAATGTGTTAGGAAACAAATCCATAATGTGTTAGGCAACAAACCCATAATGTGCTAGGAAACAAACCCTGAATGTGCTAGGAAAGAAAACCATAATGAGTTCAGAAACAAACCCAGAATGTGCTTGGAAACAAACCCAGAATGTGTTAAAAAAAAACAGAATGTGTTAGGAAACAAACCCTGAATGTGCTAGGAACCAAACCCATAATGTGCCAGGAAACAAACCCAGAATGTGTTAAAAAACAAACCCATAATGTGCTAGGAAACAAACACAGTATGTGCTATTAAACAAACCCATAATGTGCTAGGAAACAAACCCAGTACGTGTTAGGAAACAAACCCATAATGAGTTAGGAAACAAACCCTGAATGTGCTAGGAAACAAACCCATAATGTGTTAGAAACAAACCCATAATGTGTTAGGAACAATCCCATAATGAGTTATGAACAAACCCATAATGTGCTAGGAAACAAACACAGAATGTGCTATTAACCAAACCCATAATGTGCTAGGAAACAAACCCAGTACATGTTAGGAAACAAACCCATAATGAGTTAGGAAACAAACCCTGAATGTGCTAGGAAACAAACCCATAATGTGTTAGAAACAAACCCATAATGTGTTAGGAACAATCCCATAATGAGTTATGAACAAACCCATAATGTGCTAGGAAACAAACACAGAATGTGCTATTAACTAAACCCATAATGTGATAGGAAACAAACCCAGTACATGTTAGGAAACAAACCCATAATGAGTTAGGAAACAAACCCTGAATGTGCTAGGAAACAAACCCATAATGTGTTAGAAACAAACCCATAATGTGTTAGGAACAATCCCATAATGTGCTAGGAAACAAACCCTGAATGTGTTAAAAAAAACAAATCCATAATGTGCTAGGAAACAAACCCAGAATGTGTTAGGATACAAACCCATAATGTGTTAGGAAACAAACACAGAATGTGTTAGGAAACAAACTCAGAATGTGTGTGGAAACAAACCCATAATGTGCTAGGAAACAAACACAGAATGTGCTATTAACCAAACCCATAATGTGCTAGGAAACAAACCCAGTACATGTTAGGAAACAAACCCATAATGAGTTAGGAAACAAACCCTGAATGTGCTAGGAAACAAACCCATAATGTGTTAGAAACAAACCCATAATGTGTTAGGAACAATCCCATAATGTGCTAGGAAACAAACCCTGAATGTTTTAAAAAAAACAAATCCACAATGTGCTAGGAAACAAACCCAGAATGTGTTAGGATACAAACCCATAATGTGTTAGGAAACAAACACAGAATGTGTTAGGAAACAAACTCAGAATGTGTGTGGAAACAAACCCATAATGTGCTAGGAAACAAACACAGAATGTGCTATTAACCAAACCCATAATGTGCTAGGAAACAAACCCAGTACATGTTAGGAAACAAACCCATAATGAGTTAGGAAACAAACCCTGAATGTGCTAGGAAACAAACCCATAATGTGTTAGAAACAAACCCATAATGTGTTAGGAACAATCCCATAATGTGCTAGGAAACAAACCCTGAATGTTTTAAAAAAAACAAATCCACAATGTGCTAGGAAACAAACCCAGAATGTGTTAGGATACAAACCCATAATGTGCTAGGAAACAAACCCTGAATATACTAGGAAACAAACCTAGAATGTGTTAAAAAACAAACCCTGAATGTGCTACGAAACAAACCCTGAATGTGCTACGAAAGAAACCCATAATGAGTTAGGAAATAAACCCATAATGTGCTAGGAAACAAACCCTGAATGTCTTTAAAAAAAACCATAATGTGTTAGGAAACAAACCCAGAATGTGCTAAGAAACAAACCCTGAATGTCTTAAAAAACAAATCCAGAATGTGCTAGAAAACAAATCCATAATGAGTTAGGAAACAAGCCCTGAATGTGCTAGGAAACAAACCCATAATGAGTTAGGAAACAAGCCCTGAATGTGCTAAGAAACAAACCCTGAATGTGTTAAAAAACAAACCCATAATGTGCTAGGAGTTAGGAAACAAGCCCTGAATGTGCTAGGAAACAAACCCATAATGAGTTAGGAAACAAGCCCTGAATGTGCTAGGAAACAAACCCATAATGAGTTAGGAAACAAGCCCTGAATGTTCTAGGAAACAAACCCTGAATGTGTTAAAAATCAACCCCATAATGTGCTAGGAGTTAGGAAACAAACCCATAATTTGGTAGGAAACAAACCCTGAAAATGTGTTAAAAAACAAACCCATAATGTGCTAGGAAACATACCCTGAATGTGCTAGGACAGAAACCCATAATGAGTTAGGAAACAAACCCATAATGTGCTAGGAAACAAACCCAGAATGTGTTAAAAAACAAACCCAGAATGTGTTAGGAAACAAACCCAGAATGTGCTAGGAAACAAACCCTGAATGTGTTAAAAAAAACAACCCCATAATGTGCTAGGAAACAAACCCAGAATGTGCTAGGAAACAAACCCATAATGTGCTAGGAAATAAACATAGTATGTGTTAGGAAACAAACTCATAATGAGTTAGGAAACAAACCCTGAATGTGCTAGGAAACAAACCCGGAATGTGCTAGGAAACAAACCCATAATGTGCTAGGAAACAAACCCAGTATGTGTTGGGAAATAAACCCATAATGAGTTAGGAAACAAACCCTGAATGTGCTAGGAAACAAACCCATAATGTGTTAGAAACAAACCCATAATGTGTTAGGAACAATCCCATAATGTGCTAGGAAACAAACCCTGAATGTGTTTAAAAACAAACCCATAATGTGCTAGGAGTTAGGAAACAAGCCCTGAATGTGCCAGGAAACAAACCCATAATGAGTTAGGAAACAAGCCCTGAATGTGCCAAGAAACAAACCCTGAATGTGTTAAAAAACAAACCCATAATGTGCTAGGAGTTAGGAAACAAGCCCTGAATGTGCTAGGAAACAAACCCATAATGAGTTAGGAAACAAGCCCTGAATGTGCTAGGAAACAAACCCATAATGAGTTAGGAAACAAGCCCTGAATGTTCTAGGAAACAAACCCTGAATGTGTTAAAAATCAACCCCATAATGTGCTAGGAGTTAGGAAACAAACCCATAATCTGGTAGGAAACAAACCCTGAATGTGTTAAAAAACAAACCCATAATGTGCTAGGAAACATACCCTGAATGTGCTAGGACAGAAACCCATAATGAGTTAGGAAACAAACTCATAATGAGTTAGGAAACAAACCCTGAATGTGCTAGGAAACAAACCCGGAATGTGCTAGGAAACAAACCCATAATGTGCTAGGAAACAAACCCAGTATGTGTTAGGAAATAAACCCATAATGAGTTAGGAAACAAACCCTGAATGTGCTAGGAAACAAACCCATAATGAGTTAGGAAACAAACCCATAATGTGCTAGGAAACAAACCCTGAATGTGTTAAAAAAACAAACCCAGAATGTGCTAGGAAACAAACCCATAATGTGTTAGGAAACAGACCCATAATGTGTTAGGAAACAAACCCATAATGTGCTAGGAAACAAACCCTGAATGTGCTAGGAAACAATCCTTGAATGTGCTAGGAAACAAACCTTGAATGTGTTAGGAAACAAAATGAATTAACATGCAGACTAAAATGTTGTACTTTTGTAGATTAGAGCATGAATACAAATAAAGGAGGATGCAAATGTAAAACATACATCGTGGCACTTTGTGCATTCAAGAAACAATTCTTGTTGTTCTGAATAATCAACAAAATTGATGTCTTTTCTTCTTTAGGTAACCCTAGACGTCATATATCAGCTGTGAAGGCATTAGTGACACGTAGCTGTCAAGGGGAGCCTTCCCTACAGAACTCTCTTGAACTAGCACTTCAAACACTCAGGTATGCAGGGTAACTTTCAAGAAATAAAATGTTTAGTAGCAAATTTATGAATTCACTTGTTAACCATGGAATAGTTTGCTTGTGGTTACTGGAGACAGAAGAATATTAGCTTGCTGCCGTATTTATTTTCTTTTTATTCACAGAATTTTGGTGCATAGATTTGAATTTTAAAACCAGACTTTATTTGTTGTGAATGTCATAACTGTTGACTCACTACAGTTTAAGTATTCACACAGCATTTTACTTTTTGTTGCTCATTCTCTGCATAAAAGTCTGAATTTGTTTTCTGCAACACTGTCAGGCTGTTCAGTAACACCTGGCTGCTTGCTTCTTAATGATGCAAATTGTTTTTCTTATTGAATACAAGATGGAAAGGTATATTATTACTTTGATAGATGTGGTTTATCTGTATGCAGAACATTTTATCTCAGTCACTATTTCTTTCTCAGTTTTAACAAATGTTACAGATTATCAGAATTTTCTTTTATATTGTTGATCTCATGAATTTAAATTTCTGAATCCTGCATTACTTTCATTGCTTTGATATTTTTAACTACTGTCCTTATACATTTCATTCCATAGTATTTTATATAGAACATGATGTCCAAAATAATACTCTCATTGCTTTGATATTATTGAATACTGTCCTCGTACATTTCATTCCATAGTATTTTATATAGAACATGATGTCCAAAATACATCTGCATAACAAAAAGTGTTTCATTGGCATACAACAGTATTGTGACCTGGGTGGCTGAGTGGTCTTGGTGCTAAGTGTTTACATGTTTATAGATCAATGCCATCTCACTTTTGTCCATGTCGGTTCAAGTTCTGGGCTAGGTGACTGTGGTTATTTGAGAAAGATTGCCAATAATCTTCTATGGGTTGATGGTTCTTACAGAGGGCTTTTCCCCGGTTCTTCATCCACCAGGCATAATTGATTCCATCTCTAGCCAATCATGCAGTGAAAAATGATTTTAAACCAACAAAACAAGCAGTGTTGACTGATATGTCAGCAGATTTTGTTTTATATTAGCTTGCCTGGCCATAATAATTTTGTTCAAGATTATATGTATATTTTTGCAAGTAATAGTGTGTTTTGTTTTCTAAGTTGATTTTTGCCACCATTAAGAACATTTCTTTTGTAAAGACAATCAGAGTATATAAAGTTTTGTGAAATAAGGTTTTACCATTGCTAGTTCATTAACATTCCTACAACATTGGTCATATATATGTCAGATATATTGTGCATTATTTTATAGGATTTTATTATATTCACTTTGCCATAAGTCAACATTTTTTGGAATTATTTTTCATTTTTAACTGTTAATAATAAATGATCCCAGTATTCTTTTATTCTGAAACATTACTAGGTGTAGTTACCTAGAGTATATGAACCATTGGCTTTCAGAGAGAAACCTTTAAATCACATGTGTATTTTGATTTATATACACGTAAAAACCACAAGGCTCTATAGACCACAAAATAAAGTTTTGTTTGTAAAATTAACTTCTAATGATCTTTAAATTGTTTTCATAAGGTTATGCTAAATAAGTCCAGTTGATATAATATAAAGTTTGGTACTGTAGATAGTTGCAGGGGATGGGTTCTTAAAGAACTACGTAAGTCTGCATAGTGAAATGAACAATTGTTAAGCGGTAGAAGGATGCTGAACAGCATCATGTCTACTCACACCATTTGCTTGTTGAAGCATTGCAGACTCGTATATGTATTTGTGTTAATCACAATCCAGACATAGTTGTCATCAGGTCCAGTCTGTAAAAAATTTTCTTTTCTGTTGATAAATGGCAGAGCTCTTTTTCTTTCATTTCTAGAGACACACACCAAACAGGGTTCCCATGCCTTTATGATTTTTAAGGATTTTCCTGTAATCCAACTGGATATTAAATTCAATGAAAATATCCTAGAATCTACTGAAAATTGCTTTTTTTGTCATAAAATGTCCAGGAAATTGATATTAGAAAGCTAAACAACATTTTGTTTAAAGAGAAAATATTTTATTTTCAACTCTTTGCAGTGAACAATTTTGCAACGATCATTATATTTCATCTGTAGCCATGGTTGAATCTGGTAACAAAGATGGTTGTTTCAACTACAGTATTGTGTCTTTAATCAGAGTTTCAGATGCTAACAATGACTCAATGAATTTGTCATTTTTTCCTTAAAAATCTCCTGGAGAATAGAAATCATTTTGATGTTGGAACCCTGTGCCAAAGCTCTTTGTCTTTTGTACATTTGCCAAAGCTCTCAGTCTTTCTTTTGTACAGACACATGCCTAAGGTTTTGTCTCCTTTTTTTATAGACACATGCCAAAGCTGTTATGTCTCCTTTTTTTATAGACACATGCCAGAGATCTTGTCTTTATTTTGTACAGACACATGCCAGAGATCTTGTCTTTATTTTGTACAGACACATGCCAGAGATCTTGTCTTTATTTTGTACAGACACATGCCAAAGCATTTTGTTTTTATTATGTGCAGACACATGCCAAGTCATGCCAGCAGAGAAATCCTGATATTGTTTGCTAGCCTGACAACATGTGACCCTGGCAACATCAAAGAGACTGTCCAGGTATATGCATTGTGTAATGTGTATATATGTAATATTTGTAATATGTAATCTCCCTCTATAACTCGCACACAGATGAGTTCACAAATATAAACTGCACTATAAGAGGGGGCCTTTAGTTATCGAGAGACCTCCAAAAATTAAAACAATCTGCTTATACATCGAAAAAACCGAGGGTGGTGGTGGCGTGTAGGGAACTGGGCTGTTTAATGACTGAATCCTTTTTTTGCAATCACGTTGATAATAAATGTTAATAATGCACTTTTTCTAATTAATTGTTCATTATTATGTATATTATTTATATTATTTTCAAAATTTTCAACATGTTAATGATCGTTCTAATGGGTTTCAACAACCATCACGTGTACGCAAAAATATGTATTATGTCATTGCCTTTTAATTTGTTGGTTAGTTGGGGTCCCAGAGTGGACTAGCAAGTTGGGAGTCAAAGTAGCCAGAAACTAGACTATCTGTTGATATTCCACCAAATTCCTTTTTATAAAAAAAACTTGCGGCATTTGTTTCGTGAGACAGTCACCTACATTGAAACTCAATTTTGCATTGTTCAGTTAGTACAGTATTGATATAGGGATTTCATTGAAAGTGAAACTTCTTATCATCTTTGAGGATATCTCTAAGTGTCAGTTCAGAAATGCGCTGAAAATTGCTTGCCCAAAATGGTCCATATCAGCTCTTTATTTTGTGAAGTTTTCATTTTGCTTGGTTGCCTTGCTATCTTTGATCACAATTATGAAAGAATTAGTTAATTTAAGGTAGTTTATGTTACACACACAATGACATTTATAACAGTGTTCGATTGAAGTGATTTCACCTGACATACAACCAGAGCTGCTTGATTTTAGGTATGTAGGATTTGCATGCCTTGTAACATTTTATATATCTATATACTACTCCTCCTTTATATGATTCAAAAGAGAGAATTAACATGATAATACAAAGGAGACCAGCTATTAATTCAGTGCAACAATACAAGAAGTCGGTGAAAAAAACACGGTTGGCACTTAATGAGGTTCTCATAGAAATGCTTGCAGACATAGCTGTTACAGTAGATTGACACATTTTACGTTTAAATACACATAGCATTTCAGATGATCACGCTTGCGAGGCACTAAAAGACAGAATTAAAACACAAATTTCACTTAGCAAAATTTATTTAATTGGCATTTAAATATTAATGTACTGACTACTTTAGGCATGACATTTTCATAGATGAAAATTTCCTTGAATATCTTTAATTATGGTGTATTAAAAATGTCATTTGGGAAAGAAAAAGTAACCAGTTATATGACCTAAGTTGATAATTTCAAAATGTTAATTAAGTTTTCAGGTCATATCTACCGTTTTCGACTAGTAAACGAATGATGTATCAACATTTCAGTTACCCATTTTGATCATGATTATTTTCAGAAGTTCAAAAAATAAGGATCAGTTTTGTTGTTGGTATAATACAGAATGGGGTTTACACCTGAGCCCGCATTTCAAGCAGGTTCGCAAGTTATCAGGGCATGAGTTATTAAGGGAGTGGTGTAGAGAGACAGTGTCTAAATAGCACACCTGTCCTGCTCACAGTTTGCCTAGTAAAATTATGGTAGTCGATGTAGGAAACAAAAATTATCACAACCTTCAAAAAGATGAAACCTACTGCATCCTTTTTATATGTAGTAATAAGGTAGTATATTACGATGTTGTCCATCATCACTCTTTCCATCAGTTTATCTGTATCTAGAGTTTACAATAGGATGAAATCTCAATTCGAAGGTCAAAGTCACAGTGATTGAAAGAAAAAAAAAATAGTCTCTGCACAGATAAAAATAGGAACTGTTATACATTTTATGCCTGGAACAAACTTGGTTCCGGTGGCCTAGTGGTTAGAGTGTCTGCCGCGGAAGCGGGAGGTCATTGGTTCGATCCCCAGCCGAGTCATACCAAAGACTTACAAAAATGGTACTAACAGCTGCCTCACTTGAAGCTCAGCATTAAGAGGTTATTGTTAGGACTGGTCAGCCTGGTGTCAGGATAATGTGACTGGGTGAGACATCATGCTACATGTCTGCGGCATGATGTCTCAGTGCTAGGCATCACTATAAACTGCATCACTGCAGACATCATAGCGATATGACTGAAAAATTGTTAAAGCTATGTTAAAAATCTTAATCAATCTTAATTAATCTTAAAAATCTTAATCAAACAAACAAACAAACAAACTTGGTGGATGGCTTGCACCTGGGGTAAGGAAGAGGCCTGCATACCTTGATCAAAAGTTTGTGGAGGGCCTCGACTTTATATATGAAGGATCCTGTTGATTTGGGGGTCAAAAGACTATTTTAACCTTGTGGATGGGTAGCACCTAGAGTAGTAAAGCCTGTTGATTTTTTATGGATGAAGATTCAGAGGTCAAGGTCCATTTGAAACAAGAAATATGGTTACCTCACAATAATTTTTTTTTTTTTGCATCATAGACCTGGGCCAAACTTTGAGGATGGCTTACACTTTGGGTAAGAAAAACCCCTTTTGATGCAGGGTCAAAAAGTCAAATGTGAAGGGCATTGTGATCGAATGAAGAAAAATGGTTTCTGCACAGTAATATGAGTTCTACATTACTGAGCTGGATCAAACTATTTGGATGTGGATAATGAAGAAACTTGTCAGTTTTGTGGTCAAATGGTTGAAGATCAAGGTTACTGTGAGTTATAAATGAAAAAGATTTTTTTGCAGAAAAAATCCAAGTCTTGACCATGCACCTTCACTAGTGTTTGTGGATGACTTACTAGGTAGAAAAGAGATCTATTTATTTTGGGTTCAAAATGTCAAGTCTCTTTGATAGAAAGAATACAGATTTTGCATAATTTTATTTCAGTTTTTTCATACTTTGAGCAGAGTTTGAAGAGGGCTTCCACTTAAAGTATGAAGAAGCCTGTTGAGTTGTGATCAAAAGGTCAAAGACAATAATCATTTTGGCTTGAACAAAAATGGGTTTTGCAGAATAAATTTGTTCAAGATTTAGTTCTTGACTAACCTTTTTGAATAGGTAGCACTTAGGGTAGTAAAGAACCTGTAAAGTCTACACAGTCAGAGGTCAGAGGTCATGTTCATGGTAAATCTTATAAGAAAATGTCCCCACAGTAATTTTTACTTAAAGACTGCATGCCTTGACTACATGTTAATGAGAATACTTATCTGGTAATGCCATTTAATGTAAAGAACTGACTTGCAAATTGAGATACTGGGGAACATTGGACACACTAGTAAATAGTAATGTTGATATGATGTATTTTCCATTGAAAGTGCAAAGTTTTTCTTGGAAATGCAGGGACTATGTGCACAGTCACAGTAAGAAATTTATTTTCTTCTAATTTGTAGTGGAAATGTGTAGGTGTTTTGCTTTAGTAATTGTACATGACTATCATCACTACTAGTAACAGTGTTACTTGAAACCTGAGTCTCCAACATTTTGGAATCATATTTCAGTCATACTTGGGTAAACAAGAATGTAATTTTCAATGTATTGTGAAATACATTAGTGAGACAGCAAATTGCACTTTCAGTTGTTAAAAATCAGAATTGATACATGTAAAAGTTGTTTGGATTTCACTGTACTGGGAATAATGATAATGTTTGCTTTGCAGTTATTGAAAGAGAACAACATTTCCTGTTCCATTATTGGTCTGGCAGCTGAAGTACGCATCTGCAAGAAGCTTTGTCATGATACAAATGGTATGAAACAGTTGAACACCAATATGGTAACAATTTAATCTGAGGGGTTTCACAAGAATTTATTTTTCAATGAACAGTCCATGTATTCGTTATAAAGGTTGTAGAATGTTTCCCAAAAAGTTTTGAATTTATTTGACAGAATTCAGAACATGAAAACTGAATAAAATATTTGTTTAACTTGTTAAATTCTGAAATATTTTAGTTTGGTATTTCAGTGGGAGAAATTTGAGTGGCAAAATGATAAACAAGTCATGGTTAGTTGTCACAAGGAGTAGCTTCCATTTTTTTTACTAGTAGCATGCTAATATTTATGTGGATTTTCTTTCCTCGAAAATATGTTATTGGATAATAATATATTACCGTATGAGTTAAACTTCTGTCTTGCACATTCAGCTCCCAAAGCTAAAACTTTGGCTATGAAAGCTAAAATTTGTCTGCCCACATAAGTGGAGTCAGAAAGGGGCATCTTTCCCTTTGATATAGGGACTGGCACCAAATCCTGTCATTATTTGAGTAACTTCTTCCGGTCATGCTAGTTATCACACAGTTTAGAGACCTCACAACAGTAGAGTGAAAAGAGTTGTATCATGTAGGTTTAATTCACAGGTGGTGGTGATGTTTAACTAGAAAGGGAGTACTCATTCTTTCCATCAATTTTATGGTTGTGACTTGTCTCCAACAGCAAGGCAAGTTTTCACTCAGATATATACCTGATGGGATATGCAATTGGTGGACTTGTTTGTGACATGGTGGAATACTGAACTACCAACCTTTGTTTCACCAGTCACAGATCCCAAGCCTGAACAGTCAAATCACTACCTATAGATTGGAACAGCCTGTGTGCATATGCCAAACCTCCAACATATCTGACTTCAAAGTTGATACAAAAAGCAAAAGAAGTGTTGCCTCATTCTCATGGCACCACTCAGATGGGAGAAGTTGTGGATCAATGACCTCATTCTTGCAATGGATATTCCCTGAAAAATACAGAATTTCTCTCATTTATCTGAACTGCCATGATGGCAGTTGTTTCAAACCCAACCCAGACCTACTGAAATGCACATCTTGATCATATCAAACAGGCCCTTAGGCATAAACAGTTCTCACAAGCAGTTGTGGAGAGAATCATTGAGGCAAGCAACCCATCTATGCTGAAACTGTATGAATGCAGATGGAAATTTTAGACAGTGAAATGCACAAGAACACATTCTATCACTACAGTCATTTATTCCTGATATAACTATCTTCCTTCTCTGGCTCTTCATTGAGAAAATTTGCACCAAACACAGCCAAAGGTTACTGCTCTACAATCACTGACACCTAAAAAGGTTGGCCTATTGCCCAAATACTTCATTGAAGAAAACACCATTTGAACCAATTTCAAATTGGCTCACCTTTCGTACAAGACCTGCTTCCTTATTACATTGGCAATAGCAGGCAGAATCGGCGCAATACATGCCCCATCAGGGGACCTGAATTCCATGCAGTTCCAAAACAGGCCAGTTTCACTATTGATTGTTCCCTCTTTAATCACCAAGAATATTCTTCCTTCCATGGCTAACCTGTCCTTTGTACTGAAAAATCATTGTCTGCTCTGGAGACTTCCACTCTAGGCCAATTATTGGATCCAGTACAAGCCTTGAAGTGTTACGTGAATAATGCAGAGCCATTGCATTCAGGGAGATCACACCTGATTTTACCCCGCAAAATCTGGGTCAGGATAATACAACAGTTCTTATCCTGAATTCAATGAGTTATTTGTTCAGCATTACTCAAACTCAGATGAATTCGTTATGTATTTTAGCTCATAAGGTTAGAGAAGTTGACACAAGCATTGCTTTTGACCAGAACTTTTCTGTAGCTGACATTATCCATGTTTTACGTCTGAGATATTTCATCTGAATGGGCTCAGCTTTATCTGGTGAGGTTTATAGTCATGGCATAACAGGCCACCTTCCCAGGTCAGTCGACAGTTGCATAAGATCCGGATTTACGAAGGGAAATTTGTCCCTTTCTTTATCTGCTCCCTGATGGATAGAGTCTTCACCAGTTGGATTACCTAGATACAGTCTTACATACCTTATGGTACTGGAATTCTCCTCTCTCTGGTAAGAAGATTATCTCTTCACCTCTTTCCTATTTATCCCAAGGTATTATGATTGAGTGACATATTTAAAGAAGAACTAATTTTTTTTAAAGTAAAATGTTTATTCACGAATACTTGCCCAATCATAATTCACATATACACACCCAGCCTCCCAACTGTTCCATCCATATATTGACAATGCCTTATGTTTCAGTAGTAACTCAGATCTTTATGGGTTTTGAAAACAATTCTTATATCATGTGGAGATCACTCTTGCAGACCAGCACCTAGGTGGGCAGATAACTGTTGGATCTTTTAGCTAAAAAGTTTTATCTGGGAGGGCTGGATTTGAAAGTTTGTTGTTATTCTCAAAGGTATTATGATTCCAGAAAAAACATATTTTGCTATAAAAGGTTAGTTTCCAATAGAGGAGGCTTGTAAAGTAAAGGTCTCACCAGCAGATGTAAGAATCACTTTTTTTTTTTTTTTTTTTTTTACAAATTTCGACCTTTTCACTTGTGTCATGAGTGATCATATATTTTCACCAGTGGTAGGTAGGCTGAACACCATGCAAAGTCTTAAGAAAA
Organism: Unio pictorum; assembly: GCA_030141615.1. Classification (NCBI taxonomy): domain Eukaryota; kingdom Metazoa; phylum Mollusca; class Bivalvia; order Unionida; family Unionidae; genus Unio; species Unio pictorum. Next base: position 7,562,771 of record JARLTB010000123.1, read on the forward strand.
GGAATTGAGTAATAGAGTTAATATTGCAGTCTTAGATAAATTTGTTAAGAAAAATATGTGTATCAGTTTTGGTACATTCTTCATTCAAGCAAATGCTTCAAGATTGTGTTGATAGCCCTGGTGCTCTCTCCATCCTTCATTTATAGCTTGAACAGTCAGTTGACCCACTATATGAAGATAAGCTTTCTAAAACTACCATTTTTAGCCAGTACCGAGAGTGATCACTTGATGCATGCTTGACTATTTGTGTGTGTTTGTTGTAGAATTTGTACAGTATTAAAATTCAGCTATTCAAGGTAGTTTTGTACTTTCATTTGTTCTTTGTATTTCAGGTAGATATGGTGTGATTCTTGATGAACCCCATTACAAAGATTTGCTTACTCAGCATATTACCCCACCCCCAGCTACAGTAAGTAATACCTGGAGCAGAATGATAAAGGATTATATTTAAATGCATTTTCATTGTTGAGATTTTATAGTTGTTGAGCATTGATATTTTTTAGGTCAAACATTTTAAATACTATACAGTTTACAGCCAAAAATTTGTTTTGAAAAACAGATAACTGGGGTCAAAAGGGCAATTATTTGCAAACTGTTTTTAAGCACATAAGTTCAGTTTTATTATGACACCCTATCTGCCATCCATCTATACATCTTGTGGTTAAAGCCTAAATAACCAACTGAAATTCCAGTCCACCTCTCAATCATAAACTCCGTGAAAATGATAGTTTTCTACTTACGATGTGCGAGAGTATTTTTGCATTTTCTTTTCAGGTTAAAGGTCAAATGTTCAACTGCAGCAAAAAAAATTATTTTCTTTTTCACATGGCAGTAAGACATAAATTGTGTTGTTTTAAGGGTTACAGTCATCATGTCATAATACAAGGTGGTTGCAGAGTGAGTTAGGAGGACTGAATTAAAAGCTGGCCTTATTTGTATTTATCTTGCTAATTATTCCGTTTGAATCAAATAAAGGAAGTGGAATAAAAGAAAATTCAAAAGGCACAAAAATCCTACAAACTTAAAATCTAATGGCCCCAGCCGTATGTCAAGTAAACTCATTTCATTTGGTCAATCGATCACTGTTATAAATGTTATTGTGTATGTAACATAAACTACCTTAAATTAACTGACTCTTTCATAACTGTGAACAAAGATAGCAAGGTATCCAAGTGAAATGAATACTTTGAAAAATAAAGAGCTTTATTTCACAGATACAGACCATTGTGGGCAATTAAGTTTCAGAGAATTCTTGAACTGACAGTTAAATTATGCTCAAGGATGATAAGAAGTGATATTATTACTTCCAATGAAATCAAGATATCGATATTGTACTGATTAAATAATACAAAAATTGAGTTTCAGAGTTGGTGAAATAAACATCACTTGTTTTTGAAAATAAGGAAACTTGTTTTGTGGTGTATCAACAGTTAGTCTAGTTCCCTGCTCCATGGACTCCTGATTTGGCAGGATACTGTTAAACACCACTATGGGAACCAGACTCCTGAAGAAAACAAAAAGCACTGATGTAAGTTTTTGCGTACATGTGGTTGTTGTTGAAACCAGTTGGGAATGATCTTTCACATGTACATTTTGAAAATAAATGTAATTTAAACAGAACTTAATTAGAAAAAGCACATTATTAAAAATTATTATCAGCGTGATTGTAAAATTAGGATTCAGTCATTAAACACCCCAGTTCCCTAGTGCCACTCCCCCCCCCCCCATTTTCTTTATGTCAAAGTGATTTTTTATTATTTTTTGGATGTCCTTCAGTAACTCATGTCCTCACTTATAGTGCGATCTATAATTCTGGACCCTGCTGTGCACATGTTATTGAGGGAGAGGTATATGTCAATCTGTAACCAATTTGTTTTCTTCTTATTAAGTTTAGTTGTCAACAATCTACAATTGCCAAACTTCGTGTATCTTTTGCATTTGGGCAAAGAAGTGACCTTTACTCAAAGGTCAAGATCATTGAATAAAAGAAGGAAAACCATTTCTGTACATTAATTTGAGTTTTCCACAGTATGCAGTTACCAAGCTTTTTGGATCACCTGCACTTAATTTCATAGTCAAAAGGTCAAAGACCAGGGTCACTAACTGAAACAAAAAGAGGAAAAACAAAATTCTGCCAAATAAGAGATCTCCATCAAATAAGAGCCCTATCAATTTCAGGGTTCATAGTTCAAAGGTCAAGGCCACTTATTGAAATAATACAATATGCTTCCTCACAATATCACAAGTTCTACATTACATACTTTAACCAGACTTTGTGGAGGGGGCCCGCACTTGGGGTACTGAAAAAGGCTTTTGATTATGGAGGCAATAGGGCAAAGGTTACTGACTGAAATGAGAAAAATTGTTTCTACACAGTAACTTGAGTTCTGCTTCATATATGGTTAACAAACATTCTAGATGGCTTGCACTTGAGATAAGGAAGACTCTTATTGATGTTGGAGTTGCAAGGTCACTGTGACTGAAGGAATAAAAAATGCTTTCTAACAGCATACATTTTACACTGCATACTTCAACCAAACTTAGTGGAGGGCCTGCATTTGGAGTACAGAAAATGGCTTTCGAATTTGGGGTCAAAATGTCAAAGGTCATTGACTGAAAGAAGAACAATGGTTTCTGCATAGAAATATGAATTCTCCATCATCTACAGTTACCACACTTTGTGGAATGCTTGAGCATGGATTATTGTTGTTGTTGTTGTAGTAAGATTTAGCGCCATTTTTCTGCACATGATAGGCTATACATGGAGGTCACGAGAAGCTACTGGCAAGTTTTCTCACATACCCACATTGGCTGAATCTGAGACTTGAACCCATGCAGACAGAGGTGAGATGGCATTGATCCATAATGGAAAGCGCTTTTAAACCACTTGGCCACTCGGGGTAACCATGGATTATTGAAAAACCTAATTGATCTGGAGTCAGATGGTCAAAGTTTAAGGTCACCATGGCTTTAAAAGTTAAAAAATGCTTTCTGCACAACAGCATTAGTTTTATATGATGTCAGCAACATAACTGTTGATGGCTTGCATTTGAGGTAAAGGAGAAGCTTATTGATTTTGTGGTCAAAGGTCATGGTCACTTACTGAAAGATATATGGTTTCTGCACAGTAATGAAAGTTCTAAATGACAGACCTGGACTGAACTTTGTGGATCGCTTGTACTTAGCGTAAGGAAGAAGCCAGTTGATTTTGTGGTGAAAGGTTACGGTCACTTCTGCTAAAAAAAATAAAAAATGGTATCTGTGCAAAATATTTTGCTAGTTAGAGAACTATTAAACATGGAACAGGCAACGATGCACCTTTTATAATACTCTCAGTAAGAAAACTTAAAGGTTGTTGTTTAATATCCAGAAATATATTTTTCTGTAGTTGCATTTTTTTTACCTAACTTCGTTGTATATTTTCAGGGTTTTCTTTCTAGTTACAAAGTAGCATCACAGTATGTCTAGTATAAGCATGCACAAATGATGGACTGTGAATGTCTTACATGTTTTCATATGTACAAGATGTGATAATCATTGTCAGATATAGGTGTCCTCTCTCTGGCTTGACATTTGTGATTTGTCTGAGTTTCTTACTTTGTATTAATAATTTATTATTTTTTCGGAAAATTAGGTATGGTGGTTGTGGAGAGATTATCAACAGATGGATGCATGTGAGGTCTATGAAACAGTTATTTTTCAGAAATTTTCTTTACTCTTCTTTTACAGGTCTCTACAGAGTCATCTTTGATCAGAATGGGTGAGCTTCACTTAATTTGAGGAAAGTGACAGTGCAAAATCAAATTGATTAATAATATTAAGACATTTCAAAAATAATATGAACTGTTTGCAGCATTTAAGTTTTTTTTAAACTCCAAAGAATAAAACATGTATATTTACATTTTCTACAAATCTGCATAATGGTTCATTGGAATTAACAAAGAAAAAAACTCTACTTGGCATCTTTTCTGTAATTTGTACTTTATCCTGTATGTATGCATGTGTGTGTGTGTGTGTGTGTATATATTTATATATATATATATATATATATATATATATATATATATATATATATATATTAATGGGTATTTTTATAAGTATTTATGTAATATGTTTCAAAGTTACATAGTCTTCTATATTTTGTTCACTACAGTACTTAAAAATCCATTTTATTTTCCTAATAAGTATGTTTCTCTGACTAGTTCAGTTAAGCTAGAATATTTAGTATGGTTCATTTCTTTTAGACTAGTGACATAATAAGTTGAAACATGTATCTTAAAAATAACACAAAAAAAGATAAAAGAAAATTTGCACATTTTATAAGATAAATACCAAGCAATGTTGTATCATATCATATCAGTCAGATACATTCTAAAACTCAAATATTTGCTTCAGGTTTCCCCCATCACCAGCTTGGTAGTGATAAAAATGGTCATGAGAAACCATCAATGTGTATGTGGTAAGTCAATGAAGCTTTTACTGTTGTGTTGACCGAAGTAATATTGATAGAGGATGGCAAGTAAAATGTTTCCAAATCAATGCTATTTTTTGTTGTCCATTTTAATCTAATAGTTATACACAGAAAACATAACTGATTATTTAAACATGATTTCTTCTTTAAATACATTACCTGTTCATAATATATATTGAGCTCATCTACTACCTGACAAATCCAGCTCTTCCAAACCTAACAAGCTGTTACAACTGTCTTGGTTTTGTTTAGAAATTTCATCAGAGTAGTCTCCTCCTAGTATTAGATCAGAGTAGTCTCCTCCTAGTATAAAAATTGGCACCAGAAGATGATATCGTCATCAGTTACTACATCTGCACATGACAGGGTGTATGATTCTTATGAAGATAGATTTTACTTCTTCAGCTGGTGAAGTGAATTCTTTATTGTTACTTTACTTTATGTAATAACTTTTTTCCCCCTCAAACTCCACTTACATGTCTGGTAGATATTTGTCACCTCATTATTGACAGCAGTGAGTCTGTTGGCACCATCTTAAGTGTTTGCTGGTTGGCTGTTAGTATTTACAAGTTAATTTAGTACCTTTCTTTTATTAACCTTGCCCATAGTTAACCCTTTATTAAAAATATGTTGGTACCCAAGCAGCTTGGGAAATTGTGCATTTTTATTAAATTTGTATGAACTGTTATGTGGGTGTTAGTGTCCCCAGTACTTTACACAGTGTTTGAAAGAATTTCACATGTATATGAAGAGAGTACTCAACTTGTAAACTCATTGTGGTTGTACTCAAAACCTTTTTATATGGGTTCCAAAGCTAATGACAAGCTGTGACAAGTTATGGATCTCATTTTATCATGTGCTTCACTGAGACACACTGTTGAGATTGGAGATACTGTGATTGGTTCTCAGTGCTGTTCAAGAATACATTGCTGCAGTCAGTATAGATATTTGAAATTTAACATATTCACATTCCCGTTTATAGGATTTCCTGGAATTTATGTTGTTTTTTTTTCTTGTATACCCATCTACCGATTCAAGAGACCATTATTTTGACTGAATATTACTTTCTGGGTTTTTACAAGAATCCATATAAAAAGGTTTTGAGTACAACCGCAGTGAGTTTACAACGTTAAGGTAGGAAGAATTAGCGCCATCTATAAATGGATTCGGCCAATGTGGGTATGTGAGAAAGCTTGCCAGTAGCTTCTCATGGGTTGGTAGTTCTTTCCGGGGTTTTCTGGGTTCTCCCTCCACCATTAATACTGGCCACCATGTATAGCCTATCTTGTGCTGAAAAATTGCGTTAAACCTTATAACAACAAAATAAGAATCGTGGACAAATTTTTGTTGCAATTCTAAACCTCCATGACCATGATATCAAACTATGTCTTCAAATCTGACCTCATCTCATCCAAGCATTTCATTCCTTTGAGCAGAGTTCTGAACCATCTTGAAAAATGTTGACTTTTTGGGGGAATGCGTCTGAGTATGATTCATTTTTGAGGGGTCTATCATTTACCAGAGAATCAAAATGTCAGCTCTAAAAATTGCTGCACCTTTTTGGTCTCTTCAAGGTGACAGTGGGAATAGATCATCTAATCATGGAGTCAGTTGTTAACAAGATGCTTAAAGTTGATATGCAAGGAGGTACCAAATTCCCATACCTTGGCCTTCTGGCTTGAAATTTGTTGTTAGGCAGTCATCATTAAGTTCTTTGCTAAATTATTCGATATTCAAGTACACTATTTCTCTGGCAGGCTGACTGCCAATGTGAACTCACTGAATCTGCTGATTCAAACTGAATGCTCCATTATCTTCTTGGTCTTAAGCAGGACTGTGTCGGCAGTGTTTGACCTGTTCTTGTGACAAGATGGAAATAACATGCTCCCAGTCTGTTTTTCCTCTCTTGGACCAGAGTAATGATGAATTTTGACCCAAGTAATAACACGAAATTTGGTCTGTGCCTTGTGCAGATGTATTCCAAATTCATTTTCCCTTTCTCGTCAGAGCTCATTTGATTTGAGCAGGAATGACGCTGTTGTTTGCAAACATAATTTTAAACAATTTTTTCACCCAAACTTTTAAGTCCCATTAAAATCTCATGATAGATCACTGAGAAATTTAATGCAAAAATTTATGGAAATATTTTGGCTGATGTTATGATAGTATCTCCCCTTTAATAAATCATACTGTTTAAATTTTTAGTTTAGTTTCTGTGGTTTCATAACTGGATAAAGTAAAAACTGTTTGATACAGGTGGAATAGTTCTTATCTTTGATCATCTGCTAATCATCGTAGTAACTTTTCACTATCAAATTAATGCTAAGAACTAGCATTTTAGACATATTATTTTATTAAAGGAGAGAAAGAAAGAATTAGAATCCAATCACAAGATGCTAATTAAGCAATGATTGATTTAATGTTTAAAATTTTCCTTGTGGTACTAATATTTTGGAAGATTGTCTAGTACTTTACAAATTAATTCATTAGTCTATTTCATTTTGCAGAGCACAAGTTCTTGTTTATGTTCCTTAAAGGTCTCTGTGCGAATTGGCTAAAGAAAATTTGAAAATTTTAATGATAAACTTGATGAAAAAGATATTGTATATTTGAATGGTTGTATAATCTCTGTTGCAGCCATCTTGACAGTAAAAGCACCCAAGGCTTCAGCAGCACAGGCTATTTCTGCCCACAGTGTAAAAGCAAATATTGTGAGCTTCCCATAGAATGTAAAGCATGTGGTAAGTTCTTATCAGATTATGTACCTAATGTACCTAATGATATAAGTTCTTATCTGATTATGTACCTAATGATATAAGTTCTTATCTGATTATGTACCTAATGATATAAGTTCTTATCAGATTATGTACCTAATGATATAAGTTCTTATCTGATTATGTACCTAATGATTTAAGTTCTTATCTGATTATGTACCTAATGATATAAGTTCTTATCAGATTATGTACCTAATGATATAAGTTCTTATCTGATTATATACCTAATGATATAAGTTCTTATCTGATTATGTACCTAATGATATAAGTTCTTACCTGATTATGTACCTAATGATATAAGTTCTTATCAGATTATGTACCTAATGATATAAGTTCTTATCTGATTATGTACCTAACGATATAAGTTCTTATCTGATTATGTACCTAACGATATAAGTTCTTATCTGATTATGTACCTAATGATATAAGTTCTTATCTGATTATGTACCTAATGATATAAGTTCTTATCTGATTATGTACCTAATGATATAAGTTCTTATCAGATTATGTACCTAATGATATAAGTTCTTATCTGATTATGTACCTAACGATATAAGTTCTTATCTGATTATGTACCTAACGATATAAGTTCTTATCTGATTATGTACCTAATGATATAAGTTCTTATCTGATTATGTACCTAATGATATATCAGAGCCACTTTAACTTATGTGGAAAATACTTGTTGTATGTTTTGCACCTAATGGTGTATCTGAACCATTTTTCTGAAACTTAAAACTTGCAGTTCACTTTCATTTGGAGAAGAAGAGTATTGGGTTAATCATATATCAAATTGTGAAGTTTACCAACTAATTTCTGAGGTATGTGAAGTCTGAATTCCAGTTTCATTTGCTTTGTAAATAGGTCAAACTTTACTTATTATTGGAGTGATTAGAAAAAACTTAACTTTGATAAATATGTCCTGTGAAGTTGCACTAAATCTGGAGTTTTGCAATATTTGGTTAGCAATTTTAACTTCAAAAGGAGTATTTTCTTTTCGGTGATAATGCTGACTTTTTCATTGTGAAACGGGTCTTTCTTATTCATCTGAGGGCCTGAAGCTTGGGTCACCATGTGAGTAGCTTGTATGACAACTTTCTGAGTTGGTTAATATTTTTTTGAGTTGTGCTGAAAATGATTTGCTACCATGAACATGGGAGCATGTTCAGCTGTCAAGTTGGCATTCATATCTTTATTGACATTTGATGCAGATTCTGCTAAAATAGATTTCAGTGACATAATATTTTCTGATCGTGTTTAGTGTGCTTTCATGAGAATGGATTTGTTCATGGTGCATAATGTAATTCTGTAGTGCATTGTTGTCATGGGCTTTGGAAGTAGGCTATAGTGCAATGCTTTCTTTTGCTTTGCCATGTAGGCCATAGTTCATTGCTGTATTGGCCTTTTCAAGTAGGCCATTGTGCACTGTTGTCATGGGCCTTGCCAAGTAGGCCATAGTGCATAATTTTCATGGGCCTTTTCTTGTAGGTTAAAGCACATTGCTGTCATTGGTAGGCTATAAAGTACCGGTGTCTAGGTCATTGCCAAATTGCCTATATTTTCAGAGAAAATGACTAATTTTAGTATTTACTAGATTGGGTAAAGCACATAGAAAAGCACCATGTTGATGTTGAAATCAGCAAATTACAATTTCCTCTGAGTTTAACCTGTATTGCATAACAAAAAAGATCAACAGGTGTTTTTCCTTATGGCCCTGAAAATGTTTAATTTCTATGAAGCATTAAGAAAGTCAGACTTTGTGAACCAAAAACTATATTTTTATCAAGCTCCAAGAGACAACAAAAAAAAAAAAATCAATTAAGTGTCATTTCCCATTTGGGATGATTAGGAACTTTGTGAAAACAAAAGTGATATTTAGGTAATATTTATGCTGAAAAAAATCTTCAACACACTATATTTATGATATACTGAATTTTTTTCTTCAGGACTGACACTAGTATCTGCCCCTCATCTAGCTAGATCATATCACCATTTGTTTCCACTGGAAGCATTTCATGAGATGCCAGTAGCTGAACTCGACCCATCAGTGTCACGTGTGTGTCACTCCTGCCAAGCACAGCTTCCAGAAAGTAATGTAAGTCTTTAGAGATATATCTTTAATGCTTATTAATATTTCGATAATTCAGTTTACTGTTTTCACAACATTTGCTGGAGCAATAGTGAAAAGTTTAAGACCAAGGACTCAAAGACTTTTCCATGTGTTTTATCAAATATTTGTACACAGAAAGCCTTGTATTTTTGATGTTCTTACACGTTTAGTTACTAGTTGTGTAAATTTATCAATGCAAAATCAAAGAATAAAATGTAACAAGGTAGCATGTGAAATTCAGATGTTTAAGTAAAGTGAAATCACAAAGACATATATATGTGACCAGCCATGTAAGATGAAATGGATTGGTAACTGTCATAGTCCATGAGCTGCTGCTGTTGTTATTGTTTTGGGTTTGCTGTTGTTGTTTTGGATTGAATGCCATTTCTCAGCAAAAGGTGAGTATTGTTGGTGAAGCTACTAGCAGCTTTCTCATATATAAACATTAGTTTATTTTATAGTCAAACCCATGTTGACAGGGATGATATGACTGATCACTAAAGACGAGCACTGTAGAAGTTTCTGCCACCCTGGGCTTCATGTGACCTATTGCATTTAATAAGTATTAATCATTTTTCTGGATGACAAACACAACTAGAAAAACACAGTCTATTAATGTTCATTATAAAGTGAGATTCTTGGACATTTTTGTCTCACTATTGTACACATGTATGGCATGATGTTATGACAGTATGTTTGGAATATCACTGATAACATCTGTACAACAGACGATGAATAGCACATGGAAAGTGAAAGTAAGATATAAAAAATTTATAAGAGATTTCTTTACAGGCCAATAGTTATTTTCCTACTTCTAATGCTTGTGTTAACTACTTTTACTGACGTATCCATAATTTGCAACAGTGGTATCAATTAAAAACCTTTGAAGGACAGAAGCCGATGTAGAATATCCACTAGATTTCTGATGATTAATGAAATCAAAATGATTTTTTCACCATTCACATGTTGTTTTAAAATTTATTTTAGACAATGATGACATATTACTTTTTTCCACACCAGGTGATCAGATATTAGTATTCTGCAATGAGTGATGTTTAGCTTATTAACATTTGACCACTTAGATCCAACAGAACATGGACAGATGGTATACATATTGACAGCAAGATAGTTTGATAGCACATGAATGATTGACAGATCGATAGCACACACCATTGAAGACACACATTGATACATACCATGCAACACTGACAGAGCCCTACAGCAATGACAGATGGCACACAGCATTGACGGCACACACACACATTGACAGTGAAAACAAAACACTGACAAATTGCATGCGTAATAGACTGGACAGATTCACAGATCATAGCAGATAACATGACAGTTACATTATAATCATTGTTCTTGTTCTTTTTCAGGTTTATGTGTGTGGAAAATGTCAACACATATTCTGCATTGACTGTGACCTGTTTGTACATGAGACTTTACACACTTGTCCTGGCTGTGCCAGTTCAAGAGCAACACAGATGTCACACATGTCATTATGACACATGTATATACAAGCAATACATGTTACACTTGTTATCTCAGTCAGTTGTTTATATTCATACATGAGATTGACACATGTCCTCACTTTGTCCATGCTAAAGTGACACAAATTACATGCATATGACAATACCAGACTATAATTATGAAGCTGCATTAGCTCATTTTGATGAGCATCAGACTCGAAAACCACAGGTCAAGGGTTTGCTACCCTCCCATGCCAGATAGGTCAGCTGCTTTGGTATGTCTTTGTGGATGAAACATTACACACTTGGCATTTATTTGTCAGCTCCAGGAAGAACAGATTTACTCACATTATCATCTTCATACTTTGTTAACACAAGCAGCAGGCATAATACTTGTGACATAAGTGAATGATTGACTGTTTTTCTGATGTGTCTGTCATTTTGGGAAAACATATGATAACTCAGTTCTACAGCATGCACCTTTGCTAGACTATGTGAAAAGCTTGTACTTGGGCTAGTGAAAAACCTTATTGGGTCAATGGTTAGTTTTTCATGTCAGATACAAGGTGACTATGATTGAAGGAAGAAAAATGGTTCCATACAATAATTTGAGCTGTCCACAATGTGCAGTTACTAAATTGTGTGGATAACTTTTGCTTTGGGTTAGGAAGAACCCTTTTTATTTTAAGGTCAAAGGTCAGTGACACTGACTTAACAAAAAAATTGATTTCCATATAATAACAGCTTATCATTACATATGGGGACCAAACATTTCGGGTCCCTTGTATTTTTGGGGTAAGAAAGAAGCCCTTTTGATTACCAGGTCAGAGGTCAAACTCACAGTGACTTGAATGTAATGGTTTCCACAAAATGACATTAGTTTTAAATTACAGACTTTGACCAAACATTGTACATATCTTGCAATTTGGATAAAGTATGCATTGCATTCGGGATTAGAAAAGATTCTCATAATTTTGGAGTTGAAATGTGAAGGGTCAAGGTCACTGAATGAATTAAGAAAGTGTTTTTGTTGCATAATAACTTATGTTCTAAATAATGTACCTTGATCAAAATTTGTGGTAGCCTGTGCTTAAGGTATTCATGAGATCAATAGATTTTGTGGTTATGATCAAGATCACTGGTGTTTTCCAAAAGTACTTTTGCTAGAGTAAGTACTTTGACTAAATATTGAGGGATACATGATCTTTGAGCAGAAAAGAACGCCAGTAGATTTTGGTTCTTGCAGTCTGAGGATATGGTTATGTTAAATCGAAAAGGAAAGTAAGATTATCTGCACAATAACTTTAATTGAATACCACATAACTTGAGCCAAGGTTCTGGTCCTTGGGACCTATTGGACAATAGTGTCCAGCTTGGGTCATCCATTTTTTTCATACGTAATGGAATATTAAACAGAAGATGTGCATATACTGTGCTGTTTGTAGTAAATTACAATTGATTGTACATTATACGGGTTTGTTGCATCACACAGCTGTGTATATCATCATCATGAGCATAAGTTATGATAAAATGACCATTATTACTTATACAGTAATTTATTGTTTTAAGATGTTTATCAATGATGTGTCAGTTCTAGAACTACACCAGTGTTGCATATTGATAGGTTTGTTTGTTCTGTACCAGTTCTTAAACAGCAGATATGTTACACTTGCATGTGCTATGCCAGATATAGAACATTACAGAGGTTAAAACTTGATATGTTGTTATGTCTTATGCCAGTTCCAAAACAACACAGATGATATAATAATAGGTTCATCTGTGCTGTGTCAGTTCTAGAACAACACCAGTGTTACAGCTTGTCAAGTCTGTGATGTGCCTGTTCTAGAACAACACCAATGTTACAGCTTGTTAAGTCTGTGTTGTGCCTATTCTAGAACAACACCAATGTTACAGCTTGTTAGGTTGGCCTGTTTGTGTGCAAGTTTTAGAACAACTTGTGTTACAGCTTGATAGGGTATTTGTAAAATGACAGTACACATACAAACAGGTTGCAGGTATATCCCTCTGTCATAGGAACCTGCTCTTTTAATTTGCTTTGTTGGGTTACATAAAGGTCTGAAAGGTCTATCCTGGCTTTATTTATCAATGATACTGTATCATAAATCTCACATTTGCATTAAAATCTGTAATGCATAGTATTATGTGAGCAGGTCTTACTGAATCCATTAAAGATCTAATACAGCAGTAATTTTTTAAAATATTTTGTAAGTTGTGTTTTTGCTTGTCAGAAATGTAATAGTATAAGAAATTTCTCGCAGATCAAATCCTGCATATCATTTGCACAAGTCGATCATTGATTGCTATTGAAAGTTTCTCAAGACAAGAAATTGTTAGCATGTCACATGTTTTTTATTTGTATCACCCATTTGTCATCACTGTATGTGTTTTCAAAAGAGAGAAAATGTATTCAAATGTTAAAAAAGGTATATGAATTTATTTTTATATAGACTCTATCATATATACAAGATTTACAAAGGTTTGTGCATGTGAAGTATAAATATTTCATGGATCTGTAATTATTATCACAGGATTTTCATTACCATGTAATTTAAATTCAATAAACATTTGACCATATATATTTCTTTGAGAGCATTTGACAAATAAAATACAAACCACAAACACTTGCTTTGATTTCGTTATCTTAAGTGTACCATTTGTGTGTCTCAGAATCATTTAAAAACTTGGAAAGATGCTGGTAAATGGTGTTTGAAAACGGTTTTTGCTGCTGATTCTTTTCCTTGCTAAAAAAGCTGATGTTTAAACTACCCTTTTAAGGGTTTTTGAAGTGAATTCCATAATTTTTGTTAATAATACATTTCATTGTGACATGATTTCAGATATAACATGGTCATTACATGTGGTACTAATACAAAGAAATACCAATATGACATGCTTCATTCTAGCATGAATTCTGACAGTCATTACATGGCTTACTAATACAAAGAAATTCTAATATGACATGCTTCATTCCAGCATGAATTCTGATATGACATGGTCCTTAAATGGCTTACTAATAAAAGGAAATCCCAATATGACATGCTTCATTCTAGCATGAATTCTGATATGACAGTCATTACATGGCTTAGTAATACAAAGAAATCCCAATATGACATGCTTCATTCTAGCATGAATTCTGATGTGACAGTCATTACATGGCTTACTAATACAAAGAAATCCCAATATGACATGCTTCATTCTAGCATGAATTATGATATGATAGTCATTACATGGCTTAGTAATACAAAGAAATCCCAATATGACATGCTTCATTCTAGCATGAATTCTGATGTGACAGTCATTACATGGCTTACTAATACAAAGAAATCCCAATATGACATGCTTCATTCTAGCATGAATTCTGATATGACAGTCATTACATGGCTTAGTAATACAAAGAAATCCCAATATGACAAGCTTCATTCTAGCATGAATTCTGATGTGACAGTCATTACATGGCTTACTAATACCAAGAAATCCCAATATGACATGCTTCATTCTAGTATGAATTCTGATGTGACAGTCATTACATGGCTTACTAATACAAAGAAATCCCAATATGACATGCTTTATTCTAGCATGAATTCTGATTTGACAGTCATTACTTGGCGTACTAATACAAGGAAATCCCAATATGGCAGTCATTACATGGCTTAATAATTCAAGGATATTCCAATATGACATACTTCATTCTAGCATAAATTATAATATGACAGTCATTACATGGCTTACTAATACAAGGATATCCCAATACGACATGCTTCATTCTAGTATGAATTCTGATATGACATGGTCCTTAAATGGCTTACAAATACAAGGAATTCCCAATATGATATGATCATTTATGATCATTTATTGTCTTCTTTATACAAGGAGATCCCACTATAACACGGTCATTTCATGGCTTACAAATACAAAGAATTCCCAATATAACATGATCATATCTCCCAAATCCCAATATGTCATGTCATCGAAGCCAAGTAAAAGGAAATAATACTATTAGATAATCATGTCATGGATCCCAAATACAAGGAAATAATATGACATGCTTCATTATTACAAAATTCAGGTACAATATGGTTATGACATGGCTCCCAAATAAAAGGAAATCCCAGTATAAAGGTGTCAAGGATCCTAAATACAAGGAAATCCCAGTATAACATGGTCATTGATCCCAAATACAAGAAATCCTAGTATAACATAGTCATTGATCCCAAATACAAGGAAATCCTAGTATAACGTAGTCATTGATCCCAAATACAAGGAAATTATAGTATAACATAGTCATTGATCCCAAATACAAGGAAGTCCTAGTATAACGTAGTCATTGATCCCAAATACAAGGAAATTATAGTATAACATAGTCATTGATCCCAAATACAAGGAAATCCTAGTATAACGTAGTCATTGATCCCAAATACAAGGAAATTATAGTATAACATAGTCGTTGATCCCAAATACAAGGAAATCCTAGTATAACGTAGTCATTGATCCCAAATACAAGGAAATTATAGTATAACATAGTCATTGATCCCAAATACAAGGAAATCCTAGTATAACGTAGTCATTGATCCCAAATACAAGGAAATTATAGTATAACATAGTCGTTGATCCCAAATACAAGGAAATCCTAGTATAACGTAGTCATTGATCCCAAATACAAGGAAATTATAGTATAACATAGTCATTGATCCCAAATACAAGGAAATCCTAGTATAACGTAGTCATTGATCCCAAATACAAGGAAATTATAGTATAACATAGTCATTGATCCCAAATACAAGGAAATCCTAGTATAACGTAGTCATTGATCCCAAATACAAGGAAATTATAGTATAACATAGTCATTGATCCCAAACACAAGGAAATCCTAGTATAACGTAGTCATCGATACCAAATCCCAATATAAAGTTGTCATGAATCCCAAACACAAGGAAATCCTAGTATAACATAGTCATCGATACCAAATACAACGAAATCCTAGTATAACGTAGTCATTGATCCCAAATACAAGGAAATTATAGTATAACATAGTCATTGATCCCAAACACAAGGAAATCTTAGTATAACGTAGTCATTGATCCCAAATACAAGGAAATTATAGTATAACATAGTCATTGATCCCAAACACAAGGAAATCCTTGTATAACGTAGTCATCGATACCAAATACAAGGAAATCCCAATATAAAGTTGTCATGAATCCCAAATACAAGGAAAACCCAGTGTAATGTATTCATGAATATCAAATACCAGGAAATCCCAGTGTAATGTAGCATTGGATTCCAAATACTAGGAAATGCCAGTATAACGTAGTCATGGATCTCAATTACAAGGAAATTCCAGTGTAATGTATTCATGGATATCAAATACAAGGAAATCCAAATGTGACACGATTCATCACAACACGAATTCAGATATGCCAATATTTGCATGGATCCCAAATACATAGTAATCCCAACTAAACATGGTGATGACATAGTGTACAAATAAAATATAATCCCAATATAAACATGGTTATAGCATGGCATGCAAATGCCTCAAAATCCCAATATGACATGCTTCGTTATAACTCGTGATATTGTCATGTCATAGTTCTGAAATACTAGTAAATCCCCATATAAACTGGTATTGGCTTAACTTGTATCTATAGCGTATTCTTTCCCTTGACTCGTAATAAATAATAATAATAATAATAATAATAATAATAATGACTTTGTATGGCGCCTAATCTTTACAAGCTCTAAGCGCTTTACAACATCTATATTGATATTAATACCCCCACCCCCACCCCCACCCCATCCACCCAAAAAAACAACAACAAACCCCCTGAAATTGGAAAACAAAAAAAATGAAAAATTTAAGGTAGGAAATATTTTAAGGTCTTTAAGTTTGTTCTTGCAGTCGAGAAAGGTGAGTTTTAAGACCACTATGTCTAACTGCAATTGGCAATTCATTCCACGTTACTGGGCAATGGTATGCAAAAGAATGTCCATATGACTTCGTTTTCATAGTGGGAATAATGAGTATATGATTGTCAGTAGAGGAGCTTAAGTATCTTGCTGGTGTTTACACATTGGTGAGGCCGGATAGGTATACTGGACTGGAGTCTGTCAGTGAAACGTAGCACAGAACAGATTTTTGTTTGATTCTGGATCGATTGGATAGCCAGTGTAAGGTAAAGAGCAGCAGGGAGGTATGCTCTGATCGTGGTACTCTAAAGATTCTCCGAGCAGCTGTGTTTTGAACTTTTTACAGTTTCTGGAGTAGATATTGAGACGAACCAGACAGAACTGAGTTACAATAGTTCAGTCTTGAAAATACTAATGAACACACGTGTGGCATCAACTAAAAGATATTTGTGAATGGAGCTGATGCGTCTTAGCTCAAGATATGCGGTCTTGCACATGTTCAAGATATGTTTGTGTAATGTGAGAGTACTAAGGAATGTAATTTCTTTAATGAATCTTTTAGTAAATATCACAAACATGTGCAACATAAAGGTAGACGTAGTTTGAGCATTGCCTGCGAACACGAGGTAGCGTTTACTTAATACTTTAGTAGCGCATAGGTAAAGAAAGCTTTTTTAGTTTCGTATTTGTGACATATCCCCTTTTTATTGACCCATTCTTTCCAATTTTTAACGTAAACCCCCAAAATATACGAAAATTAGACATTTTGAGTTCTATGAAAGGTATTATACAACCAACTAAAAAATCCATATGTCTCTGCACTGCAAATATATTGAATTGATTTACTCTTCACCTTTGAATTTTTAAAGTACTATATTTGACTTGTAAATGGATTTAAAGTGCAGCCACTTAACTACATGCGTCAAACTGTATACAGAAAGTACATCGATTTACAGTACTGTCTAACGATGTTTTTTTCTTCTTCATTTAATACAAGAGATTATTGACGCATTGAACTTAAGAATGAATTATTTAAAAATTTATTTAAGAAACGAAGATTCTGCCTTTCTAACACGAGGACTAGATTTTTAATATTCATTTGTATACTATTAACAATAAAATTCTAAACCTTATTTTGTTCTTTTCTCCTTTTTTCTACTTGAACAATCGCAAAGTTTTAATATGTAAACATGCAACCACCTGCGTGTGTCCTAGTTTTGAAAAAGTCTCAACAATATAGTAACAAGATGTAATTCTTCAAAATTGGCATTAGTCAAGAAACAGTTGCTGCTCTCTTTGATATGTATACCATTGATTCGTCTATCTTTATGTTGCAAATGTTTGTGAGATTTACTATAAGATTCATTAAATCAATTACATTCCTTAGTAATAATAACAGAGAAATTAAATGTCCCCCCCCCACTCAATCTTGCTCCTTAATTTTTTTTTTGTTTAAAAAAGCGCAGACGATATTTTAAAACTCTGAAACTGAAATGGATTTTGATTAAGAGCGGGTTTGAACCCCGCAGAGTCATACTAAAGACTTATAAAAATTATACTAACAGCTCCCTCGCTAGGCGGTCCGCATTCAGAGGTTAGTGTTTGAACCTGGTCGGTCTGGTGATTCGTAATTATATGATTGAAAAATTGTTAAAGCTGCGTTAAAAATCTAAATAATACATATCCCCACCCCCAATAATTTAGCCGTAGTTACTGTGCCTTAATAATAATAATAATAATAATAATAATAATAATAATAATAATAATAATAATAATAATAATAATGAGGACTTTGTATAGCGCCTAATCTTACGAAGCTCTAAGCGCTTTACACCATCAATAATGATATGACTACACTACAGAACAACAAACGACAAAAACAATGAAATTGGAAAACATAAAAACATGCTGAAAACATATAAGATACAAAACATGATTAGGTCACTAAGTTTGTCCCTGCAGTCGAAACATGTGAGTCTTAAGAGCACTCTTAAAAGGGACCACTGTGTCTTTGTATCTAATTTCAATGGGCAATTCGTTCCACGTCGCCGGGCCCTGGTGTGCAAACGAACGTTGTCCATATGACTTTGTTTTCACCTTGGGAACAATGAGTATACGATTATCAGAAGAAGAGCGTAAGGATCTAGCTGGTGTATACACATGGGTGAGGCTGGATAGGTGTGTTGAACTGGAGTCTGCCATTGAAACATAGCACAGAGAACAAATTTTGTGTTTGATTCTTTATCGAATTGAGAGCCAATGTAGGGTACAGAGCAGTGGTGAGGTGTGCTCTGATCGAGGTACTCTAAAGATGATCCGTGCAGCTGTGTTTTGAACCTTTTGAAGTTTCTGGAGTAAATATTGTGACGAACCAGACAGAATTGAGTTACAATAGTCCATTCTTGAAAGTACTAATGAACACACAAGTATTTTAGTGGCATCAACTTAAAGATATTTACGAATGGAACTGATGCGTCTCAATTTAAGATATGCAGCTTTGGATATGTTCATGACATGTTGGTGCAATGTGAGAGTACTGTCTAGAGTAACGCCTAGGTTACGTACTGACTGTGAGAATTTAATGTTGGTGTTGCTGATATTTACTGTCTGAGGTAAAGGATGTGAATGAGAAAGTCTTTGTGTTATGATCAGAATAGCCTCAGTTTTAGCATCATTCATCTGCAGCTTATTACATGTCATCCATGATTTCACATCATAAATGCACTTCTCTACTCCATGGATGGCAGCATCAACTTCAGTTGGGTGGCTATACTTGTATATTTGGGTGTCATCAGCATACAATTGGTGCGACACTGGGTGATGATCTATGACACTTGATAGCGGCTGAGTATACAGAATGAAGAGAACAGGTCCCTGTGGAACACCACAACATGCGTCAACTGAGCTGGAGTGTATTCCATTTGCAGGTATAATTTGTGTCCTGTTAACTAAGTAGGACTTTAACCACTGTAAGGCTATATTCTGAATGCCAAATACTGTAATCTGTCCACTATCCAATGCAGAGAGAATGTCACTAAATACTTTCAGAAGAGTAGTTTCCGTATTGTGGCAAGGCGATATGCAGACTGTACATTGCTAAAAAGACTGTTCGAATTCAAATGACATACAAGTTGAGTTAGAACAACCTTTTCTAAGATTTTTGATATGAATGTGAGATTAGAAACTTTAAATCGTTATGGTCCAGTGTTGGTTTCTTCAGCAGTGGCTTTACGATGGCAGTTTTGAAAAATGATGGGAATTCCCCTGATGAGAGAGAAATATTAATAACATCAGTTAGTGAAGGCAATGTTGGGTCTAAGCACTCAAGCAGCAGTGATGTCGGAATTTGATCAAGTTCACAAGATTTTGGTGCACTTTTCATCACGATTGTCCGTACTAAATCAATAGAAACAGGTTCAAATACTCCTAACGGTTGTCGCTGAAATTCTGCATCATAACTGTATGGTGACGAATCAGTTGAAATTGTGCTGTCAAGCGAATCTCTAATGGTTTGTACTTTGTCATCGAAGAAATTTGCAAATTTTTCTGGTAGGTCTAGTGGAGTGAAGGTCGTTGGAAGTGGTGTACATTTGTTCCTTGACATTAGTTTGTTAATTATCTCGAAGAGCTCTTTGCAGCTGGAACTCTCTGTGATATTGGTACTGTAGTGGGATGATTTGGCTAAATGGACTATGTTTATGACGTTCTTCTTAGCGGCTTCGTAGATTTGTTTATGAATAGTGAGTCTGTTGGAAAGCCAAAGCCTCTCTGCTTTTCGGCGATGTCTTTTAGCAGTGCGAAGCTGGTCCCTAACACTGCTATACCATGGAGAACACTTTTTTTTTTATTGATACTCCGCATTTGGTGGCTGGGGAATGTTTTTCAAGCAATGAACGCAGGCAGTTATCAAGTTGTTCCGCTGTTGGATGTAAGAAAGTTGTTAGGTTTTCTTGGATTTAATGCATGAATTTGGTTCTATTTATCATACGGAGGTTTATCTTAGTAGCAAATAGAGGTGGAGGGTTAGGGACTGATACGTCGAGATGGCATACAATGCAGAAGGGTGGATTGCAGAATATTATCATCAGGTCTATAAAGACACCAGTCTAAAATGTGACCAAGTATATGGGCAGGTTGGTTAACTGACTCTTTAAGATTGAAAACATGAATGGACTCTAGGAGTTTTGACATGTATGGTTGACCAGAACAGTCAAAGTGAAAGTTGAAATCTCCAAGAATAATTAGGTTGCCACCTATCGAATTTCCATACTCTAGAAGATTTGGAAACTGCTCCAAAAAGAGAGATTCAGTCAGCTTGTTTTTTCTACTAGGAGGAGGACGGTAGAGACAGAAAAAATGGACTGACCTTTGTTCCAGTGTGAGCGTTCTTTGGACTAGTTCAAACGATGTGTGGCAGAAATTGAAGGTTGTGTTGTACTTAAGGACTAGTTCAAACGATGTGTGGCAGAAATTGAAGGTTGTGTTGTACTTAAGGCATTTGATCATGGGATTCTTTGTAATTACAGCAATTCCACCTCCGCGAGAGTTGCGGAGGAACGGCTTGATGGAGTAATCGCTGGGTGTTAAATCCGTACACTTATGTTTCTGTCAGGAAGAAGACGTCAATATTATGGTCATTGATAAAATTAACAGTTTCTGTGCGCTTTTGCGGTGATCCTACTGATTGAGCGTTGAATAATGCAATACGTAATGGTATCCCTGGGACAGTTGACACCACGGTTGATGATTTAAGAGGAATTTGAACCAGATTATTAAAATTAATGGCAGAATTTTTAAGTTGTTTATCCGTTACGAGCGAAAGGGAGATAACTGGAATTCTTCTTCCTGTTCTACGCCGGCCAGCTGTGAAAGAACGTTTTTTTTTTCGCTTCCGTTTACGTTTAAGAAATGATGAATGCATTCCCAGTTCGTTTAGTCTTGAGCACAATGTAGTATCTAGAACCAAGGTGTGGTCATTTAATCCAGTTAATGAGGGTCTGTTGTATTGTAAGCGGTCACGTGACGGCGGTTTATTCAAAAACAAATGACGTCTTAACATTGGGACAAAACAGCTGAGAAAAATTCTAATTGTTCTCGTTTCCGAAACAATGATATGAATTAACACATAGGAACGGAACAGTCAATGCATGATGAAACACAATAATGTAGACGATGATAGAGAACAAGCACAAATATCATAAATATAGCACAAAATCGGAAGAGCCTATCTCGAGCAGCTAAGCGATGGCGGCCATCTTTCCGGAAGTCCTAATCATCAATTTATTTTGATATAATCTCCGAGTCTTTCGTACGTGTTCTGGATTTAAAAAGCAAAAACAAAAATCTTTCAATACAGGACTTCAGTGTCAGAGTAACATCTCTCTCTCTCTCTCTCTCTCTCTCTCTCTCTCTCTCTCTCTGCGAATGAATGTTAACAATTGAGAAAGAAAACTGCGCGAGTCCATTGGCTCGTTGGTTCGGTACTGGATGATCTACCATCTGTTTATATGTCTGTAAACACTAATACATGAATCAGTCAATCACACGGGGAATCGTACTCTAAAAGGCAATTAGTAAAGGTGTTTCAAGTTCAGAAAGTGATACTCTGGTTTCTTCTGTATTATATATATATATATATATATATATATATATATATATATATATATATATATATATATATATATATATTGTTACGGCTATTGGATTTAATTTTATTTATTTTTAATTATTAAATCCAAAATTGTCATTTAGGATTTATTATTCATTAAATAGGAATTTTTTCTAGAAAATTCATTTGACCTGGACTTTACTGTAAACAAGTTTTGACCTTGGCTTACAGTGGTCTAGATCCTGACCTTGCTTTAGACATTGTCAACAGGTCTTCAATTTCATTGGTTAATTTCGGGGACAACATTTTATAAGTGAATGATTTCCTTCTAGAACATTCCATTATTACGTGACTAGGTGAAGGTAGACTCTTCCTCTGACCTTCTATCAATTTCTAGAAAAGCGCGTGATTACTTGTTTACTTCAGAAAAACAATATATATAGCTGTGTTTTAGAAGCTAACTTTAGTAGAATATAAATTGGGCTTATTTTAAAGAAGTTGTGTATTTTCTGTTCGAGTTTAATATCTTGTTCTGGACTGTGTCAATTCGTTGGAAAAGAAGAATTATTCTATTTATCTGGAAAAGGACATATGTTTCATAATTTCATCTGGATGATTTAAAAACAAGAACTGCATCACGTGACATTGTCAGCCATTTTGGATTACATCGTCAAGATTCGAACCTGTAACTATTAGAACATTTATTTATCAGGACTTGAAATTCCATTAGTGGATTATTTTGTGAATTCTATATTTGTTGGATTTGATTCTCTAAAACCGTAAGTTTATTTATTTTATGAAAATAATTGTACTTAATAAAATCATTGTTAAAGTTTTACAAGCTTGTTAGTTTTCACTCTTTCTGTGTTGCTGCTTATTCGAGCCTAAGCACGTAACATAGAAATTGGTGGCTATCGTCTGGGATTGAGATTTGAGATAAATTTGAATTTAAATTTGAATTTCCCCATGTTTTTGAAAATTGAAATCTTTAGTGAGACTGACACGCTTGTATCAAAATGACATCTAAGGTAGAATTATTTCTTTCTAATCCTACCCAGGAGCAATTAGATCTTTTCAAAAAAGACGAGTTGCTTCAACTTGCCAGAAAATACGATCTTTCTGAAGTCAAGGCTTCTTTAACGAAACAAGATATCAAAAAGATTTTGGTCCAGTATTTGGTAGAACAGGATATTTTGGAACAAAGTGCTTTGATTCCAGTCAGTAAGTCTACAACAGACTCTGACATTAAACTGAAGGAATTAGAATTAAAATTCAAGATGGAATTAGAGTTGAAGAAGCCGGAATTTCAGAGAGAGAGTGAATTAGAGTTAAAGAAGCTGGAATTTTGGGAAAAGGAGAAAGAAAAGCAAATTGAATTACAAAAAGAGCAGATGCGGATTGATAGAGAGAGAGAGAGAGAGGAGAAAGAGAAACAATTACAATCTGAAAAAGAGGAGAGAGAGAGAGAGACAATTTGAATTACAAAAAGAGCAGATGCGGATTGATAGAGAGAGAGAGGAGAAAGAGAAACAATTACAATCTGAAAAAGAGGAGAGAGAGAGAGAATTTGAATTACAAAAAGAGCAGATGCTAATTGATAGAGAGAAAGAGGAGAGAGAGAGAGAGAGACAGGAAAGGGAGAAAGAAAGACAATTTGAATTACAAAAAGAGCAAATGCAAATTGAGAAAGAAATTAAAATGAAAGAAATAGAGCTGGCAGGTGAGAATCACCATCATACTTCAAATCAAAATTTTGATTTAGCAAGGAATATTAGATTAGTGCCCCTTTTAAAGAAAAAGAAGTAGACAAATATTTTATTCTTTTTGAAAAAGTTGCAGAAAATTTAAAGTGGCCAAGAGAGAATTGGACTCAGTTACTACAATGTGTACTTACTGGTAAGGCTATTGAGATTTACACTTCACTGTCTGTTCAGCAAAGTGGTGATTATGACGTACTTAAAGAATGCATTTTAAGAGGTTACGAGTTAGTTCCTGAAGCTTATAGGCAAAAATTTAGAAATTACAGAAAAGAAGCTGGACAAACTCATGTCGAATTTGCTAGACAAAAAGAGCAGTTGTTTGATAGATGGTGTTTAGCCAAGAAAGTTGAGCAAGATTATCAAAATCTCATGCAAATTATATTAATTGAAGAGTTCAAAAACTGTGTCCATAATGATGTTAAAACTTATCTTGATGAGCATCAGATTGAAATCTTGGAAAATGCTGCTCGAGCTGCTGACGAATACTCTTTGACACATAAAGTTCCTTTTGTTAACAAGACTTTTACTCAACAATTTTCTGGCAGAAAAGAATTTCCGCCTAATTCAAGCCCTTCTAAAACTCAAACTAACACAACTTTCAAAATCAGACTTCAGAGAAGTTTGATTCTAGATCCTTGTCTCTTCCGACATGTAACTTTTGCAAGAAAAAAGGACACATTATTTCTGATTGCTACAAATTGAAAAATAGGCAACAGAATCAAGATAGACCAGTTCCAAATGCTCTTATTTACAAGAGGTCAAGGTCACAGTCATGTATTGAAAGCAATACATTTGTTGGGTCTAATAAATCCCAGTCTGATTTTGATATGGAGAATTATGAACCATTCATATCGAAGGGTTCTGTATCACTTTTGGGTGATTCAGCCAATCCCACCCCTATTAAAATTTTAAGGGACACAGGAGCCTCTCAGAGTCTTTTATTATCAGGTACTTTGCCTTTATCTGAGAAGTCTTCTTCTAATGAAAGTGTTCTTATTCAGGGGTTGGAGTGCTGCTTTGTTAATGTTCCTCTCCATTGTGTAAATTTGTCATCAGACTTAGTGTCAGGACCTGTGACAATCGTAACAGTTTTACCTTTTGAGGGAATAGATTTATTGCTAGGCAACGACTTAGCTGGAGACAAGGTTGTGGTTAATCCACTTGTAACTGACAAGCCTAATTTGGATCAGAAAGTTGATCCAATTGAAAAAGAAATCCCTGATATATTTCAAACTTGTACAGTTACTAGAGCTATGGTAAAGAAAGCTCTTGAGAATGTAGTTGAAAAGGGCAGTATTCCCTTCGTTGACACATGCATGGGTCAGGCTTATGTTGTTGAGGGCAGTAATCCCTTATCTGATACCTGCGTGGGTCAGGCTTATGTTGAAAAAGCCAGTATTCCTTTAACTGACGCTTGTAAAGGTCAGGTGTTTGATGAGGACACTTTTACTCTTGGTTTAGATCAATCAGAAAGTATTGATCATAGTGATCCTCTTTTGACAACTCATTCTCTTTATTTTAATCAGGGTGATGATTTTGAGAGTGATGTTACAGAAGGCAGCATTCCTTCAACTGGCACTTGTATAGGTCAGGTTTTTGATGAGATCACGTTTACTCTTGGTTTAGATCAATCAGAAGGTATTGATCATAGTGATCATCTTTTAATAACTCATTCTCTTAATCAGGGTGATAAACGACAGTCACTTGTCGTTGAACAGGAAAAAGATCATGAGATCTCCTGTTTGTTTCAAAGGGTCATAAATGAGACTGAAGTTACTGAAGTTCCTGTCTGTTATTTCATTAAAAATGGAATTCTTATGAGAAAATGGAGACCTCCCGAGGTACCTGCTGGTGATGAATGGTCAGTGAACTATCAAATAGTAGTTCCCAAAACCTTACAGACAGGAAATACTTAATCTGGCCCATGAAACTCCTTTGGTTGGTCATTTAGGGATTAATAAAATGTATCACAAGATCTTAACTCATTTCTATTGGCCAAAATCAAAAGTGATGTTGCCAAATACTGTAGGTCTTGTCATACTTGTCAAATGGTAGGAAAACCAAATCAGAAGATACGTAAGGCTCATCTGCAACCTATTCCTACGTTTGATGAAACATTCAGTGGAATTATGGTAGATTGTGTAGATTCCTTACCCAAGACCAAGTCAAGTAAACAATTAAAGTTAAAAATGAAACTATGGTTTGAAAGTAATACAAGGGAGAGAACTTTTGAGTCTGATAATGGAGTTGTGTTACTCTTGTTCATTCTTCTTACTTTTCTTCAAATTAGATATTACGGCCCTTACAAAGTTAAGAAGAAAATGAATTAAGTTATAGTATTAGTGCTCCTGGGATCTAAATAAATTATAAGAGTACCAGTATATTGAAAGAGATAGCCATGTAAAATATGTAATTAATTTAGTTGTACCAGTCCCTCTTAGCGAAGGAATATCATCAGGATTCGACTGATATTGGAGCTACGAATTGTTGGAATTCAGAAATTATAAAAAAATCTAGACCAGAAATTTTCACATTTGCAAGTGCAAGAAAGAAATGAACTGAAAGTTATTATTATATGAGCACTTATGTCCAGATATTCTTACCAGGACAAACAAAATTTTCATGACGTTGAAATTGAAAATTTCAAACAGCATCCATGCAGGATGAATCCACTCAAACAGGAATATTTGAAAAAGGAAATTCAATATTTGCTGGAGAATGATTTTATCAAGCCCAGTAAAAGTGATTGGAGTTCACTATGCATATTTGTTCCTAAACCAGATAAAACTCTCCGTATGTGTACTGATTATAGGAAGGTGAACAGAGTGACAAAAACAGATTCATTCCCATTAACAAGAAGTGACTATTCTATTGATAAAATTGGGAATGCCAAGTACGTCATCAAATTCTGACCTTCTGAAAGGATTTTGGCAGATTCCACTACGGAAAGAGCAAAGGAAAACTCAACATTGCGACTCCAAAAGGACTCTACCAATATAAAGAAAGTCCATTTCAACGTCTCATAAAAATGTTCATCTCTGGTCTAGAGATTTGTGACGTCATCATCTACAACGACACCTGGAGAGAACATCTAGCAACAATTCGATAATTCTTTAACAGACTCACTAATGTATGTTTGACAATTAATTTGTCTAAAAGTGAATTCTGCTGTGCTTGTGTGTTTTCCTAGGACATTTTGTGGGACATGGACAAGTTAAAAATTTGAGGCTATTTCTTGATAATATAATTGTAGACACTCTTTCCATTGTATAATTTATTATATTGTGTAATTTTTAATTTCAGATGTAAATTGGTTTGTGATAAAAAGAAAGTTTTATCATATAAACCTTTCTTTTTATTTTATGGGGGAAGGTGTTACGGCTATTGGATTTAATTTTATTTATTTTTGATTATTAAATCCAAAATTGTCATTTAGGATTTATTATTCATTAAATGGGAATTTTTTCTAGAAAATTCATTTGACCTGGACTTTACTGTAAACAAGTTTTGACCTTGGCTTACAGTGGTCTAGTTCCTGACCTTGCTTTAGACATTGTCAACAGGTCTTCAATTTCATTGGTTAATTTCGGGGACAACATTTTATAAGTGAATGATTTCCTTCTAGAACATTCCATTATTACGTGACTAGGTGAAGGTAGACTCTTCCTCTGACCTTCTATCAATTTCTAGAAAAGCGCGTGATTACTTGTTTACTTCAGAAAAACAATATATATAGCTGTGTTTTAGAAGCTAACTTTAGTAGAATATAAATTGGGCTTATTTTAAAGAAGTTGTGTATTTTCTGTTCGAGTTTAATATCTTGTTCTGGACTGTGTCAATTCGTTGGAAAAGAAGAATTATTCTATTTATCTGCAAAAGGACATGTTTCATAATTTCATCTGGATGATTTAAAAACAAAAACTGCATCACGTGACATTGTCAGCCATTTTGGATTACATCGTCAAGATTCGAACCTGGAACTATTAGAACATTTATTTATCAGGACTTGAAATTCCATTAGTGGATTATTTTGTGAATTCTATATTTGTTGGATTTGATTCTCTAAAACCGTAAGTTTATTTATTTTATGAAAATAATTGTACTTAATAAAATCATTGTTAAAGTTTTACAAGCTTGTTAGTTTTCACTCTTTCTGTGTTGCTGCTTATTCGAGCCTAAGCACGTAACAATATATATATATATATATATATATATATATATATATATATATATATATATATATAGTGAGTGTGTGTGTGTTGTCACTTTGTACATCTTCATCAGAGAACTCATTCTCAAACATTCTGTCCAAATTGTGTTGTTAACAATAACTAACTCAAAGAAATAGGCGCTAGATACCGTGACATGACCCATACCACGTTGATACTTACAGTAATCACACATTATCACCGATGCAAAAACGTATATTTTCGCCCAATATGGCTGCATTGCATATAATTAAACACGCGTGTTGGCAAGTTTTAATAATTTAAGAGTGCATAGTTATAAATCATTCCTGATATTGTATAAGTGAGCTATAAATGAATATTTCAAACTGTAAACGTAGTTCTAGTATGAAAGTGCGATACCGATTCTCATATTCAACATCAACGTGTACTATTAAATGGGCCTGTAATACATTCTCATTCGTGTTTTTATTTAGTATTGTGTAAAATGTGCTTCAATTCAAGGCAAATAACAGACCACCAATGCCAGTACACAACCAGCATACAAACCAGTGTATGAAATAATGTCATTGTTGAAATAAGTATATCACTCAAATTGATAAATCGGTTGAAATCTTTAACATTAATCCCAAAGCAATCACTTGTATGGAAAACAAACGCTACCTCGTGTTCGCAGTCATTGCTCAAATTATAAATTGACTGGTGACTGAAAATCAATAAATTCTTCGGTGCACAATAATATCTATCTCTAATGTCTATCTCACAATCAGTGTGCATATATATATATATATATATATATATATATATATATATATATATATATATATATATATATATATATATATATATATATATATATATATATATATATCACAAGATCGAACCATGTATTGGCTGTTCTTGGAAATTTTTCAGTGGCAGTTTTGAATATATATGTATCCTATCCCATCAATCTTACCTCTAAAATATTACTCCATAAATCTAAATACTCAACATTATGTAGTTCATGTAAGATTTGAAGTTATCATATTGTTATACCCATATGCATACAATCGGACTGCTGTTCTTGTTATTTCCTTAAAATGTAGTCAGAAATGTTGTAACCATCTTAAAATCGCTCAAATATATACAGGCTACTTGGTATTATAATGCTTTTGTTTCATGTGATGTAGTGAGATATGTTGTAACCGTCTTCATTTCAAATATAAACTGACCACTTGCTATTATAATGCTTTTGTTACATGTGATGAGTCCAGCACACCTTGGAACAAAACTAATTAAGTTGTCGGGCCGTAGGTGTTTGCTTTTATAATCAAACTTCCTACACCCTCTTTAGAGAAGGCTTTGAGAAGAGCTGAAAGATTTAAAGACTTTTGTGTGTTTGTGTTTTCGCACCATATTCGGCTGTTTCGTTCGACTTGAAAACTCAAAGAGAGTTTTGGTAAAAATGAATATCATTTTGAATTAGGATTCTGTCTGCAGATAACCATAACCTGTATCATTGAACCCATCTGACGTCTTTTGCTATGTTCAAGTACCTTATGAGGTCAATATTCATACACAAATTTAAGTTAAAGCGATATTATAGCCTAACTAGAAGTTTCTTGTTCGATACTCCCTATGCCTAGTTTGTGCATTGTCAGTCAAGAATCAATCGCTTTGAATATATCCAGAGTAAACTAACCTATTTAAATAGTGTTTTCAACAATTATTTGAGTGTATTAGAGAGAAATTCAGCAGAGAACATTTTATTTGGACATCTTTGAGGGAAATGCTTGTGTGTACTTCGTGAGTGTCACATGGACATCTAATATGATAACTATGTTTTAATTAAAACAATTGGTAACGCTAAGATTAATGAAAAGGAACGGTGCTAATCTAACGTCCAAAACGGACGCTATAGCAGTCATCTTGAAAATTATATATCGCTGCTCCTGAACGAAACGTAATACTGCCATGGAGTTCACAAGAAGACTTAAAACTAAAAATAGAAAGGAAATGTTAAGGAGAAAAGAAAGAGATCTAAAGAAGATCTTACTCACTGTTGTTGACATTTTGCGGCTTCTGGTAGCGTGATTGTGTATTACGTCATCAGCATCAGTGTACATAATTTTGCATATAATTATGCAAATTTCAGTCAGCAGAATGATGTGTGTTATTCGTTCGGAATTTGCCGATCACTGCCGAGCGCGATTTCAATATAGAGACGATAGATTCGTTACGCTTCGTAGAAATATTTCAGATCGTATTTCATAAAAATAACCTCTACGTACTTGATATTTCCCTAGAATTGCCTTTTAAATAGTATTTAATCAGTTGATATACATAAAGGTCCAAACATTTTTGTAAGCAGTGTTGAAAATCTCTTATTGCGTATCCTTTTAAATCGATGGTCATATCTGCAAGGATGTAGACTAAATGAACTCTTATGATGTCTAAGTGGTCCTAAAATAAAATATTGCTTCTCAGACATCCCAGTTAGCTGACCAAGTAGGTAACAAATCCTATCCTCAATGAATTGTCCTATTAGCATTAACCTTTCACTTAAAGACTTTATAGTGTCTAGTTGATCGTAAATGAAAATGGTGTCAGCCTTTCTTTCAATATGACAGACACACTAACCATCTTGAAAATCTTGTCATAGCTATATCTTCTAGATAATTTAGATTCTTTGTCAAATCGATATTGTGCTTTCATCAGAGATTTCGTATAACTTTTTTGTTGAAGATAAATGTTAATGGTGACAGTCTTATAGCTAATACGGCCATAATTGCAGCAATCTTGAAAAGTTTGTTCTTGTTACGTCTATAAAATGGAGTCATTTAACCTTTCTCTTGTTGGTGCTAAGTTATGTCCACATTCACAATAGCTTTCGTGTCTGAACTTAGATATGAAAATTACATATTGATTTTACTAACTCTAGTAAACTTTTATTTAATGAATACTAATAATATATTTCAGGGACTGCTCCTGTCATCCACACTGCCCTGTTTAATTGATTTTAGCATCTCTACTGCCCTGTGTATTTGATGTTTCCATCCCTACTGCCCTGTGTAATAGATTTTACCAATTCTACTGCCCTGTGTAATTGATTTTACCATCCTTACTGCCCTGTGTAATTGGCATTGCCATCCCTACTGCCCTGTGTAATCGATTTTACCATCTATACTGTCTTGTTTGATTGATATTGCCATCCTTACTGCCCTGTGTAATCGATTTTACCATCCTTACTACCCTGTGTAATTGGCATTGCCATCCCTACTGCCCTGTGTAATCGATTTTACCATCCTTACTACCCTGTGTAATTGGCATTGCCATCCCTACTGCCCTGTGTAATCGATTTTACCATCCCTACTGCCTTTTGAATTGGTGTTGCCATCCATACTGTACGGTGTAATTGATGCTGCAATCCATGCTGCCCTGTGTAATCGATTTTACCATCCTTACTACCCTGTGTAATTGGCATTGCCATCCCTACTGCCCTGTGTAATTGATTTTACCATCCTTACTACCCTGTGTAATTGGCATTGCCATCCCTACTGCCCTGTGTAATCGATTTTACCATCCTTACTACCCTGTGTAATTGGCATTGCCATCCCTACTGCCCTGTGTAATCGATTTTACCATCCTTACTACCCTGTGTAATTGGCATTGCCATCCCTACTGCCCTGTGTAATCGATTTTACCATCCCTACTGCCTTTTGAATTGGTGTTGCCATCCATACTGTACGGTGTAATTGATGCTGCAATCCATACTGCCCTGTGTAATCGATTTTACCATCCATACTGTCTTGTTTAATTGATATTGCCAACCCTTCTGCCCTGTGTAATTGATTTTACCTTACCTACTGCCCTGTTGAATTGATGTTGCTATACTGCCCTGTAGAATAGATATTGCCATCCATACTGCCCTATGTACTTGATGTTACCATCCATACTGCGCGGTGTAATTAATGTTACCATCCATACTGCCCGGTGTAATTGATGTTGCCATCCATATTGCCCTGTGTAATTGATGTTGCCATCCATAGTGCCCTGTGTAATTGATGTTGCCATCCATACTGCCCCATGTAATTGATGTTGCAATCAAAACTGCCTTGTGTAATTGATGTTATCACCAGTACTACACAAATTAATTGGCGTTGTCTCTGTCTAATTGATTTTGCCATCCATTCTGCTCAGTTTAATTCATTTTAATTTATCACATTCACATCACATGATACAATACATCTGTCAATGGCATCACCATTGTCAAAGTCAAAACTCTATTCAAACTATTTAAATGTAAAATAGTTAGTTTGTGATATATTTTTTTTCTCAATAAATTAATTTCCTATGTTAATTTGCATAACCTTAGATGGTTAATTTAATTTGCTTTACCTTGTTGTTGGATATGGGTAAGATGTTCTGCTTGTTAGTATTTTAAATTTTAAATTCATTATTCATTTATGGAAGGTTTTAAGTAATATTTTATTTTTCAAATGTCATTACATTGAAAATATACAATATTTGGTGAAAGGCATTCATTAATAACTACAGCTTTATTGTTCTATCTTATATTATGTGTTTAGGTCCTAATAAACAGTACACATAAGAAGTGAAAACAGCTAGCGTTGTTAAATTTAACAAATAATTTATTTCCTTGGAAAAAACATGAAAAATTGGAGAATAGAACAATTTTTAAAAAAATTAAATCCAAACATAATCCAAATTAAGCTACGAATTAAAGTTTTAAAATCCTAGAAATGAAATGTTCTAATGAACTCGAGTTTAAATCTCGATAAAAGTCCAAGATGGAAGGCGATGCATATGCTGTAGGCTGTACTCTGCGTCGTATCTACAGTTTCTTGTAGAAACGCAAGAACTTCAGTGTTTGAAATCCGAATAAAATTGTGATAAACCTTCTTTGTCCAAGAATTGTGTATGGGCACATCAAATATTTTCAAAGAAAAGAATTCATCTTTTAAAATCCCAAATGATCTGAAGAAAAATTAACATCAATTTGAAAACTGGCTACAATAGAATAAAACTCATGACATCGACGTGTTAAAAACCCAGATTGTGACATTCTTTTCATAACATATGTATTAAACTATTGTTACGGCGTAAAACAAGATGAGCGTATGAAGGCCATGTGATCATGTTCTCGTCGAAATTATTTACTCGTTTGAAATCACATATACCCAGCATGACCTTGAGTATGACCAATGATTTTTCACTCTAGGAAAGAACGAAAAAAAAAAAGAAATTATTTACCATTGCAGAATCAGGCCAGGAACTTATGTGTACTTTAAATAGTACGTTTCAACTATTATTACCTATTGACGTTGTTTACGTCTGAATTGACATAAAAAAATCTGAACTCTATACTGGAAAACTTTACAATAGCATGAAAACGAATGAAAAATAATTAAAACTAACAACGAAAAATAAAATTTAAAATAAATATAAATTAAATCAGATTGACGAAACACTTATTGGTTAATGTGGGGAGGGGGTCTCGGCTCCTGAGCATTATTCGTACAATATTGCACAAGCCCACTTGTCAGAAGTATTGCACAACTTGGAAGAACAACACTCTAAACCACTTCCCCCTAATACTCGCTATCTAGGAGATGAAGGCCCACGGTGTAATCGCCCGGTTCGAGTATAGCATGTATATGTTAAACTGAGATAATATATTTAACAAAGAAACTACAAGCCCCCGTAAAGATACATAAAAAATTTAATCAAAAAGAAGAAAAAAACATACACAGTGAAATTTCCTTCCCTTCTGAACACACGTAGTTTCAGAATTTACTTCAACCGAATTTCAAATAAATGGCATATAGAATTAAATAAATTGAGCCGTTTTATGTCTGATAGCTAATTTCATCATAAGAATTGAGTGTTCAATAAAATTCGTCCACGTTGTTCGTTTTTCATGACCTGTTTCATCGAACTGCTTCTCTGCTCACTTCTCGAACTCTGACTTGTCCTCTGTGTTAATGTATGTTCCTTGCAACTCTTACTTCCCAATTCCTTTTCCCCGTCTTGTACTCATCTATCTCCGTACTGCTCTCTCCAAATAAAAACTATTTTCCTCGTGTTTTTGGCGCGCTTCTGCCGTTGGATTTCCGGCGGACTTTCCTGAGCTTATTGTTTTCGAAGTCTCCGGAGTCTTTATTTCAGAATAATTCAACACTGCCCTCTCTTGCAGAGGTACTTCCAAGACTGAGGTAACTTATAACTAGTGGATATTCATATTCTAAGATTTCCTTGTGTAGAACACACCCCTTATTCCACACGGACCATTCAGAAACAATATAATTTCTCGCGATTTCCCTTGAAAGTCGTGGTGGTTTTAAATCACACCCTGTCTGTTTCAAATCAACTCTGACGTGTTTCGTGAGAGAATGACCCTTCCAGGAGGTCACTTTCGGTCAGTATAATTTAAACAAACACAGTTAACTGGGTGAACCGATTAGAAAAATATCTCTCCTTGCAGAATGTCCCATAAATCTAACAAATGGCTGCTGGCTAGAACTAAGAGTTAATTAATGGATTTGAGCGAGTATTTGGCACTTCGCAGTTAATG
The DNA here is from genome assembly GCA_030141615.1 of Unio pictorum. Classification (NCBI taxonomy): domain Eukaryota; kingdom Metazoa; phylum Mollusca; class Bivalvia; order Unionida; family Unionidae; genus Unio; species Unio pictorum. The sequence goes on from JARLTB010000123.1 coordinate 7,597,658, forward strand.
TATTAATAGTGAACTGAAAAATTAAGTTAACGTCTGACGAACAGTATCTCCCTTTTTGTGCACTTAAAAATCGTGGTACTTAAGATGTCTAATTTCTTTGGAAAGCCGGTTATAGCCTCAAAACTTGTTGATATTTATTTGCCTTGCTTTATAGGTTAAACACCGAGAAGTATGGGCTTAGTTTTATATTAGCCCTTCGATTGTGAGTTCTAGCTGTTTATTTATTTTCAATTTATCGTGGTGGTCTGAGTTTGAATGCATACAGAAAAAAATTCTAAATTTTATTACGTGAGGTTGATTTCGTGGAAAAACAAAAGACATGCTAGTAGCCTTAGGTTTATTATTCATAATAATTAATTGATATCTCGTGGTGGTGGGTGGTATGATGTTGGTTGCTAAAAAAAATGTTATTTGTGACCTTGTTGATCGGAGTCAGGACATTGAAACAGCATACAATATCATGAAAGGTAGGATGTTGAAGATTTCTTCATAAAGAACAATTATTTGATAGTAACTTTGGGTTAATGTTTTTTTTAATTAGTTTATTTTGCTTTGTTTGTGAGAGGTAAGTTGTTGGTTTGTGAAGAATCAAAATAAGATTATTTGTATGTATCGTGACTTGAACCAGAAAACACAGTGGCTATCCTTGTGCAGTGTTTGATTCTTTAGCAAATCTTAGCAACTATTTTAACCAGGGAAATTTATTATTATTATTATTATTATTATTATTATTATTATTATTATTATCACCGTATCCACACACTAGTAAAAGGATATGTTTAGTTCTACAGTTCTTTATCTTACATGGCGTTGTATCTAGTTAGGCGTCGTTTCCGTAGTTTATTTCTTACCCATAAGTACGTCAAATTATATTAGTTATCAATACGGATCCAATGTATTTCCACCGACAACGGCACATATAAACAACTTTGTTCAATTGTTGTGATTTCCGATCGCATAATAATTTAGATATGTTTTCTATCCTATTACTCGTCACAATTTTAACTTTCTTTCTATACATAAATTCTGACAAAAAAGTTTATAACAATTCAGGTCTTCTCTCAAGTTCTGTTTTTGTTCTGTTTTTGTTTAATCTCTCTCTCTCTCTCTCTCTCTCTCTCTCTCTCTCTCTCTCTCTCTCTCTCTCTCTCCTTGCGCAGTATTATCGATATATGTGATACATAACTAGATCAGAAAAATTAGATCTATTTATTTTTTTTAATATAGTTATCTTGAATATATATATATATATATATATATATATATATATATATATATATATATATATATATATATATATATATATACACATATACATATACACAGACATGATAGTGTGTACGTAGATAGATTTCTCAAATACTTTATGTTCATATTAGTTTCTCAATCCATTCCTCCAATCCATTGTTTTCTTTTTATCTCAGTATTTTCAATGCATGCCAGTTTGAATACTTTTTTTACCATAGGATAGACGTTTTCACTACGCATGAATATTATTAGAAAATTGTAAATTTGTCAATTTTACCTGAATTCTAAAAAAAAGTTAAGTAATCTCTTACTTTTTAACTGTCTTCCATTGAGAGATAAAAATAAATGTATCAACGACTTTCATAAGTTTGATTTGAAATTTTTAAGAATACAAGGTCCGGTTTATCATATGAAGAATATGTCTAATAAAAAAAGCAAAAAATAAAATAAAAATAAAATAAAATGTTCAAAACAGGAAAACCAAGCCAAAACAAAACAAAACAAAACAAAAACAATAAAAACAACAACAAAAAAGCAAAGCAACTATAAAACAACAACAACAACAAAAAAAAAACAACAAAAAAAAAACCGCAAAGTATGGTATTGAATTTAATTGACTAATGTGCCTATGACGTCAATGTTGAGATTGTGGTTTCCTTTTTCTTGCTTGTGTGATATGCAAAAATATGACTTGATTTGTGATAAATTTTATATTTTGTACTAGGCGTAACGTTTTGCTAAAACTTGTCCGTTTTGTTATATGTATCGCAGTGAAAATTCAAATAATTTGCAAATGGACTGGATACCTAGTATATTGATTGTTTTTGTACTTAAAATTTGATATGGAAAATGGTGTTTTGATCTCCGAGGGAATTCGATTCACGCAGATAATATTTTCATTTTATTTGATATATCAGTCATAACGCAGACACTCCTTTGACATTAATTTTACCTCATAATCAAGCCTTTGTGCACATTATGAGATATGCTGACGGATATAATGGATGTGTTTATCAATTTATACTATTTGCTTTCCATAGCGATAATGGCTTTAGCTGATTGTTTCTCTCGAGTATTTGTATTTGCATCTTAAAACTGTAAACTAATCGTATTGTTTGAGTTATGAATATAAAGGCTTGGTCGCTATTTGGAACTGGAAGACTCGCATTGGTCTCAGTAGCCAAGGAATTAATCGCATTTAGATAGAGAAGAGACTGATGCACATCATGCTACTTAAAGGTTTGATATATACCATATCGATGGCTGTATTTTGGCTTGCCAGAACTGATTCATCAAAAACGGACAGCATGAAAGAATTGGAAAAGACGCTACTAACAAACTATTCGAAGAAGTTTCGGCCAGGTTTGGACTACCCTGGACCACTACCAGTCAATATGTCAGCAAATTTGGTAAACTTGAACGGAATCGATGCTGTTAAGGGCGTTATATCTGTAGTAATGAGTTTCGAAGTAACTTGGAAAGACGAGAGACTTAAGTGGGATCCGATCCAATACGACAACATCTCTTATATACATCTACCATCAGATGACGTATGGATTCCACCACTACTTCTAACTAATCCTACGGAGACTATTACAAATCTGGCTGGAATAAATTTTAAAGTGATTGTGTTTCCTGACGGAACTATTATATGGCTCCCTGCTGAAATCATTGATGCTTCATGCTTTATCAATAGTACGATGTTTCCTTTCGATACCCAAGAATGCTTCCCCCAATTTGTACCTTGGGGATACACGCTTGCTGACATCTACGTTTACACAGATGCATTTCCAGTAGGGACAGCCTACTATTCTGAAAATGGAGAATGGGAATATATTAAATCTACCCAAAATCACGGATATCACTCTATTCTTCCTTTGGTTTCTTTTGGACTGTACTTTAAGAGAAGACACCAATATTATTTGATCAACCTAATTGTACCAATTGTGATTGTTGACGTATTAAATAACATGGTGTTTTTAATTCCTTGCGAGTCTGGAGAAAGAATTTCCTTCAGTATCACTGTCCTTCTTTCATATGTCGTATTTCTCACCATGTTTACGGACTTTATTCCAAGAAATGCTTTAGCAATGTCCTTGATGTGTTATTATATTTTATATGTTCTAGTGGGAAGTTTCATGATTGCATTGGCCAACATTGCCAGCATCAGGGTGTACCACGCTACACGTCCGATCCCGACATGGCTAAAATACCTTTTCTGCAGATGTTCCAGAAATAAAAATGTCGCATCACATCGTCTTACAGGTAATGAGCCAGAGGTTTTAGAGACGAAAACTTCGAAATACAAGCATAACAATAACGGTAACAATAGCGTGGGTGGTGATTTGACCTGGATGAAGATATCTTCTTTCTTGGATAAAATATTTATTTACATTTTTATTATTTACAATGTCACTCTTAACGCATATTATTTTGCACATATAGTTTAAAGGCTGAATTATAATGTATCTAAATATACTCACTTACAGGAACAAAAATCAATTAAACTTTGATAGAAACCCAAATTATACAGTTTTACATGATGTTTGGCACTTTATAGAATACTGGAGAAACCAGAGCATCACTTTCTTTCATGAATCTGAAACACCTATTATTAATGCCTTTTAGATTACAATTCCCCGTGTGATTGACTGATTCATGTATTAGTGTTTACAGACACATAAGCACATGGTAGATCATGTTTAATTGATGTTGCCATCCCTACGGTCCTGTTTAATTCCTGTTGCAATCCATACTCCCCTGTGTAATTGATGTTGCAATCCATACTGCCCTGAGTAATTGATGTTGCTATCCATACTGCCCAGTGTAATTGATTTAAACAACCATACTGCCCTGTTGAATTGATGTTGCCATCCCTACTGCTCTGTGTAATTGATGTTGCCATCAAAACTGCCCTGTGTAATTGATTTTACCATCCCTACTGCCCTGTTTAATAATTTTGCAATCCATACTGTCCTGTGTAATTGATGTTGCAATCCATACTGCCCTGTGTAATTGATGTCGCTATCCATACTGCCCAGTGTAATTGATTTAAACAACCATACTGCCCTATTGAATTGATGTTGCCATCCCTACTGCCCTGTATAATTGATGTTGCTATCAAAACTGCCCTGTGTAATTGATTTTACCATCCCTACTGCCCTGTTTAATAATTTTGCAATCCATACTGTCCTGTGTAATTGATTTTACCATCCCTACTGCCCTGCTTAATAATTTTGCAATCCATACTGTCCTGTGTAATTGATTTTACCATCCCTACTGCCCTGTTTATTTAATGTTGCAATCCATACTGTCCTGTGTTATTGATTTTACCATCCACACTTTCCTGTTTAATTAATGATGAAATTCACACTGCCCTGTTGAATTGATTTTACTATCCATACTGCCCTGTGTACTTGATGTTTGCCATCCATACTGTCCTCATTAATTGATGTTGCATCCATACTACAATGTTTAATTGATGTTATCAACAGTACTGCACACATTAATTGGCGTTGTCTCTGTCTAATGGATTTTGCCATCCATTCTGCCTTGTTTAATTGATTTTAAATTATCATATTCACATCACATGATACAGTACATCTGTCAATGACATCACCATTGTCAAATTCAAAACTGTATTAAAACTATTTAAATGTAAAATAATTTGTTTGTGATATATTTTCATTTCAATAAATTAATTTGCATAACTTTAGATGGCTAATTTAATTTGCTTTACCTTGTTGTCGGACATGAGTAAGATGTTCTGCTTGTTAGAATTAAAAACTGTAAGTTCATTATTCATTTTTGGAAGGTTTTAGGTAATATTTTATTTTTCAGTGTTATTACCTTGAAAATATACAATATTTGGTGAAAGGCATTCATTAATAACTACAGCTTTATTGTTCTGTCTTATATTATATGTTTAGGTCCTAATAAACAGTACATATAAAAAGTGAAAACAGCTAGCGTTGTTAAATTTAACAAATAATTTATTTCCTTGGAAAAAAAACATCGAAAATTGGAGAAAAGAACTTACGGTTTTAAAAATCAAATCCATATATAATCCAAAATAAGTAACGAATTAAAGTTTTAAAATCCTAGAAATGAAATGTTCTAATGAACTCGAGTTTAAATCTCGATAAAAATCCAAGATGGAAGGCGATGCATATGCTGTAGGCTGTACTCTGTCGTATTTACAGTTTCTTGTAGAAACGCAAGAACTTCAGTGTTTGAAATCCGAATAAAATTGTGATAAACTTTCTTTGTCCAAGAATAGTGTATGGGCACATCAAATATTTCCAAAGAAAAGACTTCATCTTTTAAAATCCCAAATGATCTGAAGAAAAATTAACATCAATTTGAAAACTGGCTACAATAGAATAAAACTCATGACGTCGACGTGTTAAAATCCCAGACTGTGACATTCTTTTCATAACATATATATATATATATATATATATATATATATATATATATATATATATATATATATATATATATATATATATATTAAACTATTGTTACGGCGTAAAATAGATGAGCGTATGAGGGTCATGTGATCATGTTCCAGAATCTCGTCGAAATTATTTACTTGTTTAAAATCACATATACCCAGCATGACCTTAAGTATGACAAATAATTTTTCACTCTAGGAAAGAAAAAAAAGAAATTATTTACCAGTTCTGAATCAGGAAAGGAACTATGTGTACTTTAAATAGTACGTTTCAGCTATTATTACCTATTCACGTTATTTACGTTTAAAATCATAAAAGTAATCTGAACTCTGTACTGGAAAACTTTACAATAGCATGAAAACGAATAAAAAATAATTAAAACTAGCGACGAAAAATAAAATTCAAAATAAATATAAATTAAATCAGATTTACGAAACACTTATTCGTTAATAAATTAATAGTGAACTAAAATTTAAGTTAACGCCTGACGAACAGTATCTCCTATTTTGTGCACTTAAAAACCGTGGGACTTAAGATTTCTTATTTCTTTAGAAAATCGGTTATAGCCTCAAAACTTGTTGATATTTATTTGCTTTGCTTTATAGGTTAAAATCCCAAAAAAGTATGGGTTTAGTTTTTTATTAGCCCTTCGATTGTGAGTTCTAGCTGTTAATTTATTTTAAATTTATTGTAGTGGTCTGAGTTTGGATGCATACAGAAATATTTTTTTAATTTTATTACGTGGGGTTGATTTCGTGGAAACACAAAAGACATGTGAGTGGCCTTATGTTTATTGTTCTTATTAATTCATTGATATCTCGTGGTGGTGGATGGTATGATGTTGGTTGCTAAAAAAACTGTTATTGTGACCATGTTGATCGCAGTCAGGACATTGAATAGCATACAATATCTTGTAAGGTAGGGTGTTGGAGTTTTCTTCATAAAGAACAATTATTTGATAGCAAATTTGGGTAAATGGGTTTTATTAGTTTAGTTTTGTTTTGTGAGAGGTAACTTGTTATTTTGTGAAAAATGAAAATAAGGTTATTTATATGTATCGTGACTTGAACCAGGAAACACAGTGGCTATCCTAGTCAAGTGTTTGACTCTTTCGCAAATCTTTGCAACTATTTTAACCAGGGAAATATATTATTATTAGTATTAGTATTATTATTATTATTATTATTATTATTATTATTATTAGATCTGTTTGACATTTTCGCCACAACAATCTGATGATACAATTTATAAACTAGAGTATCAACGCACAAGTTTACCAGGAGATATTTAGCGTAATGCAGTTCTTATTTTGACATGGCGTTGAATCAGTTAGGCATCGTTTCCGTCGTTTGTTTCTTGTCACGAAGTAGGTCAAAGTAAATTGGTTTTCCATACGGATCCAATGTCTTTCCGCAGACAACAACACTTATGAACAGCTTTGATAAACGGTTGTGATGTCTGATCCCATCATATTTTAGAGATGTTTTCTATCCTTTTTCTCGTCACGTTTTGAACTTTCTTTCTATACATAACTCCTGCAACTAAAGCTTATAAACAGTTCAGGTCGTCTCTCAAGTTCTTTGTTTAGTTTAATTTTTGCTCTCTCTCTCAGAGCGTCCGCCTCTGAAGCGAGAGGTCGTGGGTTCGAGCCATGGCCGAGTCATACCAAAAGTGGTACTAACAGGTACCTCGCTTTGCGCTCACTATTAAGAGGTTAGTGTTAAGACTGGTCGGCCTGGTGTTAGGATAATGTGACTGGGTGGGACATCATGCTACATGTCTACGGCATGATCCAGTGCTAGATATCACTATAAACTGCCACACTGCAGACATCGTAGCGATAGTACTGAAAGAGTGTTAAAGCTAAATTAAAAATCCCAATCACACACATACTCCCCCCTTCTCTCTCTCTCTCTCTCTCTCTCTCTCTCTCTCTCTCTCTCTCTCTCTCTCTCTCTCTCTCTCTCTCTATCTCTCTCTCTCATTGAGCAGTATTTACGATAAATGTGATACATTACTAGATCAGAAGAATTGGATCTATTTTTTTAAAAATATACCGGTAGATATCTTGATGCTTTATATATATATATATATATATATATATATATATATATATATATATATATATATATATATATATATATATATGCATGATAGTGTGTAGGTAGATTAATTTCTCAAATACTCTTATCTTCAAATTAGTTTCTCAATCCCTCCCTACAATCCATTGTTTTTTTTATCTCAGTATTTTCAATGCATGCCAGTTGGAATACTTTTTTTCTATCATAACATGGACATTTTCACTATGTATGAATACTATTAGAAGATTGTAAAGTTGTACATTGTACATGAATTCTAAAAATAAGTTCAGTAATCCCTTATTTTTAGCAGTCTTCCATTAAGAAAAAAAAGGACAAATTTATCAACGAATTTTATAAATTATTTGAAATTGTAAGAATACAAGGCCCGGTTTATCATATGAAAAATATGTGATAAAGAAACCAAATAAAAAAATAAAATTATAAACAATAAATAAAAAAGATGAAAACAAAAAAGCCTTTCCAAACCAAAACATGAATAAAAAAAGAAAACAAAAATACAAAGCAAAAATAAAAAATAAAATAAAACAACGCAAAATATGGTATTGAATTGAGTTGACTAATGTGCCTATGATGCCTCTGCGATTTCATCTTTCTATTACTTAATGTTAGAACGTCATTGTTGAGATTATGATTTGCTTTTTCTTGCTTGTGTGATATTCAAAAATATGAAATGATTTGTGATAAATATTATATTTTGTACTGGGCGTAACGTATTGCTAAAAGTTGTCCGTTTTTTAGTCTGTATCGCAGTTACAATTAAAAAAATTGGCAAGTGGACTGGACACCTAGTATATTGATTGTTTTTGTACTTAAAGTGTGATCCGGAAAATGGTGTTTTGATGTCCGAGGAATTCGATTCACGCTGATAATATTCATTTTATTTGGTATAGCAGTCATGTATGTCAGATAATCCTTTGACAATATGTTTACTTGAGAAGCAAGCCTTTGTGTAAATAATGAGATATGCTGATGGATATAATGGACGTGTTTATCAATTTATACTGTTTGCATTTCATGGCGATAATGGCTTTAGCTTTGTTTATTTCGAGTACCTGCATTGCATTTTAAAACTGTCAACTAATCGTTTTGTTTGAGTTATGAATATAAAGGCCGGGTCGCTATTTGGAAATGGAAGATTCGCATTGGTCTCAGTAGCCAAGGAATTAATCGCATTTAGATAGAAAAGAGACTGATGCACATCATGCTACTTAAAGGTTTGATATATACCATATCGATGGCTGTATTTTGGCTTGCACTACGAATTCATCAAAAACGGACAGCATGAAAGAACTCGTAAAGACGCTATTAACAAACTATTCGAAGAAGTTTAGGCCAGGGTTGGACAACGCTGGACCACTACCAGTCAATATGTCAGCAAATTTGGTAAACTTGAACGGAATCGATGCTGTCAAGAGCGTTATATCTGTAGTAATGAGTTTCGAAGTAACTTGGAAAGACGAGAGACTTAAGTGGGATCCGATCCAATACGACAACATCTCTTACATACATCTACCATCAGATAACTTATGGATTCCTCCGCTACTTCTAACTAATCCTACGGAGACTATTACAAATATGGCTGGAATAAATTTTAAAGTGATTGTGTTTCCTGACGGAACTATTAAATGGCTCCCTGCAGAAATTATTGATGCTTCATGCTTTATCAATATTACGATGTTCCCTTTCGATACCCAAGAATGCTTCCCCCAATTTGTACATTGGAGATACACGCTTGCTGACGTCTACGTTTACACAGATGCATTTCCAGTAGGGACAGCCTACTATTCTGAAAATGGAGAATGGAAATATATTAAATCTACCCAATATCACAATTATCATTTCACTCTTCGTTTTGTTTCTTTTGGACTGTACTTCAAGAGAAGACACCAATATTATTTGATCAACCTAATTGTACCCATTGTGATTGTTGAGATATTAAATAACATGGTGTTTTTACTTCCTTGCGAGTCTGGAGAAAGATCTTCCTTCAGTATCACCGTCCTTCTTTCAATACAGAAATTCTGTCAGTTTGTCAATTTTTCATTGTATTTCCTTGATAAAAGTGTATAGTGACAGTAACACATATCGATTGTTACGCGATATGTCTTCTAAATATTGACAGTCAGAAAGAATTTTATAACAATCTAATTAATCTGATAATTTTATTCCTTGATTTTCAAATCCGTAATAGCAGAAATTATATCATTGACATTTTCATAATTCATTATATAATAAAATATATCTGCAATATATAAATATCCAAAACAATGGGGGGTCAATTTTGACCCGTTTTCTTGAAAGCGTATATTTAGAGCATTGTAAGGACAATATTTAAAGTAGTTACTGTATGTACAAGTTATATTTACAGTATTCTAAGGAGGGCACAACATATAATCTTAATTAAGGTATATTGCGACAATACAAATTCTACTCGTTCTAAGGTGTCATCGACATCTTATTACGGTAGAGATGTACATATAATCTTAATTAAGGCATATATAACGACCCCATGTGAACTCCTAAAATGCCTTCATTGTCAGAAGTCCAGAGGTCACATATATAAGGTAACACAACGCCATTTTGATCCCAAAGGTGCCTACGCATCCGAGTAGGCTCAAGGGCAGCACGAAACACAATCCCCGTGTGAGCCTCTAACCTGTTCAAACAAACGTTTAGAACCTCAGAGGGTGTGTTTGGTGTATGACGACACAAGGACAGTACGACAAAGGATTATATTTTGTATACAAGATGGCACATTTCCCGTATGAACCCTTGGAATGCCATTGACAATCCAACAGGCTAAACGAGAGTACATATAGTATTTACATATTTATAGTAGGATATATATAATAGGATACAAAGGATTATATGGCACAATACAACACATATACGGGGCCTTTCTCTACATTCAATTAAAATCACTCTCCCCATACAATAACCATGAGAAAATGCAATAACACAGTCACATCGTGTGACAGTGTGGCAGAGAGAGGTTTTCAGTTGAACTTCGATCATGAAGGAGATCATGAAGGATTCGTTAGCAGTATTCGGATTAAAATCCTCGCCAATTTACCGCAGACAGAAAAAATAGCAGTCTTGGTCATACCAGAGATAATGTGATGTTGACCTGTCTTGAGTGTAACAGACGCAGAGGTGCTATTTAAGACCGCGTGGCGGTTATTGAGTATCATCGGGTATCACTTGTAACTGTTCACGTGTAGATCCACGCTGAGGAGCAGTTTAATCTAATATACAGATTGCGGGTCTACCCGTGGATCTCACTATGTTAGATATTTTGCGTGCAGTAACACTCCAAATAGGATCCGTAGCTATTTTTTTTACCACCTTCAAGTTCACCCGGCTCGTACAAATATTCCACAGTGACATTGCCGAGTATTCGTTGTTTTGAAAAAACATTTCGCGTCTGCACGGGTATATGCTTTTTTCATCGTGATAACAGGTTTCATATTGATTGTTCGAGTAATTGCATTATTTAGCGCAGCTACCACACACGGTAATCTCTTGACCCATTCACGAGATCGTTTATCTTCGATTTGTTTAGGCGGGGGTAGATAAATCTGCCATACCGCCTATTTTGAAAAACAATCCACAGCAGTAACTTTATTGACTTTGCCGCATTGGCAAGTTTATCGATTGCTGATTTACCCGACGAGTATACTCTTGGAGAATAATAAATATATTCTATATTTTTTATTAATTACCAGAGCCTAATGCAAGTTTCCCTTCATTGGTTCCAGGGCCACAGGAATTATATCCTGTAAGGTGATTTTCTTCTGGATATTTTGCCCATGGAGTCCCGGGAAGTTTTGTTAATTTTGCTGCAATATCACCTCCTCGTTTTTAAAATAAAATCATTACCCGATTTATAGAAATAAATCTGAATTTATTTTTACCACATTATACACAACTACCAGCAAGTGCTGATCTGTTATTGCTTGTTGTAATTGTTGTCAAGTCGTTTGTGCTAGAACGCGTCTTACATTTAACACAATATGGACCCATACTTATTTATAATAACATGAATGTAATTGATTTTTCGGCAACAAAAACACAAGAACCCGTTAAGCATCATGAAGCGCTACCAAATTCTATTCGCATGATTATAACTGGACCATCTGGTTGTGGCAAGACGCAGTTATTACTAAATCTAATAATGAGGTGTATTTGGTAGCACCATCTGATGATGATCAGCGATGTTACGATGTACTTAAGGAGAGAGCTAAATCGAAATCCGACGAAGATGTTATTGAATTTATCACTGATATTGAATAAGCACCGAGTGTTGATTCTATTGATGGAAGTATTAATAATTTAGTTGTATATGATGATGTGATGTTAGATAAACAAGCAAATCCTGCCAGGATATTTTCCAGATGTAGGCATAAAAATACTGATGTGACATATGTTACTCTGAGGTATACACAAATACCAAAAGTGATCAGGGATAACTGTAATATTCTTACTGTGTTTAATGGAGTTGACACTCATACACTACGAAATATTCACCACACCTGGTGCAGTGGAGATATGGCCTATAATCATTTTAGACATTTCTTTAGTCACGCTCAGTCAATCTCACATGGATTTGTGACGATAAATTTGCATAACCCTAGATCAAGATATCGTATCGGACTTGATAAAATATTCGGTTAAAACCATAACAACTAACAAAACCACGACAAACAAAATATGCGTCTGTGTTTCGGTTTCGTAACAAGCCTTAGTTATATATTTTAACATTTTTTTTCGGGGGTTGGGGGGTTGGGTTGAGAAAGCCTTAATTTGACAAGCAGAGCTCTAACATTGTTAAGCTTTAATTTGACAAACAGAGCTTTAAAATTGTTTGATTGAAATCTAACCCAATTAAAGACTGTCCGATTCGCCCATCGTGCTGCTTTCTTTAATCATAATCTGTATATTGTCTCCTTTTCTGATGATGTTCTGCAACTGTTTATCACTTGTCTGCCTTAATAAATAGATCTTACAATTTAATTAAGTTTTAAAAACCCAATATATATTTAATATGGTATATACATTGCAGGCAATGAGGTTTATATTAATTACCGTATTCACATGAGTAACTAATTGTCGGAAATTTCCGAGTAACCGTGTCAAGAATTAAATGATATTAACATTGTACTTAATTTGTCTTTGGTTGTTGTTTTTTTATTCGGCACATAAGAAGTATGTGTTGTGTCCAAAATGGTTTGAAATGTCAGAAAATAATTGTGAATAGATGTATACTTCTTTAATCACACGTTTGACAGCTATCACGTGTGCAAAGGTCATAACTAGATGGAGGCGTTTATTAGATGTTCAGGAGTAATACAGCCTTAAGCAAGATCGGATTTTAAAAACAACTTGATATATATATTAAGTACTTGGCAGGCTAGGTTCATATGGTACGAGCACGTACTTCCTTTTCCAAGTCCTCTAAACATGATATCATTTGGTGAGTAAGTGCGTTTAAAGTTTACTGGCCATTTACGACCGTATCTAATCTTTGTATTTGCATCACATCCAATGTATACCTAGTTATCGACGAAGATCCAGTTTCAGTGTAAATATTTCATAATTGTATCAACAAACTCTCTACGGTCAGCAGAATGTCTTTCACAGGGGTCAGACACAGTGGAATCATCATGATCTCACTTAGTTTGAATTGTTAATCTGCAATTTATTCAACATTTTAGGCAATCACGGCAAATGTATTTGATATACTTTACTGACCATCAACTGTTTATTATATAATATAATTTGCTATGGCTATAAATTGCTATAAGCTACTGACCATTCAAATGTTTATTATACAATATAATTTGATATGGCTATATATTTTTATAATCTACTGACCATTCAACTGTTTATTATACAATATATTTTTACATTGCTATAAATTGTTATAAGCTACTGAACATTCAACTGTTCATTATACAATATAATTTGATATGGCTATACATTTTTATAATCTACTGACCATTCAACTGTTTATTATACAATATATTTTTACATGGCTATAAATTGTTATAAGCTACTGAACATTCAACTGTTCATTATACAATATAATTTGATATGGCTATAAATTGTTTTCCCAGTCCAAGATATCCAGCCACTTATACCAATGTGGAAAATAATGGCTTCAGTCTGAACACTTTTTGTATATCAACAAGCTGTCTATCTATCTATCTATCTATCTATCTATCTATCTATCTATCTATCTATCTATCTATCTATCTATCTATCTATCCATCCATCCATCCATCCATCCATCCATATATATATATATATATATATATATATATATATATATATATATATATATATATATATATATATATATATATATATATATATATATATATATATATAATGATAATGAAAAGGTATGCAAGTTGTATTTAACATTATTTATGTGAAAAAGAATAGTGCATTAATGCACATAAATTACGTAATTGTTTATTGAATGGTATTAATATTATGCTTCACTTTCGTGATAAACTAAATGTATTTTAGTTTTCACAAGGAGAGATGAATTTGCCGTGCATTAATTTGCAATAATATCAAAATTTATTTATAGTCGAAATGATAAGTAATTTAATACATCCTATATGCATTGCATGTTAAGTGTTCCTTATTTTATGCTAATTGGTGTCGATCCTGTTCGTTTCTTGTAGAGCCTGTACGCATTAGTCATTCGCATATTTTCTAGATCTAGTCGGTCTAACATTTTTCTGGAAGATTCCAACAACAAATACGTGGTTTAATTTAGTATGTGTAATTTTGTTGTTTACCTTTACATCAAAATCATCTCGCCAAACGGCATCATAAGTACAACCTTCACCTTTTATTACAAATAAAACTGTATGCTTAACCCCGAAAGTAACCTTTAAAACATTTCTAAAAGAAATCCAAACATTGAGACTGTAGAATGAGGAGAATTGTCTACGTCCTCCTAATAATATTTCAACACATGTTCTAAATCCTAAACTGCAATCTGCAACCTTAAGGTTTCTTATAACATCAAAAAAAGCAGCTGGTCTTGCTACATTTTCATATGTTCTGTTTGTGTAATTGCACTATCTGAGCTGTCGGTAATTTCGCAAATTGAACATGACTTGTATTATTGGTAATATCCTTAGCAAACATCATTGTTCGACCAGCTGATCTTATGTTATCATAATATTTCGCTAAACCTGTAATTGATGTCGCGACGACGACGTCTTTCTGATATGATTCAATATTTCTTCCATCAATCGTAAAAGTAGCCATATATCCATTGTTAACAAAGACAACACATATAATATCTTCATATGGCGCATTATCTGAAACGTTTGTTACAAGATCACCCACTGCTTGAATAAATGCTACAGCGAGTAAGAAACATCTGCTAGTATTCTGAAGTTCGATACGCCCACCCTGATTATGTTGTCTTGGATCATAAGAATAATATTAATAATCAAGCATATATTCATATTTAATTAATGCTGCGTCCATATCAAATGCTGGATCAGCTATTCGTTAAAATATGTTTGTTATTATTGTTGTTGTCTAACTGGAAGACCACTTCCTTCTAATACATTAGCATTTATATTTTTGTACTTTCATCAGGCAACTCTGAATGCTTTTCTTTTTGCAGTTTGACTTTTTTTTAAACTAACATTTGCAGTCATCACTTCAGTGTTTATTAATTTTACTGGTTGTGGTTGGACCGCTTGTGGTCTGCGTAGTAAACGTGCTAATCTTTCTTTGATTGCTGATAGCGCTTTACTGGCAACATTATCAACAGCTCCATGAACATTATCTCCACGAACGTGAATATAGTTCAGTTCTAGTTTCTTTGCAATATGTATTGCTTTTGAGGCTATCAACGAAAACAAAACACATCAAGATCATCGCCGAGTCCACTTAAAGCTAATACGTTTACATTTATATTTTTGTGTTTCATCAGCCAACTCTGCAAGTGTTTGATTTGAAGTTTGCTTTTTAGTTTAATAACATTTGCAGTCATCACTTCAGTGCTGTGTGATTTTACTGGTTGTGGTTGGACCTCTTGTGGTCTGTGTTGTAGCCGTGCTAATCTTTCTTTGATTGCTGTTAACGCGTTTGCGGCAAAATTATCAACAGCACCAACAACTCTATGTCCACCAACGTGGAAATATTTCATTTCTAGTTGCTTTGTAATGGGTATTACTTTTGAGGCTATCAACAAAAAAACCGCTTCACCGAGTCCTTATACATAGATTGCTTTATTGGTAGGTAATCGTGAATTTATCAACCTGGCCATGATCGGTAAACATTGAGCATTATTTATGATGATTTTTATATTGTCACTGATTTTAATTACTTTCAAACACGGTGATAATCATAAACAATTTCATCAGTCATCAGCATCACCGATTAATTGGCAGAAGTTTGTAGTGCTACCGATATACATATTTTGTCCTTGTCTTACGTGTAAAGGTGCATACTAAACTATCCAGAAAGAATGTACGGAAACATCACAGTAATCGTACCGCGAAATAGAAGATATTATCGTGTATACAGTTTTGATGATTCAGAGAATAACACATTTTTGTCCAAAACAGTTGAGTTACAAATTAGACTGAATAGCATACGTATATCACATTTGTGACATTTGTCATGTATGACAGCGTTGTGACCAATGGCAGTTTATCAAAGATTTCGGATTTTGTTTAAAAGTATTTTTTGCAGTTATTACTAGGGTATCTTAATGGCTTTCGAACATATATTCCTTTGTCTTTCACTAATATGCCAAAACGTTTTCCATACGCATTGGTTTACGTAGCTTCTCTAGTTCCCAAAATATTTTCCCGTTTGTTGTGGAATTTATCTTATATTTCCTGGCCGTCTGTGATAGCTATTTTACCTTTGTACCCCACTCAAAGCGTTCGTAATTGATAATGTAGATTTCAGTATAAACAATTGCTAATTTTTCAACAAACTTATCAATATCAGCAGAGTGTCGTGGACATATAGGTACGTAAGACTAACGTCATTATCTCATTTTACTAACAGTTTTTAACTCATTCAACAACGAAATGCACATTCGAAAACAATTTACCATACGGAATATATCATTTGTAAGTTGTTTTTTTCGAGGCATGGTTTTTTGCATGATGTCTGCTACGGTTTATCAACTGCTGACATTATAGAAACAGAATTTAAAAATGTTTTACTTTCTAAGCACCCATCTTTAAATACAGTTGCCCATATATTTCAAGTCAACACTTCACACTAGACAGCATATTATCCCGGTACTACAACCCTTACTGGGTGTTAGGTGTCAAACTTCGATCAAATATCACTATTTATATTATCTTATTTCCGTAATTAACATTTCATCTTTATATTTAGTTACATTTTCAGTTGTAATGCTTATCAACCCTGGCAACGTATAGTACTTTTACATCAATTTGTTCAATTATTATAGTTGTTCCTGTAAATTTGTGTTTCCTTCAGGAATTTCATGATAGTTATGCTGCACGGATGATACATCAGATCCATTGATTGCAACAATGTTAATTTGAAACTGTCATCTTTTGAAGGATATACAAATATATGAAGGACATAACGCTCTTTTCATTAGCTTCAATTATTACTTTGATTTTAAAATAATCTTACCATGAAATGTGGCCTTGTCAATTTCTAAGCGCATGTTGCATTGTATGTTTTCATGATATTATTGCTTCTTTGATGATTATTGTGTACAATAATAATACTATACATTGATGGGTTATGAATTTTAACATTAGTTATCACGACAATTGAATATACCACACATTATATCTTAATCAAAATATATTTATACTCAAACTTAATTGAACATATGATTATGCATTGCATGCAATACTGATTCAATGCAGCGGGCAAGAAAATAATGTCATTGTGTCTTTTCGGCGAAGAACATAAAGAACAAGGTTGAAATGCACGAGGCCTTGAATGAAATCGCCGAAATTAAAACAAAACAATTTCGTCTGCACAATGTATGGTACTGGTAGATATAATCGAGTCAGCATTAGTCTGGGTAGAAAAGAAACGCATGGCATTGTGTGAAAAAATATATTAGCTTGGATAATTTTAAATGTCTTGTCAATTATTTTATGTGCATAAGTTTGGGTTCTTATCGTTTACTGGCGGGCCGTTATAATACTGATAATAGTAATAATAATGAGGGTTTGGTATAGAGCCCAATCTTTAGAAGTTCTAAGCGCTTTATAATATCTATAAGGATATGAATACAAAAAAACCAACCTGCAATTGGAAAACATACGAAATGATGACAATATTTAAGTTAGGAAACATATTTTGGTCTATAAGTTTGTACTCCCAGTCGACAATGGTGAGTTTTAAGAGCACCCTTGAACGCGATCAGCGTGTCTTTGTTTCTGGTTTAAATGGGGTATATATTCCACGTTGCTGGGCTTTGATATGCAAAATAACGGTGTCCGTATGACGTCGGATTCATAGTGGAAATGATGAGTATACGATTGTCTGAAGCGGAGAGTTAGTATCTTGCTGGTGTATACACATGGGTGAGCCCAGATAGGTATGTTCGACTGGAGTCCGTCATTGAAAAGTAGCACAGAAAACAAATGTTGTTTGATTCTGGATTGAATGCATAGCGTGTGTATGGTACAGCACGGCGGGGAGGTGTGCTATATCGTTGCACTCCAAGGATGATCCGAACAGCTGCGTTTTGAACTTTTTGAAGTTTTTAGAGGATATATTGATTTGAACCAGACAGAATTAAATTAGTGAAGCCCAATCTTGAAAGTACTAGTGAACAGACAAGTGTTTTAGTGGCGTCAATTGAAATATTGTTTGCGAATTGAGTAACTCCTAGGTTTCGTACCGACAGAGTGATTTTAATGTTGGTGTTGCAGGTATGTATTATGTGAGGTAAAGGGAGTGAATGAGTATATCTTTGTGTTGTGATTAGAATGGCTTCAGTTTTACCATCATTCATATGATGTTTGTTACATGTTAATCAGGATTTCACATCAGAAATGGACCTCATTACTCCTCGGATGGTCGCATTAACTTCAGTTGGGTGACTACATTTGTATAGTTGTGTGTCATTATCATGCACTTGGGTAGGAGACACTGGATTATTATCTATGACTCTTGAAAGAGACTGAGTATATAATACAGAGACCAGGTCCAATAACAGAATGCTGTGGAACACCACAACATTGATCAATTGGGCTGGAGTGTATTCCATTTGCAGATACAATTTGTGTCATGTTGACTCCGTATGACTTGAACCACAGTAAGGCTGTATTGTGAATGCCAAATACTTACATGATGGATACGATGAATAAATATATCATGATCTATTTTGTCGAATGCTGCAGATAAATCAAGGAGTGCGAAGACTGTAATCGTTCAGCTATCAACAAAAATGTGAATGTCATTAACATCTTTCAGAATGGTAGTTTCAGTACTGTGGCAAATGCGATATCCAGACTTTACATTGATAAAAAACTGTTTGAATTCATTTGAGATACAAGTTGGGTTAGAACAACTTTTTCTAAGATTTTTTTATATGAACGGGAGATTGGAAAATGGGCGGTAGTACTTTAAATCGTTTTTGTCACGTATTGGTTTCTTAAGCAGAGGCTTGAAAATGTAAGGTATGAAAAAAAATTGAATTCCCCGGATGAGAGAGAGAGAGATATATAAATAACATCAATTAGTGAAGGAAATATTGGGTCTAAGCACTCACGGATCAGTGATGTTGGAATCGGATCAAGTTAATATGACTTTGGTGCACTCTATATTTTGATTGTCCGTATTAAATTCATAGAGACAGGTTCAAATGCTGCTATCGGTTGTCTGTATTGCAACTGTATGGTGATGAAGAGTAAATTGAAATTATGTTGTCACGCTGTTCCCTAATGTTGTATGCGTTGCCTCTAAAAAAAATTGCAAACGGGTCCGCAAGGTCTATTAGAGAGAAGAAAGTTGGAAGTGGTGTTAGTTTGTAGCTTGAAATTAGTTTGCTAGTGATGTAGAAGAGCTCTTTTCAGCTGAAACTCTCCGCGATCTTAGTACTGTGGTAGTATAAGTTGTCTAAATGCACTATGTTTGAGACGTTTTTCTTAGCGGCTTCATACATATGTTTATCAATAGTAAGTCTGGTGGAAAGCCAAAGCCTATACTTTGTATGACAGTGTCTTTAAGCGAATCTGGTCCCTAACTATGTTATACCATATATATATATAACACTTCTGAACTGATACTATGCACTTGGTGGCTGGGACATGTTTTTCAAGCAATGAACGCAGGCGGTTATCAAGTTGTTCTGTTGTAGGAGGTAAGCATGTTGTTAGGTTTGCTTGCATGTCATGCATTAATTTGGTTTTATGTACCAGACTGAGATTTCTCTTAGTAGTAAATAAAAGTGGGGGGTTAGGGATAGATACGTCCAGATGGCATATATTGTAGAGATGATCTGATGCAAATTCGTGGGCTGCAAGGGTGGACTGGATACTATTATCATCAGAGTGCATATCTTGAGCTGAGATGCATCAGAACCATTCGCAAATACATTTCAATGGATGCCACTTAAACACTTGTGTGATCATTAGTACTTTTAAGACTGGACTATCGAATCTCAATTCTGCCTGGTTTCTTCGCAATATCAACTCCAGAAACTTAAAACAAAGGTCAAAACAAAGTTGCTCGTATCCTCTTAAGAGTACCTCTTTCAGAGCACACCTCACCACTGACTGTTCTGTACGCTACACTGGCTATCCATTTGATTCAGAATCAAACACAACATTTTTTCTCTGTGCTATTTTTCACCTACAGACACCAGTCCAACATACCTATCCGGCCTCACCTATGTGTACAAACCAGCGTGATAATTACGCTCATCCTCTGACAGTCGTATACTCCTTGTTCCCACTATTAAAGCGAAGTTATATGGACAACGTTCTGTTGCATACCAGGGCCCAGCGATGTCGAACGGATTGACCATTGAAATTAGACAAAGTGGTCTATTTTAAGACTATTTTAAAACTCACCTTTCTCGACTGCAGTAACAAACTTGGAGACCTACTAATGTTTTGTATCTTATGATTTAGCATATTTCTATTATTTTTCCAATTAGGTGGTTTTTATTTGTTTTTCTACATTGTAGCCATATCGTTATAGATGTTGTAAAGCGCATAGAGCTTCTAAAGATTAGCCGCTTTTAAAAAGTATTATTATTATTATTATTATTATTTGACAAATGCAGTCTAAAATGTGACCAAGGTTATGGGTGTGTTGGTTTACTTACTGTTTAAGGTTGAAAACTTGAATGAAATTTAGGAGGTGTGATGTGTACGGGTTCCCAGGAGATTCGGATATATATATATATATATATATATATATATATATATATATATATATATATATATATATATATATATATATATATATATATAGATTCCGTGGAACTGAATTTGACAATCATGAAAATTATTTATTTAGTGTATACCGTAAACAAAATACGTTTTGGACAAGTCAGCATATTATCAAAATTTAGAAAGATTAAGTGCCCTTTAAAGTTTTGTTTTCTTCAGTTTTTAAGTATTTACATTTTTGTCACTTCATCCAGATTAACGTGATCCGTTTCCCTGTTTTTATATACCCTACAAGACGACCAAAAGAGTTTATTCCTTATAATCTGTGAGGCAGAGTTGGACTTTTGTACCTTCGCCAATACTTATATTTCAAACTGTCGACTAGTAAATGTTGGTCTAGACATACCGGTTATTTTCCATTTTGTTTCTTCAAGGTTCTGTCACAATTACAAGTATATACAGTTCAATGGTTCCTACCTATATATCAACTAATAAATATAAATACATATCTGATTTATCTTCGGATTTATCCCAGTAACCTTTCCATCAACAATTGATCAATCCATCTTGCTACACAGAATTGTTTGAACTTGGTAATGAGTTAATACAAAAACTCTTTGTAATGAGCACGCAGCATAATTTCATATAAAATTTGTTTGTGATTGGTTTAAAAAGAATACATTATTGCACATCACACTAATGACTAATTTAACCAGCAGGTATTTCAAAGCAGATACTACAATTGAATACAATCTAACGGCGCAACACGTCCACCTGTAATGAAAGGATTATTCGCTTTGCATGATCAAGATGGTGAGCAGAAAATTGTATCCATCAAATAAACATCCCCGTCTCATCCTAAAACTGTATTCAAGCAAAATCCAATAAAACGTTCCATTGAAATAATGCCTTTAGACGGACATTTAAAACAATAATTCATCGAGTTGGCAAATTATATTTGAAATTTGGTAACAGAAAGGCTAATTGTGAATAAAATTTATATGCGCATTTATCAACAGTTACTCTGTCCAAAGCACTATTACAAGGCTTCAACATATAAACATATGCAAGTTTCATTTATAGTATTTTTCAAACTTGTCTTTACTATGTTTGGTTTCGTCGAAAATACTGGAATATGGCATTTTATTCAGGTACATATATTTATACACTATGTTTTGTTATAGCTGCATGACAACTAAATAAATATCAATAGGCAATATTTTAATATCTGGCAAATCATATTGAATATTGTATAAAGACTAATACTCATTCCATTATATATTCGAAAGCAAGCATTTGTATTACGGTCAAGCAAACAAACAAATTTGTCAGATCTTTCGCAAAAATAGCTATTTATTATTCGTTTTGCTTACAGTATAATTTTAAATAATTCTTTTATATAGAATAAGGTATAAGCATAGTATAGTATAGTATATGTTGCTTTAGTTTTCTTTATTATGTTGCAGAGAGGAATAATTACCGAAGTTTGTTTTTAAATAATTGCGTTTCAGTTTTCAGCTTTGAGCACGTTCACAAGTGGTATTAATGAGATATCACACGGTACCCAATGGATCACATGACACACTACTGGAATGTAGTATTAGATAATGGAAGGTATGGTGTACATTGGAATTACCTCTAAGGGGCAAATTAGTTAATATGTTTTGATTGTATATAATTCAGCAGGATTCTTTGCTTTGCAAATGTCATATACAAAATAGAGACTATCCAGAAACAGACGAGTCTATTCATTTAAAAATGAAGCTGTCTAGGTTGAACTGCGATTAAATAGGCTACTTCCGATATGAATCAGCTGAGAACAAATAGATTACTTTTACTAGTCTGTAATGATGGGTGCTTATCAAGCTGTATTCGCATACGTTTTGCTGATGAGAATGCTTTGTTGTAAGTATACCTGTTACCTTATTAATATTGCTAATATCTTCTGTCCGTACTAGTCCAGTTGTTGAATATTGTGTAAAATTCTCTTTAATATTTGATGCACCTTTAAAGAATAGACACTTAACAATTGTACATCAGATATTGTTCAGTGTTGGTTATACTACTACTTGTATTCACCCATCACTATATCTGTATCGTGTATAAGGTAAATACAATACCGTCATCGTCTTTGAAAGTGAACAGAAAACATACACCTTTCTTCTTACGTTATTTCCAACAATTACATCATTGTATTTAAAAATTGTGATCCATCAAATATAACTATTAGGCTCTTAAATTTTTCTTGTCAACAATCTTACTCTCTCTCTTTGTGTATATATATATATATATATATATATATATATATATATATATATATATATATATAGTGTGTGTGAGTGTGTGTGTACGCTGTATCAATGATATATGATGATATAGTGTGAGTGTGTGTGTACGCTGTATCAATGATATATGATGAGACGAATACATTTTTCAGCAACAGTAAAAAAGGTTTGCATCGTTTCCTTTGGAAGCAAAATGTATAAGTGGAGTAGTCATACATACAACAGGATTGCAGAGTCTCCTTTTGATGAAATTGGTATAGGAGGAGTGGTATATCATTGATACATCGTCCATTATGTACATATAGTTTAATTAAAGCACATACAAATACATATATCTGCCCTTTGCAACGACTTAATATTTATTCCAGAGGGCTGTTTATTGAACGACTGAATAAAGTCATGTCCCTCAGTATGTCCGCTACAACATTTAGTTCTTTAACCTTTGTGGCTATTTACAGTCCCTGTTGCAAATTGATAAGTTGGTTGTTTCCACTTTGAGTTTCTATTTTTCTTACCATTGAATAAATTAATATGATACACACTTACTATTCAAACATAAGGGATGATTTTAATAATAAAGTATAGCACAACAAACAGTGAGCTACGCCATTTACATAAACTGTACGCCATTCACCCACCCGCTCATTTAAACTAATGTGGAATAGAAACTAAGCGAAATGACGAACCAACAACATGTCGTTAAATTGAAACCAGAAAGTTGAAAAACGTCTTCTAGGTATTGATAGTGAAACTAGATCAGTGTTATTATTATTATTATTATATTTTTTGATCCCCGCGCAACGCGGATGTAAAATAACACTGAAATCTTTAGACGGAAATATTACGCTGGGAAATCTTGAGATGGGAAATCCTTTAGGTAAAAGTCTTTAAGATGAAAATCCTTTTAGGATGAAAATCTTAAGACGGAAATCATTTAGGTAAAAGTCTTTAACACGGAAATCGTTTAAGATTGAGGTCTTAAGATCTTAAATACCTGATGAGGCTGATTTGATCTTTCGATATTTATTTCGTAACTTCCATCAATAACATCACATACTAGATTTACTGCAATAACCAATGATATATTAACATTAGCAGGAGCAATATGCCTACCACCACCGTCTGGGTTATTATTATGTTTAAGGATAGTTGAACTCCCATGCTGTCGTCTCCATGTGGCGAGTATCAACGGAAAATGCTCATCTATTACATCACTGACGGATTTTTTAAATTGGTCTACATTATACCCACGAAATTTATATTCGGGGATATCTTCTACACGTATATTATATTCTTTTGCAAATTCTCTTCTTGGTTTAGGATGTATATCATTTAAGACCGTTTGAATATATCTTAAATTCAATATTTCCTTGTCAGCAATAATTTGATTACATATTTATATGAATTGATGATTCCATCTCTCGAGGATTCTTGGGAAAAGTTTCCTCTTAGTATACGTCCATATTTTTCAAATTCATTATTGATTTTTATGATATGAAATGTTCAGTAATTCTACTTTGAATGGCTTGATACCACCTAACACCTGGTTCTATCATTCCACTAAAAGATCCAGAACTCGATCCTTCCTATGATATCATTGATTCTTTATCTGAAGTATAATCTGACGTTTTAGGTTTGCCTAAATTTTGATAAGATGGTGCCTGATTTGGGATTTCAGGCCATCCTAACACAGTTCTTATAGAATTCTGATAGATATCTACGAGATACCCGGGTGAGTTTATCTCAATCGCGGATGATAATGTTGGTTCATGAACTGTCATAGCGATTTTTTAAATTCTTTTCCCGTAATGGATTTTATTCTACGCTGGAATTCATTATTGATCTGTTCGATTTGGTGAGTCCCAGATGGTAAGGAAACTGTATTACATTCTGGAGTTCCGTCTCTTTTATTTTTACTCGCAAACACCAAGGAATTATTCGGTTGCTGACCAACAAATGATTTTGATCTAATATTTGGACAACTGTGGTATACTCGTAATTTTGCTAATGCTATTTCTTAACCGGAATTGCAGCGGGAAATTCACATTGAATTCAGGGTTGGTTGAGGTAATTGAGATCATGGTTGTCTTTTGCGGCGTTGTGTTTGTTGCTTTTCGCTGAAGTAATTCCGTTGTTGATGTCATTGTCGACATTGACATTGTCATTGTTGTTCTTACTATTGTGCTGTTTTTTTTTAAATCTTGATGTTGCTGTGTGGTTGATGTTCATCATCGCGGAGAATTCGTTACCTGATATTGTTGTGTCATCGAGACTAGATGATATCAACAACGACAATTGGTAATACGCGGCTGATGCAGTATGTAACTTAATTATATACTCGTGTAATTTATCTGACTGCATGTGGATATTTTTTTGTGATGATGCTAAAAAACCCTGTTATTGTTGTTTCCAATGACACACAAAATGTGACAACTACAGGTGCGAGTGCTGTTATGGCTGACAACAATATACCCGTTCCAGATTTTACTCTTGAAACCGAATACACAATAATGTCAACACTGGTACTTTTTTTATCTTCGCTCTATACTCGTCAATATGGTATTTTAGTTTAGTTTAAAACTCACGACTTGATCATGTCGATATTGTTGGACATTTATCATACTATTTACTTAAATCAATTATAAATTCTACGTAGTACGTCAATGATGCCCGAGATAACTTACCAATGACAGAGGTTATTATAAATGTTTTCATGGTACACTTATCTATTATTGCACTTGCAGTATTAATTCCCGTATACGTTCCCTATGACATATTAAACTGTAACGGCGAAAACAGGGTCAATCTATAGATACCTTTGACTTCCGCGGTAAAATGAATAATATTATTTTGAGGTGTCCAGGCGAAAGATCCATGATGTGTCAAGTACACTGTATTGATATTTTGTTTATGTGGTAATTTGATTTTATTAAGCCGTGGAAAATCGCTAACGATATTGTCCTGTGTTTGTTTGATCGTATCGATCTGTGTTATAATATCAGAAAGTTTCATTGGGACAGTCATTGTAGTACCAAAGAAATGATCCATGGTTTCATCCGATTCACTAAAATTCCTACGGAGGTTTGCATGAACATCACACCCAGCTCGCAGTGTTGTTAGTTTATGATCTGTGGTTTTATGCTTACCATATATCGTCGTTAGTTTATTGTCTAACACATCTACATATTTTTTGTCACAGCATCAGTGTCCAATGTTGGATGATCAAGTGCGGTTATTTTATTTGAGTTCATGTCAAGAACTCCTCTCTTTGTGTCACCGGATGTTTTTACTCGATTGTTAATACTATCTATCACAGTTGGTAAAAGAACTCCTGGTTTAATTTTACCGGTGGAATCAAACACCGCTAAGGAATTTTCGGTTACTCCATTCCTTTTAATTAAAACATCATTCAAGGAAAGATTACTTGTTTTCAATTTCCCTTGTTTGTCTTGAAATATGACTATTTCGTTTGGATCCACACTTGCGAGGTTTAATATCACGGATATTTTATCTTCGATTATGTTTTTACATCTTTGGTTGCAGATATTTCCCCGGTGGGTTTATTCATTCTTAAAAGAGATCTTCCCCAGATATAAACCATCCCGCGATCAAAACCATTATACTCTAAGATCTATCTAAATAGCGATTACTCTTATATTCGTGTAAGGTTGTATCGGGTGGTTTAGTCGATGATATAGCGTACATTTAATACTTGCTGGCCACATTTTAGTGGGTCTGTCATTTTCTGTGTTGGTAGCATGGAGTACCAGATCAGAACTTTTAATTGGTGTATATAACGCATACATTCTTTAGTTGGAGTTAACCCATATGATTTAAAAAACCCATAATTCCACGTGGATCAATTGCGTATGCAACCCAGTAAGTTCCAGGTTCTGTGTTGTTATAGAGATTAATGATACCGGTTTCAGCGTTGTTTGGTTGTTGCGGTAATTGATCTCGTATTAAAACACCTCTGAAGATTTGTATTCTTATTTTTTTAGCAGCATCGAGTAAATCAAAATTTGACAATGGTGTTAGTAAACTGTCCCTGGTAGTCTCAGGCAGTTTTCGCTGTACCATGAATACGGAGACCCTTTCCCGCTACGGATCGTCGATTGCAACGTTTTAATCTGACAACGAGTCATAGTGACACTAACATGACTATATGACATTTTATTTAATACGTGATTGATCTAATTGTCTATATGTTTTTGGACCACTATATGTTTTCTACTGGCACATCAACTACCCTCATTCGTCCACCAACACCTTCGAGTGGTATTGA
Organism: Unio pictorum; assembly: GCA_030141615.1. NCBI lineage: Eukaryota > Metazoa > Mollusca > Bivalvia > Unionida > Unionidae > Unio > Unio pictorum. The sequence goes on from JARLTB010000123.1 coordinate 7,625,429, forward strand.
TTTGTTGCTGAGTATGACAGCAATTGCTCTGTAATAACCACCTGCAGAAGAAGCGGTTACATGAGCTCGGAAATATATGTCAACGACTGGCTGTCTGGTTAAATCAAGATGTTCCAACGAATAGTAATAAATCGGATATCAATTTCTAAAATCAAATTGTGATATTTGCATACCTGTATCTATATTATTATCACGTCCCATAAATAACAGCAAACGATGATACACGCGTGCTATTTGGTTTTGTCCGTAATTATGTAAACTATCCTCAGATGGTTCTTGTTGGCCGTTTATCCTGAACGAGACTTCAGTAACACCCAGTTGATTAAATATCATATGGCTTCGTGTTTGTGAATTCAATCGTGCCTTATCCTGTAACGCAGCAAATATATGACGCGGTGCAGAAACACCCTATTGTGATGCCATATGCCATGTACATATACAAACAACAGAAGTTTCCATAATATCCGTTGTTGTTGTTAGCCATGAAATCAATGATTTACCACCTGTACCCATAAATGATTGTAATTATTCCTTTGCGGTGATTGATGGAGTCATTACTGGCATCCGCAATGAAAGTTTTGTTATATTTACTTTACCATCAGGAACACCAGCACCATGCCAGACTGCATCATTACCTTTTCACACGAGGACTACTGTATGTTTCGCTCCAAAGATAACCTTTCTAACATTTCTGCAAAATCCGAAATTATGAGATACTGGAATCGCGCATGAAAATAATCTACGCGGTCCTTGCAACATTGATACGCGTGTTGCAAACCATACGTTGTAATTGGTAGCATTAACATCACTGATAATATCAAAAGCAGCTGCTGACCGCATATATCCGGCTGATGGAGCAGTAACCGCAGTATCCCGTGTTGCCTTTACTTTATAATACTGAACATGTTCAGCGTGATCAGTGATATCCTTAGCGAACATCATAGATGGACCTGCTGATCTTGTATAATCATTGGATTATCTCTCAAAACTCACTATTGTTGTGGCAACATCAACATCATGCTCAATATATTAAATCTCTCTTCCATCAATCATATATCTAGCGCTACTAAAAGATGTCATAATACCATTATTAACAAACAAACTGGCAAATTTATGTTATATTCCCCATCAGTATTTGTTAGAAGTTCTCCTTCTAATTCGACAAATGCCTCAGAGGGTAGAAAGCACTTGCTTCTATCTTGAACATTACGTTTGATTCTTGATCGACTATTTGGTTCTATTGCGTTATAGGAATAAAACTGAAAATCGCGTAAAAATCGTCTTGCGCACTTGGGCATCCATACCCAATGCTAGGTCGGGTGAAGATTTGAACATTTTATTATATATTTCTCGATCTAAATTGCTGTTTGAAACCACTTTCCGCTAACTTATTTGCAGTAATATTCCCCTGAGCATCAAATTCGTCATTTATTCGCTCTTCTATTTTTTGATCCACCACGCTGTTTATTATTTTGCTAACACTCGCAGGCATAATCTCAGTAGATGGTAGTTTTCCCGGTGGTGGTAATTTTCGTTGTCGAATCATCGTGATTAGTTTTTCCTTGGCCGCGGAAAATGCTTTACCGGCAACATCACCAACACCACTAATACCCTTATCACGAAGAACATCAATAGATTTCATCGATACTTGTTTTGCGATTGGTGCTATTTTTCGAGCCATCCTTGCAAAAAACTCTTGAACAACATCGCCGAGACCATCTCCATAATACATCTTATAATACGGCAATCGTGAATTTACTACGTAGGTCATTTTTGGTTTGTTGTCGTTGTAGTTTATGATCATCTTATCTAATTATTATTTATCTAATCGCATGACTAAATGTCATGGACAATCAATCACTGTTGACATTAGTCACAGTGGTAATAATCGAGTTCATCGATACATTCTCGATATACACCAATATCCATGATACCACCGTCAAATAGTTGTCGGCAGATATCAGCGGCTTCATTAATTATTTCCGGTGAGTTATTTCCGGCTCATTTTTCCCCTATGAGAATTTATAGTCGTGCAATGTTGGAGAGAATATTATTAGGACAGGGAACAAAAGCACTGCCATGCATTTTAGAATGAGAAAATCCTTCACCGGTAACACCAGTTGCGCCTTGTGTATCACGAGATATTCCTTCCAATGATCTGTTAATTCTTTCTAAATCATCATCTGTTATTTCTTCTTTAAGTGATGAGAAAGACTCTTGCTTCGAAGACGTTTGTCTTTTTCCTTGAGATTTTCGCTGTTTTAATTCTTCTTTTCGTTGATTTTGCTCTTTCATTTTTAGCTGTTTTTGTTCTTCTTTTCGCTTTTGTTGTATTTCTAATTTTTTGTTGTTAAAGGTCTTTATATTTATTATATGCTTTATTTAACTCATCGAGATATTCTATATACGGTCCACTTGTTGTATCAACTCGGCTTGTATGTGTTTTAATTTATAAAGTACATCAGCCCACTATTCAGATTTTTTCATGTATGTTTTATGCCTGGGTTTCAACATTCTTTATTTATCTTCGTAACGCGTAGCAACTGATTAGATACATTATATTAGATCATTTTTATTGATATATGCTAAAGCTAAGTAAATTTATTTCGTAATTCTTCGACTATTTCTTTATCGTTTTTTTCGGACCGGATTGAAATCTTGATGGACCAGGAAGACTTTGTAACAGTTCTGATGTTTGTTTAGTTTCTTTTGCTATTTTTTTTCAATCTCAGAAAGAACACCTCTCTTTATTTCTTATCCTTCTTGTCCATATATGACCTCTTTAGTAGTTGCAGTAACAGGTTTGAATAATAGTTCAGCACCTGTTGCAAAATCAACTTGATATTCCTGTCGCGCTTGTAATATATTTCTAACAGAATCTCTCAGAGAGATAAATCTCTTTATTGCATCTAATCGCTCTCGATCTAGTCTAGTTGTTAATGATTCTTCTACCATTATTGTTATATGATAAGATTTAATTGTATAAGCTAACAAAACAACGACAAAAGTGTCAGAGGCAATTTCTGATTCTTTGTTGACAAATAAAAACTTCGGTTGAAACCGAAACTGTCATTTTTTAGTTTTGACTGGATTAGTTTTGGTTTAGTTTTTTATTGTGTCTGAATTAGTTTTTGTCTGTTCACCCTTCCTGCGGCTACTGGTTCTTAAAAAATTAAAAAATTAAAAATCCAGGTGGAGTCAGTGTTGTATATGAATATAAAGTGTATCCCTGCTGTGTCTGATTTGATTTTTTGAGATTTATTTGGTAGCTTTCGTCAATAACATCACATACTATATTTACTGCGATCACTGAGGATATATTTACATTTCCAGATTATATGTGTCTCTTACGCCCATCTGATATTATGCTTGAATATACCCCCGGGGTAATTTTTTTTCCATACAGCGAGTATAAGAGGAAAGTTTTCATTGATATAATTGCTGAGTGATTCCTTTAGTTGTTCGGTTTCAAGGTCAGGTATTACAAATGTCTGTAATTGTTATTCGGTTATTTTGAAATAACAGATAAATACATACTACGATGGTTATCTGGTTCCGTAGCGTTAATAATACGCTTCATGGATTACGAAATTACGAATTTCTCGATTATAATACTCGATTTCGTCCATGATTTGATTTACATGCTGAATTGTTTCGATAATATGCTGTTTAGATCATCAGAATAATTCTGCATAATACTCGCCAATAAATTTCTTAATTTATCAAATATGCGAGTGATTTTAGGACTAATTGTGTCTGAAAGAAATTTAAAATACTCGGCTCACATATATTTGCTGCGTTACAGGATAAGGCACGATTAAAGTCACAAACACGCAGCCAAGAATGAAAAAACCCACCAAGGAAATATCTGCAACCAAAGGTGTAAAAGCAATAATCGAAGATGAAATATCCGAGATATTAAACCTCGCAAGTGTGGATCCAAACGAAATAGTCGTATTTCAAGACAAACAATGGAAATTGAAAACAATTAATCTTTCCTTGAATGATGTTCTAGTTAAAAGTAATGGAGTAACTGAAAATTCCTTAGCGATGTTCGATTCCACCGGTAAAATTAAACCAGGAGTTATTTTACCAACTGTGATAGATAGTATTAACAATTGAGTAAAAACATCCGGTGACACAAAGAGATGAGTTCTTGACATGAACTTAAATAAAATAACCGCACTTGATGATCCAACATTGGACACTGATGCTTTGACAAAAAATATGTAGATGTGTTAAACAATAAACTAACGACGATATATGGTGAGCATAAAACCACAGATCATAAACTAACAACAATATATTTTGAGCATAAAACCACAGATGATAAACTAGCAACACTGCGAGCTGAGTGTGATGTTCATGCAAACCTCCGTAGGAATTTTAGTGAATCGGATGAGCAGCAGAGAGGGTGAATCGGACGTCAATTAGAGGAAATTAAACAACTTTTAAAACAAAACACGATTTTACTGTCAACAACAGACCCTTCCTACGATTTTTCATGTTTAAACCCATACAAAAATAAAGTCTCCATTCGCCAAACAGAGACTTAGTCATTTTTGTCAGAGAGGGTGAATCGGACGTCAATTAGAGGAAATTAAACAACTTTTAAAACAAAACGATGTTAACCGTCAACAACAAATAGACCCTTCCTACGAAATCTCGTGTTTTAACCCAAAAAAAATAAAGTCTCCATTTGCCAAACAGAGACTTAGTCATTTTTGTCTGAAAACACGATCTTGCAGGAGGCTTCAAAATGAGTAAAAACTCTTCAACCGAATATTTTATCAAGTCCGATACGATATCGCGTCCGAGGGTCTTAGGACGAAAATCCTTTTAGGACTTCACAAACAGACTAATTTGTAAAACTTCGCCTTGTAAATCAATCAGATTATTGGACTGGTCAGTGAGTTTGAAATTAATTCTGGTTAATGAATCATTATGACACCGCATATAGACTGGATTCACCGGAGACTCAATAATTAGAAATCCTGGAGGGGCTGTTGGTGCAAATGAATACAAAATATATCCTTGCTGAGCTTGATTTGATCGTTCTAAATTTATTTGATAGCTTCCCTCGATAACATCGCATACTAAATTGATCGCTATCACCGATGAAATATTCACATTGAACGGAGCGATATGCCTGCCACCACCATCTGGGTCATTATTATGTGTCAGGTTTTTATTTCCGGTGATGTTGTTTTTTTCCACGTATCATGAATTATTTTAAAACCAACATCGATGGCATCATTGAGAAGTTTTTGTAGTTCTGGTACGTTATATCCTGGTATTTTGAATGCTGGAATATCTTTGACGGGGATATTATATTCTGTCGTAAATAAAGTTCTTGTTGCAGGACTACTGTCACCTAATACTTCTTGAATAATTTGTGAATGAAATGTTTCCATATCATTGATGATTCTGTTACATGTTTCTACAACGCTGATAAATTCATCCCGGGTGAGAGTGCCGGATTTAAGGGATATTAACAACAATGAAAAATCATTATTCATCGCTGTGAGTTTTCAGTGATTTTATCCTGTCGAATTAAGTAGACGTTTCTTTTAGTGGGAGGACCTACCAATTCATAAAAAAAATTCAATTTGGTGTAATCGCTATAACTCTTTATTGGATTATCAGATTTTATCCTGTCTGTGATATAATCAGTTTTTTGTGGTTCTGGTAATTTAACGGTTTCTTCCCGGGGTGGTAATTCAGTCCATCCTAGTACGGTTCTAATAGAACTCTGATAGATATCTACGACGTATCCTTCTGTGCTTATTTCAATGGCAGATGATAGTGTCGGCTCATGAACCGTTATAGCTATTTTTGATTCTGCTCCAGTAATCGATTTTATTCTACGTTGCAATTCAGCATTGATTTGTTCAATTTGGTATGATCCGGTTGGTATCGAAACAACGTTCCAGTCTGGGGTACCGTCGTCTTTATTCTTATTCGCAAATACCAGTGAATTATTGGATTGTTGACCACCAAATGATTTTGATCTAATGTTAGGCCAACTGTGATACACTCGTAATTTTGCTGACGCGATTTCCTTCACGGGGACTGGGGTAGGGAAATTCACACTGAATTCTGGATTCGTTGATGTTATTGAGATCATGCTTGTTTGTACTGGGTTTGTGTTCTCCACTATTTGTTGAAGTAATTCCATCTGTGTTGTCATTGTTATTATACTGTTGTTGTCGCTCTAATTTTGACACCGCAGAATCATAAATACTGACCATTGCTGAGAATTCACTCTCTGATATAATTGTATCATCGAGCGATGACGATATCAACGAGGATAATTGCGAGTATGCAGTGGATACAACATGAAATTGAATTATGTAGTCTTGTAGTTTGCGTTATCTGCATGATGATATTTTTTTTTGTTATAATTGAAATTATTCCCGCGATTGTTGTTGCCACAGAAATGCAAATTGGAACAGCTATCGAACCATCATTGTTACTGAGGATAGTATAATACCAGCTCCGGTGATTACACCACTCACGGCGTACACAGTAACATCAATTGCGGTAATTCTTCGTTGGTATTTTTTTAATTTTTATTTGATACTACTCAGTGAGGGTTTTGAGTCTATTTTGAAATTCTCTGACCTGATCATAGCGATATTGCGATGATGAAATCATTTTATTTTTAAATCAGTTTACGATTTCAATTGAAACCGTTATTTACTTAAATCCGCTACAAATTCCAAATACCACGTTGTTGAAACCCTAACCAAATTTTTATCAGTAGATGTAATCGTGAACTTTTCAGTTGTATCCTTGTCGATGATCGTTGAAATCATATTGTTGACCCCTGATGAACTCGACGATGAAATATTAAATTGAGTCGTTGTCACTAGTGTTAATCGATAAATGCCTTTGACGGTTGCAGTGATATCTAATTTGTTGTTTGTAGGTGTCCACGCAAATGATCCGTGTTGGATCGTGTATACTACGTTGTTGGTTTTCTCATGCGGTATTTTTGTTTTTTCAATGATTGTTATCATCCTCGAAAAATCATTTTTGATGGCTTCGATGAAGTTTTTCGTCTCATCGATGGATTTTTTAATATCAGAGAGTTTTATTTTAATTTTATCTAACGGGGTTCCAATAAATTTATCCACGATATTTCTTCGAAAATTTGAAAACTGTTTTCCGTGTTCTTCAGTTTTAGATTGAAGTGTTGCTAATTCCAACACAGAATTTTTCAACTCATCGTTGAGAGTTTTTAATCTATCTGTAATCGTCGAAAAAAGTACACCCGGTTTGAGTATACCCTGATCGGAAAATAACGCGATAGTATCCTTGATTGCGTTTCGTTGTTTAACCAAAATATCATCCAACGACACATTACTAGTTTTCAATTTACCCTGATGATCTTGAAATACAACTATTTCATTAGGATCAACACTTGCTAGGTTCAACGTTTCAGCTATTTCATCTTCGATTATTTTTTTTTATATCACCGGTTGCAGACATTTTTGCAGAGCCATCGGGTTTGGGTTTCAAAGATCTCCCCCAAATATCAATCATGATATTTTATACATCTCTCTCTAAAAAGCGATTACTAGTGTATTCATTTACGACAATGTGTGGTGGTTTTCTAGATGCTGAAATAGCGTCAAGGACATTTAATACTTCACTGCCGCATATTGGTGGATCATTCATTTGTTGTGTTGGTAGCGTAGAATACCAAGTCTTCATTGGAAAATTTTTTATGCAACGCATAAACTCTTTTGGCGGTGCTAATCCATATGAATCAAAATAGACGATTGCACGTGGATCAATAGCGTATGCAACCCAGTGAGTTCCAGGTCCGGTGCTGTTATCTAAATTAATAATACCGGTTTCAACATCATTGGGTTGTGTCGGTAATTGATCTTTCATAAAAACACCTCTGAAGTTTTTAATAGCCAATTTTTTAGCAGCATCAATTAAAGCAAAATTGGACATTGGAGTCAAAGACTCTCCAACTAGTAAACCGGTCCTAGTCTTAGACCCTTTCCGCTGTACCATGAATACGGGGTTCCTGGTAGTCTTAGACCCTTTCCCTTTTTTTTATACCCTCGTCCCTTCTTCGGTTCATATGATTCAGTAATGCCTTGTATCGCTTTTGCTCCCAAGCCTCCAGCTGCCCCCAATGCGACAGCTTTTGCAACTGCTGGTGCAGCCGCTGCAATTAATCCTGGTAACGCAGCAAATAACGGGAATATACCGCCTGTTTTAATCATATTTTTGATAGCAGCCGCAGAAATAGTAATCTGAACACCTTTTTTTGCTACAAGTGCATCATTGAAGTGTTTTACTTGACGAGTTGTCAGTGATAATTTATTCGCCCCGCCAGTCATTTGATTGGGTTTCAGCGTGATAGTGGTTCCACATTTTTTAGCTGATTCCGATTGCAATTTCTTGATTTGGCCAGGAGTTAACGCAACACTAATATTACTATATGACATTATACATAATAGATTGATTCTAAATCGTTTACAATTTCAATTACATATTTTCCACTGGTGCATCTACCACTCTCATTCTTCCTCCAACACCTTCAAGTAGCATTGATTTATCACTGAGAATGACAGCAACTGCTCTATAATTAGCAATACCACCAGGACGGGTTACACGGGCTCTAAAGTGTATATCAACGACAGATTGTCTTGTTAAATCAAGATGTTCAAGTGAAAAGTAATAAATCGGATAGAGGCTTTTAAAATCAAGTTGCGATATTTGCAAACCAGTATCCACATTTTGATCACGTGCCATATATGACAACAGGTTATGATATACACGTGCAATATGGTTGTGAGTGTAATCAAGTTGTATATCCTCAGATGGTTCCTGTTGGCCGTTTATTCTCAGCGAGACTTCTCTAACACCTAACTGATCAAATATCATATGACTACGTTCTTGATTACCGACTCGCGCAGTATTCTGTAACGCAATAAATATATGACGTGGAGCTGAAACACCTTGTTTTGATGCCAGGTGCCATGTGAATGTATCATCAACATTGTCTTGTTTAATATCAGTGGTCACTGATAACCAACTCAACAACGACTTTCCTCCTTGATCCATAAATGATAGTAGTCGCTGTTCTTCTGTGATTGATGGCGTTAACACTGGCATCGATAATGCTAGTTTTGATAAAATGACTTTACCATCAGCAACACCAACATCACGCCAGATTGCATCATTATCAGTACCCTTTCTCACGAGTGCTACTGTATGCTTCGCTCCATAAATAACGTTTCGGACGTTTCTACAGAATCCGAAAATATGATGCAGTGGAATCGCACATGAAAACTGTCGACGCTGTCCATGCAACGTTGCTACGCGTGTTGCAAACCCTAGGTTGTAATTAGTAATATTATTTATGACATCAAAATCACCAGCTGGTCTTACATATCCGGCTGGTGCTGGATTAACTGAAGAAGCATGTGTTGCTTTTACTCTAGAATACTGGACGTGTTCAGGGTGATCAGTAATATCCTTAGAAAACATCATAGATTGACCATCTGATCTTGTATAATCATCAGAATATCTCGCTAACCCTATGATTTTTGTGGCCACATCAACTTCACGGTCAATGCATTCAATTTCCTTTCCATCAATGAGATATCTTGCACTTTCAAATAGCGCCATGATCCCATTATTAACAAAACCAGCTTTGATAGTTGGGTTATTGTCGTATGGGGTATTAGCTACAACATTTGTTACGAGTTCACCTTCGATTTCGATAAACGCTTCACAAGGCAAAACATATTTACTGGTATCATGAACTTGAAGTTCAATTCGCGATCGGAGATCTGGTTGTGTTGCGTGATAAGAATAAAATTGAAAATCGCGTACAGAATCATTCTTGAGCACTGGGGCATCCATATCAAATGCTGGATCAGGTGACCTTTTGAACATTTTATTCTATTTATCAGAGTCTAAATCGTGAAATCGTAAACGATTTTCATCGTAAAAGATTTTTCATCGGCGTGTTTTTTTAAAGCCACTTCCCGCTATCATGTTTGCTATCATGTTATCTTGGTCACTCGGAGTCACCAGCGATGCTAATTTTTCATCTACTGCGTTATTTATTATTTTACTAACACTTGCAGGCATCTCTGCTGTAGATGGCAACGGTACCTGTTTCTTTTTTGTCTAACTAGCGCTGTTGATTTATTCTTCGCAGCTGAAAACGCTTTCCCGGCAAGATCTCCAACAGTACTAATACCCTTATCACGAATAACATCAATGGCTTTCATTCCTAGTTGTTTAGCTAACGGCATCACTTTTGGGGCCATTCTTGAAAATAACCCTGCAATGGTATCACCGAAACCATCTCCGTAATATGCTCTATAAACAGGCAATCGTGAATGAACTACATAGACACTGGCTGGTTTATCATGATTGTTGTGTATGATCATTATTTGAAATTGTTAGCAATTTTTCAATTGTAAAACAATTTTTCAATTAATCACTAGTGATTTCAGTCACTATGATACCCATTTTCCACTAAATCGCTAATGAAACCAAGATATGTTTTGATATCCATAATACCACCTTGAAAAAACCGTCTACAGATATCAGCTGCTTCATTAATTATTTCCGGTGAGTTATTTCCAGCTCGGAACCCTCCGATGAGGACATCTAATCGTGATATATCATTGATAACACTATCAGGACATACCCTACTTGGGGTCCCTAATCCCTTTCCGCTATAACCAGTGGCTTCATCCAGTTTATCATCATCATCAAGTTCTTCTTGTTTTGTTTGGAGTTGTAAATGATAATCAAAATTTCTCTTCAATTCTCGATATTTCGTCCTCCTTCTATCTATACTCCCGGTATTTATTTCATACACTATATCAGCCCATTCATTATGTGACATTCTATAATCCGTATAATTGTCCGTGAAAAAATTCTCTTGTGAATCATAGCTGTTAGCAGCAAATTCACTTAAATTGCCCTCCTTCTCATTGAGAATTAGTTGTTTAGCTTTATCGGTAAATAGATCCGATAATTTCCTTGATTTAGGTAGTCCACTAACTAGTCGTTGTTGTTCTTCAAATTGTCCTTCTGATATATTCTGAGGAAGTGTTTTTAATGATTTTTTTGTTTGTTTAGTTCTTTTTGCTATTTTTTCTAACACAGGGAGAAAGGTCTCTTCTTGTTTTTTTCCTTGTTCAGAGATTGTTGACACTACCTCCTTCGTTGCTGTGGTTATTGGTTTAAACAATTCTTCAGACCCCTCAGCAAAATCAGTCTGAAGACTTTGTCTAGCTTGCAGTTTATTTCTTACAGAGTCTCGAATTGGTATAAATCTCTTAATTGCACCTAGTCGTTCACGAGCCAATCGGGTCGTTAATGCTTCATTGACCATTATTAAAAATCGTAGATTTCAATTGTAAAACAATTTTTCAATTGCAAAACAATTTTTCAATTGAAAAACAATTTTTCAATCCGATCTAACACCACCGTGGAAGTGTTATTTTGATGTTTTAGCGGCGTTATCATTGATGGGGAAAGTCACATAATTGCTATAAAAATATATAATACTATGACTTTCCCCACTTTTCCATTGAACTAATCGGAACCATCCATTAACGGTCCATCGATTTTTTATTCAGTATGAAATTTTTTTTTCAGTATGAAATATTTTTTTTATTCACTGATCTTGCCTGTTTTTCACTGATTTTTGGACAGTTTTGGTGGTTTTTTGTGCCATTTTGTATCATTTTTGTGTCATTTTGATGGTTTTCAGTCGGGTCAAGTAGTCGATTTTGCACGTGATTTTCCGTAGAGAAAAGCTGTTAGAACTCATTTTTGATGATTTTTAGTCATTTTTCATCAATTTTTGCCTGTTTTCATCAATTTTTGGTCATTTTTCACTGATTTTTCATCAAAAACCTCGTAGGGTAAAGTAGTCGATTTTGCACGTGATTTTCCGTAGAGAAAAGCTGTTAGGATTCATTTTGATAATTTTATTCACTGTTTTCACTGATTTTGATGATTTTTAACACCACCGTGGAAGTGTTATTTCATCATAAAACAGCTTCTATCATTGATGTGGAAACGGCACCTTTTCATATAAATAAAATGTAATGTGCCGATTCCACACCGATCGTGAGACAGTCATAGAAGTGTTATTTCATCCTATAACAGCTTCTACCATCGATGGGGAAAGTGTGATAATTGCTATAAAAATATATAATACTGACACTTTCCCCACTTTTTTTTTATCAATGACATGTAGGATGATTTTTAACACCACCGTGGAAGTCTATTTTTGTTATTTTAACGGCTCTATCATGTTTGTGGAAAGTGTGGAAATTTTATAAAAAATAATTAATTCCACACTTTTCACATTCTATTTTGATCGTCCATCGATTTTTTATTCACTGTTTTCACTGATTTTGATGATTTTAACACCACCGTGGAAGTCTTATTTTGATGTTTTAAGGGTGTTATCATGTTTGTGGAAAGTGTCATAATTGTTATAAAAATAAATAATACTGAGACTTTCCACATTCTATTTTGATCGTCCATCGATTTTTTATTCACTGTTTTCACTGATTTTTTGACATTTCCTTTGAGGGTCGGCTAAAAAAAATGAAAATCTCTTTGCGGGTCGGTCACAATCAAAAAAATGACAAAATCTCTTTGAGGGTCGGTCACGGTCAAAATCGTTCATTTTCTTGAATTAACGCCCGTAGGTTTCTAATTTTAGAATTAACCTCCTTTTTCAATTCGTATTCGTTACCCAATTCTTTTCGTATTCCCTCTACGATAGTATATAACGGGACGAACACACTTACTTCACTGGATAATGCAAGAGAGTCCCGAATAGAATTCTGAATTTTTTTTATGAGCGCATATTTCTTTGGCAGCATATACTTGTTATTGTTAACTCCGTATTCTATATCCTGAAAATCTGACACAATTTGATCAGGATTTAAGCCATCTGATAGTTTGATATCCTGACTTTTCAATTTTGCTATTTCATCTATAATGCTATTCATTTTTTCGGAGTTCATATTCTATAATAATTCTATATTTCTAAATGAAAAATATGACGCATTAGACATAACTGAATTGAATATTTTGTCCGCTCTTTTTTGAAATCGCCGTCTTGGTTATTCCCTCTGCAACTCTTTGTACAGAAGATGGACAAATATTGAAATGCCTTCCGGCGCTAGCTATCGATTGAAATATTTTTTTCTTCTTTAGTTGCCGTATTAAAAGATTTTACGGGTCTCTTCCCAACCGTTTTGCATTTTCCAGTCTTCCCCCGTTTCAAATTCTCACTTTGTGTAACAGCTTGCAGATTATCCAATTTGTTATTCTTTGGATTAGAATCCTTGTGATCAATAACAAAATCACCCTCGATCAATCCATAAAAACATTCAAATACGAAACGATGATTGTGATAAGTTTTCTTTTCTCCCCCCCCCCCATTACAGTAAACCTCAAATACCCTTGATTACTCACAGCACCAACTGGTTTCTTCAGCCTACGGTTTCTTACAACACCATCACTGGATGCTTCATAATTTTTAATCACTGGGTGTGGTCTGAATTCTTGGTTCATTTGTATACTAATACTATTTGTCTAATTCATTGTTTGGTCTATTAATAGCATCACCGGAGAATCTTTCAATATAGTCTCGAGGAGTTCTTATGATTTTATCATTGACTCTGATTTTGTCAGGGACGTTGTCAGGGTCAGGGACTTTGTCAGTGTCAGGGACTTTGTCAGGGTCAGAATTTTTGATTGATTTTCCATTTTTTATTCTTTTATCATAATAACGCTTCAACTCCCTGTATCGTTTGCCACCACAACCGATACACAATTGTGATTTTCCCCTGACCCCAACCCCACAACGAATACAGGGTAACGGACCAAGGCTTCCACGTCGAAAACTTTGCATATGATACCTACAGAACTCCTTTCTACATGATTTGTTACAAGGAGTCACTGATCCAATCATGAGCCATTTGCAATGATTCATTATACATAAATCTTTCATTTAAATGCTTGTTTTAATTATAGTATGAAGGAGTTCAAGAGATTATCGAAAATAACGCCCTGGAAAAGTGTTCAATTCAATCTCGATAGAGTTTCTGATACACCAAAGAATAAAATTTCTGATAGAACCATGATTAGTAAAATCAGAGACTGTTTTAATGAATTCAAGCGTGATGGGGCAGCTCATTGTTGGTCAACATTTCGAATTGATGGTAGTGTTGACGCTACCATGAATGATGAAAAAGCAGAAGTGATAATCTCAAATCTTGGGCGAGAAAGGCATTTTTTTTCGAATAAAATTCCTTATCCGTGATGATACTAGAAATTGGATCATTAGGGATAAATACGAACCCATTCTCAAGGACAAGAAATCTGTCACTGTGAATCAAGATTCCAAACCAGGAATTTTGACTGGAATTGACAAACCATACTACGAGAGATCTTATCCTGTAACAGCAGTTGTTTACGGGATATATCCGTTAAATGACAAACCTGATATTGCAAAACTAGCACCAATGAAATATTCGTCATTGCCACTCAATTGTGTGGCAGAACGAATAATAGAACACTTCACAAATGCGTCCCGGGGAAATAAATTGACTGATCTAAGACGAAAAAAAATAACCGAATGGGAATTAACGGTGAAACAGCATGGGGCAACAATTCAGGATATAGCTAAATTAGAAACATTATTGAGATTTCCAATATCAGTAACGACAATAACCGGAGCAGTATTATACGAATCGAAATATAAATCAAAAGGAGCCCCAATACAAATTATTGATCATAACGAACACGCGTGGTCATCTGCAGTAACAATATTCCCGCGGGATAGAACCGTAAAATATATCCCCCCAACCGAAGAGTTTTTTTCCGAGCAGAAATTATTTGATGCTATTTACAATTTGAGTAAAAAAGATCCCGTGTCGATGTGGCTATTTCATAGTGCTGCAGACGATGAATGTGGATTTGATCAGTTTGTAAGACCCAACGGAGAATTGTACCGTACTGAAGCGCTTCATAATCAAATGAAACAACTAGTTAGTGAGTTTTCTCCCCAGAGTTCTTGGGGGGGGGGGGGAGACAACGATCAATTATTAACAAATTGTTTTACACTACCATCAGTTGTAGCACATTTTGCTAGGAAGAAAAACGCGTGAAAACCAACGAGAAGTGAGTTTCTATCAGATGTCAGATTGTCCTGTCTTGAATACAGCCATGGAGGGTTATGGAATACAAAATATGACCCTGAAACCGTTATTTCCGTTGATATGATTGCGTGTTATCCAGGGAGTTTTCTCGGGTATGGAGAGTGAGCTAGATATTTCAAACGATTTGGACACCCCACACACGAAATGGCCCGTGTTGCTATTAATGGACCACTGCCTGATTTTGATTTAACCGGATTCGCTCGTGTAGTATCATTTGAATTGGCTACAGGACTTCTTCCGACTAGTTATCTTTTTATTGGTAAACACATGTCTGAAAAACACTGGATACCAATAGTGTTGTTACGGTATATGATTGATTGTGGGATGTTAAAATCATTAATTGTCAGTGAAGCGATTATATCCTATCGAGAACAGAAATCAGTCTGGTTACCACAACCTGATCTAGAAAAAATAATTAGCGAACAGCGAAAACTGTTTCCTGATTTTAATGAACAACAAATCATGGATTGGTCTAAACAGCTATTTGAAATCAGAAACAACGAAGCAAAAGATCTTTTACGAAGAATAATCGGTAAATTCATTCAGGGTGGCAAATATGACAATACAAGATATTCTTCACGATTGATTATAGACAAAGCTGAATACGATTTTGTAATCGCGGATCTAACGAATAAGGGGATATATGTCAATCGTAAAGACGCATTTCTGTCCGATGGAATCAAATTGGGTACAATTGTTACTTACAACGATGGGTACAATCCGCAGTATACACATTTGAGAGCTTCTATACTCGGTTATGCCTCTATTATTCTGTTTTCAATGATAAATAAATTTCCTAACACCGAAGTTAGAGTCGCCACTGATTCATTTTACATAAAAAGCGATATGGCTGATTTTATAAGCAGTAGCAAAGCTACTAGCAACGAGAATTGGGGATCATGGAGAATTAAGCGAGAAATGCTTCATGATTATATTCAATCAGCAGATGTTATGATTGAAAATAATTATCGGAATCTCTTTGAGATTCAATCAGAATTTTCTAATGCACCACCGGTATCTGATCCAATATGCCGGTATAAAACAGTTTATTTAAACGGCTGTGGCGGGTCAGGAAAAACAACCCGGGCAATTGAATTATTCCGTGGGAAAAACCCAAACATGATTGTGCTAACACCAACTCACAGACTTGCAAGAGAGATGATACAGCGAGGGGTAAATGCCTGCACTTACCACAGTTTTTTTCGATGGAAAGGAGATAAGTGGACTCCTGAGCGTATGGGCGAAAAATTTATTCCTGAAATCATCATTTGGGATGAAATATGCACAGTGTCATTAGATGTATTACAAATATTTCTTGAGTGGTTGTTATTGAAAACTACAAAAGTCGTCATGTGCGGTGATCACGGCCAACCCCCACCATTTGTCGGTGCATCCCCACATGAATGGCTAAAGGGTTTTGTAAACTATTATGAAGAAATTCACACTGATTATAGATCACTTGATAATGAATTAAAAGAATTTAAGAAACTAATCAGATTACAACCGGATAGAATCCAGTGGGAAATAGCTTGTGAAATAATTTCAGAAACTCCAATGAAAGATTTCTGGGAAACATGGAGACCAAATGATTTGATAATTGCAAGTAGAAAAATAGTCAGAGACACACTTCAGATGAAGTTATTTGAAACGCATAAAAAAAATTTGCAACACTGCCGGTACCGTTATGTTATAGGCCATCGGATACACGAAAACAGAACATTGAAGTTGATATTCCAGGCCTGACAGAGTCAAGAAAACAAATTCTCGTATTAAATGATATTGTGCTGGTTGATATCAATGTCGTCGAAGATGCATTGCGTGCTAATAAATCCCCATGGACGCTAGGTTACGCAGCGACGATACATTCTTCACAGGGACTGACTATATCGGATACAATTGTTTGGATAGTAGATAATCGCATCGAATGGTCAAATTTAGTCTATCTTGCAGTATCCAGAGTACGAAAAATAAATCAGCTTCGAAGAATTGTCTTTGAAAATCCTAATTAAGACCCCGCGGTGGTAATTGAGTATCCTCGGGTATCACTTGTAATTGTTGTCGAGTAAATCCTCGTTGAGGGGCAGTTGAATCCAGTTTATAGATTGCTGGTCTAGAAACGCTAGATCGTGTTATACTAGATATCTTGTGTGCAGTAACACTCCAAATAGGATCAGTAGCCCTTTTTCTGCCACCTTCAAGCTCTCCTGGTTCGTATAAATACCTCACAGTGATATTGCCACCAAGAATTGGTTCTTTGAAATCTTTTTGTGGTTGTGCGGGTATAGACTTCTTTTTAATCGCGTTGTTAGGTTTCATGTTGATTGTTCTAGTAATCTCATTATTCAGTGCGGTAATCACAGCTGGTAATCTTTTAACCCATTCACGGGATCTTTTTTCTTGGATGAATTCTTTTGCGTATTGATATCCAAATAACCGCTCAGCAAGGGTTTTATTAAACCGTTCTACAATTGCCTGATCGCGATGTAGCGCAGTATGCCCCCGTCTGATGGTGACATTATGATTTTTCATTATTGATAACACTGCACCCTGAAATTCCTTGCCAGGATCAACTTGTAACAGATTTGGCCAGTGCAGAGGACCCCTTCGATAAATCCTTTTAAATGCAGAAGCCACTTCAGGTGATGATTTTGTTTTTAACGGGTCTGCTTCTTTGCATCGACTTGCAATATCAACTACGGTTAATGCGTATTTGTAACCACCATCATGTGGCAGAAATAATATATCAGCTTGATGAACTTCATTAGGGACAGTCACATCAAAATGCGAGTAATTAATTTGTTTAGGCGGTGGTAGATAAATTTGCCATACTGCCTGTTTGGATAACCAATGAGCCGCAGTGGTTTTTTTCACTTTTGCAGCGCTAGCGAGTTTATTGATTGCTGCCTTGCCCCTCCAGTATCCTTTCGGAGAATAATAAATAGATTCCATGTTGTTATTAATTACCAGCACCTAACATCAATTTACCTTTCATAGCCGATTTTATCAAAAATGAAGCCAATTTTTCTTTGAAGGATTTATCAGGAATAGCATTTAACGCATGAATTATTTTCACATCTGCTAGATGCCTGTGTTGCAAATTGCTGCTTTTATAAGCAACATCATGAAGGTGACAAGGCCTTATCAATGGCGTTTATTGGTTCTTCACCGGGTTTGGGTTGGTTATGATTATTGGGTCTGATATCAAGTCTTGTTCCCGGTCCACAGTAGCTATATCCTGGAAGGTGCTTTTCTCCGGGGTATTTTGCTCATGGGGTTCCAGGGAGTTTTGCAAATTTGGCTGCGATATCACCCCTCGTTTTTTTTTAAATCCTTGGAAACAAATCTAAATTTCTTTGTACTACATTGTACGCATTTACCAGAAAGCGCTGATCGGTTATTTTTAGTTGTAATCGTCGTCAAGTCATCTGTGCCAGTACGTTTTTTACACCTCATACAATATAGATCCATAGTTTATATATAACGACATGAATATAATTGATTATTCAGCTACCCGACGACGGGAACCTATTAAACACCATGAAATGTTGCCGAATTCAATTAGAATGATTATAATCGGACCATCTGGAAGCGGCAAGACACAACTGCTACTTAATTTGATAACGAGATGGATGAAATATAGGACAAATTGTATTTAATAGCCCCGAGTGTAGACGATCAGCGATGCTATGAAGTGCTAAAGGATTTTAACGAGAAAGCAAAAGAATTTCAAATCGATGATGATATTATTGAGTTTATAACCGATATAGAGGAAGCAACGAGCATTGATGCTATTGATGGAAGTATTAACAATTTAGTAGTATATGACGATATTATGTTAGATAATCAAAAGAATCCTGCTAGAATCTTTTCCCGGGGGCGGCACAAAAACACTGATGTGATATATGTCACTCAACGATACACACAAATACCAAAAGTGATCAGAGATAACTGCAATTTATTGTGTGTGTTTAACGGAGTTGATACTCATACACTACGAAATATTCATCAGACCTGGTGCAGCGGTGATATGAATCATAATCAATTTAGAAATTTCTTTAGTCACGCTCAGTCAATACCACACGGATTTGTGACGATAAATTTAGCAGACCCTCGGACGCGATATCGTATCGGACTTGATAAAATATTCAGTTGAAGAGTTTTTACTCATTTTGAAGCCTCCTGCAAGATCCTGTTTTCAGACAAAAATGACTAAGTCTCTGTTTGGCAAATGGAGACTTTATTTTTTTTTGGGTTAAAACACGAGATTTCGTAGGAAGGGTCTATTTGTTGTTGACGGTTAAAATCGTTTTGTTTTAAAAGTTGTTTAATTTCCTCTAATTGACGTCCGATTCACCCTCTCTGACAAAAATGACTAAGTCTCTGTTTGGCAAATGGAGACTTTATTTTTTTTGGGGTTAAAAAATAAAAAAAATCGTAGGAAGGGTCTATTTGTTGTTGACAGTAAAATCGTGTTTTGTTTTTAAAGTTGTTTAATTTCCTCTAATTGACGTCCGATTCACCCTCTCTGCTGCTGGATGAAACCATGGATCATTTCTTTGGTACTACAATGACTGTCCCAATGAAACTTTCTGATATTATAACACAGATCGATACGATCAAACAAACACAGGACAATATCGTTTGTGATTTTGTTGCTATCGCGACACGGCTTAATAAAATCAAGTCACAGGTATCTATAGATTGACCCTGTGTTCGCCGTTACAGTTTAATATGTCATAGGGTACGTATACGGGAATTAATACTGCAAGTGCAATGATAGATAAGTGTACCATGGAAACATTTATAATAACCTCTGTCATTGGTAAGTTAGCTCGGGCATCATTGACGTACTACGTGGAATTTATAATTGATTTAAGTAAATAGTATAATAAATATCCAACAATATCGACATGATCAAGTCGTGAGTTTCAGACTGAACTAAAAAACCTTATTGACGAGTATAGCGCGAAGATAAAAAATACCGCAGGCGAGATACCAGTGTTGACATTATTGTGTATTCGGTTTCAAGTGTAATTGCTGGAACGGGTATATTGTTGTCAGCCGTAACAACACTCGCACCTGTAGTTGTCACAATTTGTGTGTCATTGGCGACAACAATTACAGGGTTTCTTAGCATCATCACAAAATAATATCCACATGCAGTCAGAATAAATTAGACGAGTATATAATTAAGTTACATATTGCATCAGCCGCATATTACCAATTGTCGTAGTTCTATTTTTTGTACCGCATTCTACAAAATTACCGGCAAGTGCTGATCTGTCTTTTTTTGTTGTAATTCTTGTTAAGTCGTTTTTGCTAGTACGCGTATAAACTATAAACCCATAATTATTTATAATAACATGAATGTAATTAATTTTTCGGCAACAAGAACACGAGAGACCGTTAAACATATTGCTGCGCTATCAAAGTCTATTCGTATCATTATAATTAGACCGTCTGGATGTGGCAAGACACAGTTGTTACTGAATTTGATATTGAGATGGTTAACATGGGACATGTTGTATTGCTAGCACCATATGTAGATGATCAATGTGTTAACAGATTTTAACGAGAAAGTGAAATCGTTAAGCGATGATGCTGTTATTGAATTCATTACCGACATTAACGAAACACCGAGTGTTGACTCTTTTGATGGATTCATCAACAATTTAGTGGTTTATATATATATATATATATATATATATATATATATATATTACCTTCCTTAAGATTAGTTAAATAAGATGATATCAAATAACACTGAGGTTGTGCCATCCTTAAAATAAAAATATATAACGCATACAACAGTTTAATACATATTGTGCCGTCTTTAATTTAGAAAATATATAGCCCTGTCAATAGCTTTATAGATGTTTGGCATCCTTAAAATAGAAAATATACAGCACTGTAAATAGCCTTGCAAATGTGTTCCGTCGAACACAATTATAACATGTTGTCAAATATTTTTATTTTTCAAATATATTTTATATACAAATTATCTACGAAATAATTCATGATATTTAATTAAACAATGACGGTATAAAAATTCATCCTGATCCAGACGGATTTTTTTTGCGATTGAGAATAAATAAAAGAACGAAAACTTGAATGAGTCTATACATTACCAGCCAAAGATCGATTGATCTAGGCTGTCAAGCAGGTTATGTTACAATCTTTCTCAAACGTTTAAGATACTGACGTTGAACTATTTGTCTTTGCTTCACTAGAAAAGAAAAAAAGGATCAAATTATCTCACAAAATTGAGACAAAATAGACCATCAATACACGCGTAAGACAACTAAAAAAGGTTATGTCAGATCGTGAAACCAAAATCAGTGATCCATTCGTTACTGATAGTAGTAAGTGTTCATGCAGCCATGAATTGAAGTAAAAATATTTCAGCAATAAATATGTTTGTATAAATTTAATTGTTACAAAACTATTTTGTCTGTTTTAAATGTTCTCATTAGAGTCTAAAATACAGTAATAATAATAATAATAATAATAATAATAATAATAATAATAATAATAATAGTAATATTAAGGATAGTAAATCTCTCAGAAAAGTGTGAAATGTTGATGAAATATTATCAAAATGGCTAGTTTCTGATTTTAGACAATTTTTGCTGTAGAAAACCCATCAATTTAGACATTGTTTTATTCTGTAAAACCTCAGGCTAGTCTCTACTTGTTTTTTGATGATATTATTATAATATGTTCTTACTTTTGATCATACGTTAACTGAAAAGAACTAAACATTTGATAAAAAGCATCATTTCAGATTGTTTTATACGTTAGTTTATCAAAAATCATCAAAATCGATTAGAGAATCGTTTGATGTTTGACCATTAAAAAAATCAAATATTTGGACTTATTTTCATATTATTAATAGTATTATAAACCAAACAAATTCACGAATAGTCCGCAGAATAAGTATGTTCAGTTTATATTTGTTTTGAAATTGTTATAATTCAGTTTTCTTTTTGATGATGTTTTTTATTAATTTGAATATCAATAGACCAATAAATCTGAATAATTAGAGAATATTTATTCAATCTGATCAGAAGTAATGTTCGAATGTGATTAATTCAGAATATGTTCTCAATCACACATAATCATAATATGTCCTCGACGCAATAAATATTATTCTGACGGCAGTACCTCTGTATCGTGTATAGTTGGTGCAGTATATGATTAATGTGTAAATCATGTATAATTATGTCAACATTAAATTGTTCTGCACAACTGAGGATATGGTTAATATTGCTCTGAAAGGCAGTGACTCTGTTTTGTATATGAAACCCACACATGTTACAGTATATACTATCTCTTTGAGTTATTTGTAAATCGCCGACTTTCTTCAAATTTGTTAAGACTGTACGTAGAGATTTATTGACAAAACTTCCCAAGCCTGCACATCTTAAATCAAGAATGGTGTCAGCAATGGTAAGTAAGTTTGAAATGTACGCTTGATAATAACGGATTACTACTGGTGACATGACGAAGTCCACCGTACGGATCCATTTTATGATTGAGAATACCTGATAGTGAGTTTATTTTTGTCTCTTTCTCAACAATATTTTTAAAAAGTTCATAAATACGATCGTTGAATAATATTATTAGATTATCATTTTAAATGCATGAATTACAAATTTTCGTTTGTCATTTTGGGCTTTTTATAATCAAGTAAATAATTGTTTTAATGTTGTCGGCCTAGAAATAGAATACTAATAAACCTGAATAATAACATTTGCATCATCGGTAGCTAATAATGTTTCAATGATAATTTATTAATAAATTCGAGATCTGATCTAACATGGTTTAGATGATATATTGTTTCAGTAAGCAATAGTTTTGTATCGTATGTGTAGTGTTGAGATGTAGAAGAAAACATATGTCTTTGTTTTAGCGTCATCGTTCAGTTTAGGTACTCCAAGACTAGTAATTTTTTTTAATGTAGTCATATCAATGATTCCTGATATAGTTATCTATGTAGTTTTGTACCGGATAACGAATATTATCTAATATCGTTGACATAACAACACCGGACTAATGTTTTCCATTACTATCAATCACATAAATGCTGAGTTCGCTTGCTCCAATAATACTGATGATAATATCTTGTAATCAATGATTACTCGTGTTTAATCTTAATCTTCCTTGCTTATCTTGAATTATAACAACTTCGTCTGGATCTACATTTGCAAGATTTAATAATTCGGTTATTTCATCACTATTGATTTAATTAACATTTTCGTGCGATATTAAGTCAGTTTTTTTTTGTTTAGAAGAAGATCTTCTGTACATATATACCATTATATTTTTAAGATCGAGTTGAAACGATATCTGCTACGTTCATACTCGTGCACGACTTTATGGTGTGGCTTGTTTGATAATGGTGCAGCATTGAGTAAAGAATTTGCTTCCAGGCCAAATTTTGGCAGATAGGTTGATAATTGTCTGTGCGGTTAGTATTAAATATCAGATTCGAACTATTTTGTATACAACATAACTTCTTCCTTCGCCGAAATAAGTCCGAGCGAATCAAAAACAGATCCACGTACATCGATTGCGTGTGCAATCCAATGAGTTCTGGGAAAGAGCTATTATTGAGATTAATGAAACCGGTTTCAACTTCATTGTGATGGATATATAATTGATCACGCATAGAAAAACCTCTAAATGGTTTTGATTTTAATTTTCAGCAACTTCATTAAATCAAACTTCGACATTGGAAAAATATTGTTGTATGTCTAAGCATTGTCCCGGGAAGAATAAGCCCTTTTCTGCATTGTTAGACGGCCCGATTCAGGCTTTCGTGACCTTCTGGACTTTTTCCTGGTTGGTTTTTTGGCTTGATCCGATTTTGTTTAGGCTTTCTGCGTATAAAATTGCTCGTCCAGTGGATTTATCTAATTCCATATCAGCAGTGGCTTAGTCAGCACCAAGTGCAGATGCTGTTGCAACTCCTGGCACAGCAACAGCTATTAATATATATGCCATGTGAATTAACCGTTAACAACACTTTTAACGCTGTATATTTTTCTTACCGTTAATCACGATACATCGATTTACCGCCTTGAGCCATAAAAACAACTATTTTTTGTTCTTCCTTCGATATCAGTAACAATGTTTGAGGAGAAAAATTGAAACCTTGTATAAGTCTTGGAGATAATTGTTTTACAATTTTGAAATTTTCATGAAGTGCTATTTTTGTAAATGTACAATAATCTTGATCAGAAATATTGATTTTATATTGTCCCTTAAGAGCTAAATATACAAAATGAGGCTACTAAGTTGGTAAAATATTTCCTGTAAATATTCAGATTTTAAATCCATATTATACCCAAAATTACAGAAACGTTTGTTGCGTCATCCATAGTACAAATTTTTTGAAAGACCTTCAAGGTTCAAGATATCCCTAGTAGATGGTGGTCTTGTTTTCGGTTTTATTCTAAATTGACGCTGAACAGCAGCAACGATTGTTGTTTAGATACAAACAAGTGCTGTGTTTCAATTGTTTGAAGAGGCAGAAAAAGCAAAGATCTTGAGAAGAATTAGAATTGAATGAGTTTTTTTCTCTTAATGTATCTACTTTTGCGGAAAACGTTTAAATAAAGTCATGATCACCGGTACTAACGCCACGCTTAGTATGATGAATTCTAAAGATCATCTTACGATAATCAGTCTCAGACAAACCTCGATGTTCTGCTGATAAATTAGAAAAAAATTAAAATCATTGGAAGTGTATTTAACTTATTCATCGCCATTCATATCTTTAATTTTTTCATATGTTCCAGCTCTAAATGTATCAATTATGTTTTTGACCAGATGTAAGAATTTCTTTCTATTGTGTTTTCGTCAGTTTGCGTTCTTTCTTTCGTTCTGCTCTTTCACATTTTGATTTTTGATTGATGTATTATACATACGATGCACTTCATGTGTCGATTTTACCTGTTCTAGTTTTAGTTTAACGACATACATCAGCTCAGTGTTGTATATTAGTTCATAGTGTGTAACAACAAGAGCTGGAAATTCATCCCGATCAGTAGTATCGACTACTTTTAAAGCGTCGGCAAAAAAAGACAGCCAGGAACAAATAAATTTATCGTTTGCAGCCGATACATTTTCTTTTAAATAAGTCCATACATTTGCCCAAGACCCTATGCTTATTACAAGAACAATGACATTTTTGCTATATTATCTGCGCTTAATTTTTTATATATAAAAAACAAATGGCATTATGGCCCATCGATATCTAGGTCAATACAAATATTTTCCAGCATCCGCGCTATGTTTAAACTAGCTAGTTGAAACATACTATATTTAAAGTTTTAATCCCTGAAGAATCAGCCATGAAATGCTTTTCATACACAACTGATTTTGTGTTTTATCTGTTTGCTTTCCTTATGTTTTTCATTCGCTTTTAAAAAGAACACATTAAGAGTCGAAAGCGTGTATGCTTGTGAGATACTAGTATTGCATTCATCGTTGTCAGTTTATTGCATATATATATATATATATATATATATATATATATATATATATATATATATATATATATATATATATATATATATATATTTATTTATATATATATATATATATATATATATATATATATATATATATATATATATATATATATATATATATATGTGTGTGTGTGTGTGTGTGTGTGTGTGTGTGTTTCATTTACCACTGATAAAAAAATTTCATTTAAATGAAACTCGTGATACCTCGTTCTGCTATTATAACGATTTACATATCTCGTGTTTCAAAATGCACACACACACACACACGCACAGAGACACACACAGATATATATATATATATATATATATATATATATATATATATATATATATATATATATATATATATATATACAGTATGATACAATACAGTATGAAACAAATAACTTATATCAGTTGAATTTATCAAAAAGTGATCACGAGACAATCAGAGTGGAAATTGATTGAAATTTAGAAGTAATGCATGTCACATATTGTGTTCTAATCTCTTTGTAATTTGTTTATGTATTTTTTCCCATCGAGATGTTCCTTTCACAATTGATAATTTACGTATATGAATTCAGTAGGCATGAAGATGGAATGTAAAAATATTTCAATTACCATATCTATCTACCACCCTTTCTAATTATTTATTGTATTTTAGGGGCTGATGCGATTCGGTTTTGGAAGGACAAGCAGATGCCTACAGAACACAAGAGTTTAAGTCTCTTTTGTTTGGTAGATAACAAGGATTGGTACTTTTATACTCTGCGAAACACAAAAACTTTAGCTGGATTTTGCAACAGTTTGATTGACAACTGCACTGGTGACGCCTTACCCTATCAATATTTAAATATATCACGTGGATTATATATGCACATCAGAAACCTGAGCAGAGCACTGGATGAAGGTCAGTGGGAGTGTCGCTATCGTCATCATGGAGAGACGTTTATAGCAGAACTAAACGTTACAGTGTATTGTAAGTACACGCTTTGCTAAGTCACGTTGCAGCGTAAGATAATGTCAATCGAATTAACTTCTTACACGCATGTGAAAAATTACGACAGTATATTATCTGTTTGATGGAATCAACAACGTGTTTAAACATCGTATTTATTTTGAAGTTTGTTATTTAAATATAATTTCAATTCTACTCTCTATCTTAAAGTAATGTAAATTTCGATATGGTTTTTTTATCTTTGGGATAACTTTCTAACCATTCATAATACATCAAAGAGACCCCTGTCTTTGTTTAGACATGTGAGACAACAGACGAGTTCATTACGTTTCAATGTAGCATACGAAACTTTCAACATTTGGAATAACAGACTAGTTCATTGTGTTTCAGTTTAGGATACGAATCTTCGAACCTCTGGAATAACATTTTGTGTGTCAGTGTAGGATACGAAACTTCCAGTCTGTGGAATAACATTTTGTATTTCAATGTAGGCTATGAAACTACCAGCCAGTGGAATAACATTTTATGTTTTGTTTCAATGCAGGATACGAAACTTCCAGTGTGTGGTATAACATTTTGTGTCAGAAGCTCCACCAAGTCTTATTTCCGATTTAGAATTCTCATTCTTGGCATCGTGTTTCTTTTCTTTTCTATATATTGAATAGTTAAAACGAATGCATCTATATAGACCTGCTTTAATAACATCTTAATCACCGTCAGCTGTTTTGCTTCTAAATTAAACAACCTCCCCAGCTTTTCAATATTTTTAGTAAGCACATAATGTCGTTCTGAACAAAGCGGTGACATTTTGATAGATGCAACTTACATACATTTAAAGCACTTATATTTTTCAACTGCAAACAAAAATTGAATGGCGTTGAACAATATATTATTTTTGCAATAACCATTTTTTCTTTGTCTTAAGGACTCGAATAACTTGATAATAAAATGTGTGTATGTGTATGCGGGTGCGCGCGCGTGTGTATGTGTCTATGTGTATGTGCGATTTTGATTTATAACGCAGCTTTAACAATCATGATAACATAAATTAATGACGGAAACATTTTTCTTTAAAAGGAAACAAACAAAAGTAAATTTAGCAAATATTTACATGAAGGAATATGCGGTAGATTATCTATTGCATTTGTGTTCGCAAATTCATCAAAGTTTGCATAAAATAAAGTATTAAGTGTAACGATCAGCCAAAACTCGTGCAATGCAGGATTTGACTTAACGAAGCATAGATCTTTCAAGTAAATGTAACTATTTTCTGACACAATGTAAATTAGAGTGGTATTACCTATGAAATACACATCTTCATCGGACCTTAACAAGATGAAGAAATAACCAAGGCTCTTTCTTTCACGAAGCATTTCCACGTGATATGTTGCTCAGTCAAGGTGGTAACGTAACGGTGGACCTTGCCAAAAACAGTCTAACCGTAGAATGCAAGACGGATGGCTGCACATATCCAGCTCCCGAAATTAGGTGGTACTTCAAGGTAAATCGGACTGAAAATATGTTCCTTTTGGAATCATACTTACGATGATGTTGTATGGATCTAAAATAAAACAATTATGGCAGAGTATTATATGTGTCTTATTGTCTGTATTTACTTTGTGATTCACTATAATGCAGTTAATAATAAATATAGTTTCTGATTTGATTTCGCCTACGTACGATTTGCTAGCAACAAAATCAAAAACGTAATCATTGTTTTGGTTTCTAAACAAAATAACGCTTTAGGTCCGCCGTTAAAAATTCGCCAATATAAAAGATGAAACGTCATTTCTTGAAGCCAAATCTTACTTGGTCATATATCAATTTCCTTTATTTTAATTGAACTGCACCCTTGTACTCATCACTAAATGTTGTATGTATTGAGGTAGTGATGATTTTTCGCTCTTTATGGATTCCAATTTCGTTGTTTCTAAATGTAAGCTGATGCAACTTGTAATTTGCATATTATATTGATCGATAACCAGGCATCATAATTCACTGTATCAATTGTATAATCGAATCGATCATCTTGCAATCTAAATCGTGATATTCACAGGATAAGACTCAGTCGTCACCCCGTAGATTTTACAATGGATCATACACACTCAGGATAAAGACAGAAAGAGGATGTATCTTCCCAGAACAAATCTACGCAAGCTACCTGCATATTCCTATTAACACCAGGTGGCCTGACAACAGTTACAAAACTGTATTGTTCTCTTGTGGAGTAGAATACCCCGAGTCTTCAAGAAATATATTTTCTCCGGACTCCGAGAAAATAACTTTTGCAGGTTATATAAATTCTTGTATTGTGTCACTCGTGTATGTGCTTACTATTGTATATTTACCTATTAACAATGATCCACTTTTGGACATATTGTCCCCTAATGTTTCCTCCTCCAATTAAACGTTTTAATTCGAAACCTAAGGTAATTTACTACATAGCACCATCTATCATAACCTGTTGGTCTGATAATGTCCATGGATGTTATGCAATAATCCGATCACCTGTTGAACATATTTGCCAAACAGTAAGAGATCAAATATATGCAAGTATGTACGAGTCAGAACATTAAGTATGTTAATGTTGTTTAATGTAAATTCTGACAGATGTTGACTTTTAACATTGCTTTTCACAATTCATTGTTTATTGTTGGAGCACCTGTAGTTGTTTAAACAGTTCATGCATCTTTCGGTGCGTACGTACTTACCCACAATGCCGGAATTACTTCCACCTTAAATGCGGTAACACATGCATTGATTTAATTTTCTCAGATACGTTTATATTGTCGTAGAGCATGAGTGGTAGAATGAAAATGTGTGCAGCATATATAAGACGTTGTCAATATTCAGACAAGTTAATTACAGCAAAAAATATTTGTTTCGGTATTGTAAATATTACAAAGATTTCTGAATTACTGCGCTTGCATAACATTTAATCAAAAGAACACGTTTGCAGCATCTCATTAACCTTTGTTTAACTTGGAATATATCATGGAGAACTGTATCTAGAACAATCCGTTATCACTCTATTTATTTTTGTCAATTAACTCAGTTCTCAATTTACATTCCTTTGTTCCCTTACATATCTTTTGAATTTGGAACTAAACTCCTTACATAGCAATTAAATAACTGTTAATCTTGGCCAAGTTTAATTATTAGAAGTATGAATTATGCCAACAGATTCAAACCTAATATATTATCGAAACGCTGCTTGAATCCATGCAGCCTTAATTAGATTTTCCTTTTCTTTATTCGAAAATACTTTAAGAAACTCAGAAGTTAAGTAATATATTCAAACTGTAGTGAAGATCAAGTTTAGCAAGATTCCTTTTTTCATTGTAGTTGCTGTTAAATCGTTAAATATAAATGTGTCAACATCGACAGTCGTGTTTTACGAAGGAATAATTCAATCGCTAACGTGTACGAGCAGTCCATCAAACCCTATTCCTACTATTAGATGGTGGCTGGATTCGGTTCAGTTGAAGGATGCCATTGTCGTTACCAACAATCGAAATGTCGAAGGGTTGTATACAACAATCAGTCAGATATCTCTGAGACTTAAGAGGGTTGACACGAACAGAGTGATTTTCTGTGATGCCTTCATAGGTGGCCAAGCACCTGTGTCATCTAGACAACCGCGTGTAAATGTTTGGTGTAAGTTAATACTGGATAAAATGGATAGTGTTTAGTATTCTTGATTTATACATATGCTTGTTAAATACAGTCTGAATAAGTTTGTTTCAACTTTTTTTGTATGAGACGGTGAAATTTAAAGATTAATACAATGAGAACGTAATCAATCGCTGGTCAATCAATTTTTCCAATTCAACATTAAATAAATGTTCATAAATATAAGCACACTCGTTTCGATTAATTTATAAGCAATACGGATGGTCAAGCTCACTTTGCAATGCTGCATACTCTAAGGGCTGGTGAATGTTTATAATGATTTATCTGCAATTTATTCCTAAAAGTTCGCTGGTAGAATTAATGAAGGAAATACTGCACAGCAGTTGTTTAAATCAATAAGTGAATATTTTATAGAAGGCATTTACAATTGAATATCAGCAGCAAAACAAAAGAAGTGCCAGATGTACAAATGTATGACAACTCTATATCACGTTCACCTGACCACTCACATATAATAACTTTGTCATTAAAACATGACACTTTTAATAATATTGATAATAATACAAATAATAATACTACTTCTAATAACAATTATTGTTGATGGTAGTATTCTTAAATATTCAGAGCAATAAAATATTTTTCAAATTAATGTGAAATTATTGTCATATTGAAAACTCTTAATCTTTTCACTGAGTTGAGATTTGATCTCAATTCACCTTTCGAAGAAAGATAACATTCGATCGTTTCTTAAATATAATGAAATCATAATTAGATTTTACTTTTCTATTGAATGATGCGAAACGTGACCAATTTTATTGTGAAAAGTATATATCTAATAAAGATTTGTACATAATTCAGCGTTCGTCCCAAGTCATCTTTCTTTTTTAAAATCCTTTTGGTCATGTAGAATAATATGAGCAATTATTTAAGTATTTGGTCATATCTTACTAATTGTCATATTGGTTACCAAATTCATGATGGATAAATATATTTTGATGCGTAGATTATAATATCAATATTAATATATATATATATATATATATATATATATATATATATATATATATATATATATATATATATATATATATATATATATATATATATATATATATATATATATATATATATATATATATACATACATACATTTTGTTTGCAATTCATGCGAAAGTTTATTTAATAATGACATTTGTATTAAAAGGAAGGCTTCAAATACAAGTCAATTCTCTTTTCAGACCAACCAAGCAAGCCGAACGTTATTGTATACGGAGGAGGAATTGATAAGTTCCCATGGTTTCAAAAAGGGACAAGGACACTGCAGTGTTACTGCAGTGAATATGGTAACCCAAAGTCTGTTGTCATTTGGAATGCACACAGAGGTGCTCCAAACAAGGAAGGGAACTTAATTATTACGGATCTTGTTCCAAATGACAACGGAAAAGAAGTAGCCTGCATGCTAGAAAACAATTTCACCATCGACAAACACGTGCAAGTTGTATCTGAACCTATAAGGCTAAACGTTGAGTGTAAATATATGAGTTTTTTTATCCCGTTGAAATTAAATAGAAACTCGATTTGCATGCAAGTTTGTTCATCCATCTCAAACATATTTGATGATTGTTAAATTATGACTTGAAATCTTTGAATAATAGAAGGAAACAAGGAAGAGAACCCATCTATTATGGGTATTGTTAATATTCCTATTTAGCACATTATCAACACGTTGCAACGTATCCCACATATGAATCGAGATGAAATGCATCATGAATATTAATATTTCATATAATAATCTTCTTACCGCGTATGTATTTAACAGCCAGTGTAAAAAATCATTATGCTTGAACGGTTAAACGAAATGAACCCAGTCTAATAACACTGTTGCAATGTCTCCCAGGGATCAACAAATAAGTAGCAATTGTGCATGTCTACACCTTTAATGATTTTCTGTTTGCTGCACTGAGTAATTAATAGTTGCACACATAATTATTATTAGATCAAATATTGCTAAATTGTTGTTTAGGCTGGACCGTTCATTATTTAATAATACTGCAAATATTAATCCAACCGGTGTAACATTTTCTTTTATCTTACTGCAACAATGGTTCATTTTGATCCACCTTTGTTCCTTGGGCACTTTTTAAAGCCTGTATGTATGTGTTTCAGGACGTATATTTAATTCATCAAATTGTTTTGCATAAACAATCTTTCGGACATTGATTTGCTCGTAATCTATATTTACCTACTGCCAAAATTTAAATCGAAGCATTTATAGAGATACTGTGGATGCAATATTTGTAGATAATATGATATCTAATTTATTGTCAAAGAAATAGAACAAGATATTTTTGGAGAATGACAAAAGAACATCTCCCTAACCTAATTGTTTATGAATATGATAAGAAGCTGTGGTAACCTAATACTTACACAAAAGTGGATTCCTATAGTTAGAATATATCCGTAACCCGAGCTTTATAGAGTATGTCAACAATCGGTGGTACCCTAATACTTAAATAGAGAAGTTGATTTAGTGGCATACCTCGTTGGTATTCCTAGTGTTGGAACATGACAGCAAGCTTTGATAACCTAATACTTAAATAGATCAGTTTATCCTTAGTGTTAGAACATCTCCCTAACCCGATCTTTTCGAAAGGACAGCAAGCTTTGGTAAACTAATACGTAAATAGAGCAGTTTATCCCTAGTGTACCTTATACGAGTTTAATTTAGACCGTAGCCAACACAAATCCCAGGTTAGTTAATCTATTGAATTCCTCCTTAAATTAAGTATTTTTTGCAGTGCGCAAAATGTATTTCTGGGATAAAATCTAGTCATATTGTACCATATCCTAACATACTTCAAATGTATGATTACTTAAGTTTAATTAGTCTCCGTTGGATTATTATAATGTAATTTTCCTCGGTATACAAAATTCAGTTTATTGGAACAGAAGTCATACATTACTACTTTACCAGGCTCACTAACTGTACCTTATTTATACAGGGGATAGGTTTAAAAGAAAGACTGTGTAATTCATACATGGACATTAATTTTAATATGACGTAGAGAATTAAAAAGCTCTTTGTTTTTTTTTTAGGTCCTCTAGCGCAATGGATCTTTATAATTTTGTAACGATTCTGGTCTCTGTTACTTTCGTTTGCAAATATGAAACCTTACTTTCTTCTGATTATAGCTTTGTAGACATTGATGTGTAAATTTGGATTCGGTCTAATAAATGCATGAATACTTTTCAATCAAGTTCCAGAATTATTAATTATTTACTTTCATCGTTCCATAACATTAATGTTCCAGCATGAATTGAATCCGTTTTGATTTGGATCATTTATAATATCTGACAAGCATCCATTTTGATTTCCAATTACAATAAAGATAATCAGCAGAACTTTAAAGTTCCATCATTGGCTAAACACTATACTCCTTAGTATGTGCACTAACTTGTATTTCTACATGCATACTTTTCTAAGCATTTCAAATGTATCACACAATATAAAGAGATCTTCTTAAACATAGAATTAAGTCCCTTAACGTTGATGCACTTAACACTGCGTTGCAATAATTAGAAACGTAGAAAAATACATTTCATTTATTGAGTTGTTTTCACGTAGATATCGATGTGACCTTCATACAAATAATGACTGGCAATGAAAAGATGCGTTTTAAGACAATTATCGTTTCATTAGATTCTAACCGAAAAATGTAAAAATTATCTCAACAATAATTGGTCCATTTAAATATTCAAAATGTATCAAACCAATAATTTAACGACCAAAAACACCAAAAACAGAGCAAAAACAAACAAACAAACAAACAAAACAGAGCAACTAAATTCAGTAATGTTGCGTGCCTGATTAATTACTAGCAGTGTGTTATCTTGTAGATGTGATGAAATATTGAGATTGGTTAATTTGTATGAGCGTTATTTAAGATTGGTATAGGAAATTCGAATAGTGATGGTCGTGTTTGGCAGGTTTGGTTTGGGGTACAGTGCTGATTGGGAAGCTTCATATTTTAAAGTTACCAACATCTTACCATTTGACTTTGAACTATTTGGTTTTCTATATCGATATTAAATATTCTAGTATTTTTAAACATGTACACATACAAAATATTGTATGGCGCTAAATAACCTAAAAGTATTGGGGCGCCATTAAAAATCAATCAATCAATCAATCAATCAATCAATCAGCAATGTGAAGCAGTCAATGCCCATCTCGAACTTAATGATGTATAATATACAATACGAAAAACAAGATTTAATTTTTGGAATACTTATTGGACGATGGCAGATATAAACTAAAATGTAAACGTGGCTTTAAATAAATCATTGATATGCTATTCCCGGGGTACATCTGTGAAGAGAAGTTTCATACTCTATCTTTTTGTACGAAAACACGATTGATATAGCGTGTAGAACAAAAGAAATCCTCTAGAAGATAATTTTAATGCTTAGCTCGCGTTTTTCTTTGACTGATTAAGGTGGTTGCAATAGGTTTTCAATTAAAAACCTTACAACAAGTCTGATTTCAATTTATTGCAGACTATCCGAACATAAAATATAATGTCAGTAGTCCAATTGTTGTAAACGAGTCAGACGCAGTATCAGTTCTTTGCGAAGCCGATGGAAATCCCAGCCCTGTCATTATCAGATGGGGTAATGGAAACAATGGTAGTATGCTGAAATTTAGTATAATCACCAGACAGAATGCAGGTACGTACGTATGTGAGGCCATTTCCATCTCCCAAAAATATGGTCCACTGATAAGTTGGAGCAAGCTGGACATCATTGTACAATGTAAGTTATCTATCTATCTATCTATCTATCTATCTATCTATCTATCTATCTATCTATCTATCTATCTATCTATCTATCTATCTATCTATCTTTCTTTCTTTCTATCTATCTATCTATCTATCTATCTATCTATCTATCTATCTATCTATCTATCTATCTATCTATCTATCTATCTATCTATCTATCTATTTATCTATCTATCTATCTATCTATAACTTTTGTGCGAATAATGGATAGTAGTATGGTCATTTACTAAATCAGATACACCTTACATAATATAATATAATATAATATAATATAATATAATATAATATAATATAATATAATATAATATAATATAATATAATATAATATAATATAATATAATATAATATAATATAATATAATATAATATAATATAATATAATATAATATAATATAATATAATATAATATAATATAATATAATATAATATAATATAATATAATATAATATAATATAATATAATATAATATAATATAATATAATATAATATAATATAATATAATATGAAGTGATGTGATGTGATGCGATGCGATGTGATGTGATGTGATGTGATATGATATGATATGATATGATATGATATGATATGATATGATATGATATGATATGATATGATATGATATGATATGATATGATATGATATGATATGATATGATTGATGTGATGTGATGTGATATAATATAATATAATATAATATAATATAATATAATATAATATAATATAATATAATATAATATAATATAATATAATATAATATAATATAATATAATATAATATAATATAATATAATATAATATAAAGTAATACTATGATATTTTATTCTGTAATTACTGGATTTAATATGGTTCGAATATACTGAGGACGGACATGACGGGTAGGAAATGTAAATAGTTAACTAATCTACGTTATAACCGGTTTAAAATGTATTCTTACAGACAAAGCTGTGAATATGGATAACAAATTGTGGTAGTTTGTTTCTTTTTCAATTGAGCGTGCCTGATTAAGTGTTTGCCTGAAGTATACGGCGGATAGATGATGACTGTATAGTGATTGCTTGAACGTTACGGTGATAGAAGAGTGTCTTACCTCGTGTGTTCATGTATCTATTTATTAAATTTGAATATATTTTACTGAAAGGGAGGGACTGGTGATAATTCGAAATCACGAAATCATGCTTATCTTTATACCTGTTGTATGAAGTTTTTATCATTGTTCTTATCTTTATAACTCCTTGATTCAACATTTAATGTTTAACCTCTTTTAGGTGATAAGCAGGATGCGTACCATTTACAATGTTATGAATGTAACAATGTAGACGGACG
Source organism: Unio pictorum (assembly GCA_030141615.1). NCBI lineage: Eukaryota > Metazoa > Mollusca > Bivalvia > Unionida > Unionidae > Unio > Unio pictorum. The sequence goes on from JARLTB010000123.1 coordinate 7,661,934, forward strand.
TATTTTAAGTAAATGCACTGCATGTTAGACCTAGTAAAAGGGTTATCAATGCTGTAATTCTTAATTTATGTATTAGTTATGTTACGCATATCTGAGTTAATATGTAGTTATTTTAATTTAATTGTTTGTTTGTCAGTTTTAAATAATTCTGTTTTATTACGTGCTATTGTAATGTAAATTTATTCTTTTCAGATAATGTATTTCAGGAATCGCTTGACTTTCGTTATCTTTTGGTAACAATCAATGTTGCCCTAGTTGCTGACCTTGATTCGGGGTTAAGGTCACCCACGTGAACGGTTTTATTTTAATTTTAAATAATTGTTTATTGTCAATGCCAAAATGGGACTAGTGAATTAATAAGCAAACAATTTTCTTTTAATTTGTTAAGTAAAATAATTGGTTGGTTATCATCTAGATAATGTTAGGGTTTTGTGATTTTAACACGAGTCCTTCATTCTACACCATCACTTGTCTCGATTTCGGATTTTGGGAATTTTTCTAGATTGCGTATTAAAATACAAGATAACATTTGATTCAATGAAAAATTCTCAGTTTTTATCTTTTTACACATGATATCAAGTTCTTTTGATGTAGTCAAAGTGGAATTCGTGTTTAAATTTCATCGGTTCATTTGGATTTTAAAGGATTAATTCTTTTGTCTGGAACTTTTTCATGTGCTCAAACAAAATTGTTGGAAAAAGACAGTTTATCAAAGCTGTATTCATATTGCCAACACCGGAGTCATCAATCTTTTGATACTAAAAGGAACTATAGATAGCCAATACAGCATACGTCATCGGCTTCCATCTTAGAATTTCCAACAGGACTCGAACTAGAATTTATTATAACATTTCGTTATTAAGACTTTTGTAATTTAATTAATGGATTATTATTGGAATATGTTTGGGAAAGATTCGTACACCTGATTGTTTCCATGTTTACAATCGTGTTCCAGGGAAATAATTTATTTTTTAAATTTCCAAAAACTTGTTTTTACTTTTTCTGTATTTCTGTTGTTTATGCTAGTCAAGATCAAATGATTGAAAAATATCACTTAAGACACCAAAAATGTCTTTCTTAAAGTCATGAGAAGTGTGTATTTTATTGCGTACGTCCATGAATTGAACAGCGTTTGAAAATTGTATACGATATCATGATCTAAAAATCGAATTACGTGGTTACTAGTTATTGCATTAGAAACAATTACTTTTACATTATCCCAATCAGTTGTAGTAACGAGATAGGTGTCTAATTCGATGGATCACGAGCTCTAATCTTTATGTTTACAAACATTATTGTTTCTATATCCATAAAATGAATATACTTTAATATAGGACGTATTGTGAACGATACATATTCAAATGACTACAAATATCCCTGTTTTCTAGAGCATATGGTGACTGAATGTATGTAGTCAACTTGGATTGTGCTAAGCCATATATGTATTGTGTCACACAAGTCTCGTGTGTCCGTTTTCCATGTTACGCTCTCTGTACATTTGGTAAAGTAATACTTATATCAGCATCATTCTCCTTTGTGTGAATTTAGACTGGCTGAGTTTTCAGCATGTGAAAATGATTTTCAAAAAGAACCATCTATATTGGCAAACACAAATGGTGGAATTGTTATTGTAAAATTCACTCTTACATGATGGCGATCAAATTTCAAATCGACTCTAGAGTAGGTTCCATAAAATGGTTGCATATTTTGCCTAATGTTTGCTTTTGTTGACATGTAGAATTTTTCATTGCAATATTTGTTTTTACAATTTATTTATACTTGTGTTTTGTTTCATAGCCAACATCCAGATGTAGTCAGGTTTTTTGCTTGTCCAAAGTGGTGTACGATCATTACAATATCGTTTTATTGTTCATCAGTTATGGTCCAAAATTGTATACGCTTATTTCATATCTTCCACGAATCTATGTCTCTCTAATTATTTAGTTTAGTTGGTCAATCAATATCTCGTTACAGCAGGAAACACACTGTTAGTGCAGTCATGCAAGAATGCGGGAGAACAAAAGTGGCTTGTGATCACACGTTGCTCTCATTCTATCTCGGTTAATTCAAACGTGAGACATATAATTTAAGGAGTTTTCATGTGGTATATCAAAGTCTTTGAATTTCCCGATTATATGGTCGGATCAGTTTTCCATGTTTTTCATGTCCTTTAGGATAATAACATTTGTAACATTTTATATTTATTGTTTTACACGCCCTGATACAAAAGGACAGAACATTCTAGCTTGATCAGAACTATTTTATGTTTGCTCAAAGATAACGTTGGATAAATCATAGCATAGTTAACTTGCTTAGGGAGGGAGGCAATTTATAGTATATGTATAAATGAAACCTCAAGGATAAATGGACTCTAAGAACTATTGAAAGAAGATAAATATATCGAAACGCTTGTCCTGAATTTGACTGAACGTTTTATGATTAGATAAGAAAATAACACATCCACATCATATATATGATAGGAAAAGCAACATTCCCATTGATACGCGAATAGTTTATGACACCAAATATTTCACGATTATTTTTGAACTTCTCAGGATTGTGGACACTATGGTAATCTATATCATAGACTGGAAAGGGTCAGAGATGTCAATATAAGCAAAGGTTAAATACATCTCTGAAAAGTGCAAGGATATATACAAACAAATGATCATTACGATTTCAGCATCTTATTTTAAGGGACGCTTCTATCTTTATTGTGAAATATATTGGTGTTTTTGTGAAACAACGCATCAACAACAAAATGGCCACGTGTATGGCAGTCCAATCGAGTTGTCACGGTATAATTGAACACAGACAGTGGTGTGACATCTTTGTTGTATGCTAGTGCCTGATGTTAAATAATTGTTCAAGTGGCGGTGCAGGCTCATAACATTCAAAGTACCAACAATGTCGAGATGTCACAATGTCTGCAACCCAATGAGTATAGTTTAATAAGAATAATTTTGCTTCTCATTTAGTACCAAGCCGTAAATCACATTCTTAGAACACTGACAAGTATCACGTTCTGTTTATTTTCACCATTTACCGAACCAACATGCTCTCTGATTTATATAATTAACACATCAATTTACTAGTCTCTCCTTTTAGAGATGAGCTATTTACTATCTACTTTCATGAATGATTGTCATCAATAAATTATTTAGTGGAATATTTAAATTTGTTTTACAACTTTTCGTAATTGTACAAAGATAAATTATGTTCGTCAAGGGTTCTTGGAGGACGACATCAGTTCTGGTTGAAAATGTAATCATAAATTTTCATTAATTTGGGATTTTCATAAACCTTTATAATGATTAGTTTGGATTCAGTTCGAAATATAGTTTTGATAAGTTCATTCGTGTTAAGGGTTACAAAACGTGTCGATTTTGTTTCTTATTTCCATCTTTTCATTGCGTAATCAATGTAAATCATTCACCTCCTGTCTATGTAGTTTGCAAAGTAATTACTTTGTGTTTTTCGTTATTACAGTTTTGCTTTTTTCCCCTCAGTATCCAATATTTGGGTCATGTATACATTAACTTATTCATAATTAATTACTCATTCATTATTAAATATTATATTTATATCATCATCATGTTGTGAATCCATGAATCCAATTATTTTTGTTAAACTTAAAACTCAGTTTTAAATTTAATGGTATAAATTAAACAAAACGGGTGATATAAACTTATTGTATTGTGATGTGAATCAAACCTAAATTATATAATGGAAAAAGAAAGTCCTAAGCGAATGATAATTTCTTTATACACGCCAAATCCGGAAATGTACTGTTTCTCCAAGAACAATGACGTTATAAATAAGGCGTTTTCCATAATTCCTTCCAATTACTAATGCCAGTTCTAGAATAATATTATAGTCTAAAAGAATTAGCACTTTATATTTCTATTGAAAATTCCAATGAGTTTCCTCTCGATTATTGTCTAAGTACAACATAGAACACATCTGCTGATGTAACATGATAACCGGGGTTTTCGCTTGCTTATATTATTAAGTTTGTGAGCATAGGGTATTAACCCATACATTCGCAATTATTCCAACAATAAATGATTGCCATTTGCTCGTAGATGGCTCTGCGTTTCTGACATTAAACCAATTTGCGGTTATTGCCCTATTAGCACTTTAACGCTGCGTTGAACTCTAATAGTCTCTTGATAGGTCTGTATGTGTGGCTGGCTGAGAGAGAGAGAGAGAGAGAGAGAGAGAGAGAGAGAGAGAGAGAGAGAGAGAGAGAGAGAGAGAGAGAGAGAGAGAGAGAGAGAGAGAGAGAGAATGCTAGTCTGGAGGTCTACTGCATTTCCAAATACAATTAAAGTAATGAAAGTAGAAATATCTTGTTCCTTGAATTGTATGAAAATCCAAGTCATATTTTTTCGTCTTAAATCTGAAATATAGCTGTTGGAGAAGAAAAGGACCAGTCTGATCATGTCGTCGTAACCATTCCAGTGCTTATTGCGATTGGGGCAGCGCCAGCAGTGTTTTGCGCCACTATAACTGCTATTGTAATTGTATTGCGAAATAGGAGACGAAGTCTAGCCAAGCGGCAAAATGGTACGTTCTACTTCTCATAGTGCATGATTCGAAATTATTTTTTTGAACTCATTGAACGTAAATAAACAAGGCACAAACCACTCGCAAAAATGTTCAACATTTTGTGTTATTATGTTTGTTTTTCAACTCAGTTAAATTTCACTTTGGACCTCATTGGTTTAAGATGCGTTTATAAATTACTAGCTATGAAACATTTTTTAATTGTTCTGACATCACGAATTTTTGTATAATATTTCAAAGTATTAAATGAATCATTCATTATAACATCGAACGGCACGTAAGTAATCACCATGAAATAAACTTTTAAAAAATCCCAGGTTTTATAGTAGGCTTGTACTTTTTAATTAAAACTACTGGTTTAATTTTGTGAAAGCAATAAACTTTACATAAGAACATAGGTAGTTATCCTATCCGAAAAAAAGAGGTTATGCTATAATTGTCAAAATGTGATGCACCTGAACGATCTATTTCAAACTCGTGATCTCTTTTTCACTAGAATTGCTTCTGTTTCTATAGCAAACATGGTCCTGACAAGTATACAGAACATTGAATGGTTTGTAACAAGGAAGACTAATAGTATATTAGAAAAATTAAAATCATACACTTTTTAAAATTAAAATTAAAATCATATAATTTTTTTTAATTAAAATGAAAATCAGATCAATTTTAAAATTGAAATTGAAATCATAGAAATTTAAAATTTTAAACCATATTTTTTTTAAATTAAAAACATATTTTCAAGTTTACTTATTGCTGCTGATTTCGATAAAAGCAATCAAATGTGAAAGTTTTTAGTTCTTAATATAAATAGTTTCAAGTAAGATGAATCAGTTATACACAGGACTTACATACTGTTATTGAAATATACCATCACCAGTAACTATTACTGGAATTGTATCTAAACTGGCGGATAGTCAACAAAAGGATTTAGACAAGACGAATTTCTTATCCATAAATATGTATTATGTGTACCAAAATAGTTGGTTACCATAATAAGAAAAATAAATATTGACCAGTGGTGAACATAAAACTGGGATAATAAATTTTAATATAAAAAAATATTTTAAAACTTCTTTTAAAATTCTAATCCGTCTTACAGAAGAAAAAGCCTCAAGAATATTGAGGAAAAAACAACAAACAGCTGCATTAAATTCATCACGGAATAAAAGATAATTTGTTTTCTTGCTAGTTTAAAGTGTCGATTATTGTTGAATAATATTTCATTTTTAATTATGACACGAATATTAAATAAATTAAATATTTACTTTTGCAATAGATAAAATATGTTTTGGCACAATTTGGTACAGTATAATCAAAAACTGATAATACTGAAAACTTGCTCAACTTGTATTAACTTAACCAGGTCCAGCAAAACAGTCGTTTTACTTAAGTGTATTGCAGTTGTAGCAAGTTTTATTCAATTGGAGTTAAATACAGAAGTTTGTTACAATCCACAGTAAATATAAGAGACCATTAGACCAAAAATTATTGCAGGAATTCAAACAAGATAGATATTTTAAAGAAAACGTTAATATTAGGTATAACACAAAGAAGTCAAGTTGATTACTCAATACATTTTAGATATTCACTTTGAAAAACAACTTTCTTTCTAAATGTAGATATATTATTGCATTGTTAATTTACCGGTTATTGAAACAGCTACCTAGATTCATTGCAATGCCATGAAATGGAATGCATACATAAAGTGTTAATGGTTAATATCTGACACAAACTTATTATTATTATTAGTATTATTATTTTGATTATTCTCGTAATGGAGTAATGGATAACGTATGTTATTGACTAGAAAAAGTTTGATACATTTTATCATACAAGTTATTTTTTCAAGAATTTTTTTAAACAACAATATTGATTTGTTCCGTCGGGTAATGTTACATGAACTAGGTTCTAACAAAATTGTATCACATTTTATTTTGCATTCTTTTCTCCTTAATTTAAATAGAAATATCCATTAATATCCATTTCTTTTATAAACAGGCAACATGACTGAAGAAGACCATGTTCAGGGGTAATATAGAAATTACATTTGAAAACAGACAAACATACACCTTTTCTAACTATTGCATTTTGAGTCTTGCCTATTGAGATAGTTTATAGCATTGTAGACGTTGATAAGACCAAGAGCTGACACTGAACTTAAAGTCACATTTAATAGACGCATATAATTAAAGGCATCTTTAAAACAGTATTAGAATACCTGCTAAGAACTGTGCATTCTAAATTTATATTTCTACGTCATATTTGATATTCGATATATTTTAAAACATTGGTACATGGAACATCAGGACATTAAGAACGCCTGGAAAGGTAGAGGAACTAATACACGAAATGAACAGATACCATTGGACCATCCTGGGACTGTGCGAAGTACGATGGAAGAACCTTGGGGAAACATCAACACAGGATGACCATAAACTATACTACTCTGGCAGAGAAGATAAACATGAACATGGTGTCGGATTTCTCGTCCACAAAGACACTGTGAACACTGTCATGAGTTGTCGGCCAGTCTCCAGCAGGCTTATCATCATACGCTTGAGGGCAACACCACTCAATATCACCACTGTGCAAGCTTACGCTCCAACTACAGACCATGATGATGAAGAATTAGAGGATTTCTACGACCAACTGCAAGAAGTCCTGGACCAGACCCCAAAGAAAGACATTCTTGTAGTGCAAGGAGACTGGAATGCAAAAATAGGAGAGGATGCCGTTGATAACTGGAAAGGCACATGTGGACGCTACTGCAATGCAGAGACCAACGACAGAGGCTTAAGGCTCCTGGAATTTGCCAGCTTCAATGATCTGAAGCTGATGAACACGTTTGGTCCACACAAAGCATCCAGAAGGTGGACCTGGCATAGCCCGAATGGAGAACACCATAACCAGATTGATTATATCATGGTGAAGAGACGTTTCCACACCAGCGTAAACATTGCCAAGACAAGACGTTTCCTAGAAGCAGACATTGGAAGTGACCATGACTTAGTGACGATGACCCTCCGACTACGTCTAAAAAATGTCGACAAAGAGGGCCCCACAAGAATCAAGTTCAACCTTGACAAGCTAAAAGACCCAGAGGTCTTGGAAGTCTTCCAGGCAAGGATAGGAGGGAAATTTGCACCACTGTTACTTCTTAGTGCAGAGAACACAGTTATAGACACAATGATCGACACATTTACCATAGCAGTGACCCAAACAGCCAGTGAGATCCTTGGCAAACATCGACGACCAAGAAAATCTTGGGTTACAACTGACATACTTGATATGTGTGACAAGCGTCGAGAGCTAAAGAAGAAGAAGTCAGAAGTAGAAGGAGCAAAACAATACAGGGAAATCTACCAGGTTATCAAGAAAAGCATGAGAAAGGCAAAGGAGACATGGATTGAAGACCAGAGTAAAGATATAGAAAACAATCTAAAGAAAAATAATAGCAACAAGCATACCAGCTGGTGAAAGACCTGACCAGTGTAAAACAAGGACGCTCCTCCATCATTCAAGATAAGGGAGGGAAATGTCTTACAGAAGAACAAGACATTCTTAAGAGATGGACAGAATACTGCTCAGACCTGTACAACCACAAACCTACAGAGGAGTCAGACATACTCAACACCCCATCAGTGACCAACACTGACAACTACCCCATCCTCCGAGAAGAAGTAGAGGCTGCAATGAAAGCACTGAAAAAAGGGAAGGCAGCAGGAGTAGACAACATTCCTGCAGAACTATTCCAAGAAGGGGGTGAAGCCATGATAAGCGCCCTACTAACAATCTGCAACAAGATCTGGCAGACAGCGGAATGGCCAACACCATGGACTCAGTCACTCATAGTAACTCTCCCGAGAAAAGGCAATTTGCAGCAATGTCAGAACTATTGTACGATCAGTCTTATATGCCACCCAAGCAAAGTCATGCTAAAATCATATTAAACAGACTGAAGCCGCGGGCAGAGGAAATCATAGCTGAAGAACAGACAGGCTTCAGACCAGGGCGAAGCACAATTGAACAGATTTTCAATCTGAAAATATTATGTGAGAAATACCTGCAGCACCAACAAGACCTTTATAATGTCTTTATAGATTTTAAGAAGGCGTTTGACAGGGTATGGCATGCAGCCCTTTGGTCCACCATAAAGCTGTACAACATCAACACTAACCTGATCAAAGTCATAGAAAGCCTTTACAGCAAGGTCACCAGCACAGTATGCTTCAACGGTCAAATAGGAGATTGGTTTAGGACAACAGTGGGAGTCAGACAGGACTGCTTGCTTTCACCTACTCTCTTCAACATCTTCCTTGAAAGAATCATGACAGATGCGCTGGAAGACCATGAAGGAACTGCCAGTATTGGAGACAGAATAATAACGAATCTGCGCTTTCCTGATGACATCGATGGCCTTGCAGGAAATGAGGAGGAGCTAGCTCATTTGGTGGAAAAACTGGACAGGACAGCTACTGCTTTTGGTATGGAAATCAGTGCAGAGAAGACCAAATTGATGACCAACAACATCAATGGCATCAGTACTGACATGATTAGAGGCCAGAAACTGGAAACAGTTAATATATTCAAATACTTAGGAGCCATCGTGGCAGACGAGGGATCGAAACCAGAAATATTGTCCAGGATTGCGCTGACAATAACAGCAATGGCAAGGCAAAAGACAGTTTGGAAAGACAGAAACACCTCAGTCAGCCCAAAAATCAGACTGATGCGCTCCTTGGTTGCATCTGTATTCCTATATGCCTGTGAATCATGGACCCTCACAGCGGATCTCGAAAGGAGTATACAAGCTGTTGAAATGAGATGCTTTCGAAGGTTGCTTGGCATTACATATAGAGATCATGTCACGAATGAGAAAGTGGGAAACATAATTAAGCAAGCCATTGGGCCCTATGAAGAACTATTGACCATTGTGAAAAAGCACAAAATGAAATGGTATGGACATGTCACACGATCAACAGGGCTTGCTAAGACAATCATGCAAGGTACTGTGCAGGGAGGGCGAAGGAGAGAAAGACAGAGGAAAAGATGGGAGGATAACATCTCAGAGTGGACAGGACTGAAGCTGAGTGACACAGTGAGAGTATCAGAGAACAGATTGGAATGGAGGAAGCTGATTGTCAGGTCATCAGTGGTGCCCTAACGGTCGGCAAGACTAAGGGATAGATAGATGATAGATAGATAGATAGATAGATAGATAGATAGATAGATAGATAGATAGATAGATAGATAGATAGATAGATAGATAGATAGATAGATAGATAGATAGATAGATAGATGTTTTAAAGCTAATGAGCATATTTGACAACCCGACTATTTTGTTGAATTTTACAAAATGTGCTTTGGACTTTATTATTCGAATGAAGTCTCTAGTCAGTTATTCACATCACTAACTTTGTCTGTTTTCTCAACATTGATTTCATTTTAAGGTGTCCAATTACCTCATCCAAATGTTTTTCATGTATATAAAAAAATATTACTTATAGCAATTTCATACAACAGTTCTTTTCATCTCATAACAGGTGTACGTTAAATTTCTGTGTATATCTTACAACCCAAATCTGAACATTTACATGAGATTTTCAAAGTAACTTCGGAATCATGATAAATAAATAAATATCATAATACATGTATATTCTTGATAATGACAAATATAAAGCGTATGTTTCGGACACACATACTGTTTAAAGCTTATGTCAGGCTCTTACAACTGGGTAGAAATTCCTGTATACACACTCAATCTGAATAACCATCCCCAACATATCAGTCTTATCTAATGTTTATCTCTTTGGTTCAGATAAATTTCTTTAAAGAACTAAATATCTGTTAACTGGAGAGCGAAATATACATGCAACGTTCTTGTAATTCATTTTCATAAATGTGGTGTTTCCATATTTTCTTACATATTAGAAATGAGACACGCAGAAATGAAACCCGGACAGCTGACAATAATGACATTTCGAATGAGTACGACACTCTACGAAGTAGTGTTGCGGAGGACATTCAATTTATCGAAATGCAAAGTAAGCTTTCGCTACCTTGAGTTTTAATAATTACTGCTTACTGTTTTCATCTTTTGTTATATCGTTTTCTTCGCAAAACAATATATCGTGTGTGTATATATATATATATATATATATATATATATATATATATATATATATATATATATATATATATATATATATATATTTCAAGGATAACTGATTATTAATCAATGTAAAATTGCAATTTGTTATAACAAATCCTTATTGGAAACTGTTCATAATGCCTTGAAGTTGAGATCCACCCGAAATCTACCCAATAACGTATCATAGTTTCTTCAGAATAAACATATATTTGCTATTTGTCCATGATGCAGGTTTCATTTTTGAATATGATATCCATTGCAGACCTATCTGAATCAAATCAAGATCTGAATACAAGGTAACATATAGACTACATTCGTACGTTTTAAAAATAATCTTTACAAAGACATGACGAAACAATGATGGTTCGAGAATAAATAATTAGGATAGATAAATATACCAGTTGTTGGGATTATTGGGGAGTTAATAGTTAAGTAGAAGTCACATATTGACTCCCCACACGCAAAGACAATGCATTGTTTAATAAATGAACACTGAAGGGAGTTATATGACCATATATACATTATTGAAATATATAGACATTTAGAAAGCTTGATCGAAAAGAGATAAATATTGGGCATTGAAATAGATCTATACTGTATATAATAGCATATGAATAAACATGGAAAAATTAGAGAAGGCCTCTTGTTCTCAAAAGAGCAGGTCGTTTTTAATGCAGCTTTAAAATCTACATGTGTATAATGATACTGCGTCATTATTTGAAGTAAGGACTACATGAAATCCGGTTCTTATATTGTCATTGTAGTAACTGTAACGGTCAAGTCTATTTCATAGGCAGTAAATGTAATAATCTTTTCGGTAAGAATTTCCAGCATTGTTAGGTCTTGACCATCTTTGTTGTAATGACACCCATGTCTCTCTGTTGAATTTTGTCAATGCTCTCCATTAGAATAGTATCTTGAAAAGAAAAGATGTAAAATCCCGATCTGTTGGGAAATTTTATTTGAATGTGACAACATAAAATGTTCATGATTTTTCAAATCTTAAATAAAACTTTGTAATGACTGATATTGTCTTTAAACATAATCAATATTGTAACATGCGATTAACTTATAATGTTGCAAATATTATTAGAATACTGAGAAAAGATGATCTATAATAAAAATAAAGTCACCATCCCAAATATATTTGACATAACCGTTGTACTTAAAATATAGGTCTGGGATTGAAAGATTGATACTTCGTTCTACAAGAAACAAGTCTAGCGATTACGAGAATCTCAAGCGTATCAAGGCCAGAGTTGATTCCTGTTTTGAACCACAAGGTGCGCTGATCACAAACCTGAAGATATGTATAAATAATTGAAACCGAAAATTGAGTTTCCAGTACCTCACCTTAGTAATGCGTAAACATGTTTGTGTGCTATACAAAAATATGCTTTCTCTTTCATAATTTTGCGTCCATATTTATCAAAAATATAACGCCGAAAAGTATGTGCTTCATGATATTATAATCAATGTTTCGGCTAAAATAATAGTTTGATTTATTGTTTTCTTTGTTATCAATAATTGCATTGCGGGCTTAAAGGTTTAACGGGTTTGGAGGTTAATGTGGGGATAATATATGTTTTGATTCTAAGAAGTAAATGCTGCTGAGAATGACATTGATCAAGAAAGTATTCCTTTAGCTGAGACATTTATATTAAGTCTTATAATATTACCACGTTTGCTTCCGATTTTAATGAATCAGAAGTACTGATAAGCAGTGATCCACGTCATGCTACTTATTATCTTTATTCCAGTCATGGATACATAAGACTATCACTTATTGTCTATCATGAAAACTTTATTGCGATCTTTGTCTTTTTTTCAGAAGACTATTAGTGAATCTGAAATAACATAAGGCCTACCTTGTTAGTTTCTGATAAATAGTGTCCTTATTCTGAAATCGTGACCACCTTATGTACCCACTGGTAATGCGCGATAAGTGAGCTATACAATGTTTGTACCGAAATCATATCGGCAGGAAGGTCTTTTCTTCTAAGCCTAGCAAAATAAACTGCTTTGTCTGTTCATTTAGGAGTCGAAAGGACTGATCAGAAGCATTTAAATCGGCTGTAACTTAAAAGCGATGATTGTAAATACTTGAGATCTTGTAACACGTGTAATATGTTCATAAAGCCAAGTTAAAATATAATTAATTGTCATCTGCATCGTGTTCCTATATTTTACTGTCGCTGAATAATGGACATTTGTGTTGGAACCTTATCTGAGACCACGTCTCGGAATACTGTGTGGCTAAAATGACTAACCTTTATGATCCTTTTATAATTGAACAGAAAATAAATAACGAAAATTGTATCATTGATACTACTATGAGGCGGAAATAAAATTATTCTGCAATCTCATTACCATGTCAATGTTTATGTTGCCCTAAAGCGAATTTTGCGACACGGATGTATTGTATGAATCTGTTCTTAATTGATGTACACCTCAGTTCAAACGTACTCAGAGTAACCCATTTCCACCTGGATGGTATTTTGTATATCAGCTAGACTCAAACGTACTCAGCGTTACCGATTTCCATCTCTATGTTTTTCTTATCTGCTAAAGTCAAACGTACTTAGCATTAACAATTTACACCCATATGGTGTTTTTTTAAAAACATTTATATCAACTAAGTTCAAACGTTTTCAGCGTTACCCATTCCGCCTCGATATGTTTTTAAATATCAACTAAGTTCAAACGTACTCAGGGTTACCCATTTCCACCTAGATGCTTTGTTATATCAACTAAGTTCAAACGTACACAGCGTGACCAATTTACACATAGATTGTTGTTTTATATATCAGCTAAATTCAAACGTACTCAGCATTACCCATGTCTACCTATAACTCTTTGACATCAACTAAGTTCAAAATTACTCATCGTTATCCATTTCCACCTAGATGATTTTTATATGAGCTAAATTCAAATGTACTCAGCGTTAACCATTTACATCTTCAGATGTCTGTTAAGCATTTCCACCTAGATACTTTTTATATCAACTAAGTTCAAACGTACAAAGTGTTAAGCATATCCACCAAAGTTGTAATTTGTATTAAGTATAATTGATTCATTGCATTATATTATCATCACCCATGGAAATACCTAAATTTCAGTTTCCGAGAAAAGGATTTGTCGTAGTAAAGAGGTAATCAATGATTTTATTTGTCACCCATTTGAAATAGTAATAAAACATGCAGAGAAGACATTGCCCGTCACAAAATGCCATTTTGTTTGCACTCATTCAGTTATAGTTTAGATAAATATCAGAGGTGCCTAAAAGTTCATTGATTTGTGAACGAAATAACGGTTTATTCGAAAATTCTCAAATCATCTAAAGATATAAAACAAACATAACAAAGCAACACACGGCTGCCTTTTCTACCAGCATTCACTGGTTTTTGCATAATAAATGTGAAGGCAGCACCAGAGTGTACCTAAGTGCAAGTACTAAGGGTACTTTTTGTGTGCTAAAAATGATTATATAGACGCAGTCATGGTCAAGTATAATAATGAGAGAGGTTAGAAACAAAAAAGAAAAGGTTTAATAGGACAAGAAGTCTGGAATTTCAAAAATAAACATTTCCACACCAATATAGTTTCATTTAGGGAGTGAAGAAGAAATGTTATAAGAATACTAGTGTTCCAGAAATGTTCTCGTGTATGGATGCGAGTCTGCATTTTCAAACTGAACGAATGTTATTTCAAACAGGTAATTATATGCAATTACTTTATTAGATTTCCACAAAAGTACTGTATGCTGGTTAAGAGCCCAGCGTAAAGGAAATTAATATGTATTGAGGTTAATAAATCCCATATATATGATGATTTGTTTGGTCTTTTTTCAGGAACGAATGATTGGTATGAGAATACACGTGTATACTTATGAAGAAATTCTCATTCTACCTGATATGTGCAATTCCGTTTATGGAGAGGTTCAACATCTGTTTGGCTCCTGTATATTGATAATCTAAAACCTGAACTTGTATAATAAACGAGTCTTGATGTTTGATATTTTGCCAGACATTTACCAATGACTTGAAATGTTGTACAATGTGATCTTGAAACACTGAATATTTTCATGCAATGGTAAACAACATAACAGAACATTATAAATATAATTTGTTTTAATACAAATCGCAAAGAATGACAAAGCTGCAAGGAGGAAAAACTTATCAAATTTCATTGAACATCATACATTTTAAATGTGAAATAAGTTTTAAGCAAGTTTTTCATTTGTTCCACTTTATACATACATAAACCAATTGTTAAAATTGACGTTTCCCGTCCTAGTCATCGGTAAAATTAGAAAAGCAAAACAGAACACGTTATTCTTGGCACAGAAGATAAAAAAAACTATTGGAATGCTCATCACATGATGTGGTAATAATGACTGGATGACAAAACTACATTCGGCTAATTTTTCAACTTTTTCAGTTTGTTATGGTTTCATTATGCTTCGTCTTCTCACCATGTCAAACAGTATTGAGAAATTAAATTGAAAATTTAAAGAAATGGGTATCAAACACCACATTGTCTTTACATCGACAGAAAGGTGCATAAGAATGAGTGAAAATAAACAACACATTTTGTCGACACCACAATTATTCATTTTAGGAAATGTAATAAGATGTACATGGCATAGCAATTACAATGATTACAGCGAATGAGAACAAAATGTGTATGTGTAACGTTTAATAAAAGTGTTAACATAGAAACATATCAATATATTTGCTACCAATATTACAATCACTAAATCTACAATAGATTTCGTTGATTCTCTTGTTTAACTGTATATTTCAAACAGCAAATATATCTTAAAATTATATATCAATATAGTTGTATCGAATTATTATGAATAAAGACTACAACTGTCTTTGCAAAATTCACTTTCAGTAAAAACCGCAGAGTTAAAGAAACCTCCATTGCTTTATACAAGTATATTCAGTATCGAGACCTCCTTTGACTTTGAACTGGTCAACGCTTTAAATAGTTTCATCTGAATTGCATTGATAGTCATTTTCCCACTAATAAGATAGGAGCAGTATACTAAATGCTTCATTTTGGTATCGTCTTTGTTTTGTGTAGAATAAACAAATATCTATCTATCTATCTCTATCTATCTATCTATCTATCTATCTATCTATCTATCTATCTATCTATCTATCTATCTATCTATCTATCTATCTTATAACCTATCTATGTATATGGCTGTTTGTTTGTCTGCATATATATATATATATATATATATATATATATATATATATATATATATATATATATATATATATATATATATATATATATACATAAATTTGCTTCGTGTAATATTTTGTATCGTATAATATTGATCAATTGAAACTGTTTGCGAAACATTATACGTTGTTTTCATACATGTCAAGGTGATGTCATGCTTATATGATTATTCATTGGTTTTTTGATTTTCACGTTTGTAGAGTAATTATGATGGAAATAACACAGTTATTCATGTCAGTAATATGTTTGTAAAACAAAAAGAAGCTTTATAACATTTCTTAAGATGTTTGTTGGATTTGTATTTTCAAACCAGAAAGTTTCAGCAATTTTAGAAGAGAACACGTGATTTGTCAGTTAGTTCACGTTAGTAAGGTTTGAGCTGAAATTATGAATGATTGTGTTTTAAAGTTTGGATTTAATTACTTAATTTGTTTATACTTGTTTTAATGAGAATAAAAAGTGTATATAGTCAATGAAAGATTTTACTAGTATTATTTGTGTTCTCCATGTCCGTTTGAAAGGATTCTACTTTACTGTATATCCTCTACTGAGTATGTAGTACATACTGTTGAATATAAAGCAGGTATCTATGTACGTCGAGTTGGTTTCTTTCTCTTGTTATTTGCCGAGTTTACAAGGAGATGGATCAAATATTAACACCATGTCTGTGCAATATATCCGACAATACAGAAAGTACACAATGATTACTAACTGCATTAAGCGGTAACATATTGTATCACTCCTTATCCATCTATGTATACAAATAAGTCTTCACAGGACAGTCAGTTCAAATTGGCAGCTCGTCGTATCTTTGTAACATTCACTCAAGTGAGATTTTTTTTAAAAAAAACTATTTTAACAGTAATTAATCATTGTTTGGTTAGAAACATCATTCGTATTAGCACTCCTACAAACAGGTTAGAATACAAACTTGTTCGTGTTGGAAATGCTAAAATCATAAGTGTTCGGCACTTTTTAATATATCGACGCTTAAAAACAAGTGTCCCATAATAAGGTCTCAAGTTTGGACTTTTGAGTCATGCAAATGAGAGGTCGTCAACGTGCTTGCACAACTTTGAGCATGTAAACTGCTTCATCGTCCTCTTGTGACCGATTTCGACAATCCCAATTGGCTAGGTAAGGAACCATGGAATTCACACACAGGAATACACTTATAAAACTCAATATGACATGACTTTTTTTTACTAGCCACTGGCTAAAGCTTCTTGCCTTCTCGTTAACATAATTTCCTTTCGAGGAAAATAAAACTGGATTTATGGATTTGTGATATTGGTGGAGAGATCTGTCACGCAAATTAAAAAAATGATAGAGTCGTTACATTTCTCATTAACTACAAATAAGTATGGATACATGAGGATTTAAAGCTGATAGATTTGTACAACTGATTAACTACAAATAAGTATGGATACATGAGGATTCAAAGCTGATAGATTTGTACAACTGATTAACTACAAATAAGTATGGATACATGAGGATTCAAAGCTGATAGATTTGTACAACTGACATTAAAGTTTAGTAAAACATTCAAAAGTTATTAAAAGGACTGTTATTCTAAAAGGTATTTGCCCGATATATCTAATAAACATTTTTATAACCATGTCTAAAATTATAAATGATAGGATCATTTGCAAACTCCGATATTTGAATTGAGAAAATAAAGAGGGCGTGTTTTGCCAAAACGAATTCCCTCTGTTTTATGAAAAAGATGACATTTCTAGGTTTAGGAAAGATTAAAAGAGATAATAAACAGCATAAAGTACGCAGTCGTGACATTATTACATACAAATTGAACAAATGGTCACTTAGCCTTGAATTAGTTATAAGATATATCTTTCATTGCGAACGAAAAAAAGGTGGACAACGTTTAGAAACTGGCAATTGCGTGAGACATCACATGGGTGAACTGTATAAGACCAAATTGATATGCAACTCTTTTAACCGTTTAGTTGTTTGTTGTAGGCGTAAAAATAAACCATTTACTATCTGGCGTTACATTTTATTATAACTGTTGCACTGGTAGTAGAACACATTGGTATCGAGTGTAGTAAATTCAACAATGAACATAATAAACATTGTACCATGGCAGCACGCTCAAAGAGCCACGTATTGATTTCCTGCCAGTAAAATAAATATCCAGAAAACTGTAGCTGTTATGTGAAAAAGCAATCCATCATCGAGGAAATTCTACTAAAGTATTGTACTAATATTTGGCATTTTTCATAATGATTTTGTGACGATGTGTGTATGGACTATATGTTGAAATGTTATTACTTAGTGCTGTCACAGAATTAGGCGAAAATTGAATTTTTTTTTCTTGAATTACAAACTAATCTCACCATTTTTTTGTTTCGTCGTACATGCGTTACCTGGGGTGAATAAGTGCTTTTTCAAGGTAAGCGGCGTGTAACGATTTGCATGTGCCTGACTTCGTATCACTTGAAGTCAGGAACATTAGAATCACGGGTTGCACAGTAATTTTGCCGTGAATTCTGCTCAACTATTTGAGGATATATAAGGCAGAATATTTCTGATAAATATTACGGGACCAAAATTATCTTATCACATTAAAGATAGCTCGTCATTCTATCTCCAGCCAAAGGGGTGAGTGTTAAATTTATATTTTGTTTTATTGTGAATTTTATTCAGTTTATCATTTCATTTAATGATGCCTTTATTACAATGCAGATTTAAACGTGGACTATTTGGAATTACTAGTCACTATTAGACTTTAAATGCAATAGTGTAATCTAAGTTGTAGATTGTTTTAGAAAAAACTATTATTAGTTTGGTCTCTTTATTGTAGCTGAAATTGTTGCTGATATTGTAGCGGAGCATCTCTGATATTGTAGCGGAGCACCTCTGAAATTGTTGCTGATATCGTAGCTGATATTGTAGCGGAGCATCTTTGAAATTGTTGCTGATTGTAGCTGAACGTCTCTGAACGTATCTGATTGTAGCTGAACGTCTCTGAATGTCTCTGAATTGTAGCTGAATGTGATTAATTGAGCCATTTGATTGTGAGATCAAATTGAGGTATCTGACTGTCTGTCTGTCGGTTTGTCTGTCCGTCTACATCTGTTGTGATGTGTAAATATCCGGAAATCTAGAAGTCTGAGTGTCGGAGCTGTCTAGAGGTGTAAACATCCGGGGTGGTATCTAGGTATTTGGGACCGATGGTTCTAGTAGATGCTGTATGCTGTCTGTACGTATAACTGTGGTGGATCCGTGAAGGGCAAGTGACCGATAAAAGTACTGAGTCAACCTTAGGTATTCGGGGAAACTGGGCGGCGATTCAACAGTTGGTGAATCGTACGGTTATACAGGGTCGAGACACATGTGTGTGTTGCAATTGTAGTACAATTTGAATACATTGTTATATTTACATAGTTACTTCAAATCACAGTAGTATTTCAAGGGATTACATGAATCTCAATAAAAGTTAGCAACTTGATTAAATACATGTATATGTTCGTGCTAGTTGTCGCAATCCATACGTGCGATAGTATAGTTTGATGTTTGTATTTATTTATCGCAATTTATACTTGCGTTAATATAACTTTTGTAAAGGTTCCTTGGATCTGTGTATAGTCCAAGAGATTCCTTTGTATCTGTGTTTTATTTTGTATTAATATTTAATTTATTCATGTATTGTGAATGGTTGTGAGTGTAATTGTGGGTTGAACGCATGAGTTATTGTGTTGATACATCATTATTTTTCATTAATAATTTATTTCATAAATTTACATTATCTTTCACACATTGTGTTTGTGTTGTTCATTTAATCCACCATTCACTCGGTAACAATTCTGTTACAGGTGCCTGAGACATATTGACAAAGGTGTAGGAACTGACGAAAATAAACTGGAGAGTCACATGTCAATTGTGAACGAAATATAAAAATAAATATTTGGCTTTTTTTCTGCTAATAATGTTCACCACAACTATAATAGTATCAGAAAACTCATATTAGTTAACGAGTTTAAGAATTGCATCCATTTCGACTTTAAAACATACCTTGATGAACATAAGGGGGAAACCTATTCCAGAAAGAAAACTCACGTTATTTCGAATTGGTACAAACTGAACAATAGGCAACATAATCAAGACAATGATATTATAAATACTTTTACGTCGAAGTCTCGGTCCTGTATGGTATACATTTGTTTTTGGTATAAATTTGCCAGTAATATTTTGGTCTTGGAGACTTACAAACCTTACAAACCTTATATATATATATATATACATAAAGTTATATACACACATATATATATACACACACATTATATATATATATATATATGTATATATATATATATATATATATATATATATATATATATATATATATATGTGTGTGTGTGTGTGTGTGTGTGTGTGTGTGTGTGTTTTATACCATTTCTTAGTGATCATGCCAATCCTATCCAAATTCAAATTTTAATGGACACGCATGAGTTTCTGATTGTTTATTAGTATCAGGCACTTTGTCTTTTTCTGACCAGTCTTCATCTGAGAAAAGTATTTTTATTGAGGGACCAGAGAGCGGCATTGTTAATTTTCACTTACATTGTTTACATTTGTCATCAGATTTTTCGTGGGGCACGTGACAATCGGAATAGGGATGTGGCTGCCTATCGAGATCATTATTGTATTACTAAGTAATAACTTAGCTTGGAATAAGGTTGTGGTTATCCGCTTCGAACTGACAAGCTTTGATTGCTTCAGAAAGTCCATCATAATGAAAATTAAATCACTGACTTCGACCCAACTTGTTCAATTATAAGAGCTATGGCAAATACATCACTTGAGATTAATCTTGACTGGGGGGATTAATCCTTTAGTTGACACGTGCATTGGACAGGCTTTTGATGACGACGCGTTCGCTCCCATTTTGATTTATTTATCACGCTGATCCCATTTACTATTCCTTTTCTCTATTCTAAAACCCGCTCAATTTTAAAATGGAAAAAAGATCTAACAATTCCTATTTGTTTCTGGGGCAATTGTTGTCGAAACTGACATACAAGAGTGAGGAGTGTTATCCTAGTGTTACGTTCTGGACCCGGTCTCAATATTCTCTTCTTCCAAAATATGATGCCCTGATAAATTCAAACACAAATATATGCGTTAGATTATACTATTATTACTCAAGGGATGTACGTATATTAAAGGAAGTATTATGATAGTTACTTAAGCAAATTTAGTTGTATCTGTCCCACACATGGAATATTAAAGTGATTAATTGAAAGCCGATTGTAGTGTCTTTACATTAAGCATTTTTTTAGAATTCATGAATATTGATTAATCTAAGCAGAAAGGTTCACATATACAGCCATAGCAAAATGACGAACTAAAACAGCTGTTTCTTGAATATGAACAATTATTTCCAGATATTCCAACACGCACGAATGAAATATAACAGGACGTTGAAATTCGTAAGAGATGAACAAAATCATACAGGAATGGTCGAAAAAAGAAATTTAGTATTTGTTATCGAAATATTTCATAGACCCGTATCGAAAGGAATAGAGTTCACCGTATATTCTTTTGTCTAAATCAGACAATACTATAGAAAAGTGAATAATGTGACCAAAAGAGATTAATATCCATTAGCAAGAATCGATGACTGTATTGCCAAACTTGAAAATGCAAAATATGCCTTCAATATTAACATTTTGAAATGATTCTAGCAAATTCCACTCACGGACATGGTAAGGAAAGTTTGGCAATCGTCACTCAAGATTCACTTCGTCAGTAAAAAATGATGCCATTTAGTTCTTTTAAAAATTTTATTTTGTATACTCGCAAAATGTAATATTTGTTCCATTTTGCAATACTTGTTCGTGATATCGTTCTTCAACGGCTTTATAATATAGCAGTGGGGCAACTTGAATCTTGAACTTAATTGTTTTTAATTAGTAAGGAAAATTGTACATAGCGTGGT
Organism: Unio pictorum; assembly: GCA_030141615.1. Taxonomy (NCBI): domain Eukaryota; kingdom Metazoa; phylum Mollusca; class Bivalvia; order Unionida; family Unionidae; genus Unio; species Unio pictorum. The sequence goes on from JARLTB010000123.1 coordinate 7,683,875, forward strand.
TATGAACTATGACAAAAGATATTTATTATAACAGTTATTACGTAAGGGTGAAGAAGAAGTTTATTATGCTTGCAGTTAACGCACATATTTGTTTAGGAGTTATTTCCCTTAGAACGATGACTTATTAAAAAGGAGCGCATTCTTAATAAAGCATGACACTTCGTATTATACATTATGTTTACATGAATGTAGGTATGGATGTTTATGTGCTTGTTGTGTCCGTCACACTATCTCATAGTGTATGTACATATGTGCATATATTATATGGCTAACTGAAAATACAGTTCTCTTCGATTATGTCGATAATTTTGTCTTCAGCTACTTAATGGTGATGCTAAGTAATGTAAACACAAATGAGTTTTCAAGAATTCAACAGCATGTCAGAGAAAGGCATAATGTGTACGACACGTTTCTAATCGGAATTCAACACCGGGTCAGAGACAGGTATAATGTGTACGATAAGTTTCGTTACGGAATTCAACACCGGATCAGAGAATGGCATCATTTCTACAATAAGTTTCTATACGGAATTCAACACCGGGTCAGATAAAAGCAAAATATGTACGATACGTTTCTTAACAGAATTCAACACCGAGGCAGATAAAGGCATAATGTGTACGATACGTTTATATACGTATTTCTTGTGAGTCAACTATAAACCAAGGGAGCACTAATGAATTAGAATTAGCTGTATTGAAGGCTCTGTTAAAAGCATAAACTATTGATTCGGCTAAATTAAATTATGACATGGCATTTTGGGTGTATTTGTATTGGGATCTTTTGTCAAGTCGTAAAATAAATTAAAAACGCTCAGACACAAGTTTTAATATGAAAATTTGAATTTAACTTTTGCTTATGTTCCTACTCAAATTGTTTGCATCCAACATAATTTTATTTTAGGTTTTGCACGGAAGCTAAAGATAAAATACAAATCATCGTCAATATTGTCTTCTTTTTTGCCTTGATATTTGTTATAAAGAATTAAGTTTTACAAAAATCAATTTGGTCTGAAGGCGTATCAATAATTACTTTCTGTATGTTATTAGATATAGTAGGTGTGTCGAGAGAATCCGATTTGAAAAAAATCGCAATGAATCAATAAATAAAATAATTAATGAAATTTAGAGACTTTGTTAAAATGACTACTATAGACATGACGTAACCTTCCATTAATACGTCCTCATTAAATCTGTCTCTGGGTTTACATGACTCGCCTATTTATACGTTTAACAATTGTTGCATATCACCATAAACTACTTTATAATACTGCAAGAGTTGGATAACAATGCCAATTCATTTTGAAGGATGTCCATCTTCCACTTTATAAGGCCCAGTTCTTGCTGCTTTGACCTTGATAGAAACAATCAAATATAACTCTTGAAAGTTTAATACCAGTTAGATAGCTGCTTGGTTATATCTTCACAAAGGACATAATTGCAATCTCAAACTTTTTTTACAGCTTAATCATGCTCTTTAAAAAGCAAATTCACCCATACTATTATTGATGAAGTCGAATGCTGCTGTAAAGCCAGCATTTGTCGGAACAATCGTTGGTGATATTCATTAAGTATGGGTCTCAAATGTCCTTCTATGAAAATGCATTCATGTGAGGTTTAAATGGCAAATATACATGTTTTATTTACAATAAATAAATAAATAAACGGCAAAATACCAGGTCAAGAAAGTAGAATACAAATAAATAAATCGGATAAACCAGCGTATTTACTGAATGTTAAAAAATTAAAAGTTACTTAATAGTGAATGTGCCAGACTTGAGATCAGAAGAGTACAGGTTCAAACCCAACCATCACATCAGCTTGGGTCACCTGCATGTTGTGTGTCCTTTAAGCACTGTATTTCAGTTGCATAGGCAATTAATAGCCTACGTGCTGTGCCGTCAAAACAAATATACCACGAAAACGTGTAATATGATTGGCCATATCGGACAGGTTATAATACCTTTCGTACTTTGATGTTTATTCATCTAGCTTAAATTCATATTACGATTATTGGTGAATTCAGTTCAAATACTACATATTTTGAAATTGCAATTAGCCTATAGTATCCTCTATTATAATATGTAAAAATTCACACTCGTATGTACTAGTCAAGCAGTTACCTGGTCATTTATCAATCATGTTTGTACTGATTTCTGAAATGCGTTTATGTTGGCTTTTACCCACTCTAATTTTAGATTTGTTGTTATTGATATGGGCATTATTATTTTTTGTAGTATAATGGTTTTGACAAAGGGCAGAAAACGAACCAAGATAATATATATATATATATATATATATATATATATATATATATATATATATATATATATATATATATATATATATATACATATATATATCTGAGAGGTAGCTCTATGAGTGTCAGATATGAAAGGCTTTCAGATACATCTGCATGTGACAATGCGGTTGCAAGTGTTTCTCACAATTTCCCTTTCGCAGATAATCATACTGTGCCAGTACAAGAAGGCATGCAGACATCAGTTCATGAAAGAAAAAAATAAATTGAAGGTGAGTTATAATGTTGAAACTGTTGGTCTGCACTAATGGAGATTTATATGCCAAGGAGATGTAACATACGATAGAGAGAAACTTGTTTCTATGTTGTAAATTAATTGTTAGTCAATGTCATTTGATCCACAACATAAATTAAAAGGATATGTTTTTTTAAAAAGGGTGTAAAAAGCCATTCATTCATTCATTCATACATGTAGAAGACAAAATCATTTTGTCAGAGATGATGACTGAGATGTAATTTGTGTAAAAAATTTATCAAGATGTATTTCTACCACTAGTATCTATTGTTATGCCACCAAGAGTTCAATGTGTGCGTTTAAATATTGCTTATATACCTTTGGGTGGTTATCACGATTATGTATGAACTGCATTAAACACAGTCACTCTTAACACGTTTGTTTTCACCCGCTTGTTTAAAAAAATTAAGTGTATTCCCTCCCTTTCATAGAAGTGCTGGCATATTGTGATATGGACCTACATGGTTGTACAACTTGTTCTTCCTAATGAGTTGATGGGGGGGGGGAATTGTGTTTAGACTTGAAATGCATATTTCAACAATTCCAACATATTTTTCACTTTTTAAGCAATAATTGCAGTTTTTATTTATTTTGCTAGTGTTGTGCAGATATGTTTGTTATGAAATATACCAACAATATGTAAGATTGGTTTTATGACGGTTAACACATTTGTCTATCTATCCATGATTGTGGTTAATCGATAGTATGCTAAACAAGAAGTTATCAATATTTCCACATTGCTAATTAACTCAAATTCTTTTCTTTATTTTTAGATCAAATTTACCACATATCAGAATCAGAAGTCCAAAAGAATGGAACACTTGAGTGCAATCAAGGATAAACTTTTAAATATTAGAATGGAAATGAATTTAATGCCTCCTAGCCACACATGCATCTCATGTAGTCAGACAGTTAACCAAATATTTCGCTGCATGGAGTGTGGTATATCAGTACTATATTGTCCTTTTTGCATTAGCATTTTCCACAGCCTACCTCATCTTCAAGCGTTTGAAGCATTTAAGGTATAACGATAAAGGAAAAAGGATTATACAACATACTTCTTGCTTAAAAGGTTGGTATTTTTGTTGATTAGAAATTTGTTTAAAATACTTTATAGCCTTGATAATAAGCATTTGTGCTTCTTTTAATTAAAGTTTGTTTATTTAGATAGGAATGTATCTGGATGCAACTGTGTGTAACCTTAGTTTATGCAAAACTTTGGTTAAGAAAGTTCTAATGATGGAGAAAGAATAATCTGAACAATGGCGGTATTGAAATAGTCATGCTGATAACTGAATGAAGCAGAAAACATTCAGAAACGTACACTTTTTTGTATTAATTGATATAAAAATTGCTTTGAAAATATAGTCATGTTCAGTTTTGCTCGCTTTTATCCAATGTTTTACCTCTCCTATAACGGATTGTGGTCAGGCAATTGAAGGAATTTCACATTGCAGATTATGTCAGCAAGGGAGCAAATTTATTTAATATTATATTATGACAGGTCACACCACTTGCGTTTATCACTTTTACATTTTAAGATTTCTTTTTCGAATTAGATTATAATCATTGATTTCTCTTTCCCCAGAATTATACCTTCATCTACGTTTATGTAGAGAAACACCAGTGTGGACACGACCAGACAATGATACTTTCGTATCCAGCTAACACCAAGACATTGTTATTATAGATTACAAAGGTAATATGCAATAAGATGTTAGTATATAAATAGTTAAATGTTTGAAACCTTGAATATTATAGAAAGGAGCTGTCACTTTATGTAGTGGGTGTAGGAGCACTTGATCCGATATTCACCAATGAATTTAATTCTAAGAGTGTGTTCAGTGATAAAAAAAATCTTATGAGGAGGTTAAGTAACATTACAGATTACCGTGATGTATATGTGTTGATTCAAACTTGAAATATCATGAATTTTGGTAGTTGCCTTTATAAAGTCCTTGAATTTTAATACAATTTATATTGTCCCTGAAAAGTCGTTTAACTGTTCGAAAATCTTACTGAATGAATTAGGTTACTTTTGAAATTAAAAAGTTTGATATGTATGTATTCTCTTCCACATCCACCCTATGAATACATAATTAAACTTGAATGAAATTTAGTGGATTAAATGATATACAATACTGATGGATTACAGTGCAGGAAATGCAGACGGTTCTTTTTCAGTACCCTTTGTAATGACCATTTAAGCATTAAACGTAATGGGTGAGTTAGAGCTTAGTGATATTGTTTGCTTTGACTTTGCACTCCCAATTTCGTATGATAGAAAATGCATTTAAAACAATGCTGGGAAATATTTTATCTGCATTCCTGAAATAAAAACACACATTCCTGATCCAGAAACCCCAGCAAAAGAGATGGTTAACCGACGAAATCGAAACGTCACCCTTTTTTGATTACCAAATCGACTAATGGTGACTAGCATAGAAGTCAGTTCAATGACTACACCTAGCTTGACCCAAACCAATGTTGTAGTCGACCCCTCGCTGCTGCTCTCTCATGTGTTATCGATCTGATGATATAAAAAAAGATCTTGTACATAGATCAAACAAAATGAATAATCCGACAAATGATCAATCTGAAACTTTTTTAACTTTGAGTAATATTCTTCCTCGGTGCTGCTACAAATTAGCTTAATATTTTATTGATACATTTTATAAAATCATTATACACACACATATATATATATATATATATATATATATATATATATATATATATATATATATATATATATATATATATATATATATATATATATAAAACTATGTCAAATATCGGAGAAGCATATTCTCTTAGATTATCTCGAGAACGCCAGGAAGCAATCAAAAAATTTATTCCTTTGAGAGATTCGCTTTGAAGAAAACTTCAATAACGACAGGAGTCACAAGTTGATTACGTAGAAGGTACAGAAAGATTATTTAAACCGATTACTGCAACAACTGAGAAAGTTGTATGGGGAGATATCGCTGATCAAGAAAAAAGAAACATCTTCTTCGGACGATACAAGAAACCGCTAGGGCAACGCAAGAGATCTTCCAGAGAGAATAGCTGCCGCACAACCTCAACAAGATATTGATAAAATTTACGCTGAAATTGCTGATGTGAAAGAAAAACTTGCATCTAAATCTAAAGCAAAAGGAGATGTTGAATTGATTAGTAAATTTAAGGAAGGGTTTGTTGAATATCTTAAAGAAAATGTTAATGAAGAAGATTTGTTTTCGTTCTGCATATAATAATCTTTCTCGAAAATCTGAAATATTGAAACCTAAACACGCTATCGTGTGTACTACAATAAAAATCAAGCTAGATTTGATGAACCAGTATATAATGAATATATTAACGATGTAAAAAGATTTTATTCAGAAGAAACTCAACAGCAAAAACAACAACCTCTCCATTATCAACTTCCTTCATCTCTGGAACGAATAGAACATCAAAGGATAATGTTTGAAGCTGAAACATTTAGAAGTAATCAAATAAAAGATACAGAGAAACAAAAAAGGAGGAGGTGGAACATAAAAAGAAAGAACTGAAACAAAAAGAAACCGAACGGCGGGAGACATTACGCTCTTCACTAGGTACGGAAAGGGATTCTGGTGATGATTCTTTTGGCGCTACTACAGGAAGTGGTGTAGGAAATAATCGTATCACTTGCCCTGATAACGACATTGGTGACGTGGATAAACTAGAAACCCTCATAAGAGGAAAACGCGCCGGAAATACTTCTCATGAAAGTATCAAAGAAATATCTGATATCTGTCGACTATTATTTACCGGTGGTATCATGGACATCAATACCTATCGGGAATTTATCGATGAAATTACAGATGATTAAATCCCTTGACACATAATTTAGATCATGGTGAATGATTAAATAAAATGATCGTACACAATACTTATCGTAGACCAAGAATGGACAGAGTAGTAAATTCACGATTACCAGTTTATGAAAATAACCTACGGAGAAGGACTTGTGATGTTGTTCGGGGTTTATTTAGCAAGATAGCCCCAAAAGCAAAGCCAATTGCAAAGCAACTATCTATGAAAGCTATCGATGTTATTCGCGACAAAGCTCCTAGCGCAATCGGTGATCTTGCTGGTAAAGCGTTTCCTGCGGTCAAGGACAGAATTTTACGATTGTTACGACTAAAACAGCAACTGAAATTACCAACTGCTTAAGTTATGCTTGCAAATGAAAGTAAAATAATTAATCAGGCCGCAACCCAAAGATTAATGGATTTTCTGATGCATCGTTTAAAGAAAAAGAAGATAACATAACCGCTAGTCTGGAAGCAGGAAGTGGACTTCGTAGATAATTACAATTTAAATTATGGTAATTAAAATTAAAATTAAATGTTTAAGCGTGAAATTGATACAGCGTTAGACATGGGTGAACAAGTTCGCAAAAATGATTCCCTGCGCGATTATCAATATTATTCTTACGATGCAGTACAACCAAATCAACGTGGAAGAATCGAATTACGAGTTCAAGATACAAGTCGGTATTTCTTACCAGCTGAACCATTTATCGAAGTCGAAGGTCGACTGATAAAAACAGATGATACAGAATATGGAATCTGTGCCAGAGTCGGTTTTGTCAATAATGGCATCATGGCGTTATTCAGCAATGATACCTATATGATCGATGGAAAACACATCGAATCATGCCTGGAAAATGTTGATATTGCTACGACGATACTTGGTCTAGCTAGATACTCCGATGACTATTCAAGATCAGCCGGTCCATCAATGATGTTTACAAAGGATATAAATGATCATCCAGAAAACAGAAATGTAACGATGAATGCAGCTGGAACTGAAGTTGCGTCAATGAACGAAAATTTCAATCGGATTCGTAGATTAATGTTAAAAGCAAACGAGATGTTTTATGTGCGTTTCCGTTATCTCATATTTTTGGATTTCGCCGAGATGTTAGGAAGGTTATGTTCGGTGCTAAACATACTGTGGTACTTAACAGAAAAGAATCCGACAATGATGCAGTCTGGCGAGCCGGATGTGATGCTGGTAAAGTAGAAATAAGAAAATTATTATTGTGGATGCCAGTAATGGTTCCATCTATCACAGAAGAAAATAAATTACTTTATTTCATGAATCAAGGTGGTAAATCACTGCTATCATGGAAAACAATGACTACAGATAGTAGTCAAGGTAATGCTGCTGGTTTATAACAGAACAACAAGGGGTTTCAGCACCATGAGATATTTTTATCGCATTTCAATCAAACGTACGAGTAAATAATCAGGAAAGAAATCCGATGGTATTTGACACACTTGATATTACCGAGGTTAGTTTAGAATAAATGGACATCAAGGACTTGCCGAGGAAGTTACTTTGAAGTTTGGACAGAATAAAGTTGCACGTGCATATCACCGTTTAATGTCATTTATGGGGTGCGATCTAAATGTTGATACCGGTTTGCAAATATCACAAAAAGATTTCACAACATTAAATCCAATTTATTACTTTTCACTGGAACATTTGGATTTATTTAGACAGTCTGTTGCTGATATATATTTTCGAGTTCAAGTTGGTTATTCTCCTGCTGTTGCTGTAGGTCCACCTGTTGTTCCTGCTGGTTTCAGAGCGATCGCTGTTATACTTAGCGACAGAGCAGTATTACTCGAAGGTGTTGGTGGACGAATGCTAGTCGTTGATGCACCCGTTGAGAACATGTAATTAAAATCGATCGAGTAAATATAAAAATATCGCATAGTCATGTTAACGCAAGTCTGACACAAGGTCAGATAAAAAAATTACAATTATAAAAGGCAAATCAATGTGGGGCAAAAATAAGATTAAAGAAAAAACAAATTAGTGGTGGTCCAAATAAATTATCGTTAACCGGTAATCAGCTTAAACGTTTCAATAAAGCTCTGGTATCAAAATCTGGAGTTCAACTTGAATTTTCTCCAAGTGCCATCAAAGATATGATTAAATTAGGAGGTATGTTTCTACTTCTTGCAGAAATACCAGCATTAATTGCTGTGGCCGCACCTGCAGTTGTAAAAACGGCTGCTTTAGGTGCTGTTGGAACCGCCGATGAAATGGCATTAAAAAAAGCAACAGGAAAATGGTATAAAAAAGGGACGCGGTCTCAGACTTCCGGGAACCTATCAATAAAAAGGAATGAGACTTCCAGGAATATAACACCAAAGTCAAATTTTGATATGATAATGCTGCTAAAAGATTAAATATTAGACATTTTAGAGGAGTGTTTATGCGCAATCAATTACCGAGAAAATCACATTACGTTGAAACCGGTATCATCAATCTCGATTCGAATTCTGGCCCAGGAACTCATTGGGTTGCATATGCGATTGATCCACGCGGAATTGTTTTTTTTTGATTCGTTCGGACTATCACCACCAGTTGAGTTCTTAAATTATATTAATCAATTGCCAGCCAGAATTTGGTATTCAACGTTATGTGGTCGTGAATCCATCGCTGTACTTGATGCTATATCAAAATCAACTAAACCACCTCACAAGGTTGTACATGAATACACAAGTAATCGTTTGACAGGTATTTAAAATTGTTCACATATATAATGGTCGATATTTACGGAAGATCTTTGATCAGAAAAACCGAGAAAGTAACCGATACAGATTTCGACGCATCAAAATATGCAGCATTAGATGACCTTGCTGATATTATCAACCTAGCTGGGGTTGACCGAGACGAAGTTTTGAAAACAAGTAATATTAAGTGAAATGATGTAGCTCGTAGGGTTCTAGGCGCTCCTATGGATAATATTCCGGTATTTACCGACAGCGGAAAAATACGAGATTCAGGTATATCGATAGAATATATCAGGAGTGAACATGTTCAGAAACGATTATCATCCTCAGGTGGTGTATTAACAGGGGAACAATCCATGAACGGATATAAAATAACCGTCCTAAGAGATCCAACATCAGATGAAGATGCTGCAACAAATAGACACGTTGACACTGTTGATGGTAAACTATCAACGTTAAAAACCGAACATGATGCCGTTAGTGGTACATTATCCACGTTAAAAACCGAATGCGAACTTCACATAAACGATCACAATACCGTAGACGGAAAATTGTCTACGCTGAGAGCCGAGTATGACGTTCACGTTCACGTTTACAAATCTCCGTAGAAATTCAAACAGATCTTGGGATATCGAATCAAGCTCAACAAGGATACGTTTTTTACACATTTACTCCAATGGTTCCTCCTGGATCCCTGGTCGTGCAGGAAACAATCAATCCGGTGTATCTACGCATGCATAATCAATACGTTTCAAGAATTAATTTTAAACTCACCGACCAGAGTGGACATTTGATTGATTTACGTGGCGAGGTGTTACTAATAAACCTCAATGTGAAATCGTAAACGACATTTTGATCGTTGATTCACGAATTAATCGGATAAATATTACATCTGTACCAGCACGTACAGGTTTTTATACACGACAAGGGAGCACTTGAAAATGCAATCGAATTAATAGTTACACAGACTTCATTCAACATCGTTGATATAGTCATTGATAGGTTCGGTGACGAAGATTTTTTATTGACGCAAGAACAGTTAGATAGATTGCGGCTAGAACATATTTCTATGATCACATGACCGAAATCAGATTATAAACTACGCGCATTCCTGCATTAAACTTGATGAACTTAAAAAATATTATATTGTTCTGAATAAAATCTGTTTGCTGTTTTCTTACCCATTTTAGTCAATTTTATCGTTCCAAATCTGACAGATTTCTGATTCTTGTACGGTAAAACACCGAGCCATTCTCTAAATGATTTATCGATTTATCGTTAATTTCATCTTTTCTTGGGATCTGTTTTTGTATATTCCGATTTTAGTTGATTTATGAACAAAATATGGCAAATTTACTGATTTATCGATAAATCATTTAGAGAAAGACTCGGGATTTTACCCTACAAATAAAACAATTTTCACAGATTTTTCTACGACATTTCGACTAAAATGGGTAAAAAAAGATGAAATGCATCAAAAATTACAAATCTGAAGAAAAAAAAAATTGTATAACAGAATGAAACAAAATATAACAATAAAAAAGGATAATATAACAGAATAAAACAAGTTATATCAGAGTTAAACAATATAACTGTAGAGGAATTAATCCAAGCTGCCATCGGTAACATCATTTTCATTTATAATCTTTTTTAGTTGTCTCAAGCGTGTGTTAATAATTTTGTTCGTTTCATATTCGTGAGAGTTTCGATTTAATATGTTCTACTGCGACATAAAGTGGTACAAACTTATTTACATCTGTATTTTTTACCGTCGATAAGGACTGGAACATTATAGACTGTATGTTCTTTTTCAGCCTATACTCCGTTGAAAGCGTATAACCACCTTCAAGATTTCGTTGTTGGATTGACTCGAAATCACAAATTATTTTTTCTGGATCGAGTTGTATATTTATATTTTCATTTTATACTTTTTTTACTGCAGATATTATACCATTATTGTTTTCTATGTTCATATACATACACACACACACACACACACACACACACATATATATATATATATATATATATATATATATATATATATATATATATATATATATATATATATATATATATATATATATATATATATATATATATATAACATATATATTTAAATTAAAAAATATGACCCTTAACCTCTAGCTTCGAGTGTTTTTGCAGGCTCAAGGCATATTAATGACAGCACAACCTTTAAACCCTAAGGTCACCACGGTGACCTTTCAGGTTCAAGGTACATGAAACATATAATCTTAAGTAAGGACGGCACAACTTTTAACCTCTAGTTTCGAGTGTTCTAGCACGCTCAAGGCATATTATTGACAGCACAACCTTTGAACCCTAAGGTCACCACCGTGCCCTTTCAGGTTTAAGGTACATGAAACATAATCATGGTGAGATGTGTGTACATAATCTGTTGAATTCTCAATTGTTTGAATTCCGAATTTTTTTTAATTTTGAATTTTGATATTTTTGAATTTCTATTTCGAACTTGATGTTATTTCTGCTTCGGTTCTGTTTGTAAGCGAGAAACAATAAATTTCTTCTACTAATTTGAAACTGTTATCTGGTTATGTTACTTCACTGATATTAATTAGGACGTAGCTGGTTAATTAGTTAAATAGAGCGACAAAATAGGTTACGATCCACGGAGGAAAAGGTAATATGGAGTTATCTCCCATTTTTCAGTTAATTTACAATTCAGTAGTATATAAACTGAAAGAGATGGCATCTTTTTGTAATACTGAACATCATAATATATTTTACTGAAAATTTCCACAAAAAATAAATATATTAAATAAAAAGTAAAGTAATATAAGCAACAACTTAACTACAGAGAGAGAGAGAGAGAGAGAGAGAGAGAGAGAGAGAGAGAGTCTCTCCCTTCAACAGTATTGAAATGTAATTTTTTGCTTATATTTTCTTGAGAGAGCAGATTTGGTAATTTTTTCTGCGACAGCGTGAATTGAATACCTGTTAATATCAAAATATTTACCACCTGCATATGTTGATGGGAATATTATTTGGTTGCCCATCTCTATATTTGTAGATATCACTTTCATCTCGGACACGTTGCGAGTGGATTCCTCAGAATTCGTTTACGCGAGATCTGTTACAAGGAGTAACAGAGACGATCATCAACCACTTGCAGAGATTCCTTGTTTTAATCATTATATATATATATATATATATATATATATATATATATATATATATATATATATATATATATATATATATATATATATATATATATATATATATATATATATATATATTATATTTTTAATTGAAATTCTTGTTTTAATTATAGTGACGTTGGATTTCGAGAGATTATCCAAGATCGAGCCTTCTAGAAATAAAAGATTTAATCTTGACAGAATATTCCCTGTGCCGATGCGAGATCTGGTTGATCCGATAGATAAAATCTTGACCAATACAATACATGAGGCCAAGAAATAATTTCAGAAAATGAAGCATCTCATGTGTGGTTGATGTTTAAGATTATAAGCGACACTAAAAATATAGATGTGACGATGAACGACAAACGATAAGCGATGATCATTAACAACCTTGACGATAGAAAATATATTTTAAAGATCAAAAGTATCGTACTATCAGATCTAAACAATTGGATTATTCGTGATAAACGTGATCCTATCCTTCTGAACGAAACAACTGCCATACTGAGTAAAGGTTCCAAACCAGGGATGTTGACCGGTATTGATAAACTATATTACGAAAGATCTTACAGCGGTTATCTATTGGATATATCCGCTGGAGAAACCTAACATTGATAAGCTAAAGCCGATGCAATTCTCAAAGATAAATTGTGTGGCCGAACGAATAACAGAATATTTTAATGTTTTGACTCGTGGGAAGGGGTTAACGGATAACAGACGTAATATAATAAATTTGTAGGCAGAAAAAGTCACATTTACCGGTGGATCTATTAAAGGTGTTGCTGATCTAGAAAAAAAATTGAAATTCCCTATAACAGTAAAAACGATAACAGGAGAGATCTTATACGAATCAAAATATAAATCAAAGGGAGCTTCAATCGAAATTGTTGATCATAATGCGCATGCGTTGACTAATGCAGTAACAATATTTTCACGCACGAAGACGGTTAAATTCTATAACGGTGACATGTTCGACCTTATTAATGAAATAAGTAAAAACGATCCTGTATCTGTGTGGTTGTTTAGTTCTAAAGATGAATCGGATCAGTTTGTAAGACCAAATGGTGATATTTATCGAACATAATCACTCCACGAGAAAATGAGAGAATATACGCCCGACGAAAAATTACTCGGTGAATGTTTTACTGTTTCATCGGTTGCAAATCATTTTGCTAGAGAGAAAAATTCCTGGAAAAAACTCGGTTTTATCTTGTTGATGATATAATATTAGGTTGTATTGAACATGGTCACGGTGGACTGTGGAACTGAAATACTCGCGTAAAGATGTTATCTCAATTGATATGGTTGCTTTTTATCCGGGAAGTTTTCTGGGATACGGAGAGTGTTCTGGGTATTTTAAAAGATTCGGTCACCCCACACACGAGATGAAGCGAGTATCAATAAATGGACCATTACGTGATTTTGATATTACAGGATTCGCTTGTATGGAATCATTCGAGTTTACAGAAAACCTTCATCCGATCTGTTATGTTTGGTTCGGTAGTAATTTTTCAGAAAAGAAGTGGGCTCCAATAGTACTGTTACTATATATGCTCGATTGTTTAATGTTGACGTCGATGATTGTCAGTGAAGCGATTATATCATACCGAATGCAGACCGATGTTTGGTTACCACAAAAAGAGAAATATTCTGATGAAGAAAATCCCGATAAAAATAAAATTGAAAATAAAATTGCAAGGGATCTTGGCAGGAAAATAATAGGTAAATTTACCCAAGGAGGATCATACGATCATAAACGACATTGTCCAAGACTGATCATGGACGATGCTAAATTAAATTTTATAATCGCTGATACAACGAAAAGAAATACATTTAGAAGTCGGGATACAGCTTCCTTATCAAATGGAACTAAGTTAGGTACAAGTGTGAGTTATATTGACGGTGAATCACCGCAGTATACCCATTTAAGATCTTCGATGCTCGCGTACGTTTCGCTTAATCTGTTATCCATGATAAATATAATTCAAGATTTTGCTGTCAGAGTAGCTACCGATTCGTTTTATATCAGTAAAAAATATTCAAGATTGCTAGATCAACTAAATATCATCGATCATGCACCATGGGGTGAATGGAGAATAAAAAAAGAGAATATACTAGATTATTCTGAATCAGCAGATGTCCCAATCAAAGATATTTACCGTAGAAATAATCGGATATTACAACCATCGCCTGCACCATCGATATATGATCCCGTAGCTAGAGACAAAACGATGTATCTCAATGGACCAGGAGGATCAGGAAAGACGACACGTGCGATTGAACTATTTCAGAGCTCAGATATGATCGTTTTGACACCTACACACAGACTTGCGCGAGAAATGACCCAACGAGGAACACGGTCATATACTTATCACAGCTTTTACCGATGAAGCGGAGACACATGGAATCCCGATCGATTGGGAGATAAATATATTCCGAAGATCATAGTTTGTGATGAAATATGTAGTGTATTATTAGATAATCTAAAACTATTTGATGATTGGTTGTTGACGAAAAACACTGCTGTAAAAACGTGTGGCGATCATGGTCAACCACCACCCTTTTTATTGGACCGTCCCTACACGAATGGTTAAAGAGATCCGTTGACTATTACGAATAAATAGTTGACGATCATAGAGCACTTGATTCAACATTAAGGGAGTTAAAAAAATTTAATCAGATTACAATCGAAAAAAAATTCAATGTGAGGTTATGCGTAATATAACATAAGAAACTTCTTTGAACGACTTTTGGGATACGTAGAGACCAAATGATCTGATAGTTGCAAGTAGAAAGCTAGTACGTGATACACTTCAACACCGATTATTTCTGCTACATAAAGAAAAATTCGCAGAGTTGCCGGTACCATTATATTATCGCCCAGCAAATACGCGACAACAGAATATTCTCGTTGACATACCAGGACAGACGGAGAGAATAAATCTCGTGTTGAATGATATTGTTTTATTGGATGTCAATGTTGTTGATAGCGCTTTATCGGACTGGACGCTAGGATAACGCAATGACATTACATTCATCTCAAGGATTAACTATTTCTGATACAGTTGTCTGGATTGTTGATGATCATATCGAGTGGTCGAATTTAGTTTATCTTGCGGTGTCTCGCGTCAGGAAAATATCTCAGCTACGTAGGATTGTCGTGGATGCGTCAGAAACCACTGGTAATGTTGACAATGATATAGTAATTAAAAAATTAGATGGCTATAACAATGTGATAAAAAAATAAACGCAATTTATCATAACATTGAATCAAGGACAGGACAATCACTGCGTAAGCTGTAATTGTATACTGCTGTGGCAATACTCCAGTAAAAATCCAAGACAATTTACCGTAGATAGAAAAGATAACAGTCTCGGTCATACACGTGATAATGTGATGTTAACTCGTCTTGAATGTAATCTACGTAGAGGTGCTAGTTAAGTGAATGTGTTGGTAATTGTGTATCCTCGGGAATTACCTGTAATTGTTCACGTGTGAATAAACGTTGCGGAGCAGTTGAATCTAATCTGTAGATTGCAGGTCTACCTGTGGATTGTACCACGCTGGATATCTTGTGTGTAGTAATACTCCAAATAGGATCTGTCGCTCTTTTTTTTTTCCTCCTTCAAGTTCACCGGGTTCGTATAAATACCTGACGATGACATTACCTAATATTGGATGCGGAGAAACATTATGCTGTATTGGTATATATTTCCTTGTAATCGCATTAATCGGTTTCATGGCAGTTGTTCGAGTAACCTCATTGTTTAATGCAGCTATCACACATGATAATCTTGAAACCCATTCACGAGATCTTGTATCCTGAATGAATTCCTTCGCGTATTATAATCCAAAAAATCTTTCAGCAAGTGTTCTATTAAATCGTTCTACGATCGCTTGATTACGATGAATTTCAGTATGTCCTCGTCGTATTTTAACATTGTGCCGCTTCATTATTGATGATACTGCACCAAGAAATTCTTTGCCAGGATCAACTTGTAATAGTTGTGGCCATCGCAAGGGTTCTCGTCGATAAATTCATTCGTAGTCAGATGCAACTTCAGTAGCTGTTTTAGTTGATAGTGGTTCTGTTTCTTTATATCTACTTGAAACATCAACAACTGTTAATGCGTATCTAAATGTTACTCAACGTATACGACCATGAGGTAAAAACAAAATATCAACCTGATGAACTTCATTAGGAACGTTAACATCAAAATGTGCGGACTCGATTCGTTTAGGCGGTGGTAGGTAAATTTGCCATACTGCTTGTCGTGCTAAACACGTTGCTGCGGTAGAAGTGTGACATTTGCTGCATTAGCGAGTTTATCGATTGCTGCTCTACCTTTCCCGTATCATCTTGGGCTGTAATAAATTGATTGCATTATAATCAATTACCCATCACCTATTGATAATTTGGTTTTCATCGCAGATTTCACTAACCAATTGGCTAATCCCTTCTTGAGATTTTTATTTTTTATGGAATTCAATGCATGAATCAATTTCACATCTGCGATATGCCGCTGTCCTAGGTCTTTACTTTTATAAGATACATCATGAACGTGACACACTTTATAGATTGCATTTACCGGATATTCACCGGATTTTGGTTGATCTTGTTCATCGAGTCTGATATCAAATCGAGTGCCAGGACCGCAGTAATTATATCCTGGAAGGTGTTTTTCTCCGGGATATTTAGCCCACGGAGTTCTTGGAAATTTTGACATTAATGTTGCAATGTCACCACCGGTTATTTTTGGTAAAAAGGAAACTTTCTTTCTGCCACTCACGGAACATTTTCCACTGTATGCTATGCTTTTATTTTTTGTTGTAACCGTAGATAAATCAGTAGTTGGAGTTTTGACCTTACAGCGTAAACAATATAAATCCATGATATAATAATATATTATGGATGTAATTGATTTTTCAGGTACACGAAAACGAGAAGAGGTAAAACATCATCCCGCTCTACCAAATTCGATCTGATTGATATTAATAGGCCCGTCTGGATCCAGTAAAACACAACTATTACTTAATCTGGTAATGAGATGGTTGAAATGGAATAAATTGTATTTAGTTGCACCATCTATCGATGATCAGAGATGCTACGAAGTACTTAAGGAATTTAATGAGAACGCACGATTGCTGAGAGGTGATGATATTATTGATTTTTTTAACCGATATTGATGAAGCACCATCTGTCGATGATCTCGATGGATTCGTTAATAATTTAGTTGTGTATGATGACGTAATGCTAGATAAACAATCAAATCCGGCAAGAATATTTTCTCGAGGACGGCATAAAAATACCGATGTCATTTACGTAACTCAGCGGTATACTCAAATTCCGAAAATAATCAGAGATAATTGTAATATTTTAGCTGTATTTAATGGAATTGATACACACACGCTAGGAAATATTCATAGGACCTAGTGTAGCGGGGATATGGACATAAATAAATTCAGAAATTTCTTTTCACGTGCGCAAGCAACACCGTATGGTTTTATAAAAATAAATCTGCATGATCCCAGGGCAAGATATCTTGTAGGTATCGATCAAATATTTGGCTAATTCGTAGCAGCAGATTGACAAAATAAAGATATCCTCTAACTAAATTAAATAGATACTATTTGATATATGAAAAATTGTACATGGCTGCATCAAGGAAGCACAGATAAATGTAATAAAAGTGTCGTGGATAATACTGCAAGAAATATAAATATATTTTATCAAAAAATACACATGCTGGTCCTCGACATTGTGTTGGATACAATGTTGGCGTTCGAGGACAATATCGGATTTGTAATGAATTTGGTGGAGATAAATACAGAACTGTGATGGCGTACTACCGTCGTAGAATCGAAGAAGGGGTTTTGATACCTAAAAAAGAACAAACTCCAACCGAAGAAGAATATTGCTCAAAGTTAAAAAAAGTTTCAGATAGATCGTTTGTCCGATTATTCATTTTGTTTGATCTATGTGCAAGATCTTTTTTATATCATCAGATTAACACATGGAGAGAGCAGCAGAGAGGGGTCGACTACGACATTGGTTTGGGTCAAGCTAGGTGTAATCATTGAACTGACTTATATGCTAGTCACCATTAGTCGATTTGGTAGTCAAAAAAGACGACGTTTCGATTTAGTCGGCTAACCCTCTCTGCTGCTACCCACAAGAATTATGGGGTATGACTGGAAGTCTAAAATGGCGTCTGGTCGTTAATAATTGTATTTGTCATGGCAAAATAATTGTTTTTGAGCTAGACTCCCACCCCCTACGTTTTACTACTTCTGTACGTGATACATATGGTCTTTTCCACCTTGCTATGATACCGAGATGTTTCTGGTCATTTTAAAACTTATGTATTTACCTACAAGTAATACGTGACTTTATTGTTTAATATTGTCGAATTATATTTGCAAATTTGGAAATTTGTATATCACGTGACTGTTCGACATGTCATGTCACTGGTCATTATCTACAAATGCAAAATGCAAAATCCAATGTTGTAATTTCGTCTCGATTGTCAATGGATATGAGATATAACCAATGATATACTCACAATTTCTGAAAACATTAATCACAGAACTATTGATTTCGTGCAGGTATAACTCGATGCAAGGAAGAGGTAATGAACGATCACTTTCTCTCCCGACACAGACCTTAGAAATCATTGCAGCATAGCAATTTCACAAGCACCATGTCCCCATAAATCTAATTAATTGTTCTCTGGCCCAAGCAAATGTGTTCATTATATATAGACATATATTTGCACACTCACAAATATGATGTAATTAACATAATGTATGACGCAATACCAGCTCAAGATTGCATAATTAATTTTTTTTTCGAAAACCAAGTATTGTTAAAACCCATTCACAGATTCATTTCATAGATCCAGTCAGATAAGTATTTAGTCCTTGATGATTGAAATTGAGATCCCTTTATTTTATAGTTCAGTTATCGTCTGCCTAACTCAAGGATTGTGTATTGTTACGTGCATAGGCTTGAATAAGCAGGAACACAGAAAGAGTGAAAACTAACAAGCTTGTAAAACTTTAACAAACAATTTATTGAGTACAAATATTTTCATAAAAGAAAATAATAAACGTACGGTTTTAGAGAATCAAATCCAAAAATAAACCCAAAGAATATTCACAATTTAATCCACTAAGAATTCACAAGTATAATCCACTAGTGGAATCGATAAAGTCCTAATAGTAAAATGTCCTAATAGTTCCAGGTTCGAATCTTGACGAAGTAATCCAAGATGGCTGACGATGTCACGTGACGCAGTTCTGATTCTACAAGTTTGTCCAGATAAATAATACAATATTTTCCTCTTGATCCAAAACGAATTGAAATGATTTCCAATACAAGATAATAACACAATAAATTCCTCTTGTTCCCAAACGAATTAACGTTTTTGACAGAAAATTTTAAAGTTAAAAATTTTAAAGTAGCTTTAACAATTTTCCATTCCTATGGCTATGATGTCTCCAGTGTGGCAGTTTATTGTAAATCTGGCACCGGGACATCTTACCGCAGATAGGTTCATCATGTCCCATTCAGTCACATTATCCTGAAACCAGGCCGAAACGTCCTAACACTAATTTCTTAATGCTTAGAACCATTCGAGGCAGCTGCTATTACAATTTTGATAAGTCTTTGATATGACTCAAAAGGTCTGGAGTGGTCCAGACTTACTTAGTGCATTTAAAAGTTAAAATGTTACAATTTTAATACATTTAAAGTAAACATGTAAAAGAAAATGTTGAAATTGTTTAATTGGAAAAGGTGTCAGATAACTCTTAAGTCTCAATTTAATTTTAACTTAGCAGCTCATGGACCAGAAGAGCTAATGTGGGATGGTCTATTTTCTTTCACTTGTCAGCCATTTATCTGTCCATTAGCACAATTATTTCATGGTTCATCTTCAGAAATTTTGTATCACTGTTTCTCTTGCGTTGGTGGTCAGCATGTGTTTTTAAGTAAAATACTTTTCAGATTATCTAGCTGGTCTGAAACGACAATGGTGTAGATCTGATCCATGGTATGATCATCACAGCAGCTATCTTCAAAATCTAATTAACACTACCTTTGAACAGAAAAACTTATTGACATCACGGTTTTCACTAGAAGACCTATTATGATATTGAGGTAGTCTTAGATGAAAGTGGTGTCAATTTAGCAGCAACTTGAAACTTTTGATAGAGCTTGTCCTTCTGCATCAATGGTCATATCAACTTGTATGATGTATAACTAGCCCTAATAAAAAAAATGGTGCTGATCTAACATCCAATATGCCCACAACAGAAGCCATATTGAAAGCTTGTTATTGTTAATTCTCATGAATTAAATGTAATATTATCTTGGGCTTTACACTTTACGATTCTTATGTCTGCTTGGTCTGAAATTAGAACGATGCTTATAGAACGATGAGTTTTCATCAAAAGATATTTTTTGTGATATAGATGGACATTTTAAAAAATCTGATCAATCATTATAATGACCGGTGTAACTTAAGCATGGTAGCCATGAGAGCCATCTTGAAAATCTTATCGCTACATCTCATCACTGTAGAAATATAATGTCTAAAAATGCATTATATTATCACACTTACTAGGGATGTAAGGCAGAATTTTCAAAAATTAACGTTGCTTGTTTATTTTATTTTATCTTTTCTAGGGGTTCCAGTTTTCTTAAGTGAAGGTAACAAAATATTTGCAGGAGGAATTGGTCTTTTTATCAATATATCCATACCTTTTTATAGTTATTCAAATGTGACCAGCTTCATTTTTAAGCGAAATGGCACCACAGTCATGAATACAAGCAGAATCAACACACATCTCAGAAGTGCTTTAATTGACTACAAGTTACATGACAGGAAAATTCAGCTGAGGGCACAAGAAGCATATCTCTATATTCAGAACCTGACAAAGGAGGATTTTGACAACTACACTCTTATTTTAGAGAATCCCCATGGACAAGCTGAATTTATAGTGACATTGGATCACTTTGGTAATGTGCAGTCGATTAAATTAATCATTGTAAAACCCATAATAAAAAACCCACTCCTGCAAAAATTAGGTTTGGTTTTAAGAACTGCCAAGTGTTTAAAGACAACTTCATATCATTCAATCATATAATAACAAGGAAAAGGAAAATAACATAGGTTTATGGATTGTTACATATATCTGATTTGATGTATATTTGTTTTAATTTAATATTGTTTGTCAGTTCTAAATTATTTCTTTTTCATTACATGCTATTGTAATGTAAATTAGTTCACTAGATGATGATGTATTTTTCTTCAGAAAATCAGTTGAGCTGAATTCTCTTTGGTAAACAAGTAATGTTGACCTAGATCCTGACCTTGATTCAAGGTCAGTGGCAAACTCGTAAACAGGTTTTGTTTTATTTTAAAATGATTGGTTATTGTCAAGGTCATGATGGGACTAGTGAAGAAAAAAACAACTTTTTATTCTTAAATTAAAAATGATATAAACAATTTAATCAATACGCTACACGTCCGATCCCGACATGGCTGAAATACCTTTTCTGCAGATGTTCCAGAAATAAAATTGTCGCATCAGATCGCCTTACAGGTAATGAGCCAGAGGTTTAGTGACGAAAAATTCAAAATACAAGCATAACAATAACAGTAACAATAGCGTTGGCGGTGATTTGACCTGGATGAAGATATCTTCTTTCTTGGATAAAATATTTATTTGCGTTTTTATCATTTACAATGTCACTCTTAACGCATACTATTTTTCACATATAGTCTAAAATTGCAGGAGGCGAGGCGATCTTCCATTATAATACAGTCGACTCCGGTTAACTGCACACCCTCGGGCCCGTCACGAGACCGTGCAGTTAACCGGAGTGTGCAGTTAACCGGAGTGTGCAGTTAACCGGAGTACGGTACAGTACATTTTTAAGCATTGGGAAAAATCGGGACCGGCGTGATTGCGTGCAGTTATCCGGAGTGTGCAGTTAACCGATGTGCAGTTAAGTGGAGTCGACTGTATCTAAATAGAATCATTTACACAATAAATCAGTTAAATGTTGATAGAAACCCGAAGAATACGGTTTACATGACGTTGGGCACTTTATAGAATACTGGAGAAACCAGAGCATCACTTTCTTTCATGAATCTGAAGCACCTAAAACTAATGCCTTTTAGATTACGATTCCCCGTGTGATTTCACTGATTAATGTATTAGTGTTTACTGACACGTAAACATATGGTAGATCATGTTTAATTGATGTTGCCATCCATACTGCCTTGTGTAATTGATTTTACCATCCATATTGCCGTGTTGAATTGATGCTGCCATCCATACTTCACTGTTTAATTGATGTTACCACTACAAATTAATTGGCGTTGTCTCTAATTGATTTTTCCATTCATTCTGCTCTGTTTAATTGATTTTAATTTATCATATTCACATCACATGATACAATACATCTGTCAATGGCATCACTATTATCAAATTCGCTTCCGTTTACATTTAAGTAATGATGAATGTATTCCCAGTTCGTTTAGTCTTGAGCACAATGTAGTATCTAGAACCAAGGTCTGGTCATTTAATCCAATTAATGAGGATCTGTCGTATTGTAAGCGGTCACGTGACGGCGGTTTATTCAAAAACAAATGACGTCTTAACATTGGGACAAAACAGCTGAGAAAAATTCTAATTGTTCTCGTTTCCAAAACAAGGAGATGAATTAACACATACGAACGGAACAGCCAATGCATGATGAAACACAATAATGTAGACAATGATAGAGAACAAGCACAAATGTTATAAATATAGCACAAAATCGGAAGAGCCTATCTCGAGCAGTTAAGCGATGGCGGCCATCATTCCTAAAGTCCTAATCATCAATTTATCTTGACATAATCTCCGAGTCTTTCGTACGTGTTCTGGATTTAAAAAGCAAAAACAAAAAAACTTTCAATACAGGACTTCAGTGTCAGAGTAACGTTTGATTATTTGATTAGAATTTTTAACGTAGCTTTAACAATTTTTCAGTCATATCGCTACGATGTCTGCAGTGAGGCAGTTTATAGTGATGTCTAGCACTGAGATATCATGCCGCAGACATGTAGCAGTCACATTATCCTGACACCAGGCCGACCAGTCCTAACACTAACCTCTTTATGCTGAGCGTCAAGCGAGGCAGCTGTTAGTACCATTTTTGTAAGTCTTTGGTATGACTCGGCCGGGGATCGAACCGACGACCTTCCGCTTCCGGGGCGGACGCTCTAACCACTAGGCCACCGGAGCGGTGTAAGAGTAACGTCTCTCTCTCTCATGTATGTATGTATGTATGTATGTATGTATGTATGTATGTATGTATGTATGTATGTATGTATGTATGTATGTATGTATGTATGTATATATATATATATATATATATATATATATATATATATATATATATATATATATATGTGTGTGTGTGTGTGTGTGTGTGTGTGTGTGTGTGTGTGTGTGTGTGTTGTCACTTTGTACATCTTCATCAGAGAACTCATTTTCAAACATTCTGTCCAAAATAGTGTTGTTAACAATAACTAACTGAAACAAACAGGCGCTAGATACCGTGAAATGACCCATAACACGTTGATACTTAAAGTAATCACACAATATCACCGATGCAAAAACGTATATTTTCACCCAATATGGCTGCATTGCATATAATTAAAAACGCGTGTTGGCAAGTTTTAATAATTTAAAAGTGCATAGTTATAAATCATTCTTGATATTGTATAAGTGAGCTATAACTGAATATTTCAAACTGTAAACGTAGTTCTAGTATGAAAGTGCGATACCGATTCTCATATTCAACATCAACGTGTACTATTAAATGGGCCTGTAATACATTCTCATTCGTGTTTTTATTTAGCATTGTGTAAAGTGTGCTTCAATTCAAGGCAAATAACAGACCACCAATGCCAGTACATATCCAGCATACAAACCAGTGTATGAAATAATGTCATTGTTGAAATAAGTATATCATTCAAATTGATAAATCGGATGAAATCTTTAACATTAATTCCTAAGCAAACACTTGTATGGTAATCAAACGCTACCTCGTGTTCGCAGTCATTGCTCAAATTATAAATTGACTGGTGACTGAAAATCAATAAATTCTTCGGTGCACAATAATATCTATCTCTAATGTCTATCTCACAATCAGTGTGTATATATATATATATCACAAGATCGAACCATGTATTGGCTGTTCTTGGAAATTTTTCAGTGGCAGTTTTGAATATATATGTATCCTATCCCATCAATCTTACTTCTAAAATATTACTCCATAAATCTAAATACTCAACATTATGTATTTCATGTAAGATTTGAAGTTATGATTTTGCTATACCTATATGCATACAATCGGACTGCTGTTCTTGTTATTTCCTTAAAATGTAGTCAGAAATGTTGTAACCATCTTAAAATCGCCCAAATATATACAGGCCACTTGTTATTATAATGCTTTTGTTACATGTGATGTAGTTAGATATGTAGTAACCATCTTCATTTCAAATATAAACTGACCACTTGATATTATAATGCTTTTGTTACACGTGATGAGTCCAGCACTCCTTGGAACGAAACTAATTAAGTTGTCGGGCCGTAGGTATTTGCTTTTATAATCAAACTTCCTACATCCTCTTTAGAGAAGGCTTTGAGAGGACCCCCTTGAGCTGAAAGATTTAAATACTTTTGTGTGTTTGTGTTTTCCCACCATATTCGGCTGTTTCGTTCGACTTGAAAACTCAAAGAGAGTTTTGGTAAAATGAATATCATTTTCAATTAGGGTTCTCTCTGCAGATAGCCATAACCTGTATCATTGAACCCATCTGACGTCTTTTGCTATGTTCAAGTACCTTATGAGGTCAATATTCATACACAAATTTAAGTTAAAGCGATATTATAGCCTAACTAGAAGTTTCTTGTTCGATACTCCCTATGCCTAGTTTGTACATTGTCAATAAAGAATCAATCGCTTTGAATATATCCAGAGTAAACTGACCTATTTAAATAGTGTTTTCAACAATTATTTGAGTGTATTAGAGAGACATTCAGCAGAGAACATTTCATTTGGACATCTTTGAGGGAAATACTTGTGTGTACTTCGTGAGTACTCGTGTACTTTAAGTATTGTTTATTCATTTGCCAATTTTCTTATACATTTATGTACCAAATTCATGGTTGTCAGCTGAAGGTTTTGTAACATTATAAATGTTCTCACCATTCTCCAATACATACGTATTCAATAGGAATCAATTTTACTTGATAATTTGCGTTACTGAAGCTGGTATGTGTGCCCCCTTCCCCCCACCTCCAGTTTTTACAGAGAACAAAGTACACATGCAATACCTTCGTTAGTTAATTGATTTGTCTTGATATTGCACATTATGTTATATAACATGATGGCACTTTGTTGACCTCAACCAACGTGTTGTATCGCGGTTTCACTGTTTAAGGTGATAACAATCGTGTTGTAACGGGGTTTCACCGTATAATGTGACTACCATCATGTTGTAGCGGTGTTTCACTCTATACGGTGACAACCATCGTGTTGAGGCGGGGTTTCACTATTTAAGGGGACTTAAATGACGAGAGGAGGGATGACGACAAACAGCTTACAGATGCATGCAGTAGAATATATATATATATATATATATATATATATATATATATATATATATATATATATATATATATATATATATATATATGTGTGTGTGTGTGTGTGTGTGTGTGTGTGTGTGTGTGTGTGTGTGTGTGTAACGGGCTGGTCGGTTATCAAGGGTTATTAGTATAATATCGCACAAGGCCTGGTCAGAGGTATTGCGCAACTTGAAAAAAAAACAACACTCCCGCTAATTCTCGTTATCTAAAGGAATAACTTCAACGGTGTAATTTGCCCGGTCAAGGTGGATATGGTAATCTGAGATGGTATCTTGAACAAAGACAACACACGAGCCCCCGTAAAGATAAAATAGAATTTAATTAAAATACAATCAAAAGAGAATGACACAGTGAATTGCAATTTTCTTTCCTTCTGAATATTCTTAGTTCAGAGGCACTTTAACCGAAGCGTTAAAATAATGGATAAATTAATTACAATTCAAAACACTAATAAAATAGATGAATTTAGCCGTTAATATCTGATAGTAAATTTCATCATGAAATCGAGTGTTCATTAACATCAGACTGCTTGAGAAATTCACAATGACCTTGTTCGACGACTGGAGTTTTTCCTTCTGCTTGCGTCACAACTTAACTTTGCACTTTTTGGTTGAACGTGGGATTTCCACAACTCTGACTTCTGGTTTCTTTCTCTCCTTTTCTTGCCTTCTTTTCCCTTCTTTCTTGACTTCTCTCTAATTCTCACTCTTTCCAAACAAATTATTTTCCTTTGAAAAGAAAAGGGTAAAACGCCCTAAGTATCTTGTTATGCTTTAAGAGTTGAGATTGTCCATCTGTCTTTCTGGTTCACAACTTACTATCAGTGTTAACATTTATACGGCTAACAAATACTACACAAGTCTTCAGATCAATAGAGCTATACTGCTAATTATCGACATGAGAATTTGGGAAAGTCATATATTCCCGTAAATCATTACGTAAAGTGAGGCAATATATCATAACACAAAATCCATATTCACTAATATGATAAATTCAAATTAATGTAACACTTTCCAATCATAAATGTACACAGCGGGTTTTCTACACCACCCATTTACCTACCTAAGTATATAAGGTAAAAATGCTAATTCAGAATTCAAAAATACATTATTAAATCACTGTAAAACCGACTATCCATACAAAAATATGAACACATCATGCATCCATAACAAAGAAACATCATATCAAAGTACGTTATTAAATCAATGTAATACCGAACTATTCGTATCATGGTATCAGTACATCATGCATCTATAACAAAGAAAACATCACATAAATTACATCATGATAAATGTGAATTTGTGTTAAATACCTTGTGTTTTTGGCGTCTTACAATCGTTCCACATTCAGTTTCCTGGAACCACAATTTTATACCACAATTTTACGACCGTCTTTCCTAAAGTCCGCTCGGAGTCCTGGTAATTACTTCTGCCTTTGGTTCTCTCTTGCAGAGAAATATTTAGACTATTTCAAACTCATAAGCTCAGAGGATATATTTCCCCGATTCTAGGGTTCGACACACACCCCTCCCTCTACATTTGACCAATCGGAATAAATGTTATTCCTACGGACATTCTGCAAAAAACCGTCTATCAAGATGCCAAAAATGCCACTTGGGGTCGAAATATCACCCTACCATTTGCTTCAAATCACTTTGACAGCTTTACGTGAGAAATACACTTAGTTCGGTTCTACTATCAATATTATAACGCATGACCCAGTTAAATAAACATTCTTTTCGTCCAAACTCTACTCCAAGACAGTTAATTGTCGGCTAGACTGCGAATTAATTAATGAATTTCACTGGCGAAAAATTTGGCACTTGACAGTATGTATATATGTATGTATGTATGTATGTATGTATGTATGTATGTATGTATGTATGTATGTATGTATGTATGTATGTATGTATGTATTCTGCTGCATCTGATAAACAATGGAGAGCCAAAATTTCTTTTAACAAATTGCATATAAACTCGAAATGTACTTCATAAACATGTTTGTAGCTATACTCTATACAAACCAGAAAAGCTTGTGTGATGATCTGTCCTCCATTTACTGTTGCTATTGTTGATCCTTCTACACTACTTGGGGGATTGCCTTGAACTTTACACGAACATTATAGTCTATTTTGTCCTAAATGAAAACGTGCCACATGGACATCTAATATGAGAACTATGTTTTAATTAAAACAATTGGTAACGCTAAGATTAATGAAAAAGAACGGTGCTAATCTAACGTGCAAAACGGACGCTATAGCAGTCATCTTGAAAATTATATATCGCTAGTCCTGAACGGAACGTAATACTGCCATGGAGTTTTCACAAGAAGACTTAAAACTAAAAATAGAAAGGAAATGTTAAAGAGAAAAGAACGAGATCTAAAGAAGATCTAACTCACTGTTGTTGACATTTTGCGGCTTCTGGTAGCGTGCTTGTGTTTTACGTCATCAGTATCAGTGTACATAATTTTGCATATAATTATGCAAATTTCGGTCAGCAGAATGATGTGTGTTATTCGTTCGGAATTTGCCGATCACTGCCGAGCGCAATTTTAGTATGGAGACGATAGATTCGTTACGCTACGTACGAAGATTTCAGAGAGCTCGTATTTCATAAAAATAACCTCTACGTACTTGATATTTCCCTAGAATTGCCTTTTAAATAGTATTTAATCAGTTGATATACATAAATGTCCAAACATTTTTGTAAGCAAATTTCGCATCGGCAGTGTTGAAAATCTCTTATTGCGTATCCTTCTAAACAGATGGTCATATCTGCAAGGATGTGGACTAAATGAACTCTTATGATGTCTAAGTGGTCCTAAAATAAAATATTGCTTCTCAGACATCCCAATTAGCTGACCAAGTAGGTAACAAATCCTATCCTCAATGAATTGTCCTATTAGCATTAACCTTTCACTTAAAGACTTTATTGTGTTTAGTTGATCGTAAATGAAAATCGTGTCAGCCTTTCTTTCAATATGACATCTTGAAAATCTTGTCATAGCTATATCTTCTAGATAATTTAGATTATTTGTCAAATCGATATTGTGCTTTCATCAGAGATTTCGTATAATTTTGTGTTGAAGATAAATGGAAATGGTGACAGTCTTATATCTAATCGGGCCATAATGGCAGCAATATTGAAAGTTTTGTTCTTGTTACTTCTTTGAAATGGAGTCATTTAACCTTTCTCTTGTTGGTGCTAAGTTATGTCCACATTCACAATAGATTTCGTGTCTGAACTTAGATATGAAAATTATATATTGATTTTACTAACTCTAGTAAACTTTTATTTAATGAATACTAATAATATATTTCAGGGACTGCTCCTGTCATCCACACTGCCCTGTTTAACTGATTTTAACATCTCTACTGCCCTGTGTATTTGATGTTTCCATCCCTACTGCCCTGTGTAATTGATTTTACCATCCCTACTGCCCTGTGTAATTGATTTTACCATCCATACTGCCTTGTTTAATTGATATTGCCATCTCTACTGCCCTGTGTAATCGATTTTACCATCCCTACTGCCCTGTGTAATTGATTTTACCATCCATACTACCCTGTGTAATCGATTTTACCATTCATACTGTCTTGTTTAATTATATTGCCATCCCTACTGCCCTGTGTAATCGATATTACCATCACTATTGCCCTGTTGAACTGGTGTTGCCATCCATACTGTACGGTGTAATTGATGTTGCAATCGATACTGCCCTTTGTAATCGATTTTACCATCCATACTGTCCTGTTTAATTGATATTGCCAACCCTACTGCCCTGTGTAATTGATTTTACCATACCTACTGCCCTGTTGAATTGATGTTGCTATACTGCCCTGTTGAATTGATATTGCCATACCTACTGCCCAATGTACTTGATGTTGCCATCCATACTGCGCTGTGTAATTGATGATGCCATCCATACTGCCCCATGTAATTGATGTTGCAATCAATACTGCCCTGTGTAATTGATGTTGTAATCCATACTGTCCTCTTTTATTGATGTTACCATCCATGCTGCCCTGTGTAATTGATGTTATCACCAGTACTACACAAATTCATTAGCGTTGTCTCTGTCTAAGTGATTTTGCCATCCATTCTGCTCTGTTTAATTGATTTTAATTTATCATATTCACATCACATGATACAATACGTCTGTCAATGGCATCACCATTGTCAAAGTCAAAACTCTATTTAAACTATTTAAATGTAAAATAGTTAGTTTGTGATATATTTTTTTTCTCAATAAATTAATTTCCTATGTTAATTTGCATAACCTTAGATGGTTAATTTAATTTGCTTTACCTTGTTGTTGGATATGAGTAAGATGTTCTGCTTGTTAGTATTTAAAATTTTAAATTCATTATTCATTTATGGAAGGTTTTAGGCAATATTTTATTTTTCAATGTTATTACCTTGAAAATATACAATAATTGGTGAAAGGCATTCATTATTAACTACAGCTTTATTGTTCTATTTTATGTTATCTGTTTAGGCTCTGATAAACAGTACACATAAAAAGTGAAAGCAGCGGCCGTTGTTAAATTTAACAAATAATTTATTTCCTTGGAAAAAACATGAAAGTTTGGAGAAAAGAACTTACGGTTTTAAAGACCAAATCCAAATATAATCCAAAATAAGTAACGAATTAAAGTTTCAAAATCCTAGTAGTGAAATGTTCTAATGAACTCGAGTTTAAATCTCGATAAAAGTCCAAGATTGAAGGCGATGCATATGCTGTAGGCTGTACTCTGTCGTATCTACAGTTCTTTGTAGAAACGCAAGAACTTCAGTGTTTGAAATCCGAATAAAATTGTGATAAACCCTCTTTGTCCAAGAATTGTGTATGGGCACATCAAATATTTCCAAAGACAGGAATTCATCTTTTAAAATCACAAATGATCCGAAAATAATTAACATAAATTCGAAAACTGGCTACAATATAATACAACTCATGACGTTGACGTGTTAAAATCCCAGACTGTGACATTCTTTTCATAACATATGTATTAAACTATTGTTACGGCGTAAAATAGATGAGCGTATGAGGGTCATGTGATCATGTTCCAGAATCTCGTCGAAATTATTTACTTATTTAAAATCACGTATACCCAGCATGACCTTGAATATGACCAATGATTTTTCATTCTAGGAAAGAAAGAAAAAAAAAGAAATTATTTACCAGTTCTGAATCAGTTCAGTTACTATATATACATTAAATAGTACGTTTCAACTATTATTACCTATTCACGTTGTTTACGTCTAAATTCATAAAAGAAATCTGAACTCTATACTGGAAAACTTTACAATAGCAATAATTAAAACTAACAACGAAAAATAAAATTAAAAATAAATATAAATTAAATCATATTGACGAAACACTTATTGGTTAATAAATTAATAGTGAACTGAAATTTAAGTTAACACCTGATGAACAGTATCTCCCATTTTGTGCACTTAAAAATCGTGGAACTTAAGATTTCTAATTTCTTTAGAAAATATGTATTAGCCTCAAAACTTGTTGATATTTATTTGCCTTGCTTTATAGGTTAAAATCCAATAGTTTTATATTAGCCCTTCGATTGTGAGTTCTAGCTGTTTATTTATTTTAAATTTATTGTAGTGGT
This sequence comes from Unio pictorum, assembly GCA_030141615.1. Classification (NCBI taxonomy): domain Eukaryota; kingdom Metazoa; phylum Mollusca; class Bivalvia; order Unionida; family Unionidae; genus Unio; species Unio pictorum. The sequence continues at coordinate 7,715,517 of JARLTB010000123.1, forward strand.
CTGAGTTTGGATGCATACAGAAATAATTTTTTATTTTATTACGTGGGTTGATTTCGTGGAAACACAAAAGACATGCTAGTAGCCTTATGTTTATTGTTCTTATTAATTCATTGATATATCGTGGTGGTGGGTGGTATGATGTTGGTTGCCAAAAAAAAATGTCATTTGTGACCTTGTTGATTGGAGTGAGGACATTGAATAGCATGCAATATCTTGTAAGGTAGGGTATTGGAGATTTCTTCATAAAGAACAATTATTTGATAGTAACTTTGGGTTAATGTTTTTTTTTATTAGTTTAATTTGTTTGTGAGAGGTAAGTTGTTATTTGTGAAAAATGAAAATAAGGTTATTTGTATGTATCGTGACTTGAACCAGGAAACACAGTGGCTATCCTAGTGCAGTGTTTGACTCTTTCGCAAATCTTTGCAACTATTTTAACCAGGTAAATATATTATTATTATTATTATTATTATTATTATTATTATTATTAATTTTGTTTGACATTTTCGCCAAAACAATCTGATGATAAAATTTATAAACTAAAGTATCAGCGCACAAGTTTACCAGGAGATATTTAGCGTAATGCAGTTCTTATTTTGACATGGCGTCGCATCAGTTAGGCATCGTTTCCGTCGTTTGTTTATTGTCACGAAGTAGGTTAAAATAAATTGGTTATCAATACGGATCCAATGTCTTTCCGCAGACAACGACACCTATGAACAGCTTTGATAAACGGTTGTGATTTCTGATCCCATCATATTTTAGAGATGTTTTCTATCCTTTTTCTCGTCACGTTTTGAACTTTATTTCTATACATAACTCCAGCAGCTAAAGCTTATAAACAGTTCTGGTCGTCTCTCAAGTTCTTCGTTTAGTTTGATTTTTGCTCTCTCTCAGAGCGTCCGCCTCTGAAGCGAGAGGTTGTGGGTTCGAGTCATGGCCGAGTCATACCAGAAGTGGTACTAACAGGTACCTCGCTTTGCGTTCACTATTAAGAGGTTGGTGTTAGGACTGGTCGGCCTGGTGTTAGGATAATGTGACTGGGCGGGGCATCATGCTACATGTATACGGCATGAAACTGCCAAACTGCAGATATCGTAGCGATAGTACTGAAAGAGTGTCAAATCTAAATTAAAAATCCCAATCACACACATACTCTCTCTCTCTCTCTCTCTCTCTCTCTCTCTCTCTCTCTCTCTCTCTCTCTCTCTCTCTCTCTGTGCGCAGTAATTTACGATAAATATGATACATTACTAGATCAGAAGAATTGGATTTTTTTTAAATATACCGGTAGATATCTTGATGTTATATATATATATATATATATATATATATATATATATATATATGCATGATAGTGCATGATAGTGTGTACGTAGATTAATTTCTCAAATACTTTTATCTTCAAATTAGTTTCTCAATCCATCCCTCCAATCCATTGTTTTTTTTTTATCTCAGTATTTTCAATGCATGCCAGTTTGAATCCTTTCTTTTTATCATAACACGGACATCTTCACTATGTATGAATAATATTAGAAGATTGTAAAGTTGTAAATTTTAGATGAATTCTAAAAATAAGTCGAGTAATCCCTTATTTTTAGCAGTCTTCCATTGAGAAGAAATGGACAAATTTATCAACGACTTTCATATATTATTTGAAACGTTAAGAATACAGGGTCCGGTTTATCATATGAAGAATATGTGATAAAAAAAAGCAAAAATAATAACATTATAAACAATAAATAAAAAAGATCAAAACAAAAAAAAGGCCTTTCTAAAAGAAAACATGAATAAAAGAAGAAAACAAAAATACAAAGCAAAAGTAAAAAATAAAACAAAACAGCGCAAAATATGGTATTGAATTGAGTTGACTAATGTGCCTATGATGCCTCTGCGATTTCATCTTTATATTACTTAATGTTAGAACGTCATTGTTGAGATTATGATTTGCTTTTTCTTGCTTGTGTGATATTCAAAAATATGAAATGATTTGTGATAAATATTATATTTTGTACTGGACAATCCTTTGAGAATATGTTTACTTGAGAATCAAGCCTTTGTGTAAATAATGAGATATGCTGATGGATATAATGGATGTTGATATCAATTTATAATGTTTGCATTTCATGGCGATAATGGCTTTAGCTTTGTTTATTTCGAGTACCTGCATTGCATTTTAAAACTGTCAACTAATCGTTTTGTTTGAGTTATGAATATAAAGGCCGAGTCGCTATTTGGAATTGGAAGCCCAATAATTAATCGCATTTAGATAGAGAAGAAACAGATGTATATCATGATTCTTAAAGGTTTTATATATATCATCTCGATGGCTGTATTTTGGCTTGCCACTACGGATTCATCAAAAACGGACAGCATGAAAGAACTGGAAAAGACCCTATTAACAAACTATTCAAAGAAGTTTAGGCCAGGTTTGGACAACCCTGGACCACTACCAGTTAATATGTCAGCAAATTTGGTAAACTTGAACGGAATCGATGCTGTCAAGGGCGTTATATCTGTAGTAATGAGTTTCGAAGTAACTTGGAAAGACGAGAGACTTAAGTGGGATCCGATCCAATACGACAACATCTCTTATATACATCTACCATCAGATGACGTATGGATTCCACCGCTACTTCTAACTAATCCTACGGAGACTATTACAAATCTGGCTGGAATAAATTTTAAAGTGATTGTGTTTTCTGACGGAACTATGAAATGGCTCCCTGCTGAAATTATTGATGCTTCATGCTTTATCAATATTACGATGTTCCCTTTCGATACACAAGAATGCTTCCCCCAATTTGTACCTTGGGGATACACGCTTGCTGACGTCTACGTTTACACAGATGCATTTCCAGTAGGGACCGCCTACTATTCTGAAAATGGAGAATGGGAATATATTAAATCTACCCAAAATCACGGATATCACTCCACTCTTCCTTTGGTTTCTTTTGGACTCTACTTCAAACGAAGACACCAGTATTATTTGATCAACCTAATTGTACCAATTGTGATTGTTGACGTATTAAATAACATGGTGTTTTTAATTCCTTGCGAGTCTGGAGAAAGAATTTCCTTCAGTATCACTGTCCTTCTTTCATATATCGTATTTCTCACCATGTTTACGGACTTTATTCCAAGAAATGCTTTAGCAATGTCCTTGATGTGTTATTATATTCTATATGTTCTAGTGGGAAGTTTCATGATTGCATTGGCCAACATTGCCAGCATCAGGGTGTACCACGCTACACGTCCGATCCCGACATGGCTGAAATACCTTTTCTGCAGATGTTCCAGAAATAAAAGTGTCGCATCAGATCGCCTTACAGGTAATGAGCCAAAGGTTTTAGAGACGAAAACTTCAAAATACAAGCATAACAATAACAGTAACAATAGCGTGGGCGGTGATTTGACCTGGATGAAGATATCTTCTTTCTTGGATAAAATATTTATTTGCGTTTTTATCATTTACAATGTCACTCTTAACGGATACTATTTTACACATATAGTTTAAAGATTGAAAGAGACGAAGCGATCTTGCATTATAATGTATCTAAATAGAATCACAATAAATCAGTTACACAATAAATCAGTTAAACTTTGATAGAAACCCAAAGTATACGGGTTTACATGAAGTTGGGCACTTTATAGAATACTGGAGAAACCAGAGCATCACTTTCTTTCATGAACCTGAAGCACCTAAAACTAATGCCTTTTAGATTACGATTCCCCGTGTGATTCGACTGATTAATGTATTAGTGTTTACTGACACATAAACATATGGTAGATCATGTTTAATTGATGTCGCTATCCCTACGGTCCTGTTTAATTCCCGTTGCAATCCATACTGCCCTGTGTAATTGATTTTATCATCCATATTGCCGTGTTGAATTCATGTTGCCATCCATACTGCCCTGTGTAATTGATGTTGCCATCCATACTGCCCTGTGTAATTGATGTTGCAATCCATACTGCCCTATGTAAATGATGTTGCAATATACTCCCTGTATAATTGATTTAAACAACCATACTGTCCTGTTGAATTAATGTTGCCATCCCTACTGCTCTGTGTAATTGATGTTGCCATAAAAAATGCCCTGTGTAATTGATTTTACCATCCCTACTGCCCTGTTTAATTTATGTTGCAATCCATACTGCCCTGTGTAATACATTTTACCATCCCTACTGCCTTGTTTAATTAACGATGAAATTCACATTGCCCTGTTGAGTTGATATTACCATCCATACTGCCCTGTGTACTTGATGTTGCCATCCATATTGTCCTCTTTCATTCATGTTGCATCCATACTTCACTGTTTAATTGATATTACCACCAGTACTACACAAATTAATTGGCGTTGTCTCTGTCTAATTGATTTTTCCATCCATTCTGCTCTGTTTAATTGATTTTACTTTATCATATTCACATCACATGATACAATACATCTGTCAATGGCATCATCATAGTCAAAGTCAAAACTCTATTTAAACTATTTAAATGTAAAATAGTTAGCTTGGGATATATTTTTGTTCTCAATAAATTAATGTCCTATGTTAATTTGCATAACCTTAGATGGTTAATTTAATTTGCTTTACATTGTTGTTGGATATGAGTAAGATGTTCTGCTTGTTAGTATTTAAAATTTTAAATTCAATATTCATTTATGGAAGGTTTTAGGTAATGTTTTACTTTTCAATGTTATTACCTTGAAAATATACAATAATTGGTGAAAGGCATTCATTATTATCTACAGCTTTATTGTTCTATCTTATGTTATGTGTTTAGGCTCAAAAAAACAGTACACATAAAAAGTGAAAACAGCCAGCGTTGTTAAATTCAACAAATAATTTATTTCCTTGGAAAAACATGAAATATTGGAGAAAAGAACTTACGGTTTTAAAAATCAAATCCAAACATAATCCAAAAACAGCGACGAATTAAAGTTTCAAAATGATAGTAATGAAATGTTCTTATGAACTCGAGTTTAAATCTCTATAATAGTCCAAGATGGATTGATTGATTGATTAATTGAATTATAACGGCGCACCAGCACTTTTAGGCTATTTAGTGACATACAACAGGTTATATGTTTAAAAATAAGAAAGGTTTAATATTGACCAGCGATATAAAAAACCATTAAAGTTAAATATAAAATGGTAAGATGTTGGCAACAGGAAGTTATTTCCAAGATGGAAGGCGATGCATATGCTGTAGGCTGTACTCTGTCGTATCTACAGTTCCTTGTAGAAACGCAAGAACTTCAGTGTTTGAAATCCGAATAAAATTGTGATAAACTCTCTTTGTCCAAGAATTGTGTATGGGCACATCAAATATTTCCAAAGAAAGGAATTCATCTTTTAAAATCACAAATGATCTGAAGAAAATTTAACATAAATTCAAAAACTGGCTACAATATAATAAAACTCATGACATCGACGTGTTATAAGCCCAGACTGTGACATTCTTTTCATAACATATATTTTAAACTATTGTTACGGCGTAAAATAGATGAGCGTATGAGGGTCATGTGATCATGTTCCAGAATCTCGTCGAAATTATTTACTTGTTTAAAATCACGTATACCCAGCATGACCTTGAGTATGACCAATGATTTTTCACTCTCGGAAAGAAAGAAAGAAAAAAAAAAGAAATTATTTACCAGTTCTGAATCAGGCCAGGAACTATGTAAACTTTAAATAGTACGTTTCAACTAGTATTACCTATTACTATTATTAACTATTAGTATTACCTATTACTATTATTAACTATTAGTATTACCTATTACTATTATTAACTATTAGTATTACCTATTACTATTATTAACTATTAGTATTACCTATTCACGTTGTTTATGTCTAAATTCATAAAAGAAATCTGAACTCTGTACTGGAAAACTTTACAATAGCATGAAAACTAATTAAAAAAATAATTAAAACTAACAACGAAAAATAAAATTAAAAATAGATAGAAATTAAATCAGATTTACGAAACACTTATTGGTTAATAAATTAATAGTGAACTGAAATTTAAGTTAACGCCTGACGAACAGTATATCCTATTTTGTGCACTTAAAAACCGTGGGACTTAAGATTTCTAATTTCTTTAGAAAATCGTTAATGGCCTCAAAACTTGTTGATATTTATTTGCTTTGCTTTATAGGTTAAAATCCCAAAAAAGTATGGGCTTAGTTTTATATTAGCCCTTCGATTGTGAGTTCTAGCTGTTTATTTATTTTCAATTTATTGTAGTGGTCTGAGTTTGGATGCATACAGAAATAATTTTTTATTTTATTACGTGGGGTTGATTTCGTGGAAACACAAATGACATGCTTGTGGCCTTATGTTTATTGTTCTTATTAATTCATTGATATCTCGTGGTGGTGGGTGGTACAATATTGGTTGCTAAAAAATAATGTTATTTGTGACCTTGTTGATCGGAGTGAGGACATTGAATAGCATGCAATATCTTGTAAGGTAGGGTGTTGGAGTTTTCTTCATAAAGAACAATTATTTGATAGTAAATTTGGGTAAATGGTTTTTATTAGTTTAGTTTTGTTTTGTGAGAGGTAACTTTTTATTTGCGAAAAAGAAAAATAAGGTTATTTGTATGTATCGTGACTTGAACCAGGAAACACAGTGGCTATCCTAGTGCAGTGTTTGACTCATTCGCAAATCTTTGCAACTATTTTAACCAGGGAAATATATTATTATTATTATTATTATTATTATTATTATTATTATTATTATTATTATTATTATTTCTGTTTGACACTTTCGCTACAACTATCTGATGATAAAATTTATAAACTACAGTATCCACGCACAAATTTACCAGGAGATATTAAACGCACTGCAGTTCTTATTTTTACATGGCGTTCTATCTAGTTAGGCGTCGCTTCCGTCGTTTGTTTATTGTCACGAAGTAGGTCAAAGTATATTAGTTATCAATACGGATCCAATGTCTTTCCGCGGACAACGACACCTATAAACAGTTTTGATAAATTGTTGTGATTTCTGATCCCATCATATTTTAGAGATGTTTTATATCCTTTTTCTCGTCACGTTTTGAACTTTCTTTCTATACAAAACTTCTGCCACTAAAGCTTATAAACAGCTCAGGTCGTGTCTCAAGTTCTGTATTAAGTTTGATCTCTCTCTCTCTCTCTCTCTCTCTCTCTCTCTCTCTCTCTCTCTCTCTTGCGCAGTATTATCGATATATGTGATACATTACTAGATCAGAATAATTGGATCTATTCGTTATTTCTTAATATAGATATGATGATGATGATTATGATATATATAACATGATAGTATGTACGTAAATTAATTTCTCAAATACTCATTATCTTCAAATTAGTTTCTCAATCCATGTTTTTTTTTATCTCAGTATTTTCCATGAATGCCAGTTTTAATATTTTTTTGTATCATAACATGGACATTTTCACTATGTAGGAATAATATTAGAAGATTGTAAAGTTGTCAATTCTACATGAATTCTTAAAAAGTTAAGTAATATCTTACTTTTAACAAACTTCCATTGATAGTAAAAAGATAAATTTATCAACGGCTTTCGTAAGTTTGATTTGAAATTTTTAAGAATACAAGATACGATATATCTGATGAAAAAGCAGAAAATAAAATTAAAAGAGAAAAACTAGAAAACCAAGCCAAAATAAAAACTAAAAAAAACAAACACAAAAACAAAAAACACCAAAAATAAAAAATAGAAACGAAAACAACGCAAAATATGGTATTGAAATGAGTTGACTAATGTGTATATAATGCCTCTGCGATTTCTCCTTTCTTTTACTTAATGTCAGAACGTCATTAATGAGATTATGATTTGCTTTTTCTTGCTTGTATGATATGAAAAATATGAAATGATTTGTGATAATATTATATTTTGTACTGGGCGTAACGTATTGCTAAAACTTGTCCGTTTTGCTATCTGTATCTTAGTGACAATTCAAATAATTGGCAAGTGGACTGGATGTCTAGTATATTGATTGTTTTTGTACTTAAAGTGTGATATGGGCAATGGTGTTTTGATCTCCGAGGGAATTCGATTCACGCTGATAATATTAATATTCTTTTATATATCAGTCATAACTCAGATACTCCTTTGACAATATTTGCACTTCAGAATCAAGCCTTTGTGTAAATAATGAGATATGCTGACGGATATAATGGATGTGTTTATCAATTTATACTGTTTGCTCTCCATGGCGATAATGGTTTTATAATGTTTGTCTCCAGTATGTGTATTTGCATCTTAAAACTGTCAACCAATTGTTTTGTTTGAGTAATGAATATAAAGGCCGGGTAGCTATTTGGAATTGGAAGACTCGCATTGGTCTCAGTAGCCAAAGAATTTCTCGCATTTAGATAGAGGAGAAACAGATGTATATCATGATTCTTAAAGGTTTTATATATACCATATCGATGGCTGTATTTTGGCTTGCCACTACGGATTCATCAAAAACGGACAGCATGAAAGAATTGGAAAAGACGCTACTAACAAACTATTCGAAGAAGTTTAGGCCAGGTTTGGACAACCCTGGACCACTACCAGTCAATATGTCAGCAAATTTGGTAAACTTGAACGGAATCGATGCTGTCAAGGGCGTTATATCTGTAGTAATGAGTTTCGAAGTAACTTGGAAAGACGAGAGACTTAAGTGGGATCCGATCCAATACGACAACATCTCTTATATACATCTACCATCAGATGACGTATGGATTCCACCGCTACTTCTAACTAATCCTACGGAGACTATTACAAATCTGGCTGGAATAAATTTTAAAGTGATTGTGTTTCCTGATGGAACTATTAAATGGCTCCCTGCTGAAATCATTGATGCTTCATGCTTTATCAATAGTACGATGTTCCCTTTCGATACACAAGAATGCTTCCCCCAATTTGTACCTTGGGGATACACGCTTGCTGACGTCTACGTTTACACAGATGCATTTCCAGTAGGGACCGCCTACTATTCTGAAAATGGAGAATGGGAATATATTAAATCTACCCAAAATCACGGATATCACTCCACTCTTCCTTTGGTTTCTTTTGGACTGTACTTCAAGAGAAGACACCAGTATTATTTGATCAACCTTATTGTACCCATTGTGATTGTTGACATATTAAATACCATGGTGTTTTTACTTCCTTGCGAGTCTGGAGAAAGAATTTCCTTCAGTATCACTGTCCTTCTTTCATATGTCGTATTTCTCACCATGTTTACGGACTTTATTCCAAGAAATGCTTTAGCAATGTCCTTGATGTGTTATTATATTCTATATGTTCTAGTGGGAAGTTTCATGATTGCATTGGCCAACATTGCCATCATCAGGGTGTACCACGCTACACGTCCGATCCCGACATGGCTGAAATACCTTTTCTGCAGATGTTCCAGAAATAAAATTGTCGCATCAGATAGTCTTACATGTAATGACCCAGGGGTTTTAGAGACGAAAACTTCGAAATACAAGCATAACAGTAACGGTAACAATAGCGTGGGCGGTGATTTGACCTGGATGAAGATATCTTCTTTCTTGGATAGAATATTTATTTGCGTTTTTATTATTTACAATGTCACTCTTAACGCATATTATTTTACACATATAGTCTAAAGATTGAAGGAGGCGAGGCGATCTTGTATTATAATGTATCTAAATATAATCACTTACAGAAAAAAATCAATTTAAACTTTGACAGAAACCCGAAGAATACGGTTTTACATGATGTTGGACACTATATAGAATACATAAGAAACCAGAGTATCACTGTCTTTCATGAACTTGAAACACCTATTACTAATTGCCTTTTAGAGCACGATTCCCCGTGTGATTGACTGATTCATGTATTAGTTTTTACAGACATATAAACAGATGGTTGATAATCCAGTACCGAGCCAACGAGCAAATGGACTCGCGCAGTTTTCTTTCTCAATTGTTAACATTCGCAGAGAGAGAGAGAGAGAGAGAGAGAGAGAGAGAGAGAGAGAGAGAGAGAGAGAGAGATTTCGGTTAATAGTTCATACGTAGACAAAGAGTTTACTTCGTTTCTAGTTATATTACTGCTTTACAGGTTTTTAGTCTAAGACTTGTCTATCTCAAATTATGTAACTTTTGTGTCCTACATGTTAGAAGAGTGCATTTTGGCGTTATAGTATCTTTACTCAAGTGTGTTGCATATCTGTACAACATCGACGTATCACTGCTTGTATCAGCTCTGAGTATATAGAAAGAAAACAGATACGTTATTATTTGTAAATGTGATCGTGACACCTCCAGGTTTATATTTAAGTAATTAAACATTTTGCACACGATGCTTCAAAGGGTAGACTATTGAGAAATATCCTTGATAAGAAAAATGTTTATTTATTGTGTTCTTATTGTACAGATTATTAATTTAATATTACAAATATTTGGCCCGAGGTAATGTACGTATGATTCTCACACACACACACACACAGAGTCACACAGAGCCTTGTGAACAAGGGCCCGTCATATTTTTACACTCAATGAATACATTTCTTTTTACGTACTTAAAAACGGACATATTAATCATTATATTATGTTGTAGGAAAAACACACTTTATAAAAAGATCAACGTTTTACTGAATATTTTAAATATCGTTCAGTTTTTAAATTCAATCTGAAGCTAGCGCTGTAATACACGCTAATTTACTGTTATAAATAAAATGTGTGGCCAAAGAAACAACGAATATTGATATTAAGATGAAATGGTATTACAGGCAAATGGAAACTGAATGTACCGCTTTTGAATATATGGGCAGACAAAAAGTCTTTCTAAGGTCAGCGTGGAGATTGTCTCAGTGTCGCTGTCGTTGTGGCGGATGTGCAAAATGATTACTGCAAGGTCATTGTGTTCTGTATGTTTTGGATAGTACCTGCAAAAATTGTATACCTCATTATTTTAAGTGGTTGTGTTTCTTAAACTTCCTAGTAATTCTCTCTCTCTCTCTCTCTCTCTCTCTCTCTCTCTCTCTCTCTCTCCATTTTCAATATTATTGTATAAGTATTCGAATTTTATTTAATAATTTGGATGATAGTTTTGTTTCTTTCAAAGACTAAATATTATTTCTTTTTATTTATTTTCTTCGTAAATTATGTAGCATTCAAAATATTAAGAACTTTCTCGACGCCTTTTTATATCCATTAATATAATTATTGCCTGGATCCCAGGTCACCTATTTGCATTTGTTTTCTAGCGATGCGTATTGAAAAGCCGTTGATAAAGTTAATGACGGCCACTTTCAAGGCATTTTTATATTTTGTTTAGAAAAACTAAAACAAATGGAGTAGCACCTTAGTTGAGCACATCTATTACGGTGGACTTAATTGTAACATTTACAATCCTTGTTTTGTTTTTCTGACAACTAGAAATAGACCGCGCTTTGCGCGGTTTAGCGATGATGTTCGCGGATTTTGCATTAATATGCACAGGTGCGCGAGAATATTTTTTTCACAAAAAAAAAAAATCACCATGATGTAAACACCTATTGAGGCGGGTGGTAGGGGTGGGCCTATTTATTCGCGCGCTTTTGATGAAATTTCTGGAACAACACAAATAAAATCTACGAAAAATGTAGATTGAACTTTGTTCTTATCAATGAAGTTCAAATTAAAGACATAACACGTAGGTGTAAAAAAAATACTTATATATACGTCGACTTTATATGTATAACACCTTCCCTGTCTTTCTGTGTTGACCAGGAGGAGTTTGATTGAATATTTGAGACGATGCAGCTTCGTTACGTTGATGTTGTTGATCATGAAACGTTGATCCCTGTTAGAACCTCATAAGAGGAGATAAATAAACATTAGAATCATATAATCAGCACTATCGATAAACGTAACATAACACAAATATGGACGAACAACGTCATCCAACTAAGTTGAATTTGGTTTGCTACCTTAAATTGTTTGGTAAAAGTATCCGCAGGGATTTATACAGGTAGCATAGGACAAGCATTATCTGAATCACCTTTCGATTTTGCTTATGATCACCGAAACAGTTACGGGATGATGCCTGATGTTAATCTCAGTAAATTTGGCATACTAATATAAAACAATAATGTATTTTCCCCCCGGTTAAAAATAACACTTTTATCTATAGCAGAGACACCGGCAGTAAATCTACATGAACACGCTCTTGACAAAAGAGATAAATATTTTCAACTCACTAATGTATACACACTTTGGCCACGATCAAATCAGTACTTAAATTATCTTCGTAAAGAAATCAATATTATTGTTAACACTGAGGATACTATAGAGATAAAAACACTAATTGCACACATTGCTGTACGTCCCAGGTGATATTTATCGACCAGTTCCTCACGGAATAAAATTGCCACGAAATATATTTGTCGATTTGAGTCAATGAGGTCCTTTGATAGTTTATTTCCATATTAAATTTCATCGTGATTACGCTCAAGATTTCGTCGAGAATAGTTTTCTCCATGAGATCATCGCTAACAACTCTGTTGTCAGGTGCTGGCAACCAGATATGATTCTGTGGGCGATATGGTATTATTGACTAACTTACAGTTACTAACATTAAAATTTCGTTATCAAGCATATATTGTAATAGCACTATTGGAACCAACAATTCTTTTCTGAAAAATGACAACCAAACCAGACATAAACAATCGGATAAAGAACTTAATGAAACAAAGACGATTTATTAATTTATTACATGCATATTCAATTAAATCAAATTCTTGTATTGGTCCATTTATTGCAGCTCTGTTAATCTCTTGTGTTGTATGCCCAAATCGTTTAAAATGCTCAGTACATTATCCCATCCCCAGAAAACGTCCCCGATAACAAGCAATCAAATCAACGCTGATAACTTCCCAACAGTTATGTTTAGTATTACATAATCCTCTATGTCCTTATTCAACGCAACGTAGCGGCATATCTTCAATAAATTCCCGTTGGGTCAGTTCCATGAATATTTCTCCATGTCGAAGTGAGCAGCAACCGATAGTTGTAACTTAATAGTATCATAGGTATACCTCATTGCAAGATCTTTTTGCATTTTCTCGTGAAGATCTTCAGATCGATAAATATCCATGTTAGGTAGTACAAATTGATTGTACGTTTTATATTCGACATGTAAACTAAATAACCACACAGATACAGAGTCATTCTTGTTGATATTTCTAAAAAATATCAAATACATAATCATCACGAAATTTAGCAGTTCTATCTCGCCTAAACAGTGCTATGGCCCATGTAAATGTTTGTTCATTATGATCAAAACTTGTAATCGGAACTCCTCTTCATTCGTATTTTGATGATTTATATAAAATCTCGCCGGTTCGTGTCTTCACCGTAATCAGAAATTTTAATTTCTTATCCAGTTCAGCAACGACGTTGATAGACACTTCGGCATCTTTAGCTGTTTCTGCCAATTTATTATTTTTTTTTTCACGTCGTAAATCTGCCATTTCAAAGCATCGCGTTTGTGAAGTGTTCTGTAACTTGCTCAAATACACGGTTTAATCTAGAAAATTTCATCTCTTTGCTAGGTTGATTATATCATTCAGTGGAAATATCGCATAAACAACAGCAGTCATAGGATACGCTCATTCATAACGTGGTTTGTCAAATCCAGTTAACTCTCCTGGTTTGAAAATTTTACTCACCGTTACAATATCTCCAGCATGATGTAATCGAACAGGTTCACGTTTGTCACGTATAATCGAAGTATCGTATGTCTTCCCGATAAACTTTATTACAATATGGTATCTTCGTTCGTCAAGATAATTAATAATCGTAGCTGTTTGTTGGTTGCTCATTATGGCATCGATAATTAAAGCAAATACATATTTAAATGGAAGAATATATATAATGCTTCAAGCAAGTAATATATTAAAGTTGTTAATGATATGCTCTACAAATCTCTCTAACAAAGTCTCTGTAAACGTATATTATGTGGATATAACATGCAAAGCATGCAAAGAGGGAGTCTAGGTCCAAAACCGTGTTTAAAATGCAGCAAAGGGGTTAGAGGAGAAATGCAGTTGTGTGTGCAATGTGTTGGTAAAAAAATACAGAGAGCTAAAACGATATGATTAACAAAATAATACAGCCAACAATGAAAACTTCATAGAAAACTCTGAAGACTATCACACCAGATTTTCAAAATAATTGTTAGAAAAATAATATATAAACGGATCAGAATAAATTTGTGAAGCATCCCATCAGGGTTTAAAACATATATTTGTCATAGATTTATAGATTTACAAATGTTTTCACGGCTTAATCAAACATTGACTTGTGACATATCAACGGGATAACACTCGATATATGTATTCTTGGATAATTTGAGGGCCATAACACAAAGTCATAAGTGTAAATTTTGGAGAAACCGGTGATAACGCTAAGAGCGCAAGGTCGGTTATATCTGTAAACTCAGAGACAGAAATAGAATTTCATTTGAATTTCATATGCAGCTGCCGTATTTATTTACCGTACTTCAATCAAACAAATCGTATATAAAATAATAAGACCAATAATTCCAAAGAAATACGAACAACCAATAATATTTAAGTACACTGCTACTCCTGAATAAAACAAAAGCAGTAAAAGATCTACGTGGCGAAGTAAAAATCTCTTCAGACGACGTGTTTAAAATATAAAACTTTAGCATCATGGCGAGGATACCTACATAATAAATTCTTTCTTTAGTCTGTCAGGCATTTAACATTAAGACTAAGGTCAAGAAAATATTTTACTTACCTGTTCACTCCCACAAATACAATTGCCGAATGACTGCGGTGAAAAATTCCAGAGGTTGTGTTTGCGCTATACTTTACAATTGTATATCATTCTCGTTGAGGAATATATTTTAAATAAATATGTATTATATAACGAATTTCGAAAATATTATTTCAGTTATTTCTGCGATTAAAAACTACATGATGAAGGTAAACAAATTTATGATAAACTTGATTCTGAAAACATTATTTGTGATTTTGAATCGCTGCGGGAACAAAGATACCAGGGTAAATATATATTACCAGACAAGTACAGGTTCATTAAATGAATCCAACAATTAACGGTACAGTCCGTGGCAACCGTCGACGATACATAAAAGTAATACAATTCGTTTCACTCGCACACGCGACTGAGAAATACGTAACAAATAAGCGTTTTGTATGCGCGCGAAAGACAGTTAAGAAATATTACGATCCTTTGAAAAATGAAAGTGAAAGCGGTGCCAAGTCACTATTGATTGTGGAAGTGAAAGTATTGACAACGTCACTGGTATAAAAAAAGTGAAAGTATGAAACTGGTGACAGCGTCACTCGTGGAATAATTCATTTCTTACTACAGCATATATATATATATATATATATATATATATATATATATATATATATATATATATATATATATATATATATATATATATATATATATATATATATATATTGTTCAGAAATTCAGATTCACATTATAATATTCATGTTTATTCTAATAATAGTTATTAAAATATTGTTTTAAGCTTATACAATTTAAGGGAAGAACGTAGATAATTCAGAATTTGGTCACTATATCGCACATAATCATATTAATAAGAACTCGTTGCAGTATATTTAACTGTTTTTGCGTTTACAAAAATGGTATTTGCCGTATTCATAAATAATTATATTAACACTAAATGTTTTTGTGTGTTGAAGTGTCAATATTGTTCTGACGTCACTTTCAAGTACCTCTTTGTTGTATACAAAAACTAACGTGTTTTTACATTATATAATACCACATGAAATTATTTGTAAAACGCCTGCTTCGAATTAGAATCAGATTTGTTTTTACTTACCTTGACTGTCACGAGCGTGGAGATCTACAACCGCATATACAAATGTGTACTTAAAACTTGATTTCTTAAATCAAGCAAGTATCTGAGCGGGTCACTAAGTTTGAAAAGTAATCGTGGTAACAACAGCTTTATACATCGCAGATCAACTAGATTAATGGGTTCTAATACAATTTTTAAAAAATACAGTGGGTGCTTGTGGTGTGAACTTATATTAAATATATCCCTATTGAGTCTGACTGCATTTATTAAGATTTAATTGACAGCTACCATAAGTTGCATCACATATAAGATTGACTGCGATCGTTGATGTGATATTCACAACACATGGTGATATATGACGACCTCCACTGTATCGGTCAATGTTATGATTTAAGATATTTGCCGGTTGACCTATTCTTCTCTACGCGTGAACGATTTTGGTATAGTATTCATCGAAGATATCGTTGAATTTGACAAGATTTCCGTAAAATTTGAAATTTGGCAAATCAAATTCAGAAACTACAATTACTTTAAGTAGATCTTGTTTGAGTGAACGATACCATCATTATACTAATCATTCGGTAATGAATCTGTTAGAATTAAAGACAGACTATACAAGTTTGATGTTGGAAAATTTAAGATCATCTTCGGTTTTATTTGTATGCGCTATCTGAAATAATTTCCTCACGAATTTCCTCATTGAAATAATTTATTACATAATTGGCAAATGTTTGGCGTAGCTCATCTATGCTCGCATTATATTGGACAACAAGATCATCAAATACTCTTTTAGTAATGTTAAAACGAAATAAATCATAACCTAATAAACATCAGCGACACCAACATTAAATTCACATACGAAACTTTGGTGTTACTCTAGACAGTACTTTCACATTGCACCAACATGTCATGAACATATGCAAGGCTGCATATCTTGAGCTGCGACGCATGATCTTCATTCGCAAATATCTTTCAGTTGATGCCATTAAAACACTTGTGTGTTCATTAGTATTTTCAAGACTGGACTATTGTAACTATATTCTCTCTGGTCCGTCTCAATATCTACTCCAGAAACGTCAAAAATGTCAAAACACAGCTGCTCAGAGAATCTTTAGAGTACCACGATCAGAGCACACTTCCATATTGCTCTTTACCATACGTTGGCTATCCATTCGATCCAGAATCAAACACAATTTGTTCTCTTTGCTATGTTTTACTGACGGCCCCATCTTTATTAAATGCAGCACTCGGCTTAGGCGTTAAACCTCCGCTAAAAAACTCAAACAATTCGTCATATCTTATAAGAGCTTGCTCCAAAATATATTTTTCCGTCTGTTGTAAAATCAGCTGCCTATATATATATATATATATATATATATATATATATATATATATATATATATATATATATATATATATATATATATATATATATTAGATTTTGGATTCGATTATGCGCTGGAATTCATAGTTTATTTGTTCGATTTGATAACTGCCCGTGGTTATACATAGTATATTCCAGTCTGGGTTTCGATAGGGTTTATACCAGTGAAACATATTTGTGCGTACTAGCTGGTATGGTTGACGCAATGTTATCGCAGAAGCCGCAATAAAATGCGAGGATCGGTGGATTCTTTATCGCACTTTGCCAAGTTTTCGTTTATATTGACCACTCTTTAGCCTCTGTTAACGCCATGATCGTAGGACCGTAGAGACGGATCACGGGCCTTGGTGGTAAGAAACACCTTGGCCTCTCCTAGTTTTTGTTCAAACAATTTCTTTTATAAAATTAAAAAGTGTTGTTCATATCCGGGCACCCTTACGGGTATGGGTACATCGTCGGAAATCAATAGACGGCGCAGCGTTATAGACTATTTGAAGAAGAGACCATACTTTTGCCTCTGATTAACCGATTAGCTTTGTGCAGTTGGCTACGTTGTTCCCATTGATGTAGAGTGAAAATGATCAGGCCCTACACCATGATGGACCTGAATGGATGATTGTATCAAATGACAAAACAACACAATGTAATGAAAAATGGACATTTATGGAATGAATTAATACAAATATACACATGTATATATTCTACATTTTTCCACGAGCTCAACATACGTCAATTATTCTATCCAAACATTCACAAATAGAAAGACAAATAAAACAGATTCACATATTTGAATTACGGTAAGATTCATATAATCGCACGTTATTAGAGCAAGATTCAAATAATGTCGCGTAATCAGGTACAATGAAAAAAAGATTCAAATGATCTCTTCAAATGAAAATAAGATTCAAATAATCTCATATAATCAAAATGAATCCAATTGCACTCAATGGAAACAACACTAATTGAAACAAACATATGACTGTCATTCGTACAGCCGTATGACTAATAATACTTGTAAAAACGTGCAAATGTGTCTATTGACAAACCACACATTTCTCCCGAATTCTTGGGTTGGCCCACACCTGTATCTCACAGACTGCACAGTTCTCCAGAATAGGGTTATCCCACTTGTATTGGCTACATCCACCCTTTACGTATCCACCATGCGCACAGAGCTACATATAGACATACGTACAGACAAATGTATAAACAGCTACAATGAAACCAAAACGGTCATAATAGCATATAATAATAACAGGTTAAACCCCTAATAACAACTTGTAACAATTCAAAATTTTATAAAGTTTTAAGTCTTCTTAGTACTAACAGCATTTCACGATACGACATTAAAAGATGAATATGCATCTTATATCAAATACATTACAAATGTAACACTTATGGCTGGAGAACTAAAATGGAGAACGTTAAATACCTGACAAGATGCAAAGACCAGTGTGTCAGTTTAAAAATTAGGCCTTGCCTCAAAGATACTAGTAAACTCACACGACTTTTTTATATTATAAATTTAAATTTCACGAAGCGATTTGCTTAGGTATCATGTCATATACCTCATCATTAATGAAAATAATGACTACAGAATATCTGTTTTTCGTCATTGGACACAAAACGCTTCTAGCTGATTTCGCGCTTGGCAATTTCTGTAAGGCAAAGCGGAAGTGACGCAGTGTAGGGAACACCGCTTTCCACAGGAGAGTGAGTATTAGTAGGGTAAAATACCCGTGTACACCGTACTTTTAGTGTCTCTCGGCGTAAGTCATCTACGACGAGATAGTTATGTTGCTTAAATAGAAATGAAATGAGTTTCAACAGTAAACACATTTGCTAAATATATATTCTAGTAAACGTTAGATAGTAAATAAATAGAACGACGAAAAAAGTGATTTTTTTTCCCTCTTTTGCTTATCTTCAAAAAATACTTTTATCTATCCCGCAATTTCGTTTTCCCCCAAAAATATATAATACAGGTTATGGAATTTTTATTTACGAAGAGATTCTAACCTAGGTTCGCGAGTAAACGGCACCCATTACTTTTCCTGTAAACACCGATCCCTATACATTGATGATAAGATTACTTATTCGTATTTATAATAATTCTGCTAGTATTTACAAGCATTCTCCTGTTGAATCTGTTCTGTTTATCATTTTTTTAAAGGCTCTATAAGTATATATATATAATATATAATATATATATATATATATATATATATATATATATATATATATATATATATATATATATATATATATATATATATATACCTTGATTGCTGTCTTTTGTAATCTCACTGTATGTAACTCTGTATTCTTTGACGAGAATTAATGACTTCGTCGACATGTGTATAAAATACAGAGGCTGGTGCCTACAGGCAAAGCAAGAGGTGCTGTTTACCTGCTGATCCAGGTTAGAATATCCATAGACGACAAATAAAAACATTCTCTAACCTGTGGTATTTAAAAAAAATCTATCTATCTATCTATCTATCTATCTATCTATCTATCTATCTATCTATCTGTCTGTCTGTCTGTCTGTCTGTCTGTCATATATATATATATATATATATATATATATATATATATATATATATATATATATATATATATATATATATATATATATATATGATGTGAAAACAAGTAAATGTTACCAATCTATGTCATTATTTGGGTATTTCTGAATTTGTTTTGTTTCAAAGAAATGTAAAATTCAGAGTGACCAGCAGATAGATTCACAAGTGTTTGTAAATTCGTTGGATATAAAGTCAGAATATCACATATAAACCGACAGAACATAAATAAACATATGTGCATTGAGAGTGCATTGTTTTATTGATTTTCAGCTTTGGCAAGTTACACTAAATGCAAATGGTAGACAAGTGCCCATGTACACAGCAATTTAATTGATTTATCTTCAAATGTTTTTATATTTATGATAATCTCCTTACAGTTTATTGAAATTCATTGATCTTCAAGATTAAAAACCATAGTATTGTAATAGGGCGTGTTTGCAGAGTAAATGCAAAAAATGGACCAGGGGATTTTAACACCCTTTCAAACGCCTATGACATTTAAGAGCAAAACACAGGTCCTGATACTATTTGCTTTGGAAGTGAAACAAAATTCAAAGGCACATTACAGAAGAGTCGTATGAAATGGCCAGGAGAAGCCAGAATAAATTTGATTCTTGGCGTAGTGAAGAGATACAGGAAATTCAAATGCGTCCAATGCAACGGCATCGTAGTTCAGCAGATGAAAACAATATTCCCAAGAACACAGGATACCGTGTTATGATCGTGTCACCTGTTCCTTCCGAGGAAAACATTCAACCAAGTGAATCGCAGGTGCAGTACCCACATCCTGAGATGTCTTTCCCCAGATACCAGCGACCATCTTTATCTCATTCAAAGGGATCAAACACTAGGAAAAACATACAGGGCATGACAACAAGAGACATCAGTAGTACAGACCCAGAGACGACCCGATCATCGGTATACTCTGAACACGGAAATCACTCCTCAAAGTTGGCTGATCAGAAGATTGACAAAGCTACAAGGCTTTCCAGGGGGAGGAAAAACTCGAACAGTTTTCTGATTTTTAAAAGGGTTATTTCAATCCTTTTGATTCTAGCGGATATGACAATGGCATGGTTTCAACTTATCGAAATGAACAAAGCATCTGGGGATGTATTATTTAAAGGGAAATTAATGAACGTTTCGTGCAGACCATCGTTGCCTATAATACTATGCTACATCGTCTTAATGTGTTTGGATTCCATATTCACCATCATAGAAATCATTAATATTGTTGGAGAGACAATATACGATGTCAAAGGCGAACAAAATGGCTTCCAGTACATGCACGGTTTCAACGAGATCAACATAAAAATGACCTTGAAAGATATTCCACAGTTCATTTTGATTTTTCTGTACATTTATTGGGAATGTGAATGCATCCTTAGTTTGGATCGATGGGTGAAACTTAGTTTCATGTTTATGTTAGCTATACTAGCTTCCTACATTCGTAAAGTGACCTGCAAACAGGAAGCGAAACCCTGCTGTGCCGGCACATGTGCATGTCCCTGTTGTTGTTGCAGCTGTTGCAATGGAAAATTCTGCCCGGATGAATTTGGCTGCGAATTTCCATGTTGCTTTTGTTATTGTCCCTTATGTACCAAAAAGTTCCGGACCTGCGTCCCTGTCTCTATTTGCAGATATATGGGGTTGTGCCAGAATGGTTGCTGCGGGAGTGAAGAACGGGCCAGCGGTTGCTGTCGATGTAATTGGAAGGCATGCTGTACACCTAGACTGAAGAACCCAGAGTTTGCTCCGAAAATGTCTGATAAACTGTACTGTTTTCTGTTTGTCATTTTTATACTGATCATAATTTTCATGTACCTCAAGTGCAAGCTCAAGATTTCAGTGAAAGGTTCATAAGAGGTGGAGGTGGTGTTATACTCATATAGATTCCGGGTATAGAGAAATTATCTTGTTCACATCTAGTATAATATTAAATAATGGTTAGACTTAGCAATAATAAAAAGTCAATGAAAAGTTAAATTGCTCGGTCGTACATTTCGAGTCGTTCAAACTGCTTAAGCTGTGATAGGTGTACAGGTGGGCTATTTTATTGTGTTGGTGTGCATGTCACAACAATGTTGCAACCAATATAAATATGCAAATATTCTGTATGAATCCTATATATCTTGGGCACCTATAAAATAAAATATCCTCAATGTTCAGGGCTTGATCAGGTCAGGTGCTGGGGAGGGGGTGTTTACAATATTTAACAGGCATTGACGTTCTCTCGAACTGACACCAAAGCAAAAGTCTTTGTGTCTATTTCTTCAAAGTGTTCATATTACCAATAAACGTGTGCACCAACCAACCATATCAAGAAACAAAGGTTAGCAATCGAAAAGAATGAAAACCCCGAGGGTTGCTCTTGGTCTGACACAAGAAAATTGAAGACAAGAGTTCCAGTTCGGGTAGTCAACATAATGGGATGTTAGTAGGAGTATATGAACTGAAACAATGTAATTTGCAGTTTTGTTGTTTGACGCCATGTTTCCTCACAGGATAGTTTATACATGGCGGCCAGTATACTTAACGGAGGAAGATCCAGGGAAAATCCCAGTGCAAACCACAGACTCGCGAGAAGGGACACAAATCAAATTCCTGAGCATTATTTTTTGTTTTAAAGACGTTAAATTCCACGTTATTTGATCTCTTGGGTATGATGTCGAGAATTATGTTCAAATGGGTATATAAGAAATGTTTGGACGTTTTCTCGAAAGACATTCATATGTTGTCAGATGCCACCAAACCGTATTTTTGCAACCAACCTCATGTTGCTAGAAAAGTTCATTTTCTACATATTTTAAGGTCTTAAAATGATTAATTCATCCACTCACGCAAGCATTACACATTCGATTAGGTTCAAGGGAGTGAAGATGTTGACGAATATCACTATAAGTTGGTGTTTGTGTGTCCTATAATTAATATCAAAGATAATTTAATAATACTCAAATGTTTTAATAATCATTGAAATACGAATAACAAAAACTATTTTTCAAAAGCATAAATCCTCATGTACATTGTTAAGAAATTGTGTTTGCAGTTTTATAAATTGTCTAATTTGTAACTGCAAATGTTTCCGTTGCTTACGTACATTGTAATTGGTTTAATTAACAATGTATTACATTGTGCATGCATAGGTTTTAATAGAAAATCTGGAAATCTCGAATGCTTGTTGATGTCCTATGTTAATAAGGATACATACTCTCGTTATGGAGAAATCTATGCCACATTAAACATTACACAACTTTTTCGCTTTCAATTAAAATCTGAGTGATAACAATATTTTCTCTTCAACTCCATATACCCATAGTTTGGCCTGATGAGTCATAACACTATATTTCTAGATAAAACTAATATATGACATATCAAAGGGGTTTTTATGCTTACTTTCAAGACCAATTAACACTCGATGTCAACAGTGGGCACCTTGCATTCTGTCAATGCTTCCGAATAATTTATTAAGTTAGGGTTATCGATTTACAATTGTAATTCTCTTTTCATTGACAGCAAACGATAGTAAAGTCGCTTTCTAGGTGCAACCGTGTAAATGAGTTCGTGCTATAGACAGCCATTTACATGCATATTTAGAAACGACATTTTTCAGAAACTAATATAAAAAGAAACTTACTGGAAAGTCTTATCATATATACAGCTCAGGTAGAATACTTCTTTCAACCTGGAAACATCATAATTATCTCTCTCATTCGAATCGTCTTCAGCGTAAATGGAGCAGAAAATACATTGCAATCATTTGAATGCGAACAGAACAAACTCATTCACTAAACAAGAAATACATATTAAAGATAGAACGTCGGATATATATGAAAATATCTTTGGAACAGAACAAGCAAAGTAGTTCATATCGTGTTCACATTTTATGTTTGTATTTGATTTTGTGTTGCTTTAAATTGCATGTTTTGTTTGTTTTTTTGTACTCTTTTCTTTTACGTGACTTTGAATTTAGAAATATCGACTAGTTAAAAGTACTGTAGCCTAAACAGCGAAATAGATGTAAAAATATATGACGTTGAAATAAAAGCCATCCAAAACTAAAAGCAATTTTATGTATATTCTTTAAAGTTTTGTTTTTGTTTTTACCATAATGTATTTGAATAAGAAAAGGCACATAATCTCTCTCTCTCTCTCTCTCTCTCTCTCTCTCTCTCTCTCTATATATATATATATATATATATATATATATATATATATATATATATATATATATATATATATATATATATATATATATTGCTGAAATTGAACGATTACAGGGGGTTTTTCCTTGTGGAAATAGAGACATTAAAGAAGCGAGGAAGTTAGGAATGTACAAATAAATGCGGAGTTAAAAGAGACGTCTTTTGGTAGCCGTAATGATAATAACAATTGAGTGAGATATATAAGAGTGCAAATTAATATGTATCAATATGATCTGGATGAATTTTCGTATATAGCTACATGTTTGTCTCTATGGCGTCAAATACGTTGATCAATCGATTTTATGTTAAATATGCAAATATTAAGTGTATTCATTACTTGTAAACAGGGCCGGCGCTTCCGCTTGTCTAGGGCGCTGGGCTAAGGGTTTATTTCATGATGGGCGGGTGGGGGAGGGCGTGAGTGGAAGGGGGGCGCCAGATATATAATCTCGCCTAGGGCACCAAAATGCCTTGCACCCACGCTTCTTTTAAAATATTTTTAAAATGAAAAAAAATAAATGGAGAATAGTCTGGGAAAAGAGAGAAACTGCAACGGGTAAAATAACTATTTCAGGTAAACACTCATCAAAGACAATGTTTTTATTTTTATTTTTATGGTTTAACGCCATTTTTTCAGCTCAAGATAAGCTATACATGACGGCCAGTATTAATAGTGGAGAAAGAAACCGGAAAGAACCACCGATCCACGAGAAGTTACTGGTAAGCTTTCTCACATCATCAAGAGAATGAATTCATTTATCTCAATACTTGTTTCTAAGGTCATTGATGTTACAGCATCTCAAAGGAGTATCTCTAAAAGCGACCTAGGATTGAAGATTTTTCTCTTCTGGTAACGATGACGATGACCATATTCACTTATGTATATATTATTCGTTTCAATTTCTGCAATGTTCACTGATAACTTTTCATTTCATAACCGATCTTAAATTCACAACACTATGTGTTCTGGTCTAGCGAGGTCTTTGTATTAGTCACTTTCGCAAAATCATATCCGGGACATGTAAAACCTTCCCCAACTTTTTGTGAGAGTTGTACATTTTACCGTTTGTAAAAGATACGCTAGAAATTTGTCAGAAAAAAAGAATATTGGGAAAATATTTATAATTTCGACAGGTTTATTTACCAGTGACAATTAATGGTGTGTGTGTGTGTGTGTGTACGTGTGTGTGTGTGTGTATGTACGTGTGTGTGTTCAAAAGCCCATCTGCTCTCTCTCTCTCTCTCTCGTCGTGTTGAGAATTGAATCAGAGATGTTATCGGCTACATTAAGAAGCTTAGCAAATATTCAAACACTAAAGCTATATAGGTAAATATAATAATGCCGAGTATAATTAACTCAGAAGAGAAGACTTCCTTACCTTACAGTTGGCTCAATTTTTATTATTTTGTTGTATATTTTATTTTAATATGTACTGCTTGGTGTACTGTATTTCATGTTTAGTTGACTTGGTCATTTTGTTCTAGTTTAAAACTAATTCTGACAGTTGGTGGCTTGAATGTTCATGTTAATATATAAAGTGTAACGTACGAATATAATCACGGCGACCTGGGACTTTGAGGAAAGAAAGTTTAACAAGAAATAAGATGCTGATCGTATAGTAGGGTAATAATAGTTATCAAGTTTATTTTATAGTTTGGTATGGGGGTAGAGATGACGCACGAGAGTCGGCCATTTTCGTTCCTACTATGCCATATTTGATTTCAGCAATTTTCATATTGATTCTTCGTTACATTTGTCTGACATCTGAATATAGCTAAATATACACGTAATTGAAAATTTCCAAACGTAAAAGTTGAATCGATTTCAATGGACATTGCATGTCTGGAACTTCTTTATTAAAATTAGTGACAGGGAAAAATATTAATACGGGTTTAATTGCGTTACTATGATACAAAACAATGTAGCATTTTTAATGTTGCCAAGATAATCGATGCTCTTACCAGCTCAAAAATCAAATAGATGCTGAAGGATATTTAACATCAATTTACTGAATTTGACCTAGGTTCAAAGCGTGGTTTACAGACCACTTTATCCGAGAAGTGAATCTAAGGAGATTATGATAGGAATTAATTTATGTACAAATAGAGAGACCACTTTAAGCCATTATTTTGTTTTTTATAGGCCGGTTGCAGGAATACTAGTGCGAGCTGCAGTATCATCAACGACATTTGAAAGAAGTTTTCGACATACATGTATGGGCCATTATCAAAAAATGGAGGCATTTGCGTTCCCAATGTTTGCCCCAAAATATTTTTTAAAGATAAACGTATTTGCATGTGTTTTTTATTCTAATATGTTTTGGTGACTATATTTATTAAGAATATATCAAGAAAACATGATTACTTCTGATGAATTTTCACAAAATTGACTTGAAAGGTCATAAGCACCCCAAAAACTGCCTGTTGCAAAATTAAAATTTCAACTTTATGTATTTTTTTATACCTCAAAAAATGCTTTAGTTTTACATTTCTTTCTTATAAACTGTGAAAACCAATTGCTACAGTAGACGAAGGTAGTTTTTTGTACAAAATTCCCTTCCACGAAAAAATTTTAGCATTGAGAAGGTCGGTTTCAAATTCCATGTCAGTGATGTTACTTTTTTACTTTTGCTGATGGGTTACAGTTGTCTTTCTTCGTACAATAAAGCTTGCAATAGATTCTCCAAAGGCACTTCCTGTGTGTTGCAGACGCCATAAGAACAGTTGGAAAAATATGAAGATTTAGCCACAAAAATCGAAAAAGGTGAGTCAAACACATGCATACTTTTTTCTCTTGTCATTGATATTACCAGATATTTATATATAAACAATTACTTTAGCTAAAAAAAAATACTATTGAAAACACAAGCAAAATGAACATGTTGCAGAAATAAACTTCCTGTTTCTCAGGGAGCAGTTGTTGAAAAATAAAATATTGTTTTTTGCAATTTTGTCAGTGATGTTACAGTCAGTGATGTTACCATAAAAAAGTAACATCACTGATGGTTTTAGTCACATCACTGACATAATTTTTTTTTAAAAGTTGATTATTTTGAAATTATCTAATTGTAGGTTAAAATAAGTCACAAAACAATAAATTTTAGAATAATACAAACTCTTATAAATTGAATAATATTAAAAAACAATTATTTTAAACAAATATTGACTGTCAATCAATGTTTTATCGAAAACATAACATCACTGACATATTTAGTAACATCACTGATAATTTAAACTAAAATATGTTTTTTTAAAACTGAAAAATATGGTGTACATATTTAAAAACTTACACTAATAAAAAAGATCAAAATGAAGGTAAAACAACATTTAAAATGAAGATGTGGATGGAAATATTAATATTTTGAAACATTATAGAAGTTCTTTTGTAACATCACTGACTGAAAAATGTAACATTACTGACAAAGAAATGGAAAGATGACAGTTTTAATGTTCAAATATTCATATTTTGAGTGCAATATTATTAAATATAATAAATATAATAGTGTAAATACTAGAGATTAATGTTTGTGATCAAAATTTGTTTGATGAGCTCCATAAATCATTGTAAATTCCAAATGGTAACATCACTGACATTAATGGTAACATCACTGATAAATCTTTTAATTATAATGCACACAGAGAAAAACAATAACAAAAAAGCAGAACATCATTTCGAAAGGCTAAACTTTAATCATTCAAACATTACAATACCCATTAAAAACTATATTTCAATAAATGTTTTGTTACAAACATACTAATCAAGACACGGTAACATCACTGACAAATTCAAGAAATACTGTTTTTTTTCTCATTCATATAATGCTAAATCCAAAATTTATCGAACCATTGATGGAAAAAAAAAGAGTTATTTTTAAATAAACAGTGCACCACTTATAATACATCATTGTCTTTTTTTTCAGAAATACTGAAGTATTGTTTCAAGTGCAAATAATATTTAATCTGAATCAGAATGCTTCCTCACGGAGTAAGTATACCATTTGAGTGTTGGGAATAAAGGTAACACATAATAACTAAACAGGAATGAGCAATCTGAAATGTCCAATAAGAAAAAGATCAAAAAATAAGTTAATAACAGATAAAAGAAACTGAAAACTGCAATGTTCCTGATTTGGTACAGGCATTTCAAATAAACGGTGGGTTAAACAATGTACACCCTATTCCAGTGCAATCTTAGAGTTTGGTAATAAACACAAAATAATGCAACATGGTTGTGAGACACGATTGGTTAGATTTCACATTCAAGA
This sequence comes from Unio pictorum, assembly GCA_030141615.1. Taxonomy (NCBI): domain Eukaryota; kingdom Metazoa; phylum Mollusca; class Bivalvia; order Unionida; family Unionidae; genus Unio; species Unio pictorum. The sequence continues at coordinate 7,743,800 of JARLTB010000123.1, forward strand.
ACTTAAAGATGATCATATTTCTCTTTATTAAAAAAAGACAATATATAACTGAAACAAATACAATTAATGTCAGATAAAGACAAATAAAAACTATTTGATATATGCATTTTACAACCATCATACATGTAAACAATGTTAACAAAGAAAGAAGCATTGCATTTAAAATAACAGCCATTAAAACTTTGAGTATATCAAGTTCTGTTATTTTTTCAGAAAAAGAAGCCACTTTCTAAAGCAGAGAAACAGCGGAGATATCGTGAGAGACGTGATCGTGACCCACAAAGAAGAGCTGAGTACCTGGCAAAATCGAGGCAGAAGTATGAAACAGATAAAAGTATTGGAAAGAGAAAAACAATTGCTGAAATGTCAGACAGAGACCAACGACATACAAGAAGAAAATGGCGACTGGACCAGCTTAATCATAGACGAAAACTCAAAGAACATGAGGCCTTAGAATTGATTGTTACACCTCCAACTTCACCTGATGGAAGTCAACATGAACATTTAAATGATCACATACCTATTCCAGGACCAAGCAATCGATTGGAATCACCACAAAATCCTGGGCATAGCAGACAAATGCAAGCAGACAGAAAAAAAAGGCAAAAAAGAAAAGTCAGTGTTACAGAGATAATGCAAAACTCGAGAAAAAGGTTGACAACTTGGTAAAGAGAGTAAATATGTACAAACAAAGGTGGATTCGAGAAAAACACAAAGATGGTGCCACTCCAAGAAACAAAACAAAAGCCCTTCTTCGAAATTTTTCTTTGTCAAAGACAAGAGAAAAGGTCAGAAAACAACTAGCATTCAACAGTGCATTAGTTGAAGAAATAAGAAAGAAATACCAAAAAGGAAACCGTAAAGAGAAAAATCACATCATAAGTATTGCTGCTGGACGCCTAATAAAAAGATCACGTTTACTTGAATTTGCAAGCGAAGAACTAGGTGTGTCCAACTCCCATGGAAAAAGAAAAAAGAAAAAATGCCTCACGATCAGATTAGGAAAACAAATAAGAACGTTCTTCGAGAGAGATGATGTTAGCAAATTGACACCAGGAGTGAAACAGACAATAACAAGACTTAAAGTCAAGATGCAGAAGAGAATTTTAGTTGACAGCCTAACAAATCTTCATAAGAAATTTCTTCAAGAACACAAAGAAACAAAGATCAGTTATACCAGTTTTTGTCGACTAAGGCCATTTTGGGTAGTAAGTCCAACAGAAAAAGACAGAGATACGTGTGCTTGCAAACTTCATGAGAACATTAAACTTCTTATACAGTCTCTCAACTCCATGGAACTATTGCAGTCAAATGATATGAGAGAACTTGTTTCCTTGGCAGTGTGTGATGTTGAAGATAAAAATTGCATGTACAATGATTGCATTACGTGTGGAGGTCGTAGCCTTGTGAAGAAAGAACGTGACAACACTAAAAATGTAGAATTGACTGAATGGACAACTAAACGAGAAACTCGGTCTGTAAAATCTGAGAAAAAAGAAATAACCATTACAGCAAAAGAAAAACAGCAAGGAAAACTAATGCAGTTAGTTGAAAAGTTTGATGAAGAGATGGTTAGATTCAAACGGCACATATTTAATATAACATCTCAAATGAGGTACTACACAGAACTGAAAGAAAGCCTAAATGAAAATGAAGTACTTATACATGTAGACTTTGCCGAAAATTATTTAACAAAGATGTCAACAGAAATTCAGAGTATGCATTTTGGTGCCTCAAAATCTCAAATCACTCTGCACACTGGTGTTTACCACATGAAAGATCAAAAGAATCCCATATCCTTCTGCACAGTATCAGATTCATTAAAGCATGGTCCAGCAGTTCTTTGGGCATACTTAGATCCAGTGCTTACTGAGATTCAGGAGAAATATCCTTTAATTGACACCATTCATTTCTTTAGTGACGGTCCATCAACGCAGTACAGACAAAAGAACAATTTATTCTTGTTTACCCAGGAACTAAGCGAAAGAGGACTTAAAAGTGGAACATGGAACTTCCATGAATCTGGTCATGGGAAAGGGGCACCTGATGGAATTGGAGGGGCTATTAAACGTACAGCCAACAGATATGTCCTACATGGAAAAGATATTGAAAACGCAAAAGAATTTGTTGATGCACTGAGAGAAAGTCAGAGTAATGTAGTACTTTATGAAGTCCAAGATGATATGATAGAACAGAAGCAGAAAAAGATCCCTAGCAAATTAAAGACAGTACCTGGCACACAAAAGATCCACCAGATAGTTTATGAAGCAGAATGCCCTGGAGTAATTTATGTGAGAGACATCAGCTGCCGTTGTAGATTTACAGATCCTCATGAACAGCATGAACTAACAAAAGTCAATTTTCCAAAGAAAGATTTCCCGAAGAGAGATTACCCAAAGAAGGATATCCCGAAGAAGGATTTACAGAAGAGAGATTTCCCAAAGAAGGATTTTCCGAAGAGAGAAGAAGAGAATCAACACACTCTATCTGAACCTATAGATGAAACTGTTGAAAGCAAAGATCAAGCAAATGAGCAACAGAATGAATTTGAAAACCATGAAATAGAAATGGAAACAAATGTAACATGTGAAAACTATGAAATGGCAACAAAGGCATCAAGTGAAAACAACAAAATGGCAACAGATGAAACAGGTGAAAACAATGAAATGGCAACAAATGTAACAAGTGTAAACAATGAAATGGCAACAAATGAAAAAGGTGAAAACAATGAAATGGCAACATATGAAACAGGTGAAAACAATGAAATGGCAACATATGAAACAGGTGAAAACAATGAAATGGCAACAAAGGCAACAGGTGAAAACAATGAAATGGTAACAGATGAAAGAGGTGAAAACAGTGAAATGGCAACAAACCTAACAAGTGAAAACAATGAAATGGCAACAGATGAAACAGGTGAAAACAATGAAATGACAACAAAGGCAATAGATGGCAACAATGAAATGGCAACAAATGAAACGGGTGAAAACAATGAAATGGCATCAAACATAACAAGTGAAAACAACGAAATGGCAACAGATAATATTAGAGGAAAATATTGAAAACAATGAACAAGGATTGAGTGAAAACCAGAAAAATGGAACTGATCAATCATTTGAAATCAGATGCACCCCTAGTCAGTTAATTGGACAATATGTAGTAGTTTTGTATGACAATATGCCATACCCAGGATTAGTAATTGATTCAGAGGATACAGATGTATATGTAAGATGCATGCACAGAGTGGGAAGAGGCACAACAAACAGCCCATTTTTCTGGCCACGGACACTCGTTGATGAATGTTGGTACAATATGGAGCGTGTCCTTACAATCATCTCTGAGCCTATAAAAATTGGAAGACATTACTCCATCGATGAAGCTATTTGGGGGAAAATACTTGACTATCTGAAAGAGAACTAAAGTGACCAAATTTGTGTTTGTTCTTAAAAACTATATTTACTTTATTATGTTAAGTTTGGATTTGTTAATGGTTCTTTGATTGATTTTTGTGGTTATTTTTATTTGGAAAGTAAGGATTGCTCCAGTAAAATATATAAGTGATACTAATAAGACATATTATTGAAATTTAAGGTCAAAGTCCCAGGCTTTATGTTTTATTGTACTTCATATATTTTAATGGTGCAGTTCTAATGCAGGTAGCACAAAAATACTTTCAAATTACGTAAATATGTTAATCATCACAGTAAAAAGCAGAACTTCAAAATAAAAGGCATTTTTCAATTATTAGTACTTAATTACAAAACTTTTTAAGAAGCTATGCTTTTTGCTGTGACATTTGCAATATAATGTTCCAGTTTTTATGAAAGATATCACATATGAATGATTATGTCAGTGATGTTACATGCCTTGTCATTGCTGTCACTGTTAGATAAAGAAATTGTCTAAACTTAGCTGTAAGTCATAATATCTTTATTGTCTGGCATAAAATGTTGATATTGACTAAAGATACAAAGTTTCAACCATAAAAATGTTAACCATTTTGTCTTTATAGATGTAAAAGTCAGTGATGTTACAAAGTTGTCAGTGATGTTACCTTTTGTCAGTGATGTTACTGCGAGTTTTTATCAATTTTGACAAAACAAGAAATAGAATAATGACAAAACCTTTTTTGATAATAAATACATAAATGTATTTAAAAAAAATACATTTAAAATTTCTATTGAGCTTTTCTTAATTTTGTCATCATATGAATTAAAAATCTTAAAATTTTACTTTTTTTCCCTTAACAGGGTATTTTAATGTTAATTTAGTATTTTATTTTTAATTCAGCTAAATAAAATCGGATTATTTGTTACACATTTGAACTCTTTTTCAGAATAAAACAAAATAAATGACTACAAAAAGAAAAATACATATCAGAAATGGGCATTTTAAAAAGGTAACATCACTGACATTTGGTGGTTACCACCTATTGTTTTGTCTTGTTTACAAAATACTTGTGTTGAATTAAACTGGAATTTTATTAGATTTACATCGTGTGATGTTTAAACAATGTTTTTGTTCCAATAAAGGTTTCTTTCCAGTTGATTTATTTTTCAGTTTTTTAAATTTCAAATCCCTCCATTTTTTTATAATGACCCGTATATGAAATTAATTGCTCTTTTAGTGTCTGTGCGTGATAGCTACTGTTGCAGGGTGTACGTTCTTTATTTTCCTTCTGTTATTCTAGTCTTTTTGGCTTCATTTTTAAAATATCTGTTGGTAAACGCATTTGATGCAAAAGACAAAGTCGTCAATTGTTAAATCCATATGCTAGTTATACTTTTTATACTTTGCTAATTCATTTCAGCAAATTGTTACATCATTTCAGAATATGAAGATATATCTTTATAAGTCGGCTATTATTTTCTCCAGTTGTATAAATGTAATGAACATTGTGATAATATTTATATCGACTTTCAGCTTAAGCTATTCGGTCCCGGAGCAAAGCCATGATATTAGTTTTATTTGCGTGCGGTAGACGAATGCCAATAATCACGGGTGTTCAATTAATCTCCTACAAACACTGACATGAAAGATTACCTCTTTATAGTTTCTTGAAATTTATTGAACTTGGAAGTTAATGTCATATTACGGTAACTTGGTTTGTTAGCAGAGAGAATATTAATACAGTGAACAGGTATTTTTTTTACAACCTTTAAAATCCCAGCAAACTTAAGGACGCGACATGATCACTCCTGATACTTTTTGAATCAGTCTGTGAGCAAAATGAATTAAAAAGAGATAATGGTTCGGTAGAGTCACAAGAAATGCTCAGTACAGACCAGAATAAATGTTTTTCATAACCATCGTCGAAAACGTCTGCAAAGATGAAAAACTGAATGCTAAAAATGGATCATAGTTGGGTAAATTAAAAAACATTCCCTGAATTCGGGGTTACTGTCGTGGCTCCTATACCTCTTGTGGAACACAATTAACCAAATGTATCGCAAATGGAGCACCCATATTCTGAATCGTCTGCTCCTGGATAAAAAAATGATTAAAGTCGAAATATTGTGTGATTTTCAAGAGGGTTATCATTGTTGTTGTCTTGTGTGAGAAATATTTTTAATGAGTTGGAGCGGTCTGACATAGTTTATTATCCAACTTTATATCAGCTTAAACCGTATGATAGTATACAAAAGATTTAACATGTAAAGTAGACTTACTCTTTATGAACTTCCGCCGGAAGAGAAAGTTTACTGCTGCAAATTAAGAAGAAAATCGCAGATCAACAGCAGTTTTTGGTGGCTTATATGATAATGGTTATATAAGACAAACTCTCTGAATTTATATAATTTCAGCGTGCCAATGATAATGACATTTTGATTGCAATTGTACATTCAGTTCTACCTATAGGTGCAAGTTTGCTTTACTATTGTCGTTTTACATCAACACAGTCTCATTGAACTTACATATTGTATAATGGGTTTTGGAGTTTTCATTAAAAAAATGTGGGAACCATTTGAGCCCCATCCAGCCCACGACCCAAATAAAACGGAAAGCTTAGCAATCTAAACAAAGCATAAAATAAGGTAGGTAACTCGTGATTGACAAAAGTAAATTGAAGATACTGAGGTAAAGTTAAAGTGGTAGACTTATTGAGATGTAGTACAGGGTATGAAGTGGTGGATTTATTGAGATGTAGTACGGGGTATGAACTAAAGCAAAAGTGACACATTATCAGGGCGACGGCTTGTCATACTGTATCATTTTTACACTTAAACAATATGGCACAAAATCACCACTGATTATTGATAGGTACAAAATTAATTGTACAAATAAGTGTCAACTCTATATTTTATTTCTCTGTTGGGTCATTAATCTGCTGTCTGACAATCCAATACAGAGAGAAAATGTGAGGAGAGGGACGCCCATAGGAAATTTCATTTTTGAAAATAATCGGTTTAAGAATCTCATTATAGGTTTAACAAAAAAAAAAAAAAATGCGAAAAGAACCACAAACGAATGAACAAGAAAATAAAAACAAGCAGTAAAGAGATTAAAGTATGTGTGTCTCGTAAGCAAGAAATACCGTACACTGTAGATATATTCCAAGGAAACAGTATGCGTGCCATTATGACGAACTAGATTCTGGTAGGTTACTTGGTGTAAGTGCATTTGTAGGTGCTGTTCCAGACTCTTCCAAACACGACTTCCATAATTTATATTTTTATGGCTATATTGGATGTAAAATGTCAGTCCTCGAGCGTTCACTTTTCTTATAAACTGACCAACTAAATGTCTGTCGACTTTTCGCTCCAGCCATTCCCATTTCCATGCGTTTTTTTTAAAACCTTTATCTAAACTTCTTGTGTCATGGTCTCTCTCAACAACTCGGGCCGCCAGTTTTTGCAAGCATGTTTTCCATTGCCATCAGTTTCCTTTACATGAAGATTCACTGGATTAATGTAATCTTTTGACCAATCAGATAGCTCTTTATGAGTGTCGTAGGCTAACTAATATATGGCATGAATACGTCACAAAGATCGTTGTGTAAAGGGACCAAACATACCATTTAAAAAACCAGATCGGATATGATAATGAAAAAAAAAAAAAACGGATTATATCAAGAAAAATTGGATTCAATTCAGGACAAAAGCGGAATTCCGTTATAAAACAGAGAAAAATCTTGTCTTAAGTTAGAAGAATGCAATTTCACAGATGTTGCTGCACTCCAACACTCATCCATTGTGTCAAAGAAAGTAGATAGCAGGTTTACAAGCCAATCTTGACAAAGTATTGCATTTTGCTTCGACAATATGAAGACAGACGTTATTAAAGGTCAGGTCATATGACGAGCAAGGGATCTGAAAAAAATGGACAAGATATTGCTTCTGAAATATCAAAATACATAAAAAGCAAGAACAACAAATGCTAAAATATGCTTTTTTTTAATATAAAACAAATGACCATAACAACTTCCTTAAATCATTGGCAGAAAACGCAATGATATTCCATCCTATATTACCAAATAAAGAATGAAAGAATGGTCAGCAAAGATGTGGCTATATATTCTGCCACAGGGAAGAAGCTACAGAAAATAAAACTGAGCTAAGTAAACATGAATGCTTTGTTGATGATATCCTCAGATAGGACATATATTGGCATTATAAGGATAAAATGATCAACGTTGGGTATGTATCAAAATCTAAATTGTTACCAAATCATCTGCAAAGTTATCAAAGTCCTTTATATTTGATTTACTTTGGAAATGATTAGGTAAAGTGATAGGTACCCAACCATGATCAAATTAATCTTATAATATTGAAATAGGAACCATGATAATAATGTTAACTGTTTTGATGATGTGGATACATTTGATCCAGTTCCAGCAATGTACGCAGACCTAATTTCATGGGAAGCTATATTTTGGATACCATAGCCTCATCTTTGGTGGTTTGGTGTACCTCTGAAACTACCATGGATGAGAAATCAATGGATAAAGAGTGAAGATCTGCATTTCCATTCTATTATTCAAAATGGTCCTAAATTGCAGCATCTGATTCTGTTGCCCAGCCACTACACAAAATATTTATGGTGTCTGTGTGCAATACAACTTCTCACTAGCTTTTGGAAAAGTTGGTTGAAGAATTTCATGGTTTAAGTTTTAGTAGCCTATTTGAAGACAGATTTGCATCAGACTTAAAATCTGAAAGACCTTATTGCCAGACTGCTTCCCATTTAATTTGGTCAGTTTTATATTTCTTTTTTGTAAGTTAATCAATCAATCACTTTTCTATTTGGATAACCATATATATTTTTTTAATACTGAATCAGCATCACTTGTACAAATTATAAGGCCTTTTTGCCTGATTGATTTCTGTCAAATTTGGTGAGTTTGTATTTCACCGTGTTTGAGAAGTTTCTGAAGGTTGTTTTATATCATGGAAATGGACCAATATCAATTTTAATAAACTTGAAAGTGTCATTGCAAATGATATCTGTCAAATTTGGTTGAAACTGATCACATATTTTTTTAAAAGTTGAAAATAGCTGTAGTTTATGGGTGAATGCTAAAATGTATCCCGAGTGGACACAGGTCCAAACCATGATTTCATGTGGCCCTCCCAGGTCAGCTAAGGACCTTATTGGAAGCAAATTGGCATTTAATAGCACATGTAAGACTACATGTCAAATTTTTACACATCGATATAATGAACTTAAGAACTACCAACCCCATTTCAAAGATATCCTATGCCATTTGTATAATGACCGTGACATAAAAACTATCAGCTCATGTCAAATTAACAACACTGTCACAGTCGACACCAATTCATTCACAGGAGAAAAAGCAAAAGAAGGAACATACAATTAACTGAAATTATTGCTCAATTTAATCAATACTGTCTCATAAAAACAAAAGGTTTCAATGAACTTTTATGGCCAAATAGAATGAATAAAAACCTCCTTTAATAACATGGTTTCTACAAATAAACAGTCCTATGATGTATTTAATAAGACTTTAACCTAATTTGAGCAATGTTAATGTCAATAAGTCAGACATGTATTGTTCCTAAAAATGTTAACCAATAACTGATTTCAAAATACTCATTTATTTACTTCATACAATTATTCAATCACTAGGTTCAATAGACACAGGCACTAAACTAACAGTTAGGTCAGATAACACTTTATTCCAATATCATGATGACATCAGCCTACCCAGAAAACATAAATTAACTGAATGAAGAACAGATTGGAAGCAGGTGGGACTGAGATGAAATGCTATATTCTTCGAATAATCATATTATTATAATAATTATACTTATGAAATATCATATTATTGGGACATCCTACCACCATTATTAGGAATTGTGATGGCCTTGAAGTTACTTAAAAATGATCCCAAAAAATTGTGATTCAGACATGTATCTAAAATTTTCTCCAAATACAATAAGACAAATATTTTACTGTCTTAAATGCTTTGTACGCTGTTTGCAAATTATATTAGTGATAAATTTCAACCTACCATCATTATTAGGAATTGTGATGGCCTTGAAGTTACTTCAAAATGGTCCCAAAAGAATTTGATTCAGATATGGAATCTCAACTTTTCTCCAAATATGATAAAACATTAGTGATAAATTTCAAAACAATATTTATGTCTGAAAATTATTAAACTTTCAAAATTGTTTTGTACCTGTATGAAAAAAAAAATAAAATAAATTAGATAATTATAATTTTTATGGATGATTGGTACGCAATATATTTATTAATGCATATGAAAAATGGCCAATAATCTGGTATTAAATAAATGCAGGTATTAGTATCATCAAACATACGTCAAATAACATATCTAAACATGTATTTTTCAAAAAGAAATGTTCCAGTCTATTCACTGAGATTTAAAGACATATTTATCAAGTCTTTAAAAGAATTTTGTTAACTAATTCTGATGACATTTTTCTAGGCCACCTTCAAAAACCATTCTTCTATGCATTTGATATCTGGGTCTGATTGTTCATCGTTTCCTTGAGCACTACACTCTGCAAAATCGACTTTCAATGGTCTCAGATCACTGAAAGCAAAGTCTTTGTTTCGCTTCCCAAGGAAAGTGTTGTTGTTTCCAGCTCCATCCTGACCCTGAAGTGCAGCAGACCTTGTCACTCTTAATGTATTCCTAAAATAAACAAATGCAATATGATAGTACCATGTAGTGAGTTATTTTCAAATTGCATACTTTAGTGGATTTATTCCTAAAATAAACAAATCCAATACAACAGTACTTTATAGCAGGGTTCATACTGAACTATGAATGATAAATTCAAAGAATTTTCCCAAACTTTCAAAGACCACAAACAGATTTCCAAGACCTATTTTTGCAAACATTGTGTATACAGGTTATATGAGAAAACAATGAATGCCAAAATGAAATACTACAATATTGTTTACCGATTAAAGTCAAACTATAATTAATTTCCTAAAATTGCATTATAATGATCTGGAAGATAGGTCAACATTCATTGTTTTTTTTCTTCAGAAATATGTAACATATGGGTCAGATTTAATACAAAATAAATTGTTCTCTTAACAGACATCAGCACTGCTTTAAATGCATTATTATATTTGATTTTTTTCCTCTTCAATCATTTTGGAAAGAGAGCCACCACTGTCATCTTTTCCTCTGCTCTTCTCCTAAGAGCATTTGACTATGTGACAAGCACAATGAGTCCTTTTAACTCTGCCTCTTCTGCTTTCTGTACAGAGGAAGCATGTAGACTGGCAATGTCAGCTTCAAGACGCAGCTTTTTGGCTTAAAGTTCTTCCATTTCATCCAAGGCTAACTCCCGTTTCTTTCCCTTTGGGTTTATCTTCTCATCCTTCTCCTCTGCTTTCTTTTTATCCAGATAGGCATGGTAATTATGTCTTGCAGAGGAGGCATGTCATCATTTCATTGCTAATGATGATTTCCAAAGGTCCACCTGCTTTTCTCATTGTGTCAATGATTAGCCTTTGAGCTCTGAGGCTTTCTCTGCTGAGGTTCTCAACAGATGCCTGTTTATTGACAGAAAATCCTCTCTGGACTGTTGCCTGCCCATGTGACAACAACAACATTTTCTGGAGAACACTCCAAAGTTCCACATATTCCTTTCTTTTGGAAAGGACAGAATAAAACACTTCATCAAGGCTGTCATCTGTTCTATTGAAGCATATCAAGGGATGATTGTCCGATTGGATAACTTAGGGGTACAAACAAACGGGGATGTATAGTCAGAGTAGAGATACACAAATCAATTTTGGCAATGTGATTTTTTTTAAATAATTTTTTTTTTATAGCATTGGGGAAAAAGTCGAGGGTTGGCAATGAGAAACAGGGACATGCTGTCAACTGGAAACATGTTTTAATTCTTTTTTTTATTTGCCTAATCAAATGACTTGACTTCCTACAGTTAAAGCTTCACAGCACACGTTAACGACATTTTAAAAAAAATTTTGTACTCACAATTTACGAACAACAACTCTTGCTTAACTATACTATAGTATACACATGCGCACTTTAAAACTGTTTATCCGTGAATTGAATTTTATTACAATGGATGTTTCTATGTTAAACCAAGGAATATTATGTAGAACAAAATTTTTGAAAATGATTTTTGTCCCTCAAACATGTTAAATAAACCGACAGTATAAGTAAATTTAAATGGGCCCTCTTTTGCCGTATCTCCCAAATCATCAAACTAAACAAAATATCTTATTTTATACCTGAAAAGTATTTGCCCAAAACTACTAATAGCTTATACTTCTGCATCTTTGTTACACTAAATGAACAGTATGTAGTTACTAATTTGCAACTTATCTTTGGCATGACTTGTAAAGGAAAGGCTCCTTCTCCCATTGAAGCTAAGTTGATCGTCTTAATTTTACACAATGTACAAAATGCCTTTCGTTTACGTAATTTATCCTTCTGCAGCCATTCTTTGTATTTCTCTTGTTCACGCCAGATAGCGTTGAAAGAGGAAAGACCTGGCATTTTTAAACAATGAAGATGTAAATCGACTAAACAAATTTTGAATCATCGAGCGTGTTACTTTCTACATAGAATGAACATTTTGATTGGCCAAAGCTGATGGACTCCTTCAATCAAATTGAACGATTCATCATCAAAAGAAAGAAGCCACAAAAACCAGCTATATCTGAAGCTAACGACCTTAGGCAATTTTATTTGTGACTTCCTTTGATGAAGTGTGTAGCCGTCTTGCTTTGATGAAGAGTGCATGTGCGATTGAAGTCGCCGCCGAGGCCAACTTTGGATGGTCAAACAAAGCCTCTTTTGTTTTTGCGGCAGCAATTAAACTGAACGGGTCATCAAAAGAAAGAAATCAGGATAACTAGATTACATCCGAATCGAACAACCTTGGATAATTTTATTTGTTATTCTGGAAAGAAATTTTAAAAATTGGGGTTTATTTCAATTTTCAAAGACTTTTAAAGACCTCAGGGTAATATGCTTGATTTTCCCAAACTTTCAAGGCCTTGAAAATGCTACCTCATTTTTCCCAAACTCTCAAAGACCTTCAAAGACCGTACGAACCCTGTATAGTTAGTTACTTTGAAATTGCATACTTTATTTAGTAAATTTATTCCTAAAATGAACAAATGCAATATGAGAGTACCATGTAATGAGTTATTCTGAAATTGCCTACTTGAGTGAATTTATTTTTAAAACGAACAAATACAATATGATAGTACCATATAGTAAGTTATCTTTATAACATAGGATAAGTTACATTTTGACTTGACTGCATTACACCCAACTGGGGCAGGAAAAAAAAAAACTTACTTCCTAATCACACAACAAAACTTTCTGCAAAAAAAAATTTGTTGTGAAAGAATGCCTTGGGTGATTAATGTGTTCTCCAGATATCTTGTGGTGAACGAGGGCCAATCTTTTAAAATTCTTAAATCCTGTCACAAAAGGATTATTTACTTTTGGAGTCTTCACAATCACGTGATCAGATGTCATGTCGGTAATCCTAATGGATGTGCCATATTCCAGTCAAGGGATTTATTTTCTCCAGTTTACTCTTTTGTGATCTGCTTCTTTCATTTTCTTAGCTAATGATTCTTAGTGCATGCTGTTTTAATCTGGAGATCATATTTTAGTGCAACCAAGCATTGAGGTTAAACATCTAGACAACATCTTGCTGAGCTCGATGGAAATAATGCAAGAGCTATTGAGATATGGCGAAGCTATTCTGTTACAACATTGCCTATGTTAGTCTAGTTCTCTGCTTCGTATGCTCCCTGCGTTGCACTCCGCTCTAGGGATAGAAGTGTAACGCAAGGAGCAAACAAAGCAGGGAACCAGTCAATGCCTATGCTTGCTCAAAGTATACACGATGCCATCCCTGATCCAAGGCATTGGATATTAAATAAATCCTAATTGCATTATGCGAATCATTTACATAAAAAATGCATGGTAACAAAATGTATTTCAATTTTCTCAGCATGCATCCCTGATGCACAAATGTGCATAAAGGGAAACACTGATTGAGAACAGCATTATGTACCAAACTGTTATACTGAGAACAGCATTATGTACCAAACTGTGTTATATTGAGAACAGCATCGACTACCAAACTGCATTACATTGAGAACAGCATCGACTACCAAACTGCATTATATTGAGAACAGCATTATGTGCCAAAAACTTTTGTTATACTGAGAACAGCATTATGTACAAAATCTCATTATATTGAGAACAGCATTATGTACAAAATCTCATTATATTGAGAACAGCATTATGTACAAAACTGAGAATCAAGTTATAGAAGGAACAGTAGCATATTGGAATGACCAATAGGTCTTTTTTCACCTCCAAATTCCAAATAAATATACAACACTATGCTTCATTTTATCTTCTTTCAAACCAGAATGTGACACATTGGTATGAATCTGGTCATGGGGTGCATAGTGGAACATATCAGGAATTGTTATGACTATATGCATTATAAGGAGTGATAGCATTGGCCATGTATACCACAAACCAAGATTACCAAGCCATTCTCATGGAACATAATGGAGGACGTTCATCATGCTTATATATTTCAATGTGTCACAATGGAGTCCACACAATTTTTGCCACATTTATTTTAGCTGTTAATAAATTTGCATGTTATTTTTTTCTAACTCACAAAGTTGAACAGACAATAACTAAGTTTTGTGGAAGAAAAAACTGCTGACATATCTTTTATTCATTTTTTAAGCTTATAAAACAATCTACATTAGTAATTTGCCACAAATTAACTTGCAGATGCAACGAATCTATTGGATTTGTGACAATTATGTCTTTTTAAAATTATGATGTACAGTAAACAAATTAGCCACTTCTATCTAATCACTAACAAAAGTGTATGAATGTTTCAAACTAATGTTGAAAAGATTTGCTTTGAATCAACTTCTGAAAAGCATATTCAGAAGATGACAAATCATTTGAGTGTCAATGCTGGACAAATCTTATTCTATCAGGCAGATTCTACAGAATCCCATTTACGGGTCAAAGCATATCTTATAAATTAAATGATCATGTCGGTCCATGTTGGTATATGTACAATGGATATGTTGTTGTTGTAGGGTTTACATTAATACCTCAAACATTCATGTTTCTGGATTCGCCAATTCACGGATTCACAAAATTTTCATTGGAACCTAACTAATTTGCATCTGTGATTTTTTCACAGATCTGTGAAATATTTCCCATTCGTTATTTGGTTTTACCTTACTGTGAGTGCAAAAGAAAATGGCAGCCAATGAATTAGTATAGGGGTAATATTAGTATACCGTACTGTAAATGAAATAGAGTGGCAAATACCCATTTTTTATGTTGGATTTGTTTTCCTACAGAACACTTGAAATGGCGTATTGTTGATATCATGTGACTGTCCGACCTCTGATGTCATTAACATGTAGGTTGCAAGATTTGTGTAGTCAAGTGACTAAGAATGCAAATGGCTAGATCAGGTCAAAGTTCAGCAACGACGTACTTTCGTCTCGTCTATCAGTGGATTAAAGATGTAACGAATGCTATTCTCAAGATCATTGAGAAAAAAATCATATTCCTATCGATTTCATGCAGGTATATATCGATGAAAGATCGTTCAAGTTTGCTGGGTCGGCAAGTAAGCCACTAGCCCATGCCGACACCAAATGCGAATTCAAACTTTTCAATAGGGATTGTGCTCTGACCCTACACCCCAATATAAATGTTCAAAAATCAAAAATGGGGTGGCAAGGGTCAGAGGAAACTAATACCCATTAGGCAATACTGCACTATATTTTTACGCCAACCATTTCTTTCTTTTTTTAAGGGTAATGTATTAAGCTAACTTTTAAATGAAATTAAAGTGCTTTTTGGGAGCATGATTTGGGTCATATTTAGGGTTTAAACTCTAGAAATAAGCATTTATTAGCATTTTTAGTGACTCGTTCCAAACATTCCCGATGGGTACTGGAACCTAACCTCACAATGTTTGAGTTATTAGTGTAACGCCATTTTTCAGCACACAATAGGCCTTACATGGTGGCCAGTATTAATGGTGGAGGAAGAACCTGAGAAAACCCCGGAAAGAACCACTGACCCACGAGAAGCTACTGGCAAGCTTTCTCACATAAGCACATTAGCCGAATCTCAGACACGAATCCATGCAGACAGAGATGAGATGGCAGTGATCCGTAACGGAGAGTGCTTTAGACCAATTGGGGTCCCTACAATGGATATAATATGTACAATGATGCTTACACAGTCCATAGAAAGAACAATCAATATCAAATGGCTGCATGATAATGGTATAACAAGGTAATTCTAAAACTTACATTTCCTTTTCCAGTTGTGACTGAATCACCTTCAATCCTTTGGCCAAGGTCAAATCTTGCTTGTTACAGGCAATCAGGAATGGTGGACAGTTTGTGGAAATAGCATTGTCACTCAGAAGTGTGTACAAATACCTGTTAAAAGAAAGAAGAATGTATCAAAATCAGTATGTTGTTGCCTATTTAAAGTTTTATTGTTTTTAAAATACCACCAAAACACAATATTTCTTTGCAGAATTTGTTGCTTCAATGATATGTACTGACAAAAACTTGGAACAGAAATTAAGGCACAAGTGTAACACTAATCACATCATTGATGTATTCACTGATGCAGTATAAAAGTGATCACATAAAAAGTTGAATATTAAGCATACCATTGTTGTAGGCACTGACCCAGGGGAAAATATATCATTTGGAAAACTTAAAGGTACAAGTTTAACACTCATCATACTTGTGGAAGCCACAGACAAAGCAGAACAGTGATCCCTTAGAAAACTTTAAGGTACAAGTTTAACACTGATCACACTATTGTTGAAGCTCATGCAAGTGCAACTAAAGTCAACATACAGTTTCCTGCAGTCCCCTCTACTCAACAGAATTCTCAAACTTCCAGCTTCTTGTTTTCTCACCTACCCCTTTCCAAACATATTTGACTTTGCACGTTTCAGCCACATCCACAAACAGGTAAAATTGGTCTATCCTCCAGCTGGCTAACTTAAATTAGGTTACAATGTACTTTCAAATATTTTGAAAATGCTATACCATTAGCCAATTTTGCCATGTTTTAATTTGGTCCAAAAACACTTACTAGAAATGATATCTTGAAGTATCTATTTCATTACTAAGAGTTAATTCCCAACCTAGACTCCTGTTAATAAACTAAGAAAAAGCTGGTAAAGCATCATTAAAATATTTTCTGCATTTCAATAATTACTGTCCAGATTTAAAAAACAGGCCAAGGATTAAAATTTTCCAATGCTGCAACTAAAAATGTAGGGGACATAACTCTGTTATGCAACTGATAAATTAGCCATCATGTACATCTGTCTGGGTGATGTGTGATCAAAATCTCTACAAAGCTTTGTAAAGTTACAGACCAGAAAATCAATCTTTAAAAAATGGAATTATATTGCATTAACACACCCAATTTTATATGGGTTTTCAAAAAGAAGATCTTTAAGTCTTTAATCAATCAGTCATTTTATTCCTTGGCTTGACCTTTGACATGAATTAGTCAAAATGCATTAAAAAAAACTCAGTTACCTGGTCTTATTTGAGATACACTTGATTATATGAATGACTAATCTTGAGTGAGTCATCCTACAGCTATCTAGTACCATAATTTGAAATGTATGCAACATATCCATAATTGCATCAAATAGCATTGTATCATAATTGTATCAAATGGCATTGTATCATAATTGTATCAAATAGCACTGTATTATAATTGTATAATACTTGTATCAAATAGTTTATCCTGGTCAAAAACAATGTCATCAAACATGAACAGGAGCAAGGGCAAAAGCAACATTTGTTTTATTGACAATAACGAGCAAATAATGGTCTTTATCTTGACGTAATAAATAATCCATGTGTAAGCTGCTGGCTTTTTTTGTTTGTGTGCAACAATTTCTGATGCAACATACAATGCTATGTCTCTAAAACTGTGAGAATACCCATTACAGGTAGAACACTATAATTGTCATAACTGACAATCAATTTTTGAATTTGATTAAAAACATTTAAATGGCAAGCCATCAAATATATTCTAATAGCAGATTGAAAACTTGAACCATCTACGAGTAAAGCTATCCTTTCTTTGTCTGAAATGCTTACTCTGCAACTTCTTTAACTTCCTTCTGGATGGTTGAGCTGTCTACAACAAAAATTATGGCTCTGGAAAGGAAGAAATTAAGAATAAGCTGCGACTGGAATGAGCGCTCAGTAAATAAAATTGTGATTAGGAAATGATTGGGGGAGGGAAGTGGGCATATAAGCCTATCATTGACGTGTTATAGCAATCTTTTCATAATAAATTACTAACCATTGTGTAAAGTCTTGACTTTGAGACACATGTCTGACAATCACTTTTAGATAAAACGTGTCAATACAACTATGTAAGAATCCATATAGTTAATTTATCATACATGTGATAATCACTAGCAAAATCTGGAATGAATACTCAATCACATAATCTGGAATGTTCATCAATAATGGGGGTGGGGAGATATTGATCTTCCTAATAGTACACATACTGAATTTCATATTTTACTGTTCATTTTGTTATCTGCCTTGCTTGTGCGCCAAATAAATCGCCAGCAACTGTGTGTGATGAAGCAGCAAGCTGATGTTTATTAGCTTTTTCGTGTTCTTGTATTTCCTGGGTGCCTTCATGCCCCAAAGTGAAATCACATGACACAATTTGCAAGATGTAAAGTTTTCTCTTTTACTAGATGGTTTCACAAATCTAAACAAGATGGCACAATTGTCCTTCCAGTTCTGTTTTTTTTTCTGGAGAAAATTCGGAATATTTTGCTTTCCAATTCAACATGATTAGAAGTTGAATATTATGAAGATGAGATAAAGTTACAGCGGCAACTGCTTTCGTAATCCAATATGATGGATAAAGACAGGCATCGTAGCCTTGATTTTGAATGACCAATTATATCGTACAACTGTATTCCTATATACATGCGATACATTTATATCAGAATAGAACAGAGTACCTGTTCTAAACTATTTTTTTTTAAAATTAAAAAACATTTTTTTGCACACAATAAATGTACATATGGAAAGAATGGGACAGTTGGCAGCTATGCATACTCCATTCTGACACAGCCTTATATATAATATACTCCATTTTGCTGGGTACAAGATGGCCTAACTAACAAATGTGACAGACCTCCATGAACCACATTATAGCTAGATAAATAAGTTAATCTGCTTGCATAGATTTTTTTAGCCATACCTGGCCAGTTCTTTGTAACTGCTCAGATTCTGTAGCCGTAATCTCTCATGACCAGGTAGATCTATGATTCTCAATGTCTTATTCTGAAATAAACAACATATTAGCAGGTGCTTTGCTTGTATTGTAAATATCAATATTCTCACCAAAAGGAGTACATCAAAATAGGGAACAAGTCCATGATATTGGGCATTTGGGCAAGGTAAAGCCGGGAAATTAGGAATACTATTACATACTGATAATGCACAAAAATTTACAAAGACATGATTCTTGAACACTATTAACCCTTTGAACCCTAATCTCCCCCATATTTCGGCACCCTAACCCGAGCCTCCCTGGCAAATTTTAACAATTTTATAGGGAATCTAGCGATTAACATAACACAGGCCAGTATACCGGCCTGTCGGGTTATGATGGTAGTTAGCGAGGCTGGTATACCGGCCTTTCGGGTATATACACTGTTACAACAGACCGGTAAACCAGCCTGTTGGGTTCAAAGGGTTAAGATGCTTACATTATTTGGACTCTGTTTAAGTTCTGATTGTTAGCACTGCATTTTAGAGTAAAATACAGGTTTGAAAATGAACCATAAATGTGTGCACACACTTTTTTAAATTTCCAAATCAAGTGCTCTGACAGTACATACGGTAGTTCCACGCCTCTTCGTGTACATGTGTAAATCATTTCTGATACATCTTTTCATAATCGTAAGGATTTTTATTGCATTTTGTTAAAGTTATTCTTCACCATGATGTCAATTACCAAAATACGTGTATATAGCCTAATAAAACCTGACTTACATAAAACAATGACATACACAGAAGTCCCAACATAAAAATGTACGCATACAGATGTCTTACATATCTCCGGGGTGGGGTGGGGTGGTGGTACCTGTCCACTTTTTCAATAGCATATTAGGAGAACATGCAATATGCAATACTTAGCAAATCCAATTCCCCTAAGCTTTTGTTTTATAACAATAATAATGCTAAAAAGTAGTTTTCCACTTAGACATTCAGATAAGAGTTATTCCTATATGGATAAAGCAATTGACAAAATCTTATTTAAGTCCCAACTAATACTGGAGCAAATATGCATTCTCTATCAGGTTCTCAGCTATGTAACCCAAACATAATGCAACAGGAGAGTAGGTACAATGTAAAGGGAGTCAAAACCCATAATGTACATGAAGCACATTCAGACTTCATGAAATATTGTTAGCATACATATGGACTTTTAGCAAATATCTGTTACACATAAATGCAGTGGAAGCTCAGCGGCTATGCCACTCTGAAGATGCAAAATGAGCTGGGAAGTTAGCCTGTTGTGCTGCTGGTATATGTTATAACAGGTCAATCTTTGGGATGAAATGTCTCTGAGCCAACAGTCTCAGAAAAGCAAAATATGCCCCCTCCCCCAGGTCATCAAAGCTTATAATTGTCAATTAAGAAACAGCTGCACTCAATGATATGCTTGAGACAATGAATGCCAGGCTAGATGTTACTGTCCTAAGCCAATGAAGCCAACATGTACAAGAAACTTGTTTGCACTGTTTTTACTTCTTCATAACCTGTACAGCTGAGACTGAACTGAGATATTCTGTCCTTCTTTTAATAGTAGAAATCTTCATGTTCTCACTACCTTGATTCACTTAAAGTACTTAGGTGATTAAGAGATCCTGCTTGCGCTTGCATAATGAACT
The DNA here is from genome assembly GCA_030141615.1 of Unio pictorum. NCBI lineage: Eukaryota > Metazoa > Mollusca > Bivalvia > Unionida > Unionidae > Unio > Unio pictorum. Next base: position 7,764,280 of record JARLTB010000123.1, read on the forward strand.
AAATCCCCTCTCACAGTCTGCTGTTTGTGCTTGCATAATGAACTAAATCCCTTCTCACAGTCTGCTGTTTGTGCTTGCATAATGAACTAAATCCCTTCTCACATTCTGCTGTTTGTGCTTGCATAATGAACTAAATCCCTTCTCACAATCTGCTGTTTAGTGAACTAAATCCCCTCTCACAACCTGCTGTTTTGTGAACTAAATCCTCTTTCAAAATCTGCTGTTTGTACTTGCATAACGACTGCAATTTTAGCCAATCTAAACAAGTTAGGGAACTGAATTTCATGATATTCCAAATAATATTTTTCCACAACTTGATCATGCTGTCTCTATATTTCTGCTGTAGGATAACATTTGTTGCAATTCTTTATCTGGCCAAGGTTGCAACCTCTGAAGAAAGCAAGTTACCATTTGCAACCATTTTGTGAGTAAATGGATAATCTTTCTTATATTCCTGACAGAACACATAAAATCCCTCCTTTTGGATTATTTCCTTTACCAGTTGTAATCAACCAATTATCTTGTAATATCAGTTTCTTTAATTCTCTTTTACTCAGTCTCCTGTTTCTTGTGCTGTGGACGAGGTTCTGACAATATCCATGTCATTTATTTGTGCAATGTCTTCAGTTCAAAAATCAAAAACAAAAAACTGTAACCACAACTTTAACTGACTTTTAACTATACTGGAAAAGTAACTTCTATTTCTCGTTTCTCAATACCATTGGCTTGGTAATTACTGTCTTGTTTCCCCTATTAATTGCTGTCTCATTTCCCAAAAGACTGGTTTGTTAATTGCTGTCTTGTTTCCTAATAACATGGGCTTGGTTATTGTTGTCTTTTCCCAATAACATGGGCTTGTTAACTTCTGTCTTGTTTCCCAAAATAATTGGCTTGTTAATTGCTATGTCTCATTTCCCAATAACATGGGCTTGTTAATTGCTATGTCTCATTTCCCAATAACATGGGCTTGTTAATTGCTATGTCTCATTTAAAAAACCCATTGTCTTGGTGATTGCTATGTCTCATTTCCCAATAATGTGGGCTTGACAATAAAAACTGAAGATGATGTGCCGGAATGATATAACAGCAAAATTTACAACTGACTGTACATCAAAGATTTTTCCCAACATGGACCTTCATTAACTGTGTAACTATTGATATATGCTTTACTACAATGACTCTGACAAAATAGATCTAGCTTTAAATTTTCAATTCATGCAGAGCTCTCGGAAATGCTTAATTACGCGTATTTGGATGCAAATATTTGATCTGGGACGCAGAAAATCACCCACGCAGGAGTCCTCCATATGCATGTTTTCGGAGGGGTGGGGCGGGGTTTTTTTTCGTTCTCTTCATTTTTTGTTTGCTAACAGGAAAGTGTCGCAGCACAATAAATATGTTCTAATCACTATGTAAAATGAGGCAATGCTTTTATTTGAGTTTGTTTGAGCAAAGGTTGTCGGCTTGCTTTGATGATGGTGCATTTGTTATTGATGGCACCGCTAGAGGCTCCAGTTGAAGGACCTAACAAATACCCGTTTATTATTGCTGCGGCAACATCTGATAATTGTAGAACAATGAGACAGATTTGTTTTATTTGTTTAGTGTATATCGGTGCTTCAAAGATAATCAGTTTTCTTTGAAGTGTCAGCAAAACTATTTTTTTCTTCCGTCTGGTATATTTTTTTTAAAAATTAGCATCATCTGGTTGACTGTATTCATTTCACGTTTCCGCCTTCAGAGGTGTTGGATTTTAACTAGTCAATTGCATGCTTATTTTGATCTGAATACAGCATACAGTAATAAGGCCAGATATCAGCATAAGTGGATGATGATGTAACAGTGCATTGTTATGTCCAAATTTGCTGCTTTCTGTCATGGTGCCTTTGATTTTCTCTCCTCCAAACGCAAGGCTGTATATACAATTTTTATCAGCCCAAATTGGTGTTGCCACAATTATCTCCAGATGGTATATTTTGTCACGAAAAAAGAAAACAGAATCGCAATTTGCTACATTGGCGAAGCCCCATGATCCAGTAATTTATTTCATTTCCTATTGTAGCTGTATAAATATTGCATGCGACCTCAAAACCAAGACACATTGAGACTTGGACAAAATGCCATTTGCAAATTTGGACAAGTATTTTGCGGTTAAACAAAAAAATGATGAAGATTTAAATGAGATTTCAGAACTGTGCTTAGGATGCTAGAACTGATCTAGTGGACTATTATGCGCAAGGCATTGAAAAGATGTAATGTTTATGCATCAGGCTATGGAAGCGAAATACATTACTTTGGAATCTTTCTGTCTGCATTTCAGCCCCAAATTTTAAAAAAAAAAGTACTAAAAAGGCACATTATCGAATATTTACAGAAATGACGTATTGTTGTGCAGAATTACCAGACATGCAGAATAAGCTAATACAGTTGTACATGTCAGTGTTATAAAGAATGCGGTCATTAAACTCAATGGCGACCAACAGTTATTCTAACTGCAAAGTTTTAAAAAAAATTGGGATGGGACTGTTAACTTTTGCTGGTGGGACTCCTATTTTTACCAAAATGGGAGTCCTGGATTCATAGTTTTAAAATCCTAGCGAGACCTCTGTCATGTATACTTACTGTGTTTGGTATAATGTAGTCCCCTGTATTTGGAGCAATAGATGTGTAAGACTGCTTATATACTTTGTTTACCAGCTGAAAATAGATACAATTTATTAAAGGCAAACGTTGCAATATAAAACTTCCAATTACTCAAACAATCATAATTATTAGTGGCTGGTTTTTTTTTTTTACCTCTGTCATTAATTACAAAAAATAATAAACTTGTGATAAACAAAAATACAACTCTTTTCTTAACTGAATCACGCAATATGACCCATTGTCTGAAATTAGCTTGTTCTTTTACACATGTATCATCAACAGCAGAAAATTAAAATTACTCATCAATTAGCAAACAGAAGAAATTCATGCTAAAGCCAAACACTTTTGCCAATAGGGGTTAAATGACACACTTGTGTCACATCGATATGATTCACAATATGCTGTCTGCGAAACAATACATATTGATACAAATGTGAATTTGATGGTCTTTCCATCTTTGGAAGGTATGTTGTACCCTTTTATGTTCACTGACATTCTGGTCCTATTTCCAGTAATAGTATACAGACTACACAGAGACGTATAATTATAAATTTATTTGCAATTCTCATTGATGAAAAGATAATATTTTGTTGGCTGCAGCAAGTTTTATCCAATGCTTTAGGCCATTTAACTCCCTTTCTTTTGTACAACATGAATGATTTGAAAACATCTTATTACCAAGTTCGTGTCTCAGTTACATGTGGAAGATGTTATGATGTTATCTTCAAAACAGAAGAAATATTGCAATTTCCTCATGCAATGAAAATGAAGAGATGGTCAGATTATGAACCTTTTCACTTTGTTTTAACTTGTAGATAGCAAATGGGTATTCTCAAATAGTAAATTTTATTTTTTTACTAATAAACAGCAGTGCCTGTGACTGAAACGATGTTACAAATGGATTTTAACTTTACAGAATAACAAGCCACTAATAATTATTCATGACTGATGAAGACTAAAATAACATGCAAACTGTAAGTATAGTTTTATATTGATTCTTGATCTCTTGTATCGATGTCTATTGTTTCATGAAATGTATCAATATATCAATGACTTGTTTCACCCCTGCTTGCCAATATTTACAGTTTCTTGTCATGTTTTCATTATAGTGAATTTGCTTCTCTCTTGATAGACATTTTCAACCAACGATTGGTGAATTATCTGCCCCCTCCAAGCATAATGTAAGAAATTGTAAAACTATGCTGTAATCTTCAATACAAAGCTGTTAGGTGCATGCTGAAAAGCAACCAAGTTGCATCATTTGATTTGGATGGGATTCAGATAACAATGTGCAGAAAGGGTTAAATTAGCATGTATCAGTGACCTTAACCTTCAGTATATAACCTTGACTAGCATATGATGAAAGAAATGCTACCAAACTGTGAAGCATAAGTCTACCACAGTGCATTCATGTGAAAAGCATCATATGATACAAAGCAAAAAAAACAAGTTTGAAATATTGATATGTGACCTTTAGATTGGAAAGGACATTATAATAGAACCAAAATCTACAAACCATTACAATGACCTTAAGAACGGTACCCTTAATGTGACTCAAAACACAAATGGTAATGATGACAAGTGCAAACTAAGCTGCATTCCTTAAATTTAAATCACTGAATAGTTAAATAGCAGCAAAAATATGTGATGGAAAAAAATACCTCAACCCTGAAAATATCACCTTCAGTGTTGTACATTACACAATACCTAGCGATGTCTACATATAATCAATTAATGTCAAATGGCTTTAAATTTAAACTTTACAGCATAAACAGAAGTCTGATAGATGGACAGAAACCCAAATACAACATCCCTAACATTGCTTTAAAAAAGCAAGGAACAATATTGATATTAACTGATCAAAAATATTCTTTCCTGGAAGCAGGAAAATCCAATTTGTAATCCCTAAAATGACTATTAAACACAAAATCTCTAACAATATTAATATTCAAGGCAAAATAACTGTACTCAGCTTATTACTTCTAATGTAAAGAACATCTAAATCTATTTAATCATTTAATTTAATTATTTTACTTAAAGGTACTCACTCTTGAGAAGAGAAGAGTTTTTCCAGCATCACATGTTCCCAGGATCAAGACACCTCTCCTTTTATTCCCTCTTCTCATAAAGGCAAAGAAAACTACAATATATATATATATATATATATATATATATATATATATATATATATATAAATTATATATATATGGATTATTACATTATATCAAGATTATTCAGTTTTAAGTTGAAATAAGTTTCTGTAATAAAAGGAATTTTAAAAATACTACCGTATTTTTCAGGCCTATAAGTCGATACTTTCTTACTTAAAAGTCAGGTCTTCGTCTTACACTATGAATCAACTTATATATGGATAGTGTCATTGAAAGTTTATATGAGTTACATTCGTAACTACATGTAATAAAATGAACTACAACATGGATGTGCTTTCCATTATAATAAAACAAGTATGGACTGTTTATTCAGCTGTGTCAATTGATAACAGAATATAGCAGTGATTTGATCAGAAGTAAAATCACAAGCATGTTAGCATCGGTAATGCAATTTCACGATTGCCGGTAATATGGAATATCATACGATACCATTACTAGTGTAAAATACAAAGGCAAGATATTGACCTGGCCTCATCTTTACTCCGAATTGACATATATGGATGAAGGATGGAAAATTTACAAAACTGGTGAATTTGACTTATACTACGAATTTGATTCTGGCTATTTTCAGACCAAGTCACATAACTATACAAATCATGCAACATACATGTCATTGAGGTCATATAGTCAAGTGATATGGACAATGAACAAATTTCCAACGTAAAAATGAGGTAACAAGGGTCAGATGAGACTCGGACTATATTTTTCCTTGGTGGTGAAGACATTTTCAAGATCAGTAATTGAAATAAGTGTTGGCGGCGCATGAGCGGAACAAAATTCTGGTTAGGCCCCAGTTTCTCTAAAATGCATTTTATACAACTTTTCTTAAAAATGCTTGCTACTGGGCCAACAGTACCGATCAGCTATAGTTCACTGATACCGTGACCAGTAGTACCAGACCATTTCAGCAACTGCAGTTATCACGACTAGTGCTGAACGGGAAATTGGTTAATTTATTAAATAATTGAGAATTGGAGAATTCGTGAATTTTTGGCATGCTGCGTGAATTCGTGAATCACTGAAAAAGTTAAATTCATGCCAAAGTCGTGAGGGTTGGCAGCTATGTATTTTCATGAAAGGAGTAGAAGTGATTTAGTATTAAAAAAAACAAAAAACATATCTAGCCCTCTACAATACTTTCATTCATAAGGCTACCAGAAATCCCACAACAATCGGTCTGTTACAGGTTAGACCCTGATTCATGGACGGATACTCCTAATATGCTTTGTAACGAGCCCCTGTGCTATGGTGTATGATGTAGAACGAGTTGTGTACAAGAGGCTTGTTACTGAGTGAGAAAGTGGTACTGAATGTATCATATACATATGAATAGTGATGGAGATTAAACTGAAGTGACGGAAAATGACAAAATGACAGAGACTGAACTTTGAACTTTTACGAAAACTAGTGCAGTCCTCTATGCATTGACCAACACTTTACCATATGGCCACAATGAAGTCAAGGAATATGCATATTATGAATTTTATTTTAAGACGAAACGTGAAAACTAATATCCGGCATTCTTACCAACAGTAATTAAAACAACAATTATGGCAGAAAGTAAGCCTATAATTGTAAGATCTCCACTTTTTATGCCGTCTCGCACAACATCCATCCAAACTAAAACGTGGTTCTCCATTTTATTTTCCTCGCTTCAAATTCTACTTCCGGTTACTTCTAAAGTATTTCCTCCACTATTTAGAGAACCGTTTCATCTACACTCGTTAGACATTAAAAAAAAAAGTGCAATTTATTAATGTTGTATACGTATGGGTCAGACCCTGTGTAGCGTATATCATAGCAGCCTTTAAATTAAAGCATACAGCCTACAGTGGATCATATATGTGTTAACTATAACTTATGAATGAGAATGTAATAATTACGTTCATGCAGTAGTTTGACAGTATTTATGTTAGTTAACATATTTAAATTGAGCAAGCTCTTTTGATAAAGATGATGCTCTTTTGCGATATCTATTACAGAATGTCCTCACGTCTAACTGACAGGTTTACTCACTGACTGACAGACAGATATATATATATATATATATATATATATATATATATATATATATATATATATATATATACTGAAAGATAGATAGATAGATAGATAGATAGATAGATAGATAGATAGATAGATAGATAGATAGATAGATAGATAGATAGATAGATAGATAGATAGATAGATTTCGTCTATTTTTATTATGAGCTTAAATGTATACATATAACCAAATCGGAAAATGATTAAAATATTTAGATAGTTGTTGGATTGAACAACATTTCTCAGCACAAGATAGGCTATATGTGGCGGCCTTTATAAATGGTGGAAGAAGAACCCAGGAAAACCCCGGAAAGAAACACCGACCCACGAGAAGCTACTCACAAGCTTTCCCGCAAAAGCACATTAGCCAAATCAGAGACTCGAACCCACGCAGACATTTGTGAGATGGCAGTGATCCGTAACGGTGAGCACTTTAGAACACTTAGCTACTCATGCCCCTCTGGATAAGGTAGATTTTCAAGACAGGCTATATACGAATTTCGTTGTTTACACACAATATTTGTGATGACTACCCGAGTTTCGTATACTAATAGTATTTCTTCATTTAAAAATATTTGATATCCCTTTCCATATTGTGACCAACACTATAAAGACATATTATTTTACCTTTGCTTTTATTTGACTTTATTTGGTTGACTTATTTAAATCACCACTAAAAATGAAATGTTTTGTTAAAGATCTGTTGAAATTGTTTCGTTAGCTATAAACATCTTCAACAGTCGGTTTATACATATATTTAATTAAATAGTTCGTACCAGATATTCTTTCCATAAACTTTTTAAAAAATACTCTACAGTGACAGTCAACTACTGTTAAGTAGGAGATATTGATAAACAGAATACCTTGACATGGAATAAATTGAAGAAAAAAAACAAATAATTTGAAATAAGAGACATTGAAATATAAAATAATTTTACACATAGATCAAGATATTGTTATGTATATCTACATTATATGTATTATTTTCATAATAATAGTTTTTGTAAGTACCATTTAGTTAACAACATTTTTAATGCTAATATACTATGAATACGTTTGTATTGTAAGTGAATCATGTATAGGCGCGTACGTCGTTGCCACTCATCAAGTTCCAAGGTTGAGACGTACATTAATCCAGATAAACATAATGTGATCCAAGAAGGGCACGAGATCATTTGAATGTAGGTCGTTAGTTTCCTGAAAAGACAACTAACTTATTGACTTATTTCCTAATTAGCTAGAGTATCCCACGTGAACATTGTTTTTGGTTTCGATGTCCAACATAAATGAGTCATTGAAAATCCAGGATGTTTCAGCTACATGTACTACGTATTAGCATTCGGTATAAGTGAATTATTAATTAATTAATTAAATAATCATAATAGTATTACTGGGTCATGTGATAGGTTTGATTCATGTATTTAATTAAATAATTATTCGTATGAATTACTGTGCTTTAAATACTAATTAGATAAATAGTTGTCAGGAGTTACTGTGAATTAATTCAAAGATATTTGCATATAGTACTGCATTGGAATTAGCGTGTATTAATATTCAAAACATTTATGGATTGTGTCAGTGTTTCTCCTGTACCGTTTACACATCAGTACAGTAGTGACATCATTCAGAACTTAAATGGATTCATGGGAACGATATAATGTTTGGGATTTTAGGAATCCATTCCCAATATTGTAGCTTTTTTAATTCTTTCTTTTACTTTGTATTTTAGAAAAATAAATTATGCTCTTCAGTTATACAGAACGTTTTGGTTTTGCCTTTTCTTCTGACGTAGTTTAATACCACGGAGCCGTAACGGATATGATCAGACTTTTTACCCATGAGCCTTTCAACTGATCAGCAAATTTACCAAATTTACCAAATTTAAACAACAATCTTTATATTCTGTAACTGAGATATCTTACTTCTGTTTACGAATATCTCCGTTGTGTGCTGCTAAATAAAAAAACCCAACACAATTATTACAGATTGATGCATTTATTTCACAACACCAACATATTTATGGTCCTTGCAAGCAGAACAAAATAAGAGCAGTATTTTCCTATCAAACTGAATACGTTATGGATGGTGATGACAGGTACAAAGAGACTCAACGAATTATCTTTTTCTATTGTATGAATCTGCAGTTATTGAAAAAGTACTTAGATACCATTCTCGTCATATTATTCTATGGTTAATGAAGATCTTTGGGCTCTAATGTTCAATATATTGGATTGTCCCAGTGAGATTCAAGGGGAACTTGAATGTGCGATATAACAAAACGATATTTAGATTAAATAGGCTTCAGCTACGCCAGAGTTGAGACAAATTAATTAAAATGCAAACAACATCTACAAGGTGTGGGAATGCAACAGAGAAACAGCTTGTCAGTCAATAACGTTGTCAAAAGATTATATCGATTCTGCCGCAGTAAAGCCACTAAACTCCACCTGCTCGAGCAGTTATTATATGTATCAGTAATATACATTGTTGTGGCACATTTTCCTATTTAGATGACAGAAGTCTTCATCCGTGTAACTACAGCTTGTGACTATCATCAGAAGAAGTTCAGTGCGACCGGTTAAATTTACAACCCAGCTAACCTGACAAGATTATCAACACAACTCCTTAACTAAGACGTGCACATGTTTTAGAGTGGTAAAGTATACTAGTGTTTAATCAAGAAACAAATGTGCCCTTAAACTTGTATTTTTCCGATATTGGTCTTCATGATAGTGGTACATGATTAATCCTTCCCGAACAACATACATGAAGTGGAACATGCCTAAGTATTGCTGTGAATGTGTTCATCATCTGCCGTTACGCTTTATTTGCATTGTGATACTTTTGCTTCAGGATGCCATTATAGACTTTTACCTTATCTCGTATTTTGGCGTATATTGTCTGGGCTGGCTGGCGTCAGATATCGCCATTGTTATCATCTTCATTGCCACATTTGTGAAGTCTCACATATACTTCAAGAAGGAAAGGACAAGAAAGCTGGTAGACTATCCTTCACACGCGAGTCATCTGCCATTGAGTGTTATTTCATGGGCTTTATTTGCTGTTGTACTCAGCTCCAAGTATGCTGTCCTTCTGAAATACGTAGCAACGGATTTGAATGAATTTGATTTATTTGGTCCTAATACCTTAAAGACCACCACCGCGCTAGCCGGGGTTGTGTTTTTGCTCCTACTTTCATCTCAACACGACGCTAAACCTGGGAGTGACAGGAGGCGGTACATAGACGAGTTAACATGGACGGTAGTCTTTGATATTCTTGACGGTGTGGACAGCACGGAAATTCTTTTCCTAAAGGAGGGCAGAGATTTATTTTTTTCAGGGATGGATTACATCATTATTACATTTTGCTGCTTGAATTTTCTTGTCCCTACTATCCCACTGATAACGCTTTCTCGAACTAATTTTGGCGAGGAGAAAGTCTCACATAGACTCGTATTGATACACAATCTGTTTCTAGCATACCTGGTTAATCTGCCGCTTCTAATAACACGAATGATCATCTGGCATGGCAGTAGTAGAGTGGTTTCCATTTTCTCGCTCAAAAATATTATAATCATCTCAATGATATCATATGATGTTTACGAACATTTCCACGATAAGGAAGACACAACAGTCAGTAACCTTGATTGTGGTGACGATGGTTGTGTTACAAATGGAGTGTCCAGAGATAAATATTGAAGCAATTTGCGGAGGATCGCTTTCGCAGCAAGCAAGTGCAAAAACCTTCGATAATTCATATTAAAATTATACATTACTTGAAGACTCTTATCTCAATTCTAGCGTAACGTATTATTTTGTCTGCGTTATTGGAAAACTAAAAACCGCATGAAAACGTGAGTCATAAATTGTATCACGCATCGTTTTGAATTTTCGATGTTTTTCTTCCCTTTGTCTTCGACTCGTGTTCATCATAATGTAAACTCAACGGGCATATATAGAAATTGTGTTAGTCGGAAGCAAATGCTTGATTGCATGAATGTTTGAAGACAGTGATCATTGATCTTAAAGTTAAATGTTTGCTACATTAAAATCAAGTTTCTCCCTTCATTCTCATTGTACCCAAATTTGCTTCCTTTTTCCATTCCTTCTTACCGTATCGTGGGTCTAATACCACGAGACAAGACAAGACTTTATTATACTCAGGTTGTAAATATTATGTCATATGAAGTATATAAGAAAAATAACATGAACATATAGGGTGCGATAATATTGTTTATCTGGGTTTACAATATTAGAAAACACAATATAAAAACCTGCAAATATTTTAGAGTCTTATGTTAGCTGTATTCATTAGGTGATTTGATAGTGAAAAAGTTGGGTATAATAAATGTTCGATTTTGGTCTTGAAAATAAGAACAAGAAATAACATAGTGATATTCGCCTATTCATTGAGACTGACAAAGTGTGCAATATCGTTAGTTATAGGGATTATTAATCCTACCTAACAGTTTCGAGGGGAAAATTACGATTTGAGTTTTAAAACTCAATTAAATCTTAGATGTATTTTTGGGGAATATATCTTTTCTATATCCAAACTAGTTTTAAATAATCTGTAATTTTGACGTATTGATATAAGCTGCCCAAGTTTGTGTTTATTAATCTTTTAGTCGTTGACGTACCGAATTTGTTAAGCATTTAACTGATACAAAACATTGATTTCTTCCTATGTAATTTAACTCAACATTATCTAATATAAATTTTATCCCAAGTAACCATTTATTGGCATGCGATTATCACCAAAGTGTTTGTATAAGAGATAATAAAAACGGTAAGATCATTTTTCTTCGTGACCACTATCCACTTTAGCCCAAAGTTGATAATTAAATGCAGACGACACAGTTCACCGTATACCAAATATACGAAGCTAACTTTTTTTCTGGACTATATCAGGTTTCACTAATCTTTAAATTTCATAAGAATATATTAAAATTGGTAAAATGGTTTGATTGAACGGTTTCAGCTGACAGTCAATAGTCAAATCCATATTGTGTATACACTGTTTTAGTAAGTGCATACTTTTGTTAGCTATGGATACAGGCCATTTTAGATTTTTCCGTTCTTGATAAATTTAGGATCTAAGGACATATATTCATATAAAACAATCAATGACGATATTGTTTATCTTACATTGATAAGTATGATTATGTTTCGAACCAAATTCGACAAGTTTTTGTTTTCTCTGTATTCTACGTTTACAGTTATCGCAATATCTACTATCAAGAGTATTTCGCACGTCAACAGGATTATCCGCAACTGTATATAATGAGGTCAAAACGATTATTCTCAAGGATCTGTTGATATTGAGGTCAAAATGCCTACTGTTTTCAAGGAATTGTAGATACTGAGGTCAAAATGATTATTCTCTAGTAACTGTAGATACTAGAGTTAAAATGATTATTCTCAAGTAACTGTAGATACTGAGGTCAAAATGATTATTCTCAAGGACTTGTAGATACTGAGGTCAAAATGCCTACTGTTCACAAGGAATTGTAGATACATAGGTTAAAATGATTATTCTCAAGTAACTGTAGATATTGAGGTCAAATGCCTAATATTCTCAAGTAACTGTAGATACTGAGGTCAAAATGATTATTCTCAAGGAATTGTAGATACTGAGGTCAAAATGCCTACTTTTCTCAAGGACTTGTAGATACTGAGGTCAAAATGCCTACTGTTCTCAAAGAATTGTAGATACATAGGTTAAAATGATTATTCTCAAGTAACTGTAGATACTAGAGTTAAAATGATTATTCTCAAGTAACTGTAGATACTAGACTTAAAATGATTATTCTCAAGTAACTGTAGATAATGATGTCAAAATGTCTACTGTTCTCAAGGAATTGTAGATACTGAGGTCAAAATGCCTACTGTTCTCAAGGAATTGTAGATACTGAGGTCAAAATGATTATTCTCAAGTAACTGTAGATAATGAGGTCAAAATGATTATTCTCAAGTAGCCGTAGATACTGAGGTCAAAATGATTATTCTCAAGGAATTCTAGATACTGAGGTCAAAATGCCTACTGTTCTCAAGGAATTGTAGATACTGATGTCAAAATGCCTACTGTTCTCAACTAACTGTAGATAATGAAGTCAAAATGATTATTTTCAAGTAACTGTATATACTGAGGTCAAAATGATTATTCTAAAGTAACTATAGATACTGGGTTTAAAATGATTAGTCTCAAGTAACGGTAGATAATGAGGTCAAAATGATTATTCTCAAGTAACTGGGGCCAAAATGCTTACTCTTCTCAAATAACTGCAAATACTACTATTCTCATATAACTGTGGTCACCAAAATGTCTACTATTGGCACCGAACGGTAGATACTGAGGTAAAATTGCAAACACTGCACATACGTTTTCAATTCTTAATCATGTATTGACAGTTCATCTCATTCAAAAACGAATCTAGATGTCATTATGAAATGATGTCTTTTATCAAGTCATGGCGATAATAACAGGTTATATTTATAGATTTTTCGGTAAGATAAAAACTATAATAGCGTGTCTACAACTAATTCTAAGCAATTTTTTAGAGCACATTTTCTTGCTTCTTTTCAATTGTAAAATACTTAAGAACTGTGAAAAAATTACTTTTCATCTTACCTTTGCTACGACCCACCCCCAAAATGATATTTGGGAACCAAATTTGTTGACTGGGAAAAATATCGTCTGCAGATAACTTATAATATTTAATCATTTTTTTTCAGTCCCAATATTAACTGAAATATACAGGTCATTATAAAAGCAAACGTTGCCAAAAGAACTAAGAAAGATTGTTACTACTTGGCATATTATCACGGTTATCTGGCTTTCATTTTCAAAATAATTTTATTCTTCGTTTGATAAAGGTCTTCAAAGACTTGATTGCTTAATTCGCATCACCCTTGCATTCATTTGCATGGGTTTATATACGAAAATATAGAATTTAACGGTAAAGGGTATCAAGTAAACTTTGATGCCAGGAAAGCCGTATGCCATGGATAATTGATGTATACACTAATACATCTTAGTATTTAAAGGGAAGATTAATTCTGTTTCGATCAACTTCAGCTATCAACATTATTTTCCCGTGTGAATAAAATGATTTTATTTCGTCTAATTAGGAACAAAACAAATATCATGATACTTAGCGTACGGTAAAACAACCTTAGCAACTGGATTAGCATGCACAATGACGGAGTTGTTAAATTTACAAACGATGTATGACATATTTGTTATTTACTCTCAAATGCAGCTGTTTGAATAGATTACAGATTAGTCAACATAAACATTGTGTTAAGAGAAGGAAGCATAATGTGTAAAGCATATTGATAGTTACAGGAAATCAATGTACACCAAATAATTATCCATTTACGTAGCATTTGGCATGACGTGATATCAGATCTACCAAAAAAATAGATCTGGTGATGTCAGATCCTCTCCTATCCACGAAAGGATAAACTATACAATTATAACTTACATTTTTCTCCAATACCGGATTGGATGCGTTTAGGTTATTGAACCTCTGTATAAATGTTAATCTTTCTTTTACTGTTTATTGTGTAATACATGGTCAAACGAGGGTTTATGTTTGTCAAATAAAATGTGTATGAATTCCTTATCATATGTTTGAATGAATGATTCTTTCTCAATAACCATACACAGGAATCATATATTCATTGAGTTTGTGTGATTTGTAACGACCTTTTCAACGTTTTGCGAAGACAACAATTTCGCTGATATGGGCTGGTCCGAGCGTGCATTTTATTTGAGACATTTTAATTACGAATACGGCGCTGTACGAACTCAGATTTAGACATTACTTACTTATATTGTACTAGACATGCTTTGGTTATTTCTTAAACACGTCTGCGAACGTTTCTGACAAACCTGTTTGCCATATTGTGAATTGTTTTCACTAGGAACTCAAGCTACTACAGTACGTCCCTACTCATTGTAATTTTGTGACAAAGTTGTTGCAAGGCATATCATTTATCACTGATGTACACGTATTCGACACAGTAATACAATCATAAGTAGGTGTCTTAATTCTATAATGAAGGCGTTGTGTCTCCATTAAGAAAGATGAGAGAAAAAGAGGCACTTTTTTATCTTACATGTTAGTTACACCCATCTGGAAGCGTGTCATCAACTGTTACTTTTAGTCTGTACGGCGTAAAATTGCGACATCGCAGCTAGCAGCAAATATACGACACTAGCGTTCGATAGTACTAGGTGAAACAGACTGCAATCGATGGAAATGACTCAAATTTAAATTGCTTTTCATTTTTAACCGTCTATTTCAAAATGTAATACATGCGTTAATTTCGTTTACATAATCTACTTGCACTGGCTCACCCTGGATTATTTAAATTTGCCACCTTGAAGAAAACTTTTTATCAGTTCAAATAGAGATCTCTTTTAAGTAATTTATTTATTAAGTTGAATGGAGCGACGAATTTTACGATCGTAGTTCAGAAGTTCCTTTACTAAAAATAATGAGATTTTAGTAGTTCAACAAATGGAATGGTTAACGTCCGTTATTCTTTTATGAGTGTGCGGTCAATTACATTAGAGAAGCCAAAAATCCAAGAGATCATTGTGTTGGCCTATAATTAAACTGTATACGTATATTTTCTTTGTAATATTAGTGTACCAGTATGTGGAACTTATCTGTGATATTTTGAATCTAATATGTCAAAGTTCCAAAGTAAGCCGTATAATGCTATTGTTTAAGTTTACTGTACATTATATGTATTGTTCCACCGTTATGATGTAAAAGACAAACTATCACACACACACACACACACACACACACACACACACACACACACACACACATACATACATACATACATACATACATACATACATACATACATACATACATACATACTCTAATTGAGAAGTATAATATAAAACAGTTGCATAGTATATACTTTTCTCAGTAATGTACATCGCACAAAGGTCTTTCATTCACTATCACTGTTGTAAGAAAATGCAAGTAAATCTGAGCACTTTTCTGGATTTGTTCCCCTGAGATATTTCATTTGGGTCTAGTTTTAGTTATTTGTAACATCGCTATGAATATCAAAAATCCCAACCAAGACATTGCATGTTTGTCAAGCTATAATACTAGTGGCTGTATTAGTTCTTGTTGGTGTAAGTGTATTTTAGCATTGTACATGATTTGCCAAAAAATGGTGTGAATTTCTGGTCAGCTGACCATCCCTGTTTTGTTTTTTTTGTCAATCAATGCACCCCCACCCCACCCTAGCTAAAAGAGAAAAACATAATATGTTTAAAAACAATTTCGGGAAATGTATTGTGCATATTCCAGTACTTGAAGTACTTAATACATTATATATTATAATCATTACAATATAAAAAATTAACATTTAAAGAAAAGAATTGTGAAAAACACTACCTACCTATGCACCCTAATTCAAAACCATTGGAATAGGAAACGTTTTAGGGGGATCCCTAAAATGACTGTTTCAAATAAACAAGGAGGTATTGTGTGAGTGATTTTCATCTCCTTATGATTCTTGGCTTGGTTATCTTGTTTTTAATAGTTTATGTTCTACCATTGCTTTGTGGTGTTTGAAGGAGATTTTAAGGATGTGCGTCATGGTTTCATAATAATGAGCTTTAATGATCCATCTGACTCATTGCCAAATGTTTGTTCAGTTTTCAAAACGTCCAATAGATTTATCTGGTTAATATTTATTTGTACAGATACTATAGAAATTAATTTGATTGATTAATTAAATTATCCTGTGTATTAAAATGTGGCAATTCTAATGATAAATTTCTATGAAAGGTCACAGTAAAATTATAACATTCATAGAGAAACAACACATTAGCTATTGATGAAAAAATTGTGTTTACATTTTGTATTGATCAAGGTTCTAACTGTATTTGTCCATATTTTCTGGCAATGCTTCACAATTGAATTTCATTATTTAATAAACATTTATTTTTAAAAAATTGTTTAATTTTTTTTTCAAACAAAAATAAACGTGATAATTTTCACCAGTGATTATCAGATAAGCATTTTAAAAAGTATAAACGGACAAAAAAGTCAATTAAATAAGGGGTAACAACTCCGAATGTATTATAAAATAGATTTTTTCATGAATATGTTTATTTTTTAAATTAATAATGTCATTACACTTTTGATGAATTCACTTCAACCAAGCACTGATATTTTTGTCAAAACACTGAGAGTTGAAATAACTCTTTAAATATTATACATCAGCTTTTTAAAAGCCACATTTATAATGAATACGTTTTGTTTATAAACTGAATAATATCGACTAGATTAAGAGCAATTTCAAAAACATGTAAAACAATGCAGTCATTTGGTCTTATACACTAAATACCAATGATAAACTAAAATTTTTAGATTAGTTGAGCTATTTTTACCTTGAAAAATCAATACCTCAGGTTTCATGTGAGAAATGCACAGATATATCATGAATTATTTTGGGAATAGGCTAATATCATTCAGATGTTGGACGATTTCTATTTAGAAACACCTATGCATTTGTATGATGTGATGCTGCAATTGATCTGGTGATTTGTATCAATCTATAGACTATTTATGATCCGATTTTGACCACCGTTGGCAATCAGGACGTCTGTCATCAAGATCTTTGCTGAGTATGATTATGAGAGACAAGCATGTACATTAATGGTGTGATAATGCAGTTAATTAGCTGAAGGTGTCAGCAGTGTAACAACTATATTATTTATCAGATTTTAATCAAACAAACTTGCTAAATAGTCTTATATCATACTGATTTTGCAAGAGTTTGATTGATAGCCTGATCAACACATAAACACAGAGTGATCTTTTATCTATTAGACAAGTTTGTTATTTACTTTTTATGTGTTGAGCTGTTTCTCATGCACTGTTCCCAGCAGATTCATGGAACTTTGTATGTAGATACTTAAGAAGTATTCACCCATCAGTCCAAATTATATCACTGTGACCTATATTTAACACGCCAGAAATCTGCATCTAAATTTAGCGTATTACGCTGGGAACACTTTCTTAGACACTATTACTGCATAGTTATGTAACATGATATATGTATATATTATATAACTTGATATATTTATATAGGATATAACATGATACAAGTATATTTTAGTACTTAATGTTATAGGGTTTAATGCCATTTTCAGCACAAGATAGGCTATATATGGCAACCAGTATTAATGGTGGAGGAAGAATCCGGGAAAACCCCGGAAAGAATCACCGATCCATGAGAAGCTACTGACAAGTTTTCTCACGTACACACATTGGACGAGCCAGAGACTCAAACCCATGCTGAGGTGAGATGGCAGTGATCCGTAACGGTGAGCACTTTACACCACTCTGCATATCGCGGCCCCCGATATAAGCATATAGGATATAATATGATATATGTATTTAGGATATAACATGATATATGTATATAGAGTATAACTTGATATATAGTGAAGTATTTGATATATGCACCTTACGAAGCACTGCATGACTTAGAAAAGCAAAACTTTTGCAACTGTAGTCATACCATCATTTGCCTTTAACTTGTTTACAGATTGGAGGTTGTCTAAAAATGCCATTTATTGCAAAAACAATGTGTAAATGGAAGCCTTGCTTAAGATATTTCAGTCAGCACTTTTGGATAAGAAACACTTTGGAGGCAGGTGCTTCCCTCAAACAAATCTATGAAATATGGTCAATACAGCACAGATTGTCTTGTATCTTTTAGATTAGCTATTTTATTAATCTTTCATTATTTAAGAAATGTATTAATTTGTCTACTACTGAATGGAGGAATTTCTGAATTACAGAAAGATCAGCGAAGACACCATTACAAGGATGAAAGAAGATGGGTTATATATACTCAACCAATTTCTAATAAATAAAAGTTATAATATTAACATTTTGCACTTGTAGACAATGGTACCAGTCTGCAAAATATGTTTATTATACCATAATACAAGATTTAAAAGCTTCTTTAGTTGATGTTTTTCAGATGTTTTTGTTTTACAGAGTGCATTAAGTTAACGTAGAACACATAAACCTGAAAAGCTCTAACAGTAAAAGAATGTGTTTATCTGTTCTGACTATGTATTTCAAAATGACTGTTTTACATGAGTAATACTTTATGGGAGTCAGTTGAATCAGGGATTACCAGCTTCTTAAAAAAAGTAAAATAAATTATGGATGTAAATCATCATATACTTACTAGTTCATAGTAATGCCTAATATTTGGAAAGTGTCATCAAGGATGACAAGTATATTTTTTGTTTATATGGTAAACATATTTACTCAAGGGAAATTACCGCAAAGTGGATGAAGACATGCAATGAAGTGACACTTTACATATCTGTGTGTTCATTGTAGATAAGAAATGTTAACAATCTTTAATAATAATAATAACAATAATAATAATAATAATAATAATAATAATAATAATAATAATAATAATAATAATAATAAATAATAATAATAATGAGGACTTTATATAGCGCCTAATCTTACCAAGCTCTAAGCGCTTTACACCATCAATAATGATAAGACTACACTACAGAACAACAAATGACAAAAACAATGAAATTGGAAAACATAAAAACATGCTGAAAACATATGATACAAAACATGATTAGGTAGCTAAGTTGGTCCTTGCAGTCGAAACAGGTGAGTCTTAAGAGCACTTTTAAATGGGACCACTGTTTCTTTGTCTAATTTCAATGGGCAATTCGTTCCACGTCGCTGGGCCCTGGTGTGCAAACGAACGTTGTCCATATGACTTTGTTTTCACCTTGGGAACAACGAGCACACGATCATCAGAAGAAGAGTGCAAGGATCTAGCCGGTGTATACACATGGATGAGGCTGGATAGGTAACTGTAACTGGAGGAAGAACACGGTTAAACCCCGGAAAGAATCACCATCCCATAAGAAGCTACTGACAAGCTTTCTCACGTACACACATTGGACGAGCCAGTGTACAGTTTGTAAATATAAAGTCTACAATTTGGATATTATTAGAGCTTGTACAATGTCGAAACTAGTAACCGTTGGAAATCACTATCAAACTTGGTACTGTATATCACGCTTTAAGGGAATTCAATGTTTTCTGAAGCTATGTGCCAAATTGTCTGTACCATAACATCCGAGGTATTCAAGGAAAAAAAAACCCCGTATTTCTTGATTAAATTCAACAGTGTGAACAGTTATGTAAGCATACACATAAGACACTATTGAGTGAGAAACTCGCAAGGGAGTAAAAAAAGGACAAAGGCTATGTTGACTGCATTAGCAAACAATTTGTTCGGGATTTGGTGAACAGGAACTAAAACTCATGCCTTCAGCTCAGATTGGATATGTGTGCGAGTCATCAATATTCTAAGCCTTTTGAACACATATAGACCACTCGATATGAACCTAACGTTTCAAGTCCATGTCTTCATTGGTGCAGGTATGACAAAGTGACAGAAAAATGGATGGCTGTACAGATGGGTAGGATTAGATAATCCCCAGTGGCACTTATCTTTAACACATATACGGAAATAATAAACTGCAGAAGGTTGAAGTTTAAATTTACAATATGGCTACAGACCCATAAGTCCAGCATATTGTAATTCATATTCTCATTAGTCATGTCCTTTTATTTCAGATAGATGTAAATGTGATTTCTATGATGGACATGATGGATGTAGAACAGCTACAGAAATGTTTACCCAGATATTGAGATTGCTTAGCGACAATAGCTTATGCCTAACAACAAAGAACTCTTGAAGATACAGCAAGCTTTTGCAGTGATAGAAAAAGATCTCTGAGAGATAGATTACTGGACAAATTACGAGCAACATGGAACAAAAAGGAGAATTTCAGGAGAGCAGAACATCAGGCTGGTAACAAAAATGTTAAAGAAATTGTAAGAAAAGTTTAAATTGGCTGGTTAAATACTTATGGTATTAGTGGTCAGAAGCAAGTTAGGTCAACATATGGTGGCGGAACAAGAGCTGTTCATGTCCACAGTGATGCAACTGTCTCAGACATATTATCCACAGAAAAATAACTTTTCTTTCCCAGTGGAATATCAAATAAAGGAAAAGTTGATGACTTTGATTTCTATCTTGCTGATTAAACTCGTGAAAAATTGTCTAATGAATTGACTTTGCAGGATATATATGAATCTACAAAACTGAAGAATCTTACGCTTTATGTTGTAACAACAGCACATTCAAGACGCTCGAATGGTAACACCAGTAAAGACAGAAATAATACAGAACCAGTCATTTTTGCCCAACTAATACATCCAAACCAGTCTGATTTAAATCAGAAGTCTCATCAGGTTCAAGCGGAAGGCAATATAATTGCAACAGCATCCGTGTTCACCATTGAACTACAGATATCTGATAATAACCAAGCCGAAAATATGATTGGTTTAGAAGGGTAAAATACCTCTTCTGATAACATGCCATGGGGATTGCTTCGAAATAAACATCATTCATTCCTTTGGCTCCAATCATAATTTGCCTTCGATCAGTTCTAATCATGAAGTGTACGAGTTAACACCTGATTCGCATGAGTTTCTGATGACAGCAGTTCATTCCCAAGAGCATTTTCAGCCAGTTATTGATCTGTCACAATCATCAGATGAACAAAGTGTTTGACCATTATGCTGCACCGTTCCAATTTACAGGAAGAAATTTGTTTTTATTTAATTAATATTGGCAATTACGATATCAGCGTGAATCGTATCCATGGCGCGAGTAACGGCATCTTTCATCAGTGTCCAAACCCACACGGCCATGCGCTCACCTTCCTCCTCACCCCCCCCCCCCCCCCAAAAAAAAAAAAGAAAATAAAGATGAAAGAAGGTCGAATATAAGCGCCTGAACGTTGCATGAAAATCCATTCGCAAACGTAATTTAATACTTAGATATTTAATACTTAAATATATGCTTGCACCCACTGGATTTCAATTGGGAAATGCAAATGTATACTACCTTTTTTATCAGTCCAAATGTTGCATTGTCAGTTTACTTACCGTAAAAGAGCGCACGCCTGTAAAAACAAATGTACTCAAATGTCTTGAATGCCAATCGTTCAAGCTTTATAACTGGATCTCTACACCCACAATAATTTCTAAAACATTAAACCCAGGATACGTAGTCTATTTCTATTGTTTTACTTTAAAACCTGTTTATATTTATTTCAAAAGGGTCATGTAAGAGGTGTGTGTTTGTGTGTGTGTGTGTTTGTGTGTGTGTGTGTGTGTGTGTGTGTGTGAGAGAGAGAGAGAGAGAGAGAGAGAGAGAGAGAGAGAGAGAGAGAGAGAGATTATTCACGTAGCTTTTCAGTCATATCACTACGATGTCTGCAGTGTGGAATTTTATAGTGATGTCTAGCACTGAGGCATCATTCGGCAGACATGTAGCATGATGTCCCACCCAGTCACATTATCCCGAGACCAGGCTGACCAGTCCTAACACTAACATCTTAATGCTGAGCGCCAAGCGCGACAGCTGTTAATACCATTTTTTTTTTATCAGTCTTTGGTATAACTCAACCGGAGTTCCAACCCGCGATCTCTCGCATCCAAGGCCGATGCTCTCACGACTATTTAAGAGAGATGAATAAAATAAATAGTTTTTTTTTCTTTTTTGAGGGATAAAATTCTCAGATTGCACTCTACGTCACCACATTAGATAGACCTAAAAAGGTAAACACTGCTAGTTCAGCAAGTCCTACCGACCATAGTTTTCTATAAAATGATGCGAATCAAAATAGTTTACAATAAATTTTTAAAGTGTGAAGTGGGTGGATGAAGCTACATAGATTAAAATGATTTGGGCATAACTAGAAACAGAGCATTGGTTCCATGTTTATTATGAAACTTATTGAATAAATTTAAATTGATCCCAATACTAATTAAACATTTATCTGTGCGACTGGAGAGAAAGAACGGATGCAGAATGAGTATAGCTAAGAAACTGTTTACACTACTTTAATTACAATCAGATATCGTTGTTACAACAACAGAGATCATTTATGTTAAATGTTCAAAATCAAACACATAAATACACTTGATACCAATTAAAATAGATGCACACTATGTAAATGAACTTGAATGACCGAGAAATTTAGTTTTGTATGTATTCATCAAGCGATTTACGTACAAGATTTATATTTTTCTGATTATAAACATAAATGACAAAAATCCATTCAATATCAGATCCCATTATTTCTAAATATTGGTCTCACTGGATGCATAAAATGGTCTAATACTCTCATCAAAAGGCGAACTTCTTCCTTTCTTGCCCGTATACCTCTGCATTTCAGCTTATGATACATCCACCTATAACCGTATTTTGTTTAAACGAAAGAGCATTTCGAAATACGAAATAACGAAATACTGTTTCGAAATATCGAAATAGTATTTCGTTTAAATGAAATAGCATTTTAAAATAACGAAATAGCATATCAAAATAATGAAATATGTTTCGTTGAACAAAATAAAAACATATTTTCATCCATGTTACTGAAGGAGGCTCATGTTTTCCAGTTCTATAACTTTTGACGCCATGCATTCAATAAGTTTGTTAGTACTTTTTAGTCGTGTTGAATCCATTGTTTATATTTAGCTTATGTAATAGTAGAATTTGAAACGTTTTGGCACCGTCTTATATTTTGTGGTAAAACCTAAACTTTTAGGTCTCGTTTTTGTGTGTACATCTTTCTCACTTCTCTGGCATTTGTTCAAAGTTATGGTTTTCTAGATAATTTCAATGATTTTGACAAAAACCCTGTTAAGCTCTGGTCCACGCTCATAATCATATTTGTGTTCAACCTAACATAGTATAAATACATCGTCTCCATATTGTGATTACACCGATGTGACTATTAAAGATATGACGAAGCTAGGATGAGTTTCACTGATTTTCTTTTTCGAGATATAGCAGATAGTGCAAGTACTCTTGCCTCTTTTAGTTTTCCTCTTTTTAATTAAAATCCAACACACAGAGAGGAATATGACGACTTGTAAAGTGAGGGGAATCGTATCATGCTAGGCGTTTTTAAATTTTCATCAAGTTTGGCATCGTAAAAAATTCCTACTGAGCAGAAACGTCTTCTAAAATCGAAGTACTTTAAAAATTCGTTTAATATTTATTATGACTAGATTGGCCTATATACAGGTGATGGTACTCTCGATCAGTCATATAAAATTCGGCGTGGAAGAGGTTTGGTGTCATTATGTGGAACTTGAATAATCAGCATTTTGGTTATTTTGTTAAGGGTTGATATAAATTGGTGCGAAAGACGCGTGGTGTCATTTATTTGGAACATGAGTAATCAGCATTGGGGTAGGGGTTCATAGAATTCGGTGTGGAAGAGGCGTGGTTTGGTTTCATTTATGTGGAACTTTCGTACTCAGCATTGTGGTAGTTGTTTAAGTGCCAGATAGTCTATAGGGATTTCGGAGAATGAGGTCAAACCTCAAATATTGCACGTACTTTCGTAACTTTTATACACGTACTGTCAGAAGTTCACATTAAAAATCATGGAAATATTAAATGTAATTTACCAAATCTTGAAGATAAAGACATATTATCAATTTTTTTCAACGGTGTGTATATCAATGATCTTTTCTTGTAATAAAAAACCCCCAAAACAACAACAAACAAATATGGTGTTTGGCATGCGGCAATACAACCTTCGCAGAAGGATTAGTTTTATATTATAACACAGCCGTGAAGTTTACATATGATGCTGGATATAGTTATTTATGTCAATATTACTGTTTGAAACAGAAACAGAAAAGCCAACGGTACTATTAATTAGAACGAAGGAGTCAAAAGTAGATATTCGTGTTGATTCGAACTGGAAACCAGTTTATGCCAAACAATTCTCCATGTACATACCTTGTACGAATAAGTGATATTAAATCCACGAAACATATAAATCTAGTAATGTCAGACCCACCATCAACCCGACAAAAAGGATCAGCTTAGCTGACGGTATAGCGTAAATGTGTATACATTGCCGGAATAGGCTTAATTACCTTTTGATGGGATACTCTTAGGCCCGTACGCATAAGTTCAACTTTCTTTCTTTCTGCGTCTCATTTGGTTCAGAACTGTTGAATGTGCTAAGAAAATCAGAAACCAACCATATAAAGACGAATTAAATCAATTAAAACAAAATACTTCAACGGAAATAAAATAAACGCCCTCACCAAAAATACAATAAAATAAAACAGAAACATCAGAAAAGCTACAGAACATGTGAATCCATTGCCTGATTTTATCTTATGCAAATAGAACTTGGAGAATAAAAATGTTTCGCTGCATAAGCTACTTTTAATCCCTTATCGTAACATTGCACAATGAATATTTCGTCGAAGATTCTGCTTGCTATGTTACATGATGAAGTGCGGTTTTTGTTCATATATAATATGCATTAATTGCATGCCATGTCATGGAATGAAGGTTTATATCTCAATAAAAAATAATGGAAAATATGCTCATCGAGTTTCTCTGGTTTTTAATTGCCTTGGTAACATTATCAGATTAATCATGCCGAGGAAAAGGAAGTAAAGTACCGTATGAAAAGGCAAACCGTGTATTTGTGTTTGTTTGTTGTAGGATTTAACGCCATTTTCAGCACACAGTAGGCCATACATGGCGGCCAGTATTAATGGTGGAGAAAGAACACGGGAAAACCACCGAAAAGAACCAATGACCCATGAGAAACTACTGGCAAGCTTTCTCACATACCTACATTGGCCGAATCTGAGACTCGAACCCACGCAGACAGAGGTGAGATGGCAGTGATCCGTACCGGAGAGCGCTTTAGACCACTCGGCCACTCGGGGCCCCACAAACTGTGTATTAAACCCGCAAACGTTGGATTATGAATACGACTACCTACCAAATGAGTTACGGCGACCGCTATTTATAGAGAGGTGACAAAGAGTTGACACAGAATTCAGAAGATGTAGACAATTGCACACCTGTTTTGCACCAGACGCGGTTACGATATGTCTATGGAACCTAAGTGACCTGTGACTATTCAAGACCATATTGGCACATCAGCACAATATTGAAATTCATTGAAAACTTTCTACACCTGTAGATGTGAGATAAAACGTTTAGGATTGTTTATGATTTAATTCACAATACTGTAAATTTCTTTTAAGTGTTCACTTTGTAAGTTAGAGAATTAAATTCTTTGCTGAAATATATAAAACTTTTTTGTTTTTGTTTTTCTTTTTTTGTTACTTACTTTCAGATAATAGAGTCGTAATGTTAAACGTATTTCTAGTTTTCCCTCCTGCTTAACGAAACGACAAATAAGACAAATCGTGATTTTATCTCACGCGCCATATTGGCCATATAATTCAAGTACAACGTATCACAAATGCTTTTTTTTCTCCCCTTGTGTGTGCAATAAATAATTCTCCTTCAAATTCTCGTGTCATTTGTATTAATTGTCTCATTTTTCTAATCGAGCTTGGGACATTCTGTATATTGGGAATAGTGTATTTAATACAGAAGAGACGCGTGAAGGAAGTCGATCCACAAAACAACTACAATAAAACTCAGTTAACGGTGCTGTTATTAACGCGGTCTATAAGAGGAATAGTGATAGAAAACAAGATTACATTGCATCTGTACCATGATCATTTTAAAAAGCAATTATTATCTTAAATTGCTTTTAGATACTATTCTATCCTTGAATAAACTTGTAATCTTAGACTCGTTAGAGTATAAAAGTATAGTGTGTATGCAATACCATTATTATTCATTTGTTCGCAATTAATTAATGATCTCAGCACTCGACTTCACTAAATCCTTTGCTGAAGACATGCGTTTAGTCTCCAGCCGACAATTACACAAAACAATGATGCAGTAGTTATTGAAGAAAGGGATTATATTACAGTGCTATGAATTTGCATGCATAGACAAAACATATTTGCAATGGGAGAACAGTCTTTAGGACATAATTGATCGTTCTCAAAAGAATCACACAAGGCAACAAGCTATCTGTACATAATAATTTGCCTCACACGACTTTAAACAAGGTAAGTGATATAAGGTAAAATGAATGACAGCTTATAAACACGACTAACAGTAAATCTGGCAATTCAAGCATCATAGTATATATATATATATATATATATATATATATATATATATATATATATATATATATATATATATATATATATATATATATATATATATATATATATATATATATATATCCTTCAAAGATTTATGTTTGCTACTCTTGTGCCATTGCTTTCTTTCCGTCTTTCTTTTCATGGCATCTATCCAAAGATTTGAATTAGCTTACAATAACCCGGATGCTATTTGCATTTCAGTACTGTAATTTCAACTGGTTGCTTGCATTGTCGTTATCTATCTCATCATAATTTGTAATTCCATTGTTTCCTGATGCTGATTAGTAAAAATCGTTAGTTCGTGACCATACATGTGTATATGAGAGAGAGAGAGAGAGAGAGAGAGAGAGAGAGAGAGAGAGAGAGAGAGAGAGAGAGAGAGAGAGAGAGAGAGAGAGAGATCTTCTTATTATTGAATTAATATCTTTTAGGAAAATGATTTTAATGTGTCTTTTTACCCATTGTTGTGCTAAGTTTATTAAATAGAGTTTTTGACGGTATTAATTTCTATCATGATGTGTTTCATTACGTTAGCTACTGGGAATATTGTTGGCGTATATCGTTTTCTTACGTATTTGCTCATTTTCCTTATTAGAATATACGAGAATGCTGTAGTACAGAGGGACAAAAGTAATCTCTATTGAAGATTTGTTTTGCAATAATACAGTTCTAACAATGATAGACTTTATTAAAGCCATACCGATTCGAATGACAAAATAAAACTATTCTAACAAACACTATCTTTATTTAAAATTATATATATATAAATTATAAACCCCAAAAATGCACTTGATAAAAGTTCCTCGAAAAATTAAATCATGACAAACCCTCCTGCCTATCTGAGCCGAGTTATTGGGACTCGATGAAAGGAAAAGCCATTCTTAGAAAGAAACCAAATGAAGTGAAAGATACAAAATACAATGATAATAAAATTGTAAGACAATCAGTAAAATTCTACACGATCTACAACTAATCTTGTTAGACATTTTTAAGAAACTCTTATCAGCATCCACTTCTTGTTTTGTTTAATTTTATTTTTGTATGTCATTGTACTATTTTTAAAATATTTATTTTATTAGGTTTCTTTTGCAACATTAGGGCAAAATATTTGAGGGTGGCTATGGTTTTGATTCAACGCATTGTTGGAAACAGAATTCTCATGGATATTACTAGTGAGACCATGTTGAGTGTATCTTTTTAGTAAGACCATATTGAATGTATCTTCTTAGTGAGACCATGTTGAGTGTATCTTCTTAGTGTGACCATGTTGAGTGTATCTTCTTAGTGAGACCATGTTGTGTGTATCTTCTTAGTGAGACCATGTTGAGTGTATCTTCTTAGTGAGACCATGTTGTGTGTATCTTCTTAGTGAGACCATGTTGAGTGTATCTTCTTAGTGAGACCATGTTGAGTGTATCTTCTTAGTAAGACCATGTTGAGTGTATCTTCTTAGTGTGACCATGTTGAGTGTATCTTCTTAGTGAGACCATGTTGTGTGTATCTTCTCAGTGAGACCATGTTCAGTGTATCTTCTTAGTGTGACCATGTTGAGTGTATCTTCTTAATAAGACCATGTTGAATGTATCTTCTTAGTGAGACCATGTTGAGTGTATCTTCTTAGTGAGACCATGTTGAGTGTATCTTCTTAGTGAGACCATGTTGAGTGTATCTTCTTAGTAAGACCATGTTGAGTGTATCTTCTTAGTGAGACCATGTTGAGTGTATCTTCTTAGTGAGACCATGTTGTGTGTATCTTCCTAGTGAGACCATGTTGAGTGTATCTTCTCAGTGAGACCATGTTGAGTGTAAATTCTTAGTGTGACCATGTTGAGTGTATCTTTTTAGTAAGACCATGTTGTGTGTATCTTCTTAGTGAGACCATGTTGAGTGTATCTTCTTAGCAAGACCATGTTGAGTGTATCTTCTTAGTGTGACCATGTTGAGTGTATCTTCTTAGTGAGACCATGTTCTGTGTATCTTCTTAGTGAGACCATGTTGAGTGTATCTTCTTAGTGTGACCATGTTGAGTGTATCTTCTTAATAAGACCATGTTGAATGTATCTTCTTAGTGAAACCATGTTGAGTGTATCTTCTTAGTGAGACCATGTTGAGTGTATCTTCTTAGTGAGACCATGTTGAGTGTATCTTCTTAGTAAGACCATGTTGAGTGTATCTTCTTAGTGTGACCATGTTGAGTGTATCTTCTTAGTGAGACCATGTTGTGTGTATCTTCTTAGTGAGACCATGTTGAGTGTATCTTCTTAGTGTGACCATGTTGAGTGTATCTTCTTAATAAGACCATGTTGAATGTATCTTCTTAGTGAGACCATGTTGAGTGTATCTTCTTAGTGAGACCATGTTGAGTGTATCTTCTTAGTGAGACCATGTTGAGTGTATCTTCTTAGTGTGACCATGTTGAGTGTATCTTCTTAGTGAGACCATGTTGTGTGTATCTTCTTAGTGAGACCATGTTGAGTGTATCTTCTTAGTAAGACCATGTTGTATGTAGCTTCTTAGTGAGACCATGTTGAGTGTATCTTCTTAGTGAGACCATGTTGAGTGTATCTTCTTAGTGAGACCATGTTGAGTGTAAATTCTTAGTGTGACCATGTTGAGTGTATCTTTTTAGTAAGACCATGTTGTGTGTATCTTCTTAGTGAGACCATGTTGAGTGTATCTTCTTAGTGTGACCATGTTGAGTGTATCTTCTTAGTGAGACCATGTTGTGTGTATCTTCTTAGTGAGACCATGTTGAGTGTATCTTCTTAGTGTGACCATGTTGAGTGTATCTTCTTAATAAGACCATGTTGAATGTATCTTCTTAGTGAAACCATGTTGAGTGTATCTTCTTAGTGAGACCATGTTGAGTGTATCTTCTTAGTGAGACCATGTTGAGTGTATCTTCTTTCTAAGACCATGTTGAGTGTATCTTCTTACTGTGACCATGTTGAGTGTATCTTCTTAGTGAGACCATGTTGTGTGTATCTTCTTAGTGAGACCATGTTGAGTGTATCTTCTTTCTAAGACCATGTTGAGTGTATCTTCTTACTGTGACCATGTTGAGTGTATCTTCTTAGTGAGACCATGTTGTGTGTATCTTCTTAGTGAGACCATGTTGAGTGTATCTTCTTAGTGTGACCATGTTGAGTGTATCTTCTTAATAAGACCATGTTGAATGTATCTTCTTAGTGAGACCATGTTGAGTGTATCTTCTTAGTAAGACCATGTTGAGTGTATCTTCTTAGTGAGACCATGTTGAGTGTATCTTCTTAGTAAGACCATGTTGTGTGGATCTTCTTAGTGAGACCATGTTGAGTGTATCTTCTTAGTGAGACCATGTTGAGTGTATCTTCTTAGTGTGACCATGTTGAGTGTATCTTTTTAGTAAGACCATGTTGTGTGTATCTTCTTAGTGAGACCATGTTGAGTGTATCTTCTTAGTGAGACCATGTTGAGTGTATCTTCTTAGTGTGATCATGTTGAGTGTATCTTTTTAGTGTGACCATGTTGAGTGTATCTTCTTAGTGTGACCATGTTGAGTGTATCTTTTTAGTAAGACCATGTTGAGTGTATCTTCTTAGTGTGACCATGTTGAGTGTATCTTCTTAGTGAGACCATTTAGAGTACAAATGATCGGGAATACAAATTTCATACAGATAAAACGTTATGTTGTTTATCTGTATATTTATAATGGACCATCTTTCATTTTCAAGTCATTAAATATACAATTTAAAACAACAGAAAATGAATTCATTACTATGGCGGTATAGAGACATTTCCTGATTATATTAACCGCGTATAGGAGATAAAGAGATAAGTGCCATGTATTTAAAAACTAAAAAGTAACGAGATAATGTTGAGTTTTAACCGGGTACGTCACAATAATGATGTTGATGATAGGATCATTGGTAGGAATAGCATTGCGCACTGGAACAAATATATATTTTAATGAAAAAATGCTATAATTTCTTTTCGTCGCTGAATATGTTTAATTATTCTCTATACACAGTATCAACTGTATTAATTTTTTTTCTTATTGCCCAACGTATAGGCACTAAAGTTTGGGAACAAATGATCAACAAACACATATTAAACCTGTTAAAACGGACTGGAAAAGGGATGACAGCCGAGTTTTTAGCGTCTCAACATCAGACGCATTAGGCAAATGCGGCTTGTTAACCTTGGGTGGTCGTCCATCTAGGAAAAGTTAAAGTAGCTCATACAGTGGTTGAAGTAATGTTGGTTTCCACACGTTTGAAAGCTTCTGGCGGGATGCTGTCACTATCTGGTGCTTTATTGTTTGGGACGGAGTCAATTGCTTTGCTGGGTTGCTCTAAGGTTGGCATTTTGTTGAGCTCCTCCATGATGGACAAATTCTTTACGCTGCTGAGGTCTGCATCCGTGACTGACGTTTCTAGGGAGTATAGCTCTGGCCATCTGATGCCACGTTCTGTGATCTTCTCTCCCATCAGAGATTTCAGGGGAGCGACCACTTTCACTGTAGGGCCTAGAGCCTTCATGATGCCACTGTACATACCTTGGATGTTTCCGGACTCGACATTGCGCTGGATTCCTTCAAATAGTTGTTACCATTAGTCGTTCGCGCACTGTAGAGCGATGCGTTGGGTGTTTCTTCAGGCTATTTTAAGAGCAACAAGCGTCCGTTCATTCCTTTTTGGGGGGGCACCAGACAGATGCCCCCTCAATCAAAAAAGTAAAAAGTTTTTATGTATGTATGTGCACCCCCAGGTATGTTTGTTATTTTCCATTTAACGCCCCTTTTGATTTTTCCCCATCGGGGTTATATATTTGATAAGGGGTATTTTTAATATCCCTATTGTTTCCTTCGTAGATCCTTACTAGGTGGGAGTTGATCTAACCACAATTAGTAGTCCATGGCTAGTGGTCTCCTTATATCCTTGTGTTTGCTATTTGTGTTAGTGCTATGTGTGGTTTGCTATATGTAAGTATATACTTGTATTTTTGTAAGGATAGCCAGTTCTGTTCAAATTTTCAAAGTTGTCTTACTTTGTGTCTTCCCTCATAGGATGGCACATTTTCCTTTATTTAGTTTATTTTATGTTATTATAATTTTTAATTTTGTATAAATTGAAGTGTTTTAGTTAAATATTTACTGTGCTTCAATTTATTTCTACTGCTATTTAATATTTTAGGTACGTCTTCCTTGAGTAAGGATCTGTACGAATTTATTTAGTTGTACAGTTCCTGTCTCAATTAGGGCCGTCCTGTAATTATTTATATAAATTATTACTAAAAAAAAGTGTCAAAATCGTTTATTTGTGCTTTAAATGGACGCCGTGTCTTTTGCGGGAGATAGACATGGCAGAAAAAGTATGGGTTTCTTACCCAGAGAAAAAGAAGTGCATAATTATGAATAAATTATACATAAATAATATTCTTATTAGGGTGTTTTTTCCAAACTCTGCTACAGGCCTGCTCACTTCGCGTAGCACCATGTGATCTAGCCCCATAGCGTCCTCATTATGTACTTTCCCTGTACACAAATTTCAAAATTTATTTGTTTATATATATATATATATATATATATATATATATATATATATATATATATATATATATATATATATATATATATATATATATATATATATATATATATATTGTTAAAAAATTAAGAGTTGTATATTAAATTTTAGATTATTCCCTAACCTTCATAAAGGGTCCACATTTTATTAAAGTCCTCGTTATGTGGTGTATTATTTGTCGTATTAGTTGTTTATTAAAGTTACCGTCAAGGAAGAGTAGTTGCCGTCTGTCGTATAAGTCTACGTTCATTATTTCTATTATTAGTTTGATTCTTTATTCCTTTGTTATGTTGAATTGTGTTATCGTGTGATATTTACTGAACAGGGCCAGCTAACAGGGGTCTGGATCATCCGTCGTCTAAGTGCCACTTCGCCTTTGTGCCAGGCGTTGTGGAGGTACGTATATATTTTACTCTGTACCTTTAGAGAGTTAATGTCAGACCAATGCCTCCAAACTCTGTCCCAGTTGACATGTGGATTATCTGCTTCTACCTTATTTTTAATTTTTTTTTGCTTCTAGATCACAAATCCAGTCGTACGTCTTATCTTTATCTAGTGCCCATAATTCTTTGTAATCCCTATACCTATATAAAAATTTCTTTAATCCCCTTATATAAATGTGGTGTGTCTATTTTCTTACTCAATTTATTGTTTGTGTATATGTCTTGTCGATTTCTCATTAGAAATCCTAGCCAAAAGATGTATAGTGCTTCCCATGGTTTAGGTCTATATAGTGTTGACTTTGTTTTTTTTTTTATTTTTCATAAAATCTTTATTCAATATTTACATATTAAATTATACAAATGATAGTCAAAACCCCCACCAGCACCCGTCACTCATACACACACTCACTACCCATACAGACATTTAAAAACACTTATATTTACACATAATAGTAGAAACATATAATAAAGATATATGAGTAGGAAAGTATTGAAATTATCAATTAATTATAATGCAAGAATATATATGCACACCACTTACATTCGCACAAAAGTACATAGTATTAGAATACAAAAATGATATACACATTTTGTTTGCAAAAACGTTCAATAAATGGATACAATTAGAAAAATTATTGAAATTATTGTTTAATTATAATATTGAAGTCGAGCAAAACAAGAGAGAGAAAGGTATCACGTGCAGCCTGAGGCACCGTGAAGACCGGCAGACGTGGATTAAATATGACGATATACGGAGATTCAAGGATTATATGTAACTGGATTTATCAAAGAGAAAAGTAATATAACGTTAGTCTAAGCTTATATCTATTACTAGTTCAAAATTATAAAGGGAACAAAATAGTCCGGCTAAACACCATTTGTCTATAAAATGAACGATATCAAGTCTATAAAAGTCAGTTTTGATTCTACATTTTAAACGGGATAAGAAGAAGGATAACAAGGTGTTACTGGTTACCACTTCTTTATGAAAATATGCTTGTATACGTTTAATCCATATAGCATATTTATATTCAGCACATAATAAAAGGCACAAGTCCTCGAATTCAGGTTCCGAGAACGAGGCCCCATTCGGGATAAGACCGAATTTAAGGAAAGTGTAAAAGGTATTGAAAGAGTTTCTTGAGAGTTTTTTCAACCATTTAATAATCAAATGCTGTAAAGGAAGTATTAATTTACACTCAAAAAATAAATGATCAGTGGTTTCTATGCCCCCGCAAAAACTGCATAACTTTGATCTAGAAATTTTCTTTAAGAACATGTTGTAATTTACTGGTAAAATATCATGTATGGTTTTAAAACATACATCACGAGTGATGGGGTCTAAGAATTTATTGTGCAAGTTTTTCCATATATTGTCAAAATTTAAATCATATAATTTAGTTATTTTGGGTTTAAGGGTATAATTTCGTAATTGTCGTTGGTAAAAAATGTTTGTGGGAACTTTGCCAAAACAAAGATCAGGATTATTTTGATGAAAAGTTTTAAAAATGGTTATGCAGTTTTTATAAAATTCAGGTACATGAAGCGTATGAGTAAATTTATTAAGGCCTAAATTGGGGTTGAAAAATCTTAATTGTAAACCTATCCAATACCTTGCAAAATCTTTCCACTTGGCTGAAAATTCATCATCGAGCAGTTTTTGTATATGTTGTATACGTATTGATTGTATTTTACATTTCAGATGTATAATATTCAAACCCCCATCACAAAGGGGATTGATACTTACTGCCCTAGCAAGGGGTTCAAATTTTGAATTCCACAAAAAAGTGAAAATACTTCTATTTATTAAACATTCGTAATGTTTAGGTAGGTCAGTCACGGTTGTTGACTTTGTTATGTAGTGTGTCTTGTAATTCCATATGTAATCTATTATATCATTATCAATGGTTTCTAGTGTTTTATTGTTAATGTCCACAGTGTTTAGTAAGTATGTCTAATTTGAATACATATATGTTTTTGCAACCTGTGAACGTTCCATTAAACTAAGTGGTGTTAGTGCCCAGATATTGATTACATCCTTTATTTTGTTTTTTACTTTTAGGCAGTTTTCCTTTTCTTCATTTGCCCCGAAGAATATTCCCAGGGCTTTGACTCGATTTTTAATTAAGTGTGGCGGTAAACCAGGGTGGTTTCCCCTCCAGTTTCCTATTTTTAAAATTTCCGTTTTGTCATGATTTATTTGAGATCCCGATGCTTTTCTAAAAGCTTCATACTCCTTTTGTAGGTATCGAAAAGATTTTGGATCATTTATAAAGTTAGTACAATCATCGGCATGTTGTAGCATCTTGAATTCTTCTCTTAAGTTTGGTATTCTTCATTTGGGCATTTTTTGTAGGCTATGAGGGATTTTCACTTCTCCTCGATAGGTGTACGTTGAACCAGTCCTGGCCGGGTCGTTCCTTCTTTCCAAACATGGACATGGTTGTACTGTAGATGGCCTCCCTTCATGGCGTTTCACTTGGTTGTGGCATCGTGCTCTGGCAGGTCCTGGAGAGCCTTGTCCAAGGCGGACACATATTCCTCCACCTTGGAGGGGACTGACATCTGCGCAGTGTTTATGCGAGGGTGTACCTTTGATTTTGAGCGGTGTAGTTTGTGTTTTATATACTACTACTACTACTACTACTACTACTACTACTACTACTACTACTACTACTACTACTACTACTACTACTACTACTACTACTAATAATAATAATAATAATAATAATAAATAAATAAATAAATTAATATTATAATAATTATAACATTATTATATAATAATAATTATATATTAAAAGATGAAGATTATTGATCGAATGACATCGGCTGCGATAATGTGTCATCGATCTAACATGATAAAATTACTTTAGCTGTATATATATATATATATATATATATATATATATATATATATATATGTGTGTGTGTGTGTGTGTGTGTGTGTGTGTGTGTGTGTGTGTGATACGATTGTCATTAATTGTGAATTTGGTTCATTCAGTTTGTATGATGATATAATGTGGCTCTTTGCAAAGATATGGGGTGTTTAGAAAGAAAGAATTTAGAAAGGCGATTTATTGCCACTGGCGGTCTCCATGATCACAAATGTAGGTACTGCATAATTCCATTTGTATGTATCAAGATTAAAATAATCTATGTTGGGGTTTGGCCCAAGACAAGGAAATCCCAGTCGCGGGTCTATTTTATATGCATCCCACGAGGTTCTACTAGATTTATTGGCTCACCCATGTTTTTCAATTAAAATAACCTTGAATCATCTAGTTAGCAGATTCAACACATACATTATGGAACACCTACATATTGCATCTCACTGTATATCAAGATCATTAGATTTTGTACTCTTATGAAAGTTTTAATAATTATCTAAGTAGAATCTAGGTATATACGCCACTCTAAGAAAAAAAAAAGATAACCAAGAGAAAAAGATTCTTTTAATAGATGTGTATTCCGTTATATCCGTCTTGACCCATGTGATTTTATTTGTAAACGAATATATTAATGCGGGCAGTGGGGAAGGTACACAACGACTACACACGAGAGAATAGAAACAGAAAATAATCTGATATTATCCCTGTATCATCATATTTAATTGATTGCTATCATATGAAAATAACAATAAATAAGATATGTTATAAAGATAACGTTAACTTTTTATCAGTTCTAATTTGGAAATGTTCTTTGGTAGCCAATGTTATGACAAAATATACAGCTCTAACGAAGTGTGTAATGACTGAAGAGATTTCTAATTTATGATTTTCTTGAAAATTTACATTTTCTGTCGTGGAAATATGGTAGATGATGATATTCCTAGTGTAATGATACGATACATGTCAGTCTTGTGGAATAGCTTGTGGACTGATAAATGAACCACTCCGATTGGGAAGTGCAGGAAGTTTCAATTGCAAATACATAACAAGTTTTATTCAATTAGGGTCTGGTTGAGGGTGTTGACAAAGTTACAGTTACGTTGGTCTGACACAACACATGTTTGGTTGTTTCCGGCTTTGCCACATCTCTTGAGAAACTTTTGATTTTTGTAGCCAGTGATGTATATAGCCTGAATGTCAGGAACAGTTTTCTGTTATGGTTCGTTCTTTACAGCATCGCGAATTTTATCTTATCTGATACGCAGTCATTGGTCATGTCAGCTTCACCAAATCTTCAGTATTTCCACGTTAATTAATGTATTTAAATGGAGGAATATATTTTGATATAACTGTTGCTCATTTTGTGATATGATTGAAAAATTATTCAGCTATGAAAAAAATTCAAATCTCACACACTCTTAATTTACCGTCTATCCGTCCGTATCTATGTCAGTCATAACTTCCCCCAATAACGCTTTCTCCACTAAAACCGCTAAATACAATAAAACAAAAATGCAAAACAAATATGTATCTTTTCGTTAGGATTAGATACAAATCTTTTCGAAACGTTTACTTAATTTCATGTTCTGGTACATAATAATGTATAATAATGTTGATCGAATAAAGAAAAAGATTAGGATTTGATACAAATCATTTCGAACGAAAGATGCACCCAATACAAAAGACTCATTGACTTCCTACACTAGTTTATTTGCATGTTGAGAGAGAGAGAGAGAGAGAGAAAGAGAGAGAGAGAGAGAGAGAGAGAGAGAGAGAGAGAGAGAGAGAGAGAGAGAGAGAGAGAGAGATCATGTTGTATTTGTGGAGTATTAAATATTCCACAAACATATATTGATAGCAACGGTGAAAACATTGAGAAACCAACACGGTCTAGCTCCAGAGAATGAGGCATACAGCTGTACATTAATACAGACAACTCATATACAAATATTCATGACAAAACATGCGTATTTAATATAAAAATTATCTGTATTACTATTATCAACAGTCAGTGGAATTATTATTTTATGGAAGTATCTTCATTTGTTTTACATCTTTTGTTTTTGTTGAATAAAATAAACCAACAAAATACAAGCTATGTCGTGACCTAACGGAAGATTTAAATGATCACTTTCTCCCTCGCTCTCCGTGATTTTCATATTATAATGTATCTGTTGCTGTATACACAAAATGACATCTATAAATTGATTTATTATCATGCAAAACTAAACAATGAGAAAACATGATGTGAATAACCTGTGAAATAGCAAACCGTAAGAGGCATAGAGCAAATTTGTTTTAGCAAATATATATTGTATTTCTATTTTAAGTTTAAACATTCATATACAAATATATACTATGCATAAGGAAGAAAAAGGAAAGAAATTACGGTAGTGTAATTGCCTGTAATAATTAATTTTAAGGTCTCCATGTAAAAATGAATCGTTAAAAATAGTGAAATTAAAAGTTGTTCATAATGCATGTAAATGTTGTTTACATGTCCTAATATGCGCTATGCAACCTAGTTGGGTCGAAATGTAAAAAACATGTTTGCCTTGAAATGTGATCTGTGGTGAGACTGACTTTGGTTTTACTCTGTTTGTAAATGTATGTTTGTTTTATCTGCCCTTTAGGGGATTTCTAAAAAGCTTGTACGTCACTCTAAAGCCAGGACTGTTTTAATGTGCCGTTACATCCATCGATCGATCCATCCATCCATCCATACATACATACATAAATACAGACATGCATAGTTACAAACCGAACCCTATTTTCCCCCTTGTACCGCCAAACATGTTCATTTCAAACATAATGTACAAACAAAACAAACATTATATATTTTCTTTATTTGTTCATATATTGTTCATTTAGAATCCGATAATATTACTATATACTATTTGAAGAAAGACCCACATAATATATGAAGATGTGATTAAAACGCTGTTAACAAATATATCCACTTCAATAAACCGACTTCATTTGTTCTGTCCTGTCTGTCTGTCTATATAAATGTGTGTATGTGTGTGTGTGTTGGTCTAAATCATAAGCATTACATTTCGTGTTAAAAAACAATTTCATATTTATATATTTCTTTTTTAAAAAAAACTATGGCCTGTACATTGAGAATAAAGTAGTATAAAGGAGGTTCTTTCCATATCAAATTATGTCGCAGGTTGTGATGTCGGGTACATAGAAGATCGATACACTAGCTTTGTGTTGTACTAATTTGCAATTAATTAAAACTTAAATTACAACAGTCTCGTCTTTTTGGTCCATAATTAATATAGATCTCTGGCCTCTAAATTAGAAAGAATAGTACCGATTAGACCTACCTGGAGCGGAAAAGAGAAACCTATCCGAATAGTATTTGGATGAAATCTGCTCCAACTAGTTCAGAACTGTAGTAGTTTAATTAAAATACAAACATTATCTACAAAGTGTGTAAATACTGCCACGGGACAGCTTTTCAGCCAATAATGTTATCAGAAGCTTCTATCGATTTTGCCAGACTTACGCTACAGAACTCCATGAAAATTGTAAGCGAGCTAGAGAAAGTTATTATCTGTATGAGGAATTTTCATTGGTGTTACTCGTACTTCTGTTTGGATTATGGATATTTTCATCTGTTTAATTACAGCATGTGACGTTCAACACAACAAGGTCAGTACTACCTACCGTATTTAAGCCCTGGTAATCAGCAAAGAAACATACACAACATCGCACTTTAGACGGTGACTGAATTCAGAGTGGTAGAGCATGATAGTGTATGATCAAAAAACAATTGTGCAATTAAAAAATGATATTCATTTGTTATTTGCTTACAATATTGCATTGGACTAGTCCTACCTGAACAACATGGAGTGAATGCACATCAGCCTTAATGAAAAGATGTTAACCGTTTGCCGATACGTCTCCTTCCAATGCGATACTGTTGCTTTAGGATGCTATCATCTTCGGTGCCACTATCGTGAAGTCTTACTTATGCCTCAGTAAGGGCAGGACAAGAAATCCAGGTGACTATTTACTACACACCAGCCATTTGCCATTGAGCGTTATTTAATGGGCCTTATTTGTTATTGTGCTCATCTTCAAGTTAGATGTGAAAGTTTTCAGCTACGTAATTATAGCGTGTGACTCGTATCACAAATAGGTCAGTGCGAACTCTTATTTACACCCTACTCAACGACATTTCCACTCTACACCGTACCCACGACGGTCACCGAATTCAGCGTGGTAGAGTATGCTAGTCTGTGTGATTAAAACTATTCGAACTGGTATTGTCCTTCCAGAACAACATACATGGATGATAACGTGTATAAGCTTAACTGCAAATATGTTCACCATCTGCCGATACGAATTCTTTGCATTGTATTACTAGTGTTTCAGGACGCCATTATAAACTTCTACCTTATCTCCTATTACAGAAATTATTGTTTGGTCTGGCTGGCGTCAGATATCGCTGTTATTATTATCTTCATCGTTACATTTTGTATGTCTTACATTCACCTCAGGAAAGAGAGGACAAGAAAGCCAGACGACCCTCCATCACACTCCTTCCATCTGCCATTGAGTGTTATTTCATGGGCCATATTTGCAGCTGTACTCAGCTCCAAGTATGCTTTTCTTCTGAAATACGTAGCAACGGACTTAAGTGAACTGGACTTCTTTGGTCCCAATACCTTAAAGACCACCACCGCGCTAGCCGGGGTTGTGTTTGTGCTCCTACTTTCATCTCAATACGATGCTAAACCTAAGAGTGACAGGAGGCGGTACATAGACGAGTTAACATGGACGGTAGTCTGTGATATTCTTGACGGTGTGGACAGCACGGAAATTCTTTTTGAAAAGGATGACAGAGATTTATTTATGCCAGGGATG
Organism: Unio pictorum; assembly: GCA_030141615.1. Classification (NCBI taxonomy): domain Eukaryota; kingdom Metazoa; phylum Mollusca; class Bivalvia; order Unionida; family Unionidae; genus Unio; species Unio pictorum. The sequence continues at coordinate 7,805,117 of JARLTB010000123.1, forward strand.
GATAACGTCATTATTTCATTTTGTTGTCTGAATTTTCTTGTCCCTACTATCCCACTGATAACGCTTTCTCGAACTAATTTTGGTGAGGAGAAAGTCTCACATAGACTCGTATTGATACATAAGCTGTTTCTAGCATACTTGGTTAATCTGCCGCTTCTAATAACACGAATGATAATTTGGCATGGCAGTGGTAGTGCCGTTTCCATTTTTTCACTCAAAAATATCATAGTCATCTCAATGATATCATATGATGTCTACGAACATTTCCACGATAAGGAAGAAACGTCCGTCAGTAGCCTTGATGGTGTTGACGGTGTTGTTATTGTTACCTATATTTAATTTGTATTATTTATTGGCTTTTCCTAATGATTATGTATCATGTTTATCTGTATTTTGTTCTTGTATTTTGTCCAAAATCAAGTTAGTGAATTACCTGACAGGTGTTCTTTATTTTGTAAACAACGTAATGCATATCTAATATTTCTCTATGATCTGGATTAAATATTGATATAATTATTATTAGTAAACATGTTTACTTCAATCTGAGTTTAATATACAGTCTTGATTCTGACTTAACAAACTTCCAGAATGGAAATTTTCACAAAAGTTGACAACACACACACACACACACACACACACACACACACACACACACACACTCACACACACACACACTCACACACACACACACACACACACACACACACACATATATATATATATATATATATATATATATATATATATATATATATATATATATATATATATATATATATATATATATAAATAATTACGCGTATCTCCTACCCCTCTGTCTCTTGTTTGTATCACGCGCTTTATTAATAGTAGTTTTTGTTTCTTAATTAAAATCTTTATGGCAAACACATTCCTCGCTGAAACGGAGGAGAGACTTCAGTGTTTTGCTAATGGGACTCTTGTACAGTACTAAATTGGACGCACGAAATGTCTTGCTCGATATAAAGCTTTTACGACGTATGCATACAAAATAAGCTATTAATGTTGTCTATTACGACGTATGCATACAAAATAAGCTATTAATGTTGTCTATTACGGCGTATGCATACAAAATAAGCTATTAATGTTGTCTATTACGACGTATGCATACAAAATAAGCTATTAATGTTGTCTATTACGACGTATGCATACAAAATAAGCTATTAATGTTGTCTATTACGACGTATGCATACAAAATAAGCTATTAATGTTGTCTATTACGACGTATGCATACAAAATAAGCTATTAATGTTGTCTATTACGACGTATGCATACAAAATAAGCTATTAATGTTGTCTATTACGACGTATGCATACAAAATAAGCTATTAATGTTGTCTATTACGACTTATGCATACAAAATAAGCTATTAATGTTGTCTATTACGACGTATGCATACAAAATGAGCTATTAATGTTGTCTATTACGACGTATGCATATAAAATAAGCTATTAATGTTGTCTATTACGACGTATGCATACAAAATAAGCTATTAATGTTGTCTATTACGACGTATGCATACAAAATAAGCTATTAATGTTGTCTATTACGACGTATGCATACAAAATAAGCTATTAATGTTGTCTATTACGACGTATGCATACAAAATAAGCTATTAATGTTGTCTATTACGACGTATGCATACAAAATAAGCTATTAATGTTGTCTATTACGACTTATGCATACAAAATAAGCTATTAATGTTGTCTATTACGACGTATGCATACAAAATGAGCTATTAATGTTGTCTATTACGACGTATGCATATAAAATAAGCTATTAATGTTGTCTATTACGACGTATGCATACAAAATAAGCTATTAATGTTGTCTATTACGATTCATGCTTAGTAATATGTAAGATATATTTAATTTGCATATGTGAGAAAAACAAATGTTTACTTACAAGTGTTTGTTTATATTAACAACTGATGAATCATTGTGTCATAAATATTTAACAAAGGTTTTTTAGAAGAAAGAATATCGATTACTTGGTACTATTTTGTGAAGTAATCTACCTAATCAGTCGTACAAGGTATTGTTGGATTGTTTGCATACAAAAGAACAATTCAGAGCATGAACAGGTACATCAAGCTAAATTGCTATTTCGTAGGGCTAGCACAAATTTATAGTAGGAAATGTTAACCTTTATGAACAAACAATGTGTCAAATTACATTTGATCATTGCAATTATCATGGTCCTATCTGGATAACTTATGTTATTGATTTCACATATGTTTATCACATGCAACTGTCTCACTAAGAGGAGTGTACATTATTCAACCTTTAAAAATGTCCTTGTAATTTCAGTTATACATGATAAATAAGTTTGCATGTGTGTAATTTGAAAGAAAGATGGTGCAACGAAAGAAAAACAAACACATAAATAAGAAAACGTGATATGCAGCTGTAAAAGAGCTTCTAATAAATGGCAAACGTGATATGTAGCTGTTAAAGAGCTTCTAATAAATGGCAAACGTGATATGCAGCTGTAAAAGAGCTTCTAATAAATGGCAAACGTGATATGCAGCTGTAAAAGAGCTTCTAATAATGAAAAACGTGATATGCAGCTGTAAAAGAGCTTCTAATAAATGGCAAACGTGATATGCAGCTGTAAAAGAGCTTCTAATAAATGGCAAACGTGATATGCAGCTGTAAAAGAGCTTCTAATAAATGGCAAACGTGATATGCAGCTGTAAAAGAGCTTCTAATAAATGGCAAACGTGATATACAGCTGTAAAAGAGCTTCTAATAAATGGCAAACTTGATATGCAGCTGTAAAAGAGCTTCTAATAAATGGCAAACTTGATATGCAGCTGTAAAAGAGCTTCTAATAATGAAAAACGTGATATGCAGCTGTAAAAGAGCTTCTAATAAATGGCAAACGTGATATGCAGCTGTAAAAGAGCTTCTAATAAATGGCAAACGTGATATGCAGCTGTAAAAGAGCTTCTAATAAATGGCAAACGTGATATGCAGCTGTAAAAGAGCTTCTAATAAATGGCAAACGTGATATACAGCTGTAAAAGAGCTTCTAATAAATGGCAAACTTGATATGCAGCTGTAAAAGAGCTTCTAATAAATGGCAAACGTGATATACAGCTGTAAAAGAGCTTCTAATAAATGGCAAACGTGATATACAGCTGTAAAAGAGCATCTAATAAATGGCAAACGTGATATACAGCTGTAAAAGAGCTTCTAATAAATGGCAAACGTGAAGAACAGTACTATAGGAAGTATTCATTAAAACGTGAGACCGTGAGGTAACTGATGTCATATTGTCCATCAATTCCAGAGGAGTCGTGATAACAGGAACATTTAGATGGCCGCTGTGGTGGTCGTATTGGATATCACTTCGGCAACATTTTATTGACGATCAACTATTAAGAAATCTTCCGGTGAAAACCGCACGTTGACACGAGTTTTCTTTACGTAGAAGTAGCGATAAAATGATTTTTAAACTTTCCATTCTGGCGGCTATATTGGATGTCATCGGCATCATTTTAATTTAAATCCTACTAGATATTATAATTTGTCTTTTCATGAAAACTCTTTATCATTATGGCTTTCTGTTTCAGAGGCATGGCACACAACGTTGTCAAAGCAAATGCATTTAAACCGTCCGGCCCTGGTCCAAACACTTGTCATTTTACAGGAGGTTAAAGCGCATTGTTATGGCTTTGGGTAATGCTGCCTTCCGTAAATGTATCACTAGTATGAATTAGCGGTCAACAGCTGCTGAATACGTTTAGGACTCAAGGTCTTGAACTATGCAACAAAAAAGCGAAACAAGCAAATTAATATATTCGCTGAAATACAATGTTACAATTCAATACACACTTAAAGTGATGTTAATTAAACCAAATCAATTTTAAACATTCTCTCACAAATCCAAACGGATAGAATGCTCTGAATGAATGAATCCTCAATAATCCCGAAAGCAGTGTTTTAGTCCAAAACGTCAATGAGCACTTTGTAATTCCAACGAATAGCTGAAATAAGTACAACATTTATATACAAACTGTCAGTTGACCCACGACACAGCAGCATGCCCTGGATGTGGGTCATTTCTAATGGAAGATTTCCAAATTATTGTCAACAAGATCGTTTCCAGAACTTCTAAGATTGTAACGACGGCCAGTTTTGAACTCAAATTCAAGTAAACAAACATTATTTTACCTTATAAGACCAGATCGAGTCCTAAAGTTTGGAAACGTCCTCAGATTAACTGCTGAGAAGAGGTGACATGCTATATCATTGGTATAATAAGACTATTTTATGTTTCCGGTAATATGGATATAGTGTTGTCAGACTGAGACAGGATTGTTTCCGTGCCGTGATGTTTGGTAATATTGTATAAGTTTACAATGGAATTTAAAATAGATCAGTGAAGAATGGCCGAGATGTCACATAAATTCGCAAACTAATTACCGAACAAGAATAGTTAGAATTGAAATAATGACTTGAATAGAGAGAAATAGTTTTCAAAAGTAATATTTGCTTCAATTTTGTTTACACGAGACCCCTACGTGAGGCCTCAATTTACGTTCGTGACTTGGAAACAGATTTTACTTAAATTATTGATTGCTTCCAGAGAATGGCATGATAAAAAAATCTATTTAAAAACAGCTTTTTCTCACGTGTACGCTATTGACTTACTTTACATTTGATAAAACTATTCCGAACCATCTATATATATATATATATATATATATATATATATATATATATATATATATATATATATATATATATATATATATATATATATATATATATATATATATATATATATATATACACTATATATACACTATATATACACTGCATTAGGAACATCCCATATAGCCAGGCACTGAGGATACGCAGAATTTGCTCCGACGATGACATATTCCTAAAAAGGTCTGAAGAGCTATATAAACATTTAATTTGCCGAGGCTACGACAAGGACCTGATTACTGAGGCAACCCAAAGGGCTAAGCAAACAAACCGCGATGACCTACTAAAATATGGAAAGAAGGAAAAGGCTGATAGGATACCATTTATCCTGACCTACCATCCAGACAACCCCAAAATAGGTAAAATCATCGGGAAACACTGGTCCATAGTAGAATCATCGGATGCACTAAAGTTAATCCTCCCGAACAAACCTGTAGTAGCCTACCGGAGACCAAAAAACCTCAAGGACATCCTAGTCAGGGCGAAGCTAGCGCCAATCACTAATCAAGACCACCTTAGTCAATCTGGCCCCTGTCGCGATAAAAGGTGCAAAACCTGTCAACACATGATAGAAACCAGGACTTTTTCTAGCACAGTGACGAGAGAAAAACTAAACATACATGGTCCAAACAAAACGTGCAAAACAGAGAATGTAATTTATCTCATCACATGTAAGATCTGTAGCCTGCAGTATGTCGGAGAAACTGAGAGGCTACACAAAAGGATCAACATTCATAGATCTGATTGGATAACAAAGAAGCTATACAGAAGTCCGGTCGCAGAACACTTCTCTTCCCCTGACCACACCTTCAGTGATATAACACTTATTGCAATTGCTCACAACCACAACTGGAGTTCGGAAACCAGGAAAGAAAAGGAATCTTACTGGATACGACGCCTTCGAACATTAAAACCAAGCGGTTTAAACCAAGAAGACTAGAAAAAGACAGCCATGCACAAATTTAATTATCTTTTCCAGCTGACGCATTTTCTTTTAAATAATTCTCTAAATTTGCTTAATAGCCTCTAACTACTAATATAAAATATCCGGGATATAATTTGCGCGTACATAAATTTACATACAAAAACATATGTGTCGCTTTTGCTCATCGATTTCACATTTTACAGCATCCTCGACTAGTTGTAACGAAATAAATTTCAAGGCTTAATTCCTGAAGAAACAGGCATGTAAAGTTCTGTAAACACGGTTTTTGTATTTTAACAGTCTGTCTTGTCTATGTTCTGTATTTGCCTTTGATAAAGACTCATTGAGAGTCGAAAGCGCTCAGGCTAGAGTGATACTAGTTTTTGCACTGTTGCTTGTCAGTTTATTGCAAGACGTACAGCTCGGTAAGAAAAGCAATAGCACTAATATTAGTGCTAATTGTGTCTGTAGTGCTAGTTGTGGCAAAATCAGAATTGGCACATTACAAGAATTATGGTTCTTGTAAAAGATTTATTCCGAACACTTCTGCTAGAGTAACTGAAACTATACTTTTAAAACTTCTCCTCCATTAGATATTGAAACAACTAACGGTACTAAATTACACGAGGATATCGACTAATTCATATGTAACATTTCTTCTGAAAAATTTGACAAGTGTATTTGCTTAGACAACATTTGGATTTTTACTCCAAGTCATTTGCAAAGATTGAAATTCTTTGTGAAATTTGGATTGAACTGGCTATTTGGTAAAATGCACAAGAGTATAATCCTAATAATAACTGAATAAAATTACAAAGAACCTGACCAATTAATACTGCTTTACATGATAAATTAATTAACTCTATGTGCAGAGCAATGTACATCCATAGATCTATACTTGACAGTAATATCAGGGTGCGATGTGGTACGGAGATCAAACACGTTTTCGTTGGGGTTTCTTAGCCAACTAAATCAACCAGTTTGTGGTATTCGTAACTAAATATATATGAATGAGATTACCAAGCTGGTTTTTTTTTTAATAATGGCAGTCATACACATCTCACCAAGTATAAGCGTTTATTAGGAAATAATTTTCATTTCTACCATTATTTACAAAAATAAATAAACGTGAACTGTTTACTTTATTTGTTAATATAGTATTCAGTTGGAGTCAGAAATGGTTACTTTATAATGTCTAAAAAATAAGTAAATATAATATCATGTGATTTTAAAAATCTGAGACAAATTTATTACTTGAAACAATTAACCCCGTTGTCTTTGGATGCATTCAGGTGTAAGATGTCGCAGTTAAAACCAGTCCTCAAAAATGATTTCACAGGGAAAGGAGATCGAGACTCACATAATTGTGTCACGTGATTTACCGTGCATATTGCATGTCAACTGCCCTCAGATAAGGATGGCATTTGTCAGCTCGGAACAGCAATCGTTAATCTTCTCACCCTTTCCTCTATTTTCTATCTGTCTGTGTCTCTGTCTGTCTCTCTCTCTCTCTCTGTCTGTCTGTCTGTCTCTCTGTCTGTCTGTCTGTCTGTCTCTCTCTCTCTGTCTCTCTCTCTCTCTGTCTCTCTCTCTCTCTCTCTCTCTCTCTCTCTCTCTCTCTCTCTCTCTCTCTCTCTCTCTATATATATATATATATATATATATATATATATATATATATATATATATATATATATTAATGTCGTCGTCTAACTATAAAATGGAGTATTTTAGTGATAATAGCAATTCCACATTGAAATATGCCTTCCCTAATATCAACATATTTATGGTCTCAATCACTACTGAATCTAAACGTTGTTTTTTTAACATCCAATCAAATATGTCGAGGGTGATGATGTCAGTTGCATATGGGATCGATAAACTAGATATATATGCTGTACAATATGAAGTTAATACAGTGATTAAAAGATAAGTCTTATCTCTTGTTGCACAGATAATAAAGATATCTGGTATCTAATGGTCATTAGAAAAGGTTATGCTGATGAGATTTACGTGGGGCAGAAATTATAAATCTGTCCGAATAACATCTGATTGAAATCAGTTTAAACTAATTCAGAGTTGGGAAAGTTTAACTAAAGTGCAAACAGTATTTTCATGTATGATACCATAAAAGTTATTTGGGGGTGGTGGTGGTGGTGGGTAGGTTAAAGTCCATTACACCGAGCTTTCATGTTGTTTCTTGATTAACTCCTGTCAAAATCCCTTTCACCACAGAAGTGAAAGCAAGGTAATGAACTATCAACAATTTTTTTTTTATGGTGTGAATATAAATGATCTTTTTGTCGAATTAGTAAACAAAACAACTATTTCATTTGGGCAGATGGATTAAATTAAATGTACAATTGAGAAACGAATTTCAGCATAGTTGATATTTACTCTAAGACATAACTGTTTGAAATAAATGCAGATCAGTCAACAGTATTATCATGTTAACAGATAGTTACCTTGAAAATCAAATGATATCAAACCCACCAAGCTCATAGATCTAGTGATGTCAAATCCACCCCACCCTACAAATGATAGGATGAGAATATGATGGAATATATTTGATACCTTTTTGATTGGATACGCTTACATAAGTAAACCTCTATAAAACTGTTGTTCTTGCTGCATTTAGTTTGGTTCGAAATTAAGCAAAGCAAAGTAAATCAAAAACAGACAAGCAACAGAAGCGTCGAGTTTATTTTAAAAAAATAAACATTTGAATTCACTGCCTGTTTTTATCTCCGGCAAGAATAGATTCAGAATAAAGACATGTCATTGCACAAACTTCTTTCAATATGTTATTGCAACATATGCAATATTTCTATGAATTGAATTGTACCACGAACTCACTATGTTTTGTGATATATATCAACTGATTGTTAGGTCTTTACGATAGTGTTGCATTGCGTGTCAATTTAGTACACTTCATGCACACGAATTCGACACCGTAATACAATAATGGCAATTTTCAAATTCTTGCTTTAATAAGTTTTGTCTCCCATAAGACCTCATGGAGGAAACTAGTGCACATTATATGAAACATCTGCTTCCTCAATATGACGAACAATTGCTACATAGCATGTCTGTGCAACCTGTGGAGGAATAAGACATTCACGTTCTTTGGTACTAGATCAAACATAATGCAATTGTTGCGAATGTTCAAATTCAGTTTATTTTTCTTCTTAAAATAAAATAATCACAAGAAAGAAAAAATATTTTTTTATAAAGAACATACCTGCTTTCACTTTGTTTAGATAATCTGCTTGCACTGGATCGGTCAGTATTATTTAAATTTGCTACGTTGAAAATATGTTGTTCCCATCTAAATAGATATGTGTTTCTTAAGTCAGTAGTTATTAATTTCGAGTGGGTGATTCAACTGTGTTCGTCTTTAAAATTGTGAGTTAGATCTTACGAGAGATTACTCTCATGGTGAACGGAACGCCCTTTAATCATAAAGCATAATTTAATCAGTGTACTGTGATGTTTTTCACCACACCTATAAATGACGATAACATAAAATGAGGCGTGGGAAAGGTTCAGGTTGAACAGGGTAGTCCGTTTAAAAACATCAACTAGTTGTCTGCGTGTTACCTGTATGTATGTATGTATGTATGTATGTATGTATGTATGTATGTATGTACGTATGTATGTATTTATGTAAAACACTACGAACTTGTCAAGAATTCTCATATTCAATTTTACATGAATGAACAAGAACTATATTACATGTACATGAAAAAAAAATGATCAAGTCATATATTTTTTAATGATCTACTGACAATTTTAGATGACTTACAGACAATTTGCATGGATTAGGAAATATTAGCAGCATATTATTTTGCTGTGTATTTAAAAGCGATTTTTCTTTTACTATGAATTGTTTTATATATGTTATTATCACTCAACACTAACAAGTTTAATTTTGAAATATTCGGAATGTCCTGGTAAAGCCTGTTTATTTCTAATTTATTAAATATAAGAATCAGGATATTTTTGTCTCCAAATTCATTAATTTAATAGTAGCCGACAGATCAATTGTGATAGTTATCACTTGCTGTGATAAACATTTAATTACCTAGGTGTCATCTCATCGTCTTCAATTTTATACAATATTTTACATGCACATCTGTCAAACACGCTTCAATGCCAAGAAAGTAAATTACATGTATACCGTATTTCTAGCCATCCGTAATTTCTGTAACTGTGTCTTATCCCAAAGCACTGACTGGACATTTATATGGCGTGCAAACATGTTTTAGTGTGTGTGTGTGTGTGTGTGTGTGTGTGTGTGTGTGTGTGTGTGTGTGTAAAAAATAATACAGTATTTAGTTTTTGTTACAATGTCAATGCAGTGGAATATGAAGATATAACGTATTTTGTGGGAATGGTATTTATAAGAGTTACAATAAGAAATTGGATACTACCGTTCATGCGTAATAGATAATGTCACACACACACACACACACACACACACACACACACACGAGTGATTATATTGTTATTGTCGTGTCCTAAACATGATGCAATGAGCATTTTTTTAAAAATAATATACATCAATTCGCATTTGCACCACATGATGAAAACATTACAATAGAATGTAACGGAATCTGGCATAATAACTGAGAGTAATATTTCATTTTTATCAGCAACGAAAAGAATATTAAAACAAAGTTTTTTTTTCTATGCAAAACACATATGTCACTCGTCATATAGGCCTCAATCCATCACTAAACAGTAAATCAACAGTTCGAACCTCGTGGGAATTTGTTTATATGAAGCAAAACAATGGAATAAAAGTGCACGATTTTCTCCAAGAACGAAATTTAAAGCCAATTCTTGGTTATATTGAGGGATGTATTATTATAATAAACCAGCGTATTTCACTCGTCGTCTTATGAATAAATCCTTCAAACTAATATCCTAGGTCGGGTAAGCAATTGAACTGTGCTATATATGCTGAGCTTGTGCCACACACAGTGTTTATACCATATCACGGTTATATCCCCTTCAAACACCTGACGGCGTCTCGGTGCAACTCACTTCCGGGTAGTTCAGTCAATAAAGATATCGGACGTAAGTCAAGAAAGTGTGACAGACTGGTCACATTCCACAAGCAAGATCGATATCTCACTATCTTAAAAAGAAATTCTATCAATATGTGATCAGTTGTTTTTACATCTTTTTTTCTCTCACTAACTGGCGCTGTTCCCAGCTTTCAAATAAATGTTATCTGCCCATTTCAGACCTTCAGTATCTTTTCATTACTATCTCATGGTCCAGTTTGTATTATTTGATTGTGCTAAATTGTAACGCTGCGTGAAAATAGTGTTATTGCAATTTATCTCGCTTGAAAAAATAATGAAAATATGTTTATTATCTTTTAAACAGCTTTAATCCTTACAGGTACTTGAGGTTGAACGAAAACGAGAAAAAAGTCAAACTTCTTAAGGTTCTTTTATTATTGATTTAGACTGTTGCATTTCTATTAATGTTCATTATATTTTTCATGAAATAAGTTATATCTAGGAAAGATATTTTTTTCTTCAAAATGCACATAGTCATCCAGGCTTGAATATCTGACCAGTTTCCCCCACTTGTCTCGATCATGTGCCACTGCCTGTGTCTCCGCAAAACTTTCCCTTGTCCATTCTGTGATGTTGTCACTCCACTTTTTACTCTGTCTACCTCTCCTTCTGTCACTATGGACACTACCCTGCAGTACTGTTGTGGATTTACTGTTGGTTCTAGAGACATGGCCATACCATTTCAGCTTTCTCTTTTTGACAGAGGTGAGGAGGTCTTCATAATGGTCTACTTTGTGCCTGATGGTGTTACGCACTTCTTCATTATTTATGTGGTCCATGCAAGAGATGCCAAGGCTAGTTCTGTAGTATACAAGAATTGTTGTATACATCAATAAATCCAAGTATTTGTGTGGGAATATTTAAATAATTAAAATGGTATACTGTAAAGTTCTAAATTATTTCTCGATAAACTCCTGTGTCACAACCAGATGACGAGGTGTTCGGTAATTCCTTTAGCTGCAGAGAGGGTGAACAGACCAACTTTGTAGGCGTCAACGAGGCTTCCTTCTCGTAAATATTTAATAGAAAGGTCGATTCGACAAACTGAGGCTTCCTAGTAAATATATAATAGAAAGGTCTATTTGGTAAACTAAGGCTTCCTCGTAAGGGTCCATTTGGCAAAAAAAAAAAAGACGCCAATGTTGTTGGAACTCACCCTCTCTGCTGCTATGGGTTAACAATTCTTTACGAGATTCAGTAAACGATTTTAACCGAATATTTTATCAAGTCCGACACGATATCGCGTCCGAGGATCTGATAAATGTATCGTCACAAATACATGTGGGATTGACTGAACGCGAGTAAAGAAATTTCTAAAGAGATTATGATCCATATCACCGCTGCACCAAGTTTGCCAAATATTTCTAAGAGTATGTCTATCAACTCCGTTGAATACGGCAAGAATATTGCAGTTATCTCTGATTACTTTTGCTATTTGTGTGTATCGTTGAGTGACATATATCAGTGCTTTTATGCCTACCTCTGGAAAATATCCTAGCGTGATTCTTTTGATTGTCTAACATGATATCATCATATACGACTAAATTGTTAATATCTCCATCAATATCATCAATGCTCGGTGCTTAATCGATATCGGTTATAAACTCAATAATACCCTCGCCGGATTCTTCTACCGCTTTGTCGTTAAAATCTTTTAACACATTGTAACATCACTGATCGTCTAGACTTGGAGCTATCAAATACAACTTGTCCCATTTCATCCATCTCGTTATTAAATTAAGTAACAATTGTGTCTTGCCACTTCCAGATGGTCCGATTATAAGCATTCTAATTGAATTCGGCAACATCGTATGGTGTTTAATAGATTCTCGTCGTCTGGTAGCTGAATAATCAATTACATTCATGTTATTATAAATATATTATGGATCTATATTGTGTGAAATGTAAGAAGCGTACTGGTACAGATGACTTGACGACGATTACAACTAGCAATAACAGATCAGCACTTTCTGGTAAGTGTGTACAATGTAGTACAAAATAATTTAGATTTGTTTCCAAGGATTTAAAAAAAACGAGGAGGTGATATTGCAGCCAAGCTAACTAAACTCCCGGGAACACCATTGGCGAAGTATCCAGGAAAAAAACATCTTCCACGGTATAGTTATTGTGGACCCGGGACGAGACTCGATATCAGACTCGATGATCAAAACCAACCCCGACCCGGTGAAAACCCAATAAACGCCATTGATAAAGCGTGTCATGCTCATGATGTTGCTTTTAAAAGCAGCAATCTGCAGCACAGACATCTCGCAGATGTAAAATTAATTCATGCGTTGGATTCTATCACTCATAAATCCTTAAAAGAAAAGTTGGCTTCATGGTTAGTAAAATCGGCTATGAAAGGTAAATTGATGTTAGGTGCCGGTAATTAATAATAATATGGAATCTATCTATTATTTTCCAAAAGGATACTGGCGGGATAAAGCAGCAATCAGTAAACTCGCTAGCGCCGCAGCGGTGAAATATACCACTGCAGCGGATTGGTTATAGAAACAGGCGATATGGCAAATTTATCTACCGCCGCCTAAACAAATTAACTACTCGCATTTTGATGTGACCGTTCCTAATGAAGTTCATCAGGCTGATATATTATTTCTGCCACAATATGGTGGTTACAAATACGCGTTAACTGTAGTTGATGTTACGAGTCGATACAAACAAGCAGAACCGCTAAAAACAAAATCATCAACTGAAGTCGCTTCTGCATTTGAAAGGATTTATCGACTGGCCAAATCTATTACAAGTTGATCCTGGCAAGGAATTTCAGAGTGCGGTTCTATCAACAATGAAGAATCATAATACCGCGTTACAACGAGGGCATACTGCATTACATCGCGATCAGGCAATTGTTGAACGATTTAATCGCACACTTGCTGAGCGGTTATTTGGATATCAATACGCGAAGGAATTCATTCAGGATAAACGATCTCGTGAATGGGTCAAGAGATTACCAGTTATGATTACCGCGCTAAATAACGAGGTTACTCGAACGATTAATATGAAACATAACAACGCGATTAAAAGGAAGTCTATAACCGTACAACCGCAAAAAGATTTTTCAAAACAACCAATACTCGGTAATGTCACTGTTAGGAATTTATATGAACCAGGAGAACTCGAAGGTGGTATAAAAAAGAGCTACTGATCCTATTTGGAGTGTCACCGCGCATAAAATATCTAATATAACACGATCTACCGGTAGACCAGCAATCTATAGACTGGATTTGACCGCCCCTCAGCGAGGATTTACTCGTGAACAACTGCAAGTGATACCCGAGGATACTCAATTACCGCCGCGTGGTCTTAACTAGCACCTCTTCGTCTGTTGCACTCAAGACAAGTCAGCATCACATTATTTCTAGTATGACCTACGCTGCTATCTTTTCTGTCTACGGTAAATTGTCGAGGATCTTTATTCGACCAACTCCAACTCATTATACAATTGCAACTCGCGCAGTGATTATTCTGTTGTAGTTTCAACGTGGTTATTAATTCAGCATCAATATCAAATGCTCTATTATTTTTCTATCCTGCTGTTTATAACCAGAAAGTTTTTTCTGATTATATCATCGCGTATATCACTTATTGTAGTGTCATTATCATCTAAAACAACTCTTCGAAGCTGATTTCTTCTTTGTACTCTGCACACTGCGAGATAAACTAAATTTGACCACTCGATGTGATTATCCACCATCCAAACAATTGTATCTGCTATAGTCAATCCCTGTGAAGAATGTATCGTCGCTGCATAACCTAGCGTCCATGGGGATTTATCAGCGCGCAATGCATCTTCGACGACGCTGATATCGACCAGCACAATATCATTTAACACTAAATTTTGCTTTTCACGCTGTCCTGGAATATCAACTTCAGTATTCTGTTTTCGTGTATCCGAAGGCCTATAACAAAACGGTACTGGAAATGTTGCAAATTTTTCTTTATGCAATTCAAATAACTTAATCTGAAGTGTGTCTCTGACTATTTTTCTACTTGCTACTATCACATCGTTTGGTTTCCACGCTTCCCAAAAATCTTTTAATGGTGTTTCTGAAATTATTTTACGCGCTATTTCACATTGGATTCTATCTGGTTGTAATCTGATTAGTTTTTAGAACTCGCGTAATTGTTCATCAAGTGCTCTATGATCGGTGTTAATTTCTTCATAATAGTCTACAAAATGCTTTAGCCAATCATGTGGCGATAAACCGACAAATGGTGGTGGTTGACCATGATCGCCGCAGATTATTACTTTTGTATTCGCTAACAATAACCAATCGAGAAATTTTTGTAATACATCTAATGAATCTGTGCATATCTCATCCCAAATAATGACTTCAGGAATAAATTTCTCACCCATTCGTTCAGAAGTACATTCGTCACCTTTCCATTGAAAGAAACCGTGATAAGTACAGGCATTTACCCCTTGTTGTTTCATCTCTCTGGCGAGTCTGTGTGTTGGTGTTAGTACAATCATGTTTGATTTCCCTCGAAATAATTCAATCGCACGAGTCGTCTTTCCTGACCCACCACAGCCGTTTAAATAAACTGTTTTATATCTACATATTGGATCAGATATCTGCGGTGTATTAGATAGTTCTGATATCTGATTATTTTTCAAATATTTATCTTGAATCGTAACATCTGCTGATTTGGAATAATCACAAGGTATATCCAGCTTAATTCTCCATGATCCCCAACTCTCGTCAGAATTAGTGAATTTGGCCACTGCTTCTCGATGTTTTACATCTATATAAAATGAATCAGTGGCTACTCTAACTGCGGTGTCAGGAAATCTATTTATCATCGAAAATAAATTGACAGAAGCATAAGCTAGCATAGACGCACTCAAATGTGTATACTGAAGATTTTCTCCGTCTGCGTCAGTAACAATTGTACCCAATTTGGTTCCATCGGACAAGAAAGCGTCTTTACGATCGACGTATATACCTTTAGATGTTATATCCGCGATTATAAAATCGTACTCAACGCTATCTATAATCAACCGTGAAGAATATCTTGTATTGTCGTATTTTTTACCTTGAGTAAATTTACCAATTATTCCTGTACCAAGATCCCTTGCGTCTTTATTTCTAACTTCAAATAACTGTTTGGACCATTTCCCGATATTTTCTTCGTCAAAATCGGGAAATTGTTTTCGTTGTTCGCTGATTATACTATCTAGATTGGGTTGTGGTAACCAGACTTCAGTCTGAGCTCGATAGGATATAATCGCTTCACTGACAATCAGCGATATCAGCATTTTAGAATCAATCATATACCGTAATAACACTATTGTCATCCAGTATTTTTCAGATATATGTCTACCAATCCAAACATAACAGCACGGATGAAGTCCTGTAGCCAATTCAAATGATACCACACAAGCGAATCCGGTTAAATCAAAATCAGGCTGTGGCCCATTAATAGAAACACGGGTCATCTCGTGTGTGGGATGTCCAAATCGTTTAAAGTATTCAGCGCATTCTCCGTGCCCGAGAAAACTCGCCGGATAACACGCGACTATATCAACTGAAATAATAGTTTCAGCGGTGTATTTTGTGTTCCATAATCCACCGTGGTTAAATTCTATACAACTTTATTTGATGTCTGTGAGAAATTCAGCTCTTGTTGGTTCCATGTGTTTCTCTTTCTCGCAAAATGAGCTGCAACCGACGGAATTGTAAAACAGTTTGTTAGTAATTGTTCGTCGTCGAAACTCTTCGAGAAACTACTAGCTAGTTTTTTCATCGCCTCATGGAGGGCCTCAGTGCGGTATAATTCTCCATTAGGTCTTACAAATTGATCGAACTTGCCCTCCTCGTTTTCAGAACTGTGAAGTAACCACACTGACACAGGATCGTATTTACACAGTTGGTGAATACAATCAAATAATTTTTCTTCTCCGGAGAACTCTACGGGTATATATTTTATGGTTCTATCCCGCGGAAATATTGTTACTGCAGGTGTCCATGCATGTTCGTTATGATCAATAATTTTAATTGGAGCTCCTCTCGATTTATATTTCGGTTCGTATAATATCTCGCCTGTTATCGTCATTACTGATATTGGGAATTTTAGTATTCGTTCTAACGCTGCCACATTTTGAATTGTTGCCCCCCGCTCTTTCACTGTTAGTCCCCACTCGTTTATTTTTTTTTTACGTCTTAGATCAGTCAATTTATTTCCACGCAGCGCATTTGTGAAGTGTTCTAATATTCGTTCTGCTACACAATTCAACGACGACAATTTCATGGGTTTCAGTTTTTCAATACTCGGTTTATCATTTAACGGATATATCCCATTAACAACTGCTATTACAGGATAAGATCTCTCGTAGTATGGTTTGTCAATTCCAGTCAAAATTCCTGGTTTTGAATCTTGACTGACAGTGACAGTTCTTTTATACTTCAAGATGGGTTCAAATTTATCTCTGATAATCCAATCTCCAGTGTCTGAACGGATAATGAATTTTATTCTAAAAAAATACCTTTTTCGCCCAAGATGTGAGATTATGTTAGTAACTCTTTCGTCATTCAAGGTAGCATCAACGTTACCATCAATTCGAAATGTTGACCAACAGTGAGATGCTCCATCGTGTTTGAATTCATTTAAACAATCACGGATTTTACCTATCATGGTTCTATCACCTATTAGATTCTTTGGTGCTACGGAGACTCTATCGAGATTGAATTTAGAACTTTTTGAAGGTGTAATTTTTGATAATCTCTCGAACTCCTTCATATTATAATTAAAACAAGCATTTAAATAGAAAATATATTATATAATGAATCATTGCACATTGCTTTTGATTGGATCAGTAACCCCGTGTAACAAATAATGCAGAAAGGAGTTATGTGGGTATCATATGCAAAGCTTTTGGCGTGGAAGCCTTGGTCCGATTCCTTGTATAAGATTTGGGGTAGGGGTGCGAGGAAAATCACAGTTGTGTCTCGGTTGTGGTGGTAAGCGATACAGAGAGCTGAAGCGTTATTATGATAAACGAATTAAGGATTCCGTCAATGACTCTAATCCTGACAGCGTCAACGAAAAAATCATAAGAACTCCTCAAGACTACATTAATAGATTCTCAAGTAATATCATACTTCAACCAAATAATGAATTAGACAAATAATAGTATAGTATATAAATGAACCAAGAATTCCGACCACACACCCTGATTGCAAACTATGAGGCGTTCCGTGATGGCATTATCAGAAACCATAGACTGAAGAAACCAGTTGGCGCTGACAATGGTGTGGGGTAATTGATGTTTAGTGTTGGAAAGAAGAAATATTACTTTCACAGATTCGAGGTGTTTAATGGATTGATTCCAATCCGCATAATAACAAATTGGATAATCTAGAAGCTCTTGCACAGAGTGAGAATTTAAAACGAGGAGGAACTGGTACTTATACATCAATTGGGAAAAACGAGGAGTAACTGGTACTTATAAATCGATTGGGAAAAGACCCGTAAAATCATTTAATAGAGTAACTAATGAAGAAATGATATTCAAATAAATGGGTCAGGCTAGTAGGTATTTTGATATTTGTAGAGCCTCAATACGAAACGTTGCAGAGAATATAACCAAGACGGCGATTTCAAAAAGGACTGGACAAAAGATTCAATTTTCGTATGTCTAATCATGTTTTTGCATTATTCTATATAACACCAAGGGAGATAACTCGTTTAGGTATGTTTACGGCTTATGAAAGAGTTATGGATCTCAATGGGTTTTTCCGATTATTTCTCAGTGGAAATATAATATATTTTGTAAGAAAACGAATCAAAAATGTAGTGTTTTACAAATAATTGTATTTTTATATTTTTGTGTTTTTTTTTCTTTCATGTATTCGGTTTTGTTTCATACATGAAAGGTATATAGATTCGTTCATTCAGTCAGTTGTGGCTTGTGATCGATCCCTTGTAATCCATTCATTGTACATCACACCTGTTCTCTATTGATTATATTAACTTACCTATATATTATATACCGTATATAAGAACCGTTAGCTCAGTGCAAATACAACTATTTTGTAAGAAAACGAATCAAATATGTATTGTTTTACAAATAATTGTATTTTTATTTTTTTATTTTAAGTATTTGGTTTTGTTTCATACACAAAAGATATATAGATTCGTTCATTCAGTCAGTTGTGGCTTGTGATCGATCCATTGACGTCATTCATTGTACATCACACCTGTTCGCTATTGATTGTATTAGCTTACCTATATATTATATTCAAAATATATTATATTCAAAAACATCTACCGTATATAAGAACCGTTAGCTCAATCGTAACGTGCCGCGGTGCCATACTGGCGGCCATGGTTCGAAACCCGTAACAGGCATTATTGCCAACGCATCCGACAGATGGTTTTAATTGGGGGTGGGTACTTCCAAAATTCAAATTGCAACCGCATATACCAACACACCAAGCCGTGATGTGAATGATTTTTCATTCAACCCAGGGTGATTTTGTGGGGGGTATATGCGGTTGCAATTTGAATGTAGGAGTGTCATCATTCATTATCATTGTATATATCCATCCATTCATTCATTGTTATATATCGTATTGTCCCCTGTGCTGTCCCTTATCATTCATTCATTGTATATATCCATCCATCATTTAATGTTATATGTAGTATTGTGCTTGTGCTGTCCCTTATCATCCATTGTCATTGTATATATCCATCCATTCATTTAATGTTATATGTCGTATTGTCCCCTGTGCTGTCCCTTATCATTCATTGATTGTATATATCCATCCATTCATTCATTGTATGTATCCATCCATTCATTCATTATACAACTGGAGTTGTATTGTATATATATATATATATATATATATATATATATATATATATATATATATATATATATATATATATATATATATATATGTGTGTGTGTGTGTGTGTGTGTGTGTGTGTGTGTGTGTGTGTGTGTGTGTGTGTAAATGTACCGTCCTTTATAGTCTATTGTTTGTGCTGTCCATTTACTAAACATACCCTCTTGTGATTCTAATCCGTTATTTGACGGGTTAGATTCACTCTTAAAGAAATATGCTTCGTGATATATAATCTATTCCTTGTGCTGTCCATTCACTAAACATACCCTCTTGTAATTCTAATCCGTTATTTGACGAGTTAGATTCACTCTTAGGGGAATATGCTTCGTGATAACTCTGGGTCTGGTTAGATGTGAAAACACCTGGCTAGACCCTATGAGATGTATTGTTGTATATGTAACCTCTGGGCTCCTTCGATGTGAATAGCACCTGAGGCGCACAAATGGGGTTCATCATATATCATCACATAATATCCCTTGGCGTGAGTAAGATGCTCAAACAATTTGCCACGAACGGGGTTCATATATCCATTCATTGTATATATCATGGTATAATATCCCTTGGCGTGAGTAAGATGATCAAACAACTTGCGACGAACGGGGTTCATATATCATCACATAATATCCCTTGGCTTGAGTAAGATGATACAACAACTTACCACGAACGGGGTTCATTTTTTAAAAAAATATATATTTTTTTGTATTAGAAATATGTATTATCATATATGAATTCTAAAAATATGAATAGGATTATATCCGAGATTTCAAAATTGAAAAAACAAGAGATTAAATTATCTAATAATTTAAACCCTAGCCAAATTATGTCTGACTTTCAAGATATAGAATACGGTATTATAACTAACAAATATATGCTGGCAAAGAAGTATGCGCTGATAAAAAAAAAATCCAGAATTCTATTCGGGACTCTCTTGCATTTTGTAGTGACGTAAGTGTGTTTGTCCCGTTATTTACTATCGTGGAAGGAATACGAAAAGAATTGGGCCGGGATTATGAATTGAAAAAGGAGGTTAATTCGAAGATTAGAAATATACGGGCGTTATTTCAAGAAAATGAAAAAAAAAAACGCTGGATACCTCTGGTTGTATAACTAACGATTTGACATGTATAGCGCGTTAGTAAAATTCTCGCTATAAATGGACAGATGTCGCAAATACAATGGAAGGTATGTGCGATCAACTGTATAATCAATACCAGCTTTGATCAATAAACACGTTGCTACGAGGAATTAAATTAACTGAAAAATATTTTAGTGAGAGTTTTTTTTGTGCTTGTCTATCTGAGTCGGGTTAAAACGTAGAAATTATTTGATGATGACAAAATTACTACATTGTACATTAATTGGAAATTGCTTTACTGTTTTAATAATGGTAAACGAAGCTTTAGCAACTAGATTAGCTAGGGAGAGATTGTCTGCAATAAGGAAATTTTTATCAATGCGCGACTCTGTCAGAAGTAAATTACAAACTAGACAGAGTCTTCAGACTGACTTTTCAGCCCGAACTGAAGATTTGTTTAGGCAGATATCTACGGCAACAAAAGGGGTAATATCAGCCACTGAGCGAGCTATATGCGGAGATGTCCCCAAAGAAGGATCAAGAAAAGAAGCTCCTGTACTTCCCATACTTCAAAAAATAGCAACTGAAACTGAAAAAACATCAGCGTTGTTAACAAAACCACCTCCTGGTCCGAAAAAAACGAATGTTTCTCTGTTGGATAAATTTACCGATGAGGGTAAAACATCAATACAAAAAATTCAATTATTAAAATCAAAGTATTATGAAGCTTTTGGTGATTTTGCTGCTAAAAGCTATAATTCAAAAAAAGATTTTTGAAGGACAAGTATAAGGATGATAGAATATTAAGTAATGATTGGGTTGATAATTTGTATAAAATAAAGAAAGGGATTGGTCGTTTGAATAAGGAAGAGTTGGGGTATAATGAATTTCAAAAGGGAATCAGTAATTATAAAAAAGAACTAATAGAAGAGAGACAACGAGAAATAGAAGAACAAGAGCGAAAACGTCAAACACCAACACGGAGACAAACACGAAGACGAAAAAACAAGAAGAACCTCAACAACAACTACCACCTGAACCATGGTATATACCATCTGATCGAGACGAAGATGATGAAAATGAAAAATTTCTTCAGGATTTAATAAATCGAGACATAGATACACAGGGTGTAACTGGTTATAGCGGGGAGGGATTTTCTCAGAGTGGTCCAAGTGGGGATTCAGGTAGTGGTCTTATTCATTGTCCTGGTAATATTCTCAGTGATATAGCACGATTAGAAGTTCTCATAGGAGGGAAACGAGCTGGAACTAACTGACCAGAAATAATTAATGAAGCAGCTGATATCTGTAGGCGGTTATTTCAAGGTGGTATCATGAACATTGATATATATCGAGATTTCATTGACGAGTTAGTGAAAAATCCTACGGATTTTCACCATCATAGTTACCACAGCGACTAATCTGATGACGAAGTCATCGCATTAGATAAATATCATTTAAATAAGATGATCATTCACTACAACCATGATAACCAACTAGCGTCCATGTAGTAAACTCACGGTTTCCAGTTTATAGAGCGTACTATGGTGATGGTTTTGGTGATACCATTGCAGGGTTATTTGCAAGAATGGCTCCAAAAGTGGCGCCGCTAGCAAAACAATTATCAATGAAAGTCATTAATGTTATTCGTGATAAGGGTATTAGCGCCGTTGGAGATGCTGCCGGAAAAGCATTTTCCGACGCAAAGGATAAACTAATAGCGCTAGTTCGGCGGCGAAGGAAGCCGGGACCACTACCGTCTACAACAGTGATGCCTTCGCGGGTTAGTAAAATAATAAATAACGCAGTAGATCAGAAATTAGCGTCGCTGGTGACCAGCGACCAAAGCAACATCGCAAATATGATAGCGGGAAGTGGCTTAAAAAAACCACGACGTGGTCGTCAACGATCACGACGATGATTTACACCTTGATAAATCAAAGAGAATATATAATAAAATGTTCAAAAGGTCACCTGATCCAGCGTTTGATATGGACGCCCCAGTGCGCAAGGATGATTCTGTACGTGATTATCAATACTACGCCTATCACGCAATACAACCAAATAGTCGAACAAGAATTGAACTTCAAGTTCATGATACCAGTAAATACTTTTTGCCTTGTGAAGCGTTTATCGAAGTAGAAGGAGAAATTGTAATAGACGATGCAGCTCATAATGATCCAACATACCCACTTAATACTCAAGTCGGTTTTGTCAATAATGGGATCATGGCGTTATTCAAGAGTGCAAGATATCTCATCGATGAAAAAGAGATCGAGTCGATAGACCGTGATGTTGATGTGGCCACAACAATAATAGAACTAGCAAGATATTCCGATGATTATACAAGATCGGCAGGCCCTTCTATGATGTTTGCAAATGATGGTAGGGATAAAGCTAGAAAAAAAACATTTTTTTCAGACAACCAAAGAATCGTGCTGATAATCCTGTTAATAATAATGAAGTCGAGGATATGATTATAAACCATAAGCCTGATTTCAACTTAGGAGCTGCAACACATATATCAATGTTGGAAGGAGAGCGTATATCACTCTCATGCGCGATTCCACTACATCATATATTTGGATTCTGCAGAAATATTCGAAAAGTTATCTATGGAGCAAAACACGCAGTAGCACTCGTGCGAAAGGGTACTGACGATGATGCAATTTGGAGAATTCCAGCAAATCCAGATCCAGCACATGTAAATGATGATGCCGTTAAAGTGAATTTAACAAAACTATCACTGTGGATGCCAGTGTTGACTCCATCAATCACCGCAGAAAAACGATTACTATCATTTATGGACCAAGGAGGAAAATCACTGATAAGCTGGCTAACAACGACTACAGATGTTAAGCAATCAGCTGTTAATGGGTTATTTACATGGAACCTAGCATCACAACAAGGCGTTTCAGCCCCACGTCATATATTTATTGCGTTACATGATAATGCGTGAGTTGGTTCACAATTACGCAGCCATATGATATTTGATCAACTTGGTATTAATGACATCTCACTGAGAATAAACGGCCAGCAGGAACCATCTGAAGATGTACAACTTAATTACGGTGAAAACCGTATTGCCCGTGTGTATCACAGGTTGATGTCATATATGGCACGTGATCAAAATGTTGATACTGGTTTACAAATATCACAATACGATTTTAAGAATTTTTATCCGATCTACTACGTTTCGTTGGAACATCTTGATTTAACAAGACAATCAGTCGTTGATATACACTTTAGAGCTAATGTAAACCGCGGTATTATTGGTCCTTATGCTATTCTCAACTACAGAGCGGTTGCTGTCATTCTCAGCGATAAATCAATGCTACTCGAAGGTGTTGGTGGACGAATGAGAGTAATTGATGCACCAGTAGAAAATCTATGATTTTCAAAAACATGTAAAAATTAGATCAATCTGTTATTGTATAATGTTGTATAATCATATCAGTGTTTCATTAACTCCTGGTCAAATTAAAAAATTACAATCAGAATCAGCTAAAAAAATGCGGAACCGCAATAACGCTAAAACCCAATCAGATGACTGGCGGTCAGAATAAATTGTCGCTGACAACTCGTCAAGTAAAACATTCAATGACGCGCTCAAAGATAAAAAAGGCGTTCAGATCACTCTCTCTGCGGCTGCTATCAAAAACATGATAAAATCAGGCGGTATATTCCCGTTGTTAGCTGCAATTCCAGCGTTGATTTCAGCAGTGGCCCCAGCGGTAGCTAAAGCGGCGGCGCTAGGAGCCGTTGGTAGCGCAGCAGGAATGGCACTAAAGAAAGCAAATGGGAAGGGATATAAATAAACAGAAAGGAAAGGGTCTAAGACTACCAGAAACCCGTATTCATGGTACAGCGGAAAGGGTCTGAGAATCCCAGGAACAGTTTACTAACTCGAGAACCTTTGGTTGTGGAATCTTTAATTCATATGTCCAATTTTGATTTACTTGATGCTGCTAAAAAATTGGCGATAAAAAACTTCAGAGGTGTCTTTATGATAGATCAGTTGCCGGCACAACCAAACAGCGCCGAAACCGGTATTATTAATCTCGATAACAGCACTGGACCCGGAACCCACTGGGTTGCATACGCGATTGATACACGTCTATTTCGACTCATATGGATTAGCACCGCCGAAGGAATTTATGCGTTATATAAACCACTTAAGAACTCCTCGTTGGTATTCTACGCTACCAACACAACAAATGAATGACCCACCAATATGCGGCAATGAAGTATTAAATGTCCTTCACGCTATTTCAACATCTAAAAAACCACCACATGTTGTCGTAAATGAATATACTAGCAGTCGCTGGTAACGACGAAGTCGTCAAAGAAGAGATTTTAGAGAGAGAGAGAGAGAGAGAGAGAGAGAGAGAGAGAGAGAGAGAGAGAGAGAGAGAGAGAGATTATATAGAATAACATGATTCATATTTGGGGGAGATCTTTATCAGCGCTGAAGAAACCCAAACCTAATGGCGTTGCAGCCGGTGATATAAAAAAATAATCGAAGATGAAATAGCTGAGACATTGAACTTAGCAAGTGTTGATCCCAATGAAATAGTTGTATTTCAAGATCGTCAGGGTAAATTGAAAACCAGTAATGTTTCTCTGGATGATATTTTAGTTAAACAAAGCGGCGTAACCGAGAACACCATTGCGTTATTTTCCGATTAGGGTAAACTCAAACCCGGCGTACTCGTTTCGACGATTACAGATAAATTAAAAACTCTCAACGATGAGTTTAAATTCATACTTTGTTTTTTTGGTGATCCAGCGACATCACCGAATTTATCATTAATAAAAATCTCTATGGACAATATAAAGATTGTCAATGACGGATTAAAATCAATTATGGCTTTCTTCGGCGAACCAGCGGTAATATCACCGAATTTACCATCAATAAAAAAATCCATGGATAGATTAATTGAGCTTGATTATAAATTTGACCAATTTGAAAACAAGTATGAGAAGCATGAAACGGATTTTAACACACTTCGAAATAAAATTGTTAGAGAATTTTTGGAACTCCACCGGCGGTCTCAATGAAACTCGCGGATATAAAAAAAAATTTCTAGATGAAATAGCCGCGATTAATCGGCAAATAGAAACTATCAACACCGATATTAAAACGACCAATGATATCATTAAGGATGATATGCCGAAGATGATAAAAATACTTGAAAAAACAAATATTCCTCATGAAAGAACCAACAATGTAGTATACACAATTCAACACGGATCATTTGCGTGGACACCATCCACTAATATACTAAATATCACCGCAGCCGTCAAAGGTATTTATCGATTTACACTAGTGACGCCAACTCAATTTAATATATCATTGTCGAGTTCATCTGGGGTCAATAATACGATATCAATGATCATCGACAAGGATACAACTGAACAATTCACGATAACATCCACTGATAAAAATTTGGCTAGGGTTTCAGTAACATGGTATTTGGAATTCGTAGCGGATTTTAGTAAACAACTAAATTGAAATCGTAAACTGATTTGGATATAAAATGTCGTCATCAACGGTACCTTCGGTATCTCAATATCGCTATGATCAGGTAAGAGAGTTTCAAACTACCGTGTTACCGTGTACTCTGTGAGTGGTGTAATCACCGGAGCTGGTATAATACTATCCTCGGTGACAATGATTGCTCCGATAGCTGTTCCAATTTGTATATCCGCAGCCACAACAATCGCAGGAATTATTTCGATTATAACCCAAAAAAATATCATCATGCAGCCAGCTTAAACTGCAGGATTACGTAATTAAATTTCATATTGTGTCAACCGATTACTCACAATTATCCTCGATGATATCGTCGTCGCTCGATAACACATTTATATCAGATAGTGAATTTTTAGCGATGGTACATATTTATGATTCCGCGATATCGAAATTAGAGCAGGACAATAATAATAACAATGACAACACCGCAAGGACTACTTCAACGAATAGTAGAGAACACAAATCCGGTGAAAACAAGTATGATCTCAATAACATCAACGAATCCTGAATTCAGTGTGAATTTCCCTTTACCGATTTCCGTGAAGGAGATCGCGTTGGCGAAACTACGAGTGTATCACAGCTGGCCTAATATTAGGTCGGTAGCATTTGGCGGTCAACAACCGAATAATTCCTTGGTGTTTGCGTATAAGAACCGCGAAGACGGGACTCTAGACTGGAACGTTGTTTCGTTGCCATCCGGGTCATACCAAATCGAACAAATCAATACTGAATTAGCGCGTAGAATAAAATCAATTACTGGGCGAGAATCGAAAATCGCTATAACAGTTCATGAGACAACACTATCATCCGCGATTGAGATAAGCTCGCCAAGTTATTTCGTAGATATCTATCAGAGTTCTATAAGAACAATACTGGGGTGGCCTGAAATCCCACCTCGACAGGAACTAGTTAATCCTGAACCATAAAAATCTGATTATGTTACCGACAGGATAAAACCCGATAATCCAGTAAAAAGCTATAGCGGTTACACCAGATGGATTTTTTTCACTGGAATGATAGACGACCGCAACCGAAGATATTACGCAACTCGACAGGATAAAATCACTGAAAATTTCACAGCGATCAATAATGATTTTTCGCTGTTGTTAATATCTCTTAAATCCGGTACTCTCACCCGAGATGAATTTATCCGCGTCGTACAAACATGTAACAAAATCATCAATGACATGGAAACATTTCATTCACAAATTATACAAGAGATATTAGGTGACATTAATTCTAAAACGAGAACGGAGTTTGCGACAGTATATAATATACGCGTAGAAGATATTCCCACGCTCAAACTACACGGATATAATATCTCAGAACTACAAAAATCTCTCAATGATCCATCGATGAAGGTTTCAAAATAATCTACGACGCATGGAAGAAAACAGCACCACAACCACAAACAACAATTCTTAAATATAATAAAGACCCAGACGGAGGCGGCAGGCATATCGCGCCGCTAAACGTAAATATATCCTTGGTGATGCATTGAATTTAGTATGTGATGTTATCGAAGGAAGCTATCAAATAAATCTCTAGCGATCAAATCAAGCTCAACAAGGATATATTTTATATTCATTTGCACTAACAGCTCCTCCAGGATTTCTAATTATTGAGGATCCAACTAATCCAGTTTATATGCGATGTCATAATAATTCGTTAACGAGAATTAGTTTCAAACTTACTGACCAATCCAATAATCTAATTTATCTACGAGGTGAGGTCCTACAAATTAGTCTGTTTGTGAAATCGTAGCGATTTTCATTGTAGCTATTTTCATAGTAAAGAATTGTTAACCCATAGCAGCAGAGAAGGTGAGTTCCAACAACATTGGCGTCTTTTTTTTTTTTTGGCCAAATGGACCCTTACGAGGAAGCCTTAGTTTACCAAATAGACCTTTCTATTATATATTTACTAGGAAGCCTAAGTTTGTCGAATCGACCTTTCTATTAAATATTTACGAGAAGGAAGCCTCGTTGACGCCTACAAAGTTGGTCTGTTCACCCTCTCTGCTGCTCCTTTCTATCAAAATTTTAGTAAGCTGTGCAAAGAAATGGTTTCATAATTTTACCAATTAGCGGCAGTTGACTTGTATTCATATTATTAATTTTAAAAAATCAACAATTTCTTTTAAAAGACCGTTAGAAGCACCCGAACATCATCGAATGATTTTATTGAATGAGGCCTAAATTAAATTTGGTCCAATTAACAGGTGCCTTATCAGATAATAGGATATAGGTTATCTGATCCTAAAGTGTTAATTTTCGGAAACGATAACGTTTTCATTTCGTTTTGAACGACCAGGCAATAGAGGCAGTGCATGGTTTCCAACGATTGGGAATCTTGAGAGGGGCTTTTAGTTAAGTTACTGTGAAAAGAGTGTATTAATCGACTTAATGTTTTATAACTCGCCTGTTTATTCTTTATTTGGTCAGTATACAGCTTAGAGCTAACGAAAAGGCAGGAAGAACAACTTTTTAAAAAGGATCTACAACTGTAAGCACATTCAATTTACTAGCTATTCCAACTATTGAGATTAGTGTACGGTATACTTTCTACAAATGTTATCTGCTTGTTTGGTGAATATATTATCACTTTATCTATTTGTTTGGGATATCTAATATCAAGCGGTTTATTTGGTGAATCTAAAATCATTTGATTCCACAAGAAAAGCATATGAAGAATTGTCCGGTAGCAAGTGGTTGCCTATTAGAATCAGCAAGCTTTCTCTACCTTCAGTTTGATTTCCTTAATATATAAATACTCTTTCACTGTTGACCCATCGTCATGTATTTCAAGCAGTTATTTTGGGATTTAATATCGTACATGTGTTGCATCCTTTATAAATTTCACAGCGGTCTCATTTATGATGCTAACCAAGCAATATAGTTGCGTTACTGTACGCAAAACGTCATATTTGTTCTTTATTCTAGTTCCAAAATCTACAGACAAAGTGTGTGTCATTTATTCTTTATTCTAGTTCCAAAATCTACAGACAAATGGCGTGTCATTACGAAAGGCACATATGCCCCACTTCCTCTGCTTCGATTAATCTCACCTTGTCCTTTATTTCTTTTTCTGATGATTTATCGGCGTGACGAAAAGACAACGGACTTATTATTTTAACATTTATTCAGATCTTTAAATGATATACCAGACTCCCTTATACTTTTGTAATACGTATTACTACATACTCCAGTAATTTTACACGCACTAAAAAAAGTTCATATCCACTTTAAGTCACAAAAAATATTTTGTCTACTGCGAAACTTCATTGTATGGAAACTGATTTCATTTGGAACAGTCGTGAAACAGTGTGCTGCTTTTAGCACCAATATATAAGAAAGATACATAACACCTAGCAATAGGGAAGCTCCTGTGGAAATGGTAACGTAGTTTCCGTCTTGGATGAATAAGCATTTTGTGTGAATACTAAATAGGTAATTTCTTTGGATCAAGTGTACCGTTGCAATATTTGGACTTAATGCGCAGAGCATATGTTATGTGTGCCGTTTCGTTCTCCGTGAAAAACGTTTAGCACCTTTTTGTTTCTGTTGCATATAGTATTGAAATTTCTTGTATCATACATGTTAATGTTATCGTTCGTGTCATTGTAATATTTATGTTTTAACTTGACTACACAATACGTAGGTTAAAACAACCTGCATCATCAAGCATGTTTCAACTTGTTGAAGAAGAGATCAATGATTTACCACTGCATAGCTTTAACTCTGTAACCGAAAAAACTCGTTTTATTAGTTTGAATTGCTTTTTTTAATACAAATAATATATTATTGTTTGCATAGTGAATGACAGACAAAATATATGATATTATAATTTTTGCTCTTTCTCCTCTGCTGAAGAAGCCAAGACTCGACCATAACGAGTAAAAGAACTATCTCCCAGTTTCAAATATCTCATTCATGTAAAAAAAAATATTAAAACAAGTTGTTCTAACCCAACTTGTATCTCATCTGAATTCAAAGATTTCATTTATTTTCTATCACGAAAGAATAACCTAGTGGGGAATTCAGATAATAAGCACATCAATTATATTATGAGGCGGAGGTAATATATCAACCAATGATCGGTATAATAG
This sequence comes from Unio pictorum, assembly GCA_030141615.1. Lineage (NCBI taxonomy): Eukaryota > Metazoa > Mollusca > Bivalvia > Unionida > Unionidae > Unio > Unio pictorum. Next base: position 7,835,461 of record JARLTB010000123.1, read on the forward strand.
ATTTGCTGTCACAATCCAATTTCAATTACTGAAAAGGTCATTTTAAATTATAGCTTTGTGATATATTTTAGACCCCGGCATACTAACTACAGGTGAATATGCCTGTTCATGTGATGTCACATTGTCTGATGTGAAACACAAAAGCTATTTCTACCTTCTCTTTTGGGAATTATTATCCAATACAATTTTCTGGCGCACTAAGTCGCTCGCGCGTAAGGTAAGTGCACTCTAACTAATAGAAAATAATACAAAATAAAAGATCAGTCGTCATAAATAAATATAATTGAAGATACCCATTAGGATGTGAGGGTGACCACACTTTAGGAGTTTTCAATGAGTTTGCAGAATATGTTGTAGACTTTAAAAGAGTTGGGTCTGTATAATGGTTATCATCATTTTGAAATCTGTGTAATTTGTTCTTTCTTTCGACAATTTGTATGTGATCTTTTTGACAATATGCATGTTTCTTAAATATATTGTTCGTCATATTCAGGAACATGTAAAAATAGTCAGATTTCATGCATAGACATGTCTTTCCTAACTTTTCTGTTCTTGAAGTAAAAAAAAAATGTAGGATATATGTAGCAAAAAGTACCAGTCTATCTGGTTGTGGATTGTTGGGGGAATGTCTGGTGAAACTTTGAAAAGTCGTGGATTCGTCCTGAATTTTTTGTAGTCACCCTAAGATACTAGCGTCAGATAAATGGTCTATGAAATATAAGAAATGGAGAACTCGGTGAAATAGGTTAACTTTTGATTTGCGAACACTCACTCTTGCAAATGCTGTTGACGATTATTGGAGTTGCGATTGCTTAGTGTTAGTGCGTTGAACTCACGGCAAAACGGTACGGGATCCAATTAGAATGATGGATCTAGCTGGCTACGCCGATGTAGTGTGGCATGTGTTGATGTACTACTTTTGACCAAGGAGGTGGCCATACACCACAATTAATTTTACTATATGTTCTCTACATATATTTCTCAGCACTGACCTTTCCAGTGTGACAATCAATACAAATCATATTAAAATCTAAAATACCCCCAAAGATGACTTACCGGTGAAATTCTTGTCAAGGGTTGACCGGCATTTTTTTGAGTGGCTGCACTGTAAACAGAGCAGCATGTACACAGAACACTCATTTCATTTCCGGATCATCACTAAGGCCTACTTACACAGTGTGCACTATCGCCAAAATACATACAGACAGCCACTCTCAGAGCTCATATTCTCAAGAATAAACAATTAACTTTAAATCCATACCAAGATGCATCAATATAACTCTTCTATCACCACCAAAAGGAGAGAGGAAAAAATGTTCTAAAAATAGATGGAAGTATTAATTGTGATGTGATTCCAGGTGCAGAGCATTTATACTACCTGTGCGCACTCGGATCCTTACCAAGAGCTATAGCATACGGACTCCCATAGGGATGTTACATATAGAACATTGCATAGCCTTTAGAAAGGTAGGTAGGTCATTTCCCCACGATGAGTAAACTCTTGTCAATCTCTCAATTTATTTCTTCTTTATATGATTAGACGCGAGATCTCTAGCTCCAGGCTTTTTTTGTGACTGACGTATTTAAACGATCAAATATGTCCGCGTAGAAAATCTGGTTGAAGTTCAGATATTCGAAATGCTGGCAAATAAGTGGAACAATGAAACATAAGAATTCACCAGCAGCTGCAAATGTTTCTCTTATTATTTCTTCTGATATCTTCAGTCCACGGAGAAAGTTTCGACATCACAAAACGAGCTAGAATCGAAAATATTCAGGCAGCCGAGTGGATAGATGTGAATACTGCAGGTAAATCATAATTCCGTGCTGAAGCTTAGAAAGCAATGTATGGTTTACAAATGTACAAACAAAACACATGTATGAGAATCACGAGCTGAAGGAAGAGTCAAATAGAATTTACAAAGACAAAGAATCTAAACCTACTAAACTGCGGCCATGTGGCAAATGATACCCGAGATTATTAAGACATTATTATTAGTAGTAGTAGTAGTAGTAGTAGTAGTAGTAGTAGTAGTAGTAGTAGTAGTAGCAACAGCAGCAGTAGTAATATAAATATCATCATCATCATCATCATCATCATCATCATCATCATCATCATCATTCCGATTTAAAATTATTGTTCATTTAAGACGAATTCCTTTCTAAACCATATTATCAAACTTACATACGATTTGGAGACAGAACGTTTTTATTACCTCATTCAACAGTGCACCTAGGTACATGTAAATCGCGGAAGCGCATCGAAAATGTTATATGTAGGTAGACAGGTTAAAGCTTGTGAGAATACCTATGTCATTCACTGTACATAATATTTATTACGACACAATGCTGTTAAGATATGTTAATTATTTTCTGTTCTGTAGTTCAGAGATCAATTTGCAGAGATAGATGCTCGAATGGAACATCTCCTTGATGTATACCACATTCAAATTATATTTTACAGATCAGAACAATTGTATGCTACATTTTGGTCTAAAATCAACGCCTAATACATCTTTTCTTCATTTGAAATTTTATGCGTGATATTTATCGTTACAATGAAATACTCTAAAATATGTTACATATTGCAGTGAATTCAATAAATACTGAACTAACACAATATTGCCTAAAAGTTTCTTTAGTTATATGAATAAAAATACGTTAAAATCGAGTGCCTTACTTTGAGAGAAAACAAAGCAACCAAACTCTGAGTCGATTCTATTCTTAACGTTATAGGACACATAACGTTCAGGATCATTAAAATCGTTTTCATTTATATTTGTTTTCTAGATAGTTACAAAATCATGCTGTCTTCCTTTCCATCCAATTTTCACAAACCAAAATTAAGAAATCCAATAAGCTAAAGTCAAATATTAGGTTCTATACCATTTTTATTAAACCTGTAATGCCTAGATAGATGTACTATTTATCAAAAACAAAACAGTTTTTTCATTCATCCTTACCCTTATATGAATTTTTGTGAACAAAAGACATATTCATAAACATAAAAATTAAATTGGAGCTGCTGTATGTACTACATTTAAAAAGAAAATAGTTTTAGAAAAGCACAGTTAAACAAAATTGTATAAGGAGAGAATAAAACGTTTAAAAAATTAGAATACATTAAACAAATCCGGAACATGAGATACCTTTATTTAATGGCAATTCGCCGTAATTTTATGTTCGGTCATTGCTCTAAGAAAATTTACATTTAGTTCAGTTTATTCCTCATGGCAGAAACTGGATGTTTAAGGAAGCAATATATCGTAAATATATGTAAGAATATCTTGAAGCATGTCTTACATTCAACTACCGGCAATATATACATCAGATAATTAGGGAGTGGCATTTATGACACATATTCTGTAAATATTCTGAAGATACGAAAAGCGATACTGAATAATGGAAACATCTTTACATCTTTATGTAAAGATGAAGATTATTGATTGAATGTCATCGGCTAAGATAATGTGTCATCGATCTCAAATGAGAAAATTAATTTAGCTATATATATATATATATATATATATATATATATATATATATATATATATATATATATATATATATATATATATATATATATATATATATATATATATATATATATATATTTTTATATATATATATATATATATATATATATATATATATATATATATATTTATATATATATATATATATATATATATATATATATATATATATATATATATATATATATATATATATATATATATATATATATATATATGTGTGTGTGTGTGTGTGTGTGTGTGTGTGTGTGTGTGTGTGAGAGAGAGAGAGAGAGAGAGAGAGAAAGAGAGAGTATATGAGTGTGTGGGTGTGAATAGGGAAGTAAAAAAAGCACAAAATATACCTGCATATCAGAGAGAGAGAGAGAGAGAGAGAGGGGAAGTAAAAAAAGCACAAAATATACCTGAATATCAGAGAGAGAGAGAGAGAGAGAGAGAGAGAGAGAGAGAGAGAGAGAGAGAGAGAGAGAGAGAGAGAGAGAGAGAGAGAGAATATCCATAGGTTATACATTCTTTAATACTTCCAATACGGCGTCGCTACTTCGTAAGTTTTCATATTGTTTACTAATCAATGATGATGACTATTTTCTGTACTGATTAGGTTTTTGTTATATTCATTTACTTTAAATGTTTAGTATTTTGGACATTTTTAATGTTATCATTGTGACATTTCTTTGGAAGAAACAACTTATCATATCACCTTCGGAACATGGCAATTATTTATTGACCATGAGCACATAGCTAATTATTCGAATTTAAATCTGCTCGAAACAAAACGGGTATCAAGATAATTAATAAACGGAGTTTACATGTGACTAAGGGGAATGGTTCATAAGCATTTTAAAACATGGGGTGTTATACGTTTTCCTCTCATACCATCCGATGTATGAGCTGGATTTATCTGAAAGAGATATCACAAAAGAGAAACAGTTATTATGTGACAATTATGTATGAAATTGCGATAGTGGATGAAACTGCGACAATTAGGGATGCAAATACGCATATCAAAATCACTTTATCGCTCAAGACATTTTTCGCTTTGAGGACAGGAGGCTATAATACAATGTCATTGCATGCTACCTCTGACATTGCAATCGGATTAAATATATTACAAGACAATACGTTGTTTGATTTTGTATGCTGTAGCGGTGTTTTCATAGAATATCGAAACCGCGGAGCAATGGTACACCTTCACGATGTTCCGTGTGGGACTTTGGCTCCATTTTATTTCTTCTCCGTCTCTCATTATGTTGAGATGCCCTGTGCAAAATTCACAACGCATAAGTGATTTCTACTTGTTATGGTCAATGCTAGAGGTATATTTGCATAGTAAGCACCCAGTAATGTTAAATGGAAAGGCCTTCATGAAACAGAAGTAGATAATTATGAAAGAAAAATGACTTTAATGATCAAAGATTACCGGAAGCCCATCCATTTTCAGATTTTGAAATCTATAAACATGCAAGAAACACATATTTATTATACAAAGGTTGCTACTTTTATACACTGGGAGTGTGACTTACAAAGTATAGGAAACTTTCAAATGTAGATTGTATATCCAGTGCGACAGAGAAGAACGTGTTGACCGTTTATGCTATTTCCTAATTCATAAATCGGGTCCAATTCTAAACAACTAATATCTTGATAATATGCCATCGCACAACACACCAACAGTTCAGGGTCTAAACTGGTTGATCCAATGATCGGTCTTAAGTTCTGTATTGAACAAAATCTACCGTCGCATAATGCAATACTTCCTTAAAAAAACTGAATTATCCAGATATGTCGGCTCGTTAAACGATAGCAGATCTGGGTATATGTAATCTGGAGTTGGATCCAATTTCGTCGATTGTTGACCAGACATTTCGTACAAGTAGATATCTGTAAATCAACCTACATCAGTTTGTACAGAAATTAATGATATAATTTTTCTTTTGTAGTATCCAAAGAGAGAATCGAACAGGATCAGATTTTCCATAAACTACTGGAGAACTGTAAGTATAAACAAAAGTATTTGCACGCACGCACAGGCCCGAGAAAATAAAACCCTCAACAACATCGCGTAGATTTAAAAGCATACGTAATTTGCATTTGGGATTTAAAAAATACTAAAAAGATCTTTTGTTTTTATACTTGGAATTTCGGAAGAATTTTCAATAAATACGAATATTACTGATTAAACCGATATATGAACGTCCATCAAGCATCTTTACCTAATGTAGAGACCGTTATGTCATCCAAATTGGTGGAGACCGTTTTATCGAGAGTTTATTAAAGGCAAGTAAATCGAATTAATCATATCCATTTCCTCGTAACATGGTATATGTTACAAGCAATATTTAAATATAGGCATTTTTTAATTTGCCTAAAAATGTAAACATTTATTAAGATACCTATTGGTTTTCAGACATACTGAAAATGATTCAAGTTTTCAATCATTTTACATCATGCATGTGTGTTTCCAAATATTTGTCAAAATGGCTCTTTCAACAGGAATTGTCTGGAAGATAGCAAGTAAGGAGATATTTCAAAGCAGACCCACTCAAGAGAATACAAATATGTAAAACGTCAATATGAAGAAAATGAAAACACAATCATGTAATATACAGTTTAGTATTATTGATCCATACAGTAAAGCCATCATCACTCTAACTGTTCCTTGGACTTCTAAGTTTGTGTACGAGAAGACTGCTCTGCTCCAACAATAGCGATCTGTCTCAGTTGGGGATTTTAATACAAATTAAGTAAGGGCAGGTTTATATTATTTGGTCATACATTTTATACGGACACAATTTAGATATAGAACGTGTTTTTAAAACAAAGAAGCTAATTTAGCCACATTTTGAAAAATCCCTGACAATTATAAATAATTGCACATGACTGCCTGTCTCGGAGCGATCTCATTTTCCATGACAGTCTGTCTCAGAGCGATCTCATTTCACGTGACTGTCTGTATCAGAGTGACCTCATTTTATTCTTATCAGACACTTGATTTCTAACAGTTGAGCCAGATTGAAATTTGGAAGGGCTCTTATTAGGCTGAGGTATTTTGTTTATCAAAAGAGTGTTGAGTGGACGGCTTGCTTATAAAAGAAACTTTATGAGCTAAGGAATACTTGTTAGCAGTACGAGCATAATTTTCCAAAGTTGCGACCTTATGCTTGTTTCGGGATTATTGCCAAGATATGTAAATATCAGACACTTAAAAATATATCATTAGATGAATGCAAAATGCGTCCACAGTTTTGATTACGTTAATAGCCAGCGTTAATATTATGCAATGTATTTTCGTACAGACGAGATGCGCAAACGCAAAATGGGTACTGAAAATTTGCCGAAGAACATGGATTAAGTTCATCCAACACTGTTGGTACTATATATCCATTATTTTGTTGAGATGCCACAAACCGCAACGATGACATACATACACGCACAAAAGCACACATACACCCACACATATTGAAAATAAACATAGTCAACAAATGTAATTCACTGGAATGGAAATAATAAAACACATCCTGGAGCTGGTCTTGAGTATCGGACATTAAACAGATGCCGACTAGCAGACACCACTACCGAAAACCGCGCTTATCCAGAAAAGTGTTGTATAGTACTTTTGTATTGTATAGTGACATTTACTGCTATGTATTTATATTACTGCAGATGGGAAAGCCTTATAACAAAATCAATTCCTGACACGTACATGAATGAGCACGCGATTTCGCTATGAAATTAAAGTGCGTGCCTTTATTGAGTCCAACTGTAATCATTTTAATCGATGTATAGTTCAGAATATTTGGGAACATAGTAATCGCCTCAAAAACATCGCCATTAGCTATAGGTTTATCAATTCATATACAAGTTAAAAAAGGAAAATGAACAAGAATGATCTGACACTTGACTGAGTTGCGTATACAATATCATATTTATAAACACGTGAAACAGTTTTAAGAACAGGGCGGACTGATTTTAATCGGTAATAAAGAAGTCGGGATTGTTGCCATATTGATTTATAAGGATTAAGTTGCTGGATGGGAGGACATATGTTTAAATACCAGGGATCATTAAATCAATGGTAGATTCAGTAACTTAGTAGGCACACATTTTTGTTTTAATTTTACACCTTGATCCATCAGTAATACTTGAATTATTTTATCCACGTCTGGATGATAAGTTGACATATCATATTTAGGTAGTAAAGGCAAACAGATGCATGTATAAGAGGTATTTCATTTACCAAAGATTTCAGTTTGTCGTTTCTGAAAGGTATTTTAATGAGAATATGCTTAGAAACAAAGAAATGATACATTTGTTTAACCTTATCAGGCGGATAAGTAAATGTCACAGTACTGAGGTGCAGTTCATTGTAGATGTTAATATGGAGCTGAGACAACATAATACGATCAATGCAGCGTAAATTGATCCAGATCGGTTTACCACATTTAGATTTACAAGTATTTTAGAAACATAGATTTTCTTTGCTTAAATAATATTTTTTTCTACTAAAGTATCTTTAGCCATCTAAGTCTATTAAACGTAGAAACTTTCCTCAGTTTCTTTATATTTGACTGAGATATTACAAGACAAACCCATTCAGGAATGTTGCATAGCTTCGTGATAGTAAAAATGCAAATGCAATTTCTTTTTTCCAACTTTGTTTCTTCCAACCATTGGTTTCGTTTTCTGTATTAAGTAGTCATAAATCTGATTGAAATTCATTTAAAATAGATATTTTTAAAAACAATCTCCAGTTTTCGGAGAGCAATAACAGACTGTACAATGTTGGATGTCGACATCACACACTTATACTTATTATTTTTACTGGGCTGCATTCTGTTCCTGCAATTAGGGTGGAAGTACGCGATAAGAGCATGTCCGTTCGTCCGCTTACAGTCTAATCGTTCAGATTTAAGATTTATGCTAATTGTTTGGTTGTTGAACAGTGTAAATCGAGAGGGCTATCATCGGTATACTTCTATCATTCTAACATTCTGATTGTTTGTAAATCTTCCAGCGGCATTTTCAAAATTGTGAAAAAATTGCGAAACTGGTCAATTATTCAGTCGAATTATTATTATTTTAAGATAAACTGTCTGGGAACTATTGTAAATTCATGTAAAGACATTCTGGGTTATATCATTGTAGTACGTCAAGGCGGTTGGCACATTATCACATCTGAGGCTACTCTATAATATGGACTGTGCTAGAAGATTTTGGAATATTAGAGATTTAATTTACATTACTGTAACTTCTTTATAATGCTTTGAAAAATTTAATACAAAACATTTTGTTTTTTACACTATTATGTTTCTCACTTTTAGACCATATAGTCCTAACACGATTCACTTTATGATAAATGAAGAAATTCCCTGCATTATAAAGGGAACCAAATTAATCAACGAGGGTGTATTTTTATGGTTTTGTATGTATATTTAATTTGTGTTGTTTTTCCGACTTTAGTTGCTTAACCATGTAATCGGTAACTCGCTCGCTACCGTCGTCTAAAACTTAATACATGAAAGATAATACACGCTAAAATCGCCAACAACCATCATCACAAAGCTAAAATTAGTATATATATCAAGCTTAGTTTTGAATAATAGAATCCGGAAGAAAGCGAAATAGGTCCGTGAATTGTACGTAAAACTGTATTTGGTCCAATACTATCACATTATGTCACGTCATAAAAATAAATAAATGCCCAGAAAAAATGTTGCCTACCTGTTAGAAAAGCAATTTTATCTAAGAATACATAATCTCCTTTATCTGTATTAAACATTCCTAGATATGCTTCGCTCGACAGCTAAGGATGGTCATCGTGAGGAAATGACATACCTACCCTTCCAAAGGCAATGCAAACTTTCCATTTATCATCCCAATGGTCAGCCGTATGATAATGCACTTGACCGCTCCGGCGGCCCAATGGTTAGAGCGTCCGCCTCAGGTGCGATAGGTTGCGGGTTTGAATCCTGGTCGAGTTATACTAAAGACTAATCAACATGATACTAACAGCTGCCGCGTTTGGCACTCGGCTTTAGGAAGTTAATGTTACGACTGTTCGGCCTGGTATCAGGATAATATGACTGGGTGGAACATCATGCTACATGATACCCCATTGCTAGACATCACTATAAACTGCCTCACTACAGACATCGTAGCGTTATGACTGAACAAATGGTAAAAGTTACGTTAAAAATCCGAATCACGCACACCCACAGCTAAAGGTGATACGAAAATTTATTTTCTTAATCGGAGATAACATTGTAATAAATTTTTTCATGCCCACATACATGCAAACAATTCTGATTGATATCAGTATTATTTTGTACTAAATCTTGATGATAATATACGTGCATCTGGGATGAATCTATACATGTTTTTGTATAATTTTGGTTATAATTTGTGTCATCTGTTTCTGTATTCTGTACCTGTGTTTGTATATACTGTGTGCTGCGCGATGTCGGAGGATTTCAACGGCCGGTAGAGTTGCTTGGCATACTAATGCATTTTGTGAAAATGATATTGAAGTTGTTAATCATATTCACCTTACATATAAATTATTGTTAATTTATATACTTAAATACGCTAAGACTTAAATAGCAGACCGCTTATTGCCAAATAGGGAACATCTATTGAATTAATAAAGAGTCATGCTATATTTATTCTTCCAGTAGTTAGTACTTAACCAATTAAATTAATCTAATTATGATGCTGACAAAATATAAAATGTATTCTCCTCAGGTAAGTGATACAGACAAAAGTGGATCTAGTTAAATTTACATTAGTAGAGACTTTCTTAGCGAGGAATGTGCACATACGCAAAAAATGAAAACAATTAGTTGATTAAATAAAATGACAATTTTTTCCATCAACCTATTTCAAATGTACACTTTCCCATTCAGCCATTTTCTAATGTACACTTTTCCCTACTAATGCGGTAAACAACTACATAAACGTCATTATAACCGAGACACATTTTTTTTACAATTGCTTGCATAAAAATAAAAGCACCGTGATAACTGGACTACTTTCCTAACTACTGAATAAAACATCCCCAAAACACTGCTATAATTGGACTGCTTTACTTGCTAAGATATTTCTTTAATAAAAACCCAACCCATATTCCTTGACCCATTACTACGTGAAAGAAAGAAATGCAAAACGGTTTGACAACAACCAAAAACAACAAGTGTGTACAGAAATTAAAGTAAATGTATAATAGTCGGCACGAATTAGTAAACATATTTACTAATAATTATATTTAAAGTAACTGTCAACACGTACTTAGACATCTATTTATAGATCCTATTCCGCTTTACGTTCTGAACATCGTATAAAAGACCGTATGTACGCACACCCACATGCAGCTTTAGATAATGTCTGTATTTTACAATCTTGAATTTAAAAAATAAAAAAGTATATATACATTCATGTGAAATTTAATGCATTTAGATATGCAATTTATATCTGACAATTCATCAAAAAATAATGCCTCGAAAATGGGCTTTAACATTTTTTGTTTTGGTTTCTACCAAAACATCATACATTAGAGACGATACAACCATACAATACATACTTAAGTTGTTACTAACGTACATTGTATTTCTTTTTTTTTTTCTTTCTGGACTGTACCAGCATTTACTGATATAAGAAAGTTAATAACATACTTAGTTTTATCATACATACATGTGCGAGAACACACACACACACACATATGTATGTATGTATGTATGTATGTATGTATGTATGTATGTATGTATGTATGTATGTATGTATGTATGTATGTATGTATGTATGTATGTATGTATGTATGTATGTGTGTGTGTGTGTGTGTGTACACTTGAAGTAAGGACTTACTTTATACGCTCTAACTCAAATTGCACCCTTTAATCATTCATAGAAAAAAGGATATAGCAAGTTCTTTTAACAATGCATAATGTATGCAAGGTCTCATTTAAATGGTCAGATTGAACAACCCATATTCTTCAGAAATGAAACACTGCAAAGCACCTAATTGTAGAGTATCCATTCAGCACTGACCAGCTTCTCACTAACGTCAGTTTGTATTTTAGGTATGGTTCAAACTATTTCTAATCATTTTATATTAGTTTGTTTTTAAATTAACCTTTCACATAGTCATATTGATATGTTGTACGGTCCAGGTATTTAATAGACTGTTTACGGATTCAAATTGCGACATTAATTCTTCCGTTCAGTTATTGGTAATACGATCTTTGAATATTACAAACGCGTGGAAACCCTTCAAAAAAGTATTCACGACACATTGGAAGTAAATAAATATCTTCTTCGATAATCTTTATTTCTTTTGCTGATTATTATTTTCAATTATGAAAAATTAGTTTAAGAAAAATCAACAAAACATATGATCAACATGCTAATTAAGAACTGATGTAAGCGTAATTAGCACAGTACGATTTATCTCCCTTAACCTTACCTGCAGTAAGACTGTTTCAGAAGTGTAGTCTAGCTTGATGACAGTTAAGCAGGTTGTCCAGTGATCTTACGCTTAAGTCAGTCATATCTTATTATTGCAGTAGTAAGGTATCTGAGAGTTCTAATACAGTTCCTTGACCATATCACTGAAAATCTAGTAGTAATGAGACTGATTCAGTAGTAAGTTCTAGTAAGAGATTGGTGCCTTTGTGTCATTGGGCATATACTCCAACTATTACCATAAAGAATTTCAGACTGTAAAATTTACATCAGACTTCAGGAAATGTTTGCTGTTGGTGTTTATATGATCTTAAACATGGGTTTTGCAAACTTTCTGCCCTATTCAGGAAATGTGCGAGACACTTTGTGAATAACTATAATTATATGTGTGATAACACTGCGCGCAATGGTAAGTTATGTAACAGTTAAAATTGCAAAAGTAGGTGACGGTGTAGACATCAAACGTCTTTATCGAATGTGACATGGTTACTCTCTCACGATGAGCACTATTCAGTATTACAAATCGCTTCAGTCGTGATATACATTAGAAATGCACTTCATGTTTGAGTGGTGCCTTATGTTATACAACTCCTTTATGGAGGCATTCGACAGAAAATATATTCACTAAATAATTGGTCATCTAAAAATAACAATAATACACTATTGACAGTGTGCATAGGTTCCCATAGTATTCGGAAATGAATGAACCATTGGGTTGTACAATATTCTTTCTTGCTCCAGAAAACGTTTGCACGCAACAAGCCTGTATTATTATGATAGATGTGTATTGAAAATATGTTCTCCTCAATGTATACTTCAGAGTTGATTGAAAACAATGATTGCATTTCAGCCTCCTCCGAAATAGCAAAATCCTTAAGCTCTGTGTGTAAAAGCTGCATACAGATGGGCAATATCGAATGCATCAGTACCCTGTGTAGACTTGGGAAAGCCACTAAAGTCTTTACTCCGTCCAACATTGTTAAAGCCGAACTGCCCGAGCTACCCGCCGAAGGTGGTACGTATTCGCTTTCATATTTTGACATCGATCATTTTATTTTCCAGGGAGTTTTGATTTGTTCATCACAAAGTTCCGGTATTGTCTTTTGCTGAAAAGAACGCCTAACATATGTATTTTATATGCTCACTATATTGTTAAATATGTCTTTGTCTCAACCAACAAGATTATTCCATCTCCTACATTAAACAATAAACTCAGTACAACAAAAACACCCCTAAGAATTAATGGTCGAAGCATTTCTGGGGAAAAAATTACAACCAACTCGATTGTTAAGATTACGAACAAAAAGAAGTCGACGAATCTTAATTTATGACAAAATGTATGCTGCAACTGAAATCTATGTCGAGAAAGAGAACAAAAGTAATAGATTTCATATAAATAATATATATGCATCTCTATTGTCCAATTAAGTATTACCGTACAAATTTTAATTTAGTAAATTCAGTTGAAATCTCAAATTGATGACTAGGGTACAGATTTCCATATATGGAAAGCAGATGACATATGTAATTAATTACTACAGAACAGATTTTAGTTGATAAAATTCAGCTGAAGTATTTCATTGATAAACATAATCTCATTCATACAACAATCTTCATATTAATAAAATGAATTCAGACTGACTGTAAATGTTTCCAAATATAAAAAACGCCTGTAGTATGAAGTCATTTTGAGTATATACAATAGTTAAATTTTTAAGATATTGACGAAAACAGCAAAGTTAAATATTATTTACACCACGAACTCAACGGTTTGAACAGTGATGTAAGAGAACATTAATCTTCAAAGCATTAAGCACATTTCTCAAATTCCACGCAATACAGAATATGATTAATAAACCATAGAAAAACAACGACACGCTTTTTCATTACTATATACCATTATTTTTGAGCACACGTGGTATTTTTCTTTCAGCATTCGCCACCGGAACGTCTTTAAATGCGGACATACTATGTTCTCTGTGCAAGCAAAGCAATGCCGTAGCATGCGTTCTGCGATTTTGTGTGGATCCCAAGAGGGACAACCACGCAAAGAACGGGGTAGACAACGTGCAGTGCATGCAAGGCTTCTGCAAATGGCAGAGAGGCTTCGGCTACAGCGCTATTCCAAGTCTGTGGAACCCAACGCAGATATATTTATGGATTGCAGAAACTGTCCTTAACTTCGATGAATCTGTTCACGACTGGGACAAGTTTTATGACAAGCTGTACAAAGAACTCCTCGACATGGTTATAACAACTCTCAAGACCAGATTAGGTTAAAGCCCTTAATCGGGAACTTGATTGATATGATACTTGGGTGAAAGTTTAAATATGGATTAAATAAAAGTTTTTCAATCAAAGGATGTTCGTGTCAGCATTTGATAAACTAATGAGTTAACATGTGATAATCTAACGCGTTTAAAACAACTCTTGTAAAATTGAAACTAACGTTATTAAAAAAAAACTTTTACCTGGGATAGTATTTAGTGCAGGAGCTGAAAACTTTATAGATCTGTCAGATATTTTTCTTTCTGGTACGCAAATGATATTCATAGTCGTCGGTTTAATAACATCACCATAGTCACAGCTGAGACAAATTTGTACAGATATTATGGGTTGTTTGCAGAGATGTCACGATTGTGTATCCAAACACCCATAATGCACCTTGCTCTGGCATTTTGTTTCCGTGACCAGCCATTGTAAACAATATGCTTATACAAGATAAAAATCTGATTTGACTGTCGATAAGGATATTTGCTTCCTCGCAATAATAATATGAATTTTACTTTAAATTAAATGTCCCTATTGCACGAAAGACGAACAAAGCTGAACGTTCTCCGATTTCATCAAAAGAATGAATAGTGCAGTTTCTACCGCTATCATACATATCAACCATAAATGCATTTGTATCTGACAAGCATACAATATTGTGATTTGCTTTTAGAAACGATTTTTTTATGATGTCCCGGCTATTGTCATCTAGAACGAGCATTTCCTGACTGCTTTTTTCCAAAGACAGATAACATCAATTTTAATTAATACTGTCAAATATGGCATTTGTCTTAGAGATGATGGAGGAGATTTATACTGAATGAAACAGAAAATTTCAAAGCCATTTCATCTGCAGTGTATTAAAATGAAATATGTGTCTAACGTAACATGATTTTGTGTCTGTCACAGGATAATCCGGGTCGGGACTGGAATAGTGAAGACACGGAAAGCAAATGCGTTAATAAGATGTTTATTTATAAAGGCAATTTAAATACAATCAATTCTGACACCATTATAAACAAAATATAAGGAAAATTAAAATGTTCCTAACATGGAACTATCAATAATAAGTAACTCAATGACAAAAACCTCAAAGGATGATTTCAAAGAAAGGTATTTTAAACTGACGAGAATATCGTCTGATCACCAGATCAACAAATACAAAATACACGTATGAATTTACAAATATATATAGCTCGTATAACGAGACAAGATGTAAATGCCCGTAATTTAGTTATATCGTTCATATCACGAGTTACCGAAGCAAAGGCAAGTATGTAATGATTTTATCGTTCATGTAACGAAACTGCGACGAATTTATTAAGTTATGAAGTTATCGTTCATGTAACGAAACTGATGTAAATATGAAATTATGAATCTATGAATTTATGACGTTCTCGTTCATGTAACGAGACTGATGTAAATATGAAATTATGAATGTGTCGTTCATATAACGAGACTACAATGAAAATTGAAATTATGAGTTTATCGTTCAAATAACAAAACTGCAATGAAAAGGTGAAATTATGAATCGTTCAGATAACGAAACTGATACATAGATGTGAACTATTTGCTCAGATGGTAATATCAAATAATATGGAACACGTATACTACAACTAGCATGGCGTCAATTTGACGTCGAAGATGTATATCCAGTTTCACATGCTCTAGTCAATGGTGGTGGAGTCGCCACGCATGGTCCACTCCCCGTCTGTTTGAAAGATCCCTCGAGCCTTGGTCCCTCGATTCGAGAACACCAGTACACTCTTCCGAACCATCGTCACCAATACACAGCGTATACATCACAAGAACCCCACAGTTCTGTGACCTCACATCACCCAATTATATATAGTACATACATATAACGAAGCATACACAAAGGTATCATACGCAAAGGCAGCATACACAAGGTACCATACACGGCACCACACACGGGCAGCATAGACAAGCCCAACGGTCACCCACGGACCCCACGGTCACCACAACATGGCACCACACACGGGCAGTATAGACAAGCCCCACGGTCACCCACGGACCCCACGGTAACCACAACATGGCATCGCAAACGAGCAGCATAGACAAGCCCCACGGTCACTCACTGACCCCACGGTCACCCGAACATGGTACCGCACATGCGCACCACCGGACCCCACGGCCAGCCCCGGACCACAGTCACCACAACATGGCACCGCACACGGGCACCACCGGACCCCACGGTCAGCTAAAATTAAAACAACCAAACCGTGTAATACATATGACACGGTAAAGTACTTTTACATTCATAAATGTTGCGCATGCGCGCACATGAAATAGTTATCCATGTACATTAAACGTTCACGGCATGCAGCATGTAATGAAACTCAATTTGTTTGTTCGGTTACAACAAAAAACTATCACAAAACAGACTATAGTATTACTAATATAATGGCGCTGCATAACCTAGGTATTTATTCTGTAGAATTTAGAATAAATACTAAAACATCTGATATGTGGAAAATTTATGTCATATAAAACAAATAGCGACAAGAATATAATCTTAAATCAACTTTACCTCTTTAGCTGAAAGTTTGCTCCTTTAAAGATGGAAGCGTTTCTGACAAGACTGGATCGTAATGTGATATCTGTTTAGAATTTGTCTACATTTATACCCTAGCTGTGACCGATATTCGCAGCTAGGTACTTTTAAACTGCAGGCAATTCGCACATGCAGCATCATCTGAACTGAGCTCACTTATTTCCGAAATAACTAGAAGCCGGTAATGAATAAATCACCCTCGGTAAGGCTGTACGCAGTAGCGAAATCAGAGTACATTTTTGACCACATATACATATTAATACCAGTCAAAACCAATTCCTTGACAGTGTCGACTTTTATGACCAGGTATTCTTGACATGCTTTTAGAAGTATGAAATTATATATGAACGGTTGGTTTTTTCAACTTAAAACGAAAACCAAATGATCGCTTTCAGCTTACGAAAATTAGAAATTACTACATATTCTAATTGTTTATGTATCCATTTATTTTTGTGGCTGTTTATTGGTGGATATGTTTGTTAATAAAGAATAACAAAAATGGTTGAAATTTCAATGTTTAAATTGAAGCAAAAATGGAAAGTCACGAATTCAGTCTCGGGTGCGTGACATTAGCAATAAAATGTGGTTATTATGATATCCTGACACACTAAATGAGACGTGCTCAGGTGGCTTAGTTGTTAGAGCATCCGCCTCGGATGCGGGAGGCCACGGGTATAAATCTCGACCGAGTCATACCAAAGACTTATGAAAATGGTACTAGCAGCTGCCTCGCTAGGTGCACAGCGTTAAGAGATTAGTTTTAGAACTGGTCGCCCTGGTGTCAGGATGCGACTGGTTGGGACATCATGCTACATGTCTGCGGCATGATGCCCCAGTGGTATACATCACTTTAAACTCCCACACTGCAGACATGGTATAGCGATATGACTAAAGTTAAAAATCCAACACACACACACACACACACACACACACACACACACACATATCAAGGTGATAACTTGCGTTTTACGCACGTTCTTTTACAAGTTTCGATGGATTTTGGTGTAAGCGACCTAATCGAATCATCAGCCAATCAAAACAATTCAAACAAAATATCCCGTGTAATTAATTATCAGTGTTGCAACGGCTTTAGTACATTGTGTATACTTTATCCAGAAAATCAATAGTGAATTTTATTTTAATCTTATTAGTCACCTCAATTAAAATAACGAAAGGAACCTTCATCAGTGTCGCTTTCTTTCAAGCCAGTAATGAGTCTTTCATTTTTAGCTGATTATACAGATAATCAGTTTCCACGTGTTATGTTCTGTTTGAAGCGAAGTGATTATGATAATCAATGATCATTCTGTCTACATTTAAAGGGACAAATGTACCTTGTGTCAACTTTGAACTTACTGACGAGCGAGAGAATGTAATTCTTTCTACAATGAGTTAACTATTTGATTTTGGCAAAGACGGTAATTTGTAGAACGAGCATTCGCATGAAAGTTGAAAGGTTAAACACCAGGTTGTCACAGAGTCTGGCGACTCTATATTCCCAAAGAGATATTAGCAATAATCAGTGCCAAAAAACATTTCAAATATGACAACAACGGAGATCAAAATGTTCCGCCACGTTTAATTGATAATTATTCAAGGCCTCAATCATTGAATGGAAGATGTTTTGCAGTTATTGCTATCATATTTAAAGCTGCTATAAGATGGAAATTCAGTCAATGTGTTTGTGAATGGAATTAACGATAATAAAATAAACAACAACAGCCAAGTCTTATTACAGCTCTGGACCTAGTGACACTAACCAGCGTATAAAAAACTCCCTAAAGGTCATTATAAATATAGATACGAATGACTTTGATAAAATAACAATTACTGTTTTGACCAAAGCCTTTACACTAGCCTGTTATAGCAAACCGTTTTTATGGGGTTACGGAAATAATGTGTGTATTCCAGGACCTAACCATTATTAAACTTAGCGTTAGTTCAAGAACGTGCTCCTGCATTAAAATATGTTCTGTCGTGTAATCGAAATCTTGAGACATTAAAGAAAGATTGAATTCCAGAAAATTAAATTCCATAGCACATGTTCGTGGATCCTTTGATACTTCCACAGTTGTAATGTAAAGAAATGGAACATTATAAGAAACTATATTTAGAAACAACAAATTACCACCGCCAATGTATCCAAGCAAGAAAGAGTATATAGAACATACTCTGAAAATCGATATCTAAACCATTTCAGGAAGCAAATAAATTGCACAATATTAATTTTTTATTTTTTATTTATATTAACGGGCATGCAAGTTAAGCAAGTTATTTAAAATTTGATACAAGTGAAATAAAAAATATTTTGATCAACCCACCCTATAATACATACATACATACATACATACATACATACATACATACATACATACATACATACATACATACATACATACATACATACATACATACATACATACATACATACATACATACATACATACATACATACATACGTACGTACGTCTCTTTATGCTACTTTAAGAAAACCTTTAATTTCAAATTTAAAATATCAAATGGGATAAAGGAAATCTTGCATTCGTGTATCATGCATTCACATCTGACAATATCGTTTCCAAAAGCATATAAGCAAACAAAAGCATGATGTATATTTTCGTCGCAAATTTAAAATTCATCTTGAAAAAACTTTTCTTAAATGTGAAATTAATTACACGAATGCATTAAACGTTTCGGTAAAACGATAATATTCCTGGTGTGTTAATTAATAAATTATGAGTGGTTTACAAACTATTTTCTTGTATGATCTTCTGTGACCTCTTTATTCTTATTATCTTCCGTACTCTGGAAACGTAATTTGCATAACGGTAAGGAAATGGATGGTGTTTGCTGGGCTTGGCAGGTAGTTTCCAGTTCGTTTCTGTGATGGTCTCAAACAGCACACTAGAGTGTCTGACCTCAATTCCGATACGTGTTAGAAGGCCTTTTTTTAACACGGTTGCATCTGAATCTGAATATGAATGTGTGTAATGCATGGCTAGTTACTCCATACATTTGAATCTGAATGTGTTCAGTGCAGGGCTAGCTACGGCATAAATTTGAATCTGTATGTGTACAGTGCATTTCCAGTTACGGCATAAATTTGAATTTAATGATCTTTATAATATATGGGATGAGACAGCCAGAACTAACCCCTCGATTACTTTATAGAGATTTGTCAAACGAATCTTACTAAGCCTGTTTTGTAGTCATCAGATTTAAATCTTGCTGCCTGGTATTGAACCTTCTCGGGTCTATCAACATCTTTGAACCGCTCCGGTGGCGTAGTGGTTTAGCGTCCGCCGCGGAAGCGGGAGGTCGTGGATTCGATCCCCGGCCGAGTCATACCAAAGACTTACAAAAGTGGTACAAACAGCTGCCTCGCTTGACGCTCAGCTTTAAGAGGTTAGTGTTAGGACTGGTCGGCCCTGGTGTCAGAATAATGTGACTGGGTGGGACATCATGCTGCATGTCTGCGGCATGATGCCCCAGTGCTAGACATCATTATAAACTGCATCACTGCAGACATTGTAGCGATATGACTGAAGCATGGTTACAGCTACGCTAAAAATCCTAATCAAACAAATCAACATCTTTGTTGTGATACGGATCCAAGACGACATAAAAATATTCTAAAATGGATCTGACTAGTACTAGAAAGGCAGTTCGTCTGCATGTCTGGGACAGTGTCTGGGGTTTCTTTCTAGAAATGTCTGTGTAATGTTTGCTTTCTTTTGCGGTATGTATAATGTTTAATTGTACATCAGCAACATCATGGTTATTTTTCGTGAGAAGTGTTTAAATATCTCACAGGAAAGGCAAAGGAAGCCAAAAAGGTGGGTAAAATACTGAAAATATAAAGTCAATTTTGGGGGCTTCCTGTTCTGATAAATTGTAATCCAAGAGCTTCTTAGCGGGAATCCCATCATCACGGGACGCTGGCTTGAGCGGAATTCGAACCAACGACTGTTGCACCAGACGCTCTACCTAATATAGAAACGTGTTGGTCTAATAGTTTCCCCATTTTTTTCATTCCTATATCACAGGTGAAAATACAAGATTTCCTATCATGCCACGTTATACTTGTTAATTATTGATTTTTTAACTTCTATAGTTTCATATGTGAAAAATATCCGTACATTTTCACGTGTGAAAATATAAGATTTCCCATTATAGCTTGTTGTGTGTGTGTGTGTGTGTGTGTGTGTGTGTGTGTGTGTTTCCGTGGAAGGTATTCTTACGGCAAGAAATGAGATTATTTAAAAACTTGAGCAATACATAGAAACTGCATCACCTTTTACAAATTTCTATCTATTTTAAAAAAATGGGATGATAAATTGCTTCATTGGATCTGCTTCTACGGACAGACAGGGTAAACTGGCTTAAAAAGGTAATACCTTATGGCATTATACAAACTTTGCTAAACTCATCGTTCTCTCAAATTACCGATGTTTCATTTTTTATGATCAACCAATCAATGCAATTGAACAAAGTGATTGAGTTTACCTTTATTTTCCGTTGAATTAATCCATTTTCCACATCATCAGTCCATTGGAGTATTTTTGAAATGGAATTTGGTTGAAACTCGACGAAACTGTTCACTGATCTAATACATTTGCAGATTAAATTACAAATTATATTATTATTATTATTATTATTATTATTATTATTATTGTTGTTGTTGTTATTATTATTATTATTATTATTATTGTTGTTGTTGTTATTATTATTATTATTATTATTATTATTATTATTGTTGTTGTTGTTATTATTATTATTATTATTATTTTATTATTATTATTATTATTATTATTATTATTATTATTATTATTTTATTATTATTATTATTATTATTATTATAATTATTATTATTATTATTATTATTATTTTATTATTATTATTATTATTATTATTATTATTATTATTATTATTATTATTATTATTATTGTCAAGTGGTGGTTATAGTATAGTTGCATTGTAAGAGCCTCACTTTGTCAAAGTGTGGGTGTTAGTGTTCCCCCCACTTGTCAATGGGTAATGTACAATATATAATAAAAAATAACTGTAACCCACTCCCTGTTGGTACTCGTTATCTAATAGATGACCTCCTTCGATATAATTGCCCGGTTCGAGTATGAGAATAGTTAGAGTAAGCTGAGCAGGTATATTGAACAAACAAATACGAGTCCCATTAAAGATAAACAATTTAATCAAGAACATTCACAATTGTGATAGATCTTATATTTTTATCTAATGCAAATACGCCCTCTTATTTTCAACATCTTTTCATCAATATACACCATTTACATCTCCCATTGATTGGGAAACTTCATATTTTACTGTTACCAACATCTAAACCATTTTACATTGATCTATTTGGTTTTCTATGTCGCTGGTCGATATAAAACCTTTTAGGATTTTAAACATGTATAAGTGCAACATATTGTATGGCGCTAAATAGCCTAAGTGTGCTGGTGCGCCGTTAAAAATCAAACAAACAATCAAATCTATCTATCTATCTATCTATCTATCTATCTATCTATCTATCTATCTATCTATCTATCTATCTATCTATCTATCTATCTATCTGATGCCCCTGGTAAATAGTAATTCGTCAATTGTGAAGTTAATGAGTTTCTCAGGAGGAGCATTAAACAGCTAGTTTATCACTGTTTATCTGCGGTATAATTTGTACAGTCCTTGGCTTGTGCACAAATTTTTCATGCCAGCAAAACCAAATAAATGCATGCATGTCATGTGAAATAAATTCGGGCTAGACGTTGAAAAACAGACAAAGCTAAAACTGGGACAGTCTGCCGAGAGTTGTTAGCTGCCAGTCTAGTTGTATTTTAATTATAATGTTCAATTTCTTTGCATTACAACTGTGGAAGTATCAAAAGATGCACGAACATGTGTTATGATCCATGACTAATAGATAATTCCGTATGTCTGAATGAAAAACGTCTTGCCAAACGCCTCAATGCCATGTACACCAGCTCAGAAAGGAAGACCTCTATTAATATATCCTTTCCGTCAGTGTGAATGACACATTAACAACTTAATAGCCCTTCGATCGTATAGCCTACCAAGCACGTCCAGCCTTACATGAAACCTGTCGCAACTGTCACACTCATACAGGAAATATGTGTTCCGAAAAGACACTATTGTGTGTTCAATCGAAGTCTTTTAATGATAAGTTTTAGTTTTATTTTTTTAAAATGAAAGTGGTTGCCTGTTCATAATCCATGGGTTACTTACTACCTGTATTCTGGTCTCTTACTGCCCAAGGCATACATTCCCTTTTACAGTGCTCGCATCAATTTGGAGAACTAAATTTGAAGTCAAAGTATTAAGACGTATAATACATGAGTAATTCATAATTTTATCATTGGCGTCATCATTTGGATAAACCGATCCGAAATCGATATTATCTCATTTGATTAGGTGATTGAGATCTTATTTAACCCATTAGCTCCTCTAACGTCAACGACTAGTGCATAATGCATGAAAAAGAATATGGGTCCTTTTGTTTGAACACCTCATGTCAGCACGCCTATATTACCCATACTTTCTTAACTAAATTTAAACTAATTGGGAAATTCAGGACTGTTGATACAGGAAACCGGAATAAGGATTTCAAACGTTACATAACAGCATGTGTATAATTGCGGTTCAACATGCATAAAATACGTCCAATCCACTCGTACTGGATTGCCTGTCAAACAAATACGACCAAACGAGAAGGTCTATCGTGAGTAACTTTATTAATTGTTTTTTGTGCCTTTACGAGCAAAGGAGATAAATTATTTAGCAGGTTTCATTAATTACATTGATGCTAGCACAGAGTCATATTTATCACACCACGGAAACTACATATGTTTGGAAATTAAATCTCAAACACAAAATAATATGTCAAGAAATGGTTTGAATTAGATTCGAATTCTTCAGACACACGATAATTTGGTTATAGACCTGTCTATCTGAAGTAGTTTGTTTCTTTATTCGTCCTGAAACAAATTTTTTTCTTTATCAAAAGATTTCTTTCTAAGTCTACAAATTCAAAAGTATGCAAACTATTAAAAAACTTCTGTAAGGGTCTTTGTTTAATTGTCAATGGCACCATTAGTTCCCATATCCTCGGCATAATGTGGCCAACAATGTGTTAAAAGTACTGAAAGAAATCCAAAACGGCATCAAATCGACCTGAACATCTTTCTCTACCTCCACATAAATACCATCGTGTGTTGTTCCATTAATTTCGCTAAAATGTTATTATATAGCAAAGCCGGAAAGTCTTTTTTTATAAAAAAGAAACAACATTAAAATGTACGACAATCGTGAAATGACCTGAGCAAATATAATCAGATAAGCTACATAAATATTTTTGATTTTGTTTATTTGTTTATTTTGTCTTTGTTGCGTAGTGTTTCAATATATGGCTAACAAAGCGTTTAGATGAACGGATGGACGAAAGTACATAAGGACGGAAGGAGGGACAGAATGAAATCAAAAAGTGTTCCCGCTGCATCTAAAGTCTCATTGCTTGGAATAATTCATGAAATGAATTTTATGTTAGTTTGTCTAACAAAAAGAAACGTATTCTTGAATTTTAGTCTATATTAGCAATATTTATTTTGTCAATGGTTTTGTAGGCTTGACGCCATTTTTTGCACATGGTAGGCTATGCATGGCGGCCAGTACATTTAGTGGCGAAGAACCATGGACAAAGCAGTCTTATTGGAAACTAAAGGCAAGCTTTCTAAACTACCAAGTAGGTCGAACTCAAGCGGATAGAGATGAGAGGTAAGAGTTAGTTGTATTATCTACTCGCGTGTAAGTCCAGTTCAACTGCACGCTGCACAAACCGAGATCTGTAGCTGCATATTGTCCTGGTAGATCTGGGTCCACGGAGTTTGGAGTGACAAACGGTATAGCCCCTAATCTGCCAACATATTATGTGACGGTAATTCATGGTCTATCTTGTTTGCAGTTGGCTTCGATTTATAAAAGAGCGTAATCAGTAAATAAGCAAATACATTAATCTGTACATATTAGATTCTTCTTTAATAGTAAGTAAATTTTATTTTCGTTTGAGACATACAGCTTAGTTCTTAAAAAATATTGTTTTACATGTCATAACCCACATGCATGTATTGCATTATATGATTAAGTTGAATATCATGCTATACTCATTTAAAATCCATCTACGAACCTCTAGAAGTTTTGCATGCATACTGACCAATGCTTTTTTCTCCGTCTAATAGTGACCAGTTGACCTTTATTATCACGCTCTTAGTTGAGAAAGATTTCATAATTCACGTTTATGGTCACTAAATTATATCAGCGTTAATACAGGTGTTGCAAAAACAATCTTTCAAGAGGAAGAACACGAACATATTTCCGTTTGTACCACGGCACAATGTCAAACATGCGCACTAGAAATAACAAAAAATGCTCTCTATGTTAAACAAGTGAGGTTTTCATAACAGTTACAGTTATTTAAGTAAATTTAAATATCTAATAAAAACTGATTTTAAGAAACAAAATGGAGAGAAAAAAACAATATATAGAGTTTAGTTATATAATAATTTAAATTGTGGATTCCTACAAGTGTCTTTCGTGGTCATTTGTCCATTGTACACGATTACAGCTTCGCATTCATTGTAGACATTTTTCCCTCATTTTTTTAGATTAATAATTGTCATAGTTGTAATATACGGACGGATTGTGCACTAGTGCGGAGTTTTAAAATAGATGCTTAATTATTGCACGTACGGTCTATATTTCGTTCAAAACTATAGCTGCCCTCTGAAGAAAAACAAAGAAACAACAATTTGAGTAGATACCCGAATGGATTGCAGACAATGAAAACTTTTGTTGTACAAATGATAGAATTATTTTTTACTTCAATCATTTTCCTTATTGATTTCCATCAAATGCAGATTTTATTTTAACAGTAGAGTTAAGTTTCAATTTGTGGGAACAGACAGCGTCCATGTTACACATTGTAAACATAACTCCAATAATAATATCTTTGATAAGTTTATGGGAGCGGGGTGGTTCCAGTTCTGTTTTAAGAAATGTCCAAATTATTTGCCCATATTATGTGCAAATTAGTCTTGTTGGTTTAAATATAGATGTCTTATCAACAATAACATAGGTTTAAAATGTTTTCAAAACAAAGTACTCTCAACGTTTACAGAAGATGTTCTGTTTGAAGATGGATGCCCAAACAATTATTACAGAGGAATAGTTAATTTGAGGAGGGAGGTCCGATCAATTATTACAGACGTTTAGTCTGTGTGAGAAGCGAGGTCCGATCAACTATTACAGAGGAATAGTTAATTTGAGGAAGGAGGTCTGATCAATTATTATAGTGGAATAGTCTGTTTGAAGGAGGGGGTTCCTTCAAAATATTACAAAACATTAAGTGTCATTGAGTTTTTAAAATTCTATATGAAAGCAGAGGAGGAGAATATCCACTTAATTAAGAAGAATATAATAACATAAACACGCATACACATGTAAATAATATCATTGTTTAGGCTGAGGACTTTATATTCCTACTGCACTTCCGCTGAAGTGCAATTACTTGTCAACATTTACCACATCATTCTAGACAGAATTATATCTACATAGAAATGCGAGTCACGTTATGGTTTTAAGAAACTGAGAATGGTGTTGTCGAGACATTTGATCATTCTCGTATAGTAAACAAGTTTTCTTTTCTAGGTGGGACAGACGGATCCATAATGTGTCTTAGTCTCGTAAATTTTTGTAGGCACACATAATTTTGCCGTGCGGTTTCTTGGACGGACATAATTATTTTATTGTTGAAGATAGTTTTCGTCCACCATGTCACATCGTTTATTTCTTCTTTTTTTTTTGCACAACAACAAATTTCAAACTTGTGTGTGCTGAAATAATAATAATAATAATAATAATAATAATAATAATAATAATAATAATAATAATAATACAATTTAGATTATTAATTATTAAATGATTGCTTTGTTTCATCTAATTTCACAACTTAAATGATTTGTTAAATTTATATATGTGCCTTTAGATTGAGCATATGTAAATTCGAGCTAAGAGAGAGAGAGAGAGAGAGAGAGAGAGAGAGAGAGAGAGAGAGAGAGAGAGAGAGAGAGAGAGAGAGAGAGAGAGAGAGAGAGAGAGTATAAAAAAGCGTCTTCTATTTTTATTCCAACAAGGGGTGAGTGGGTGTGTGGGTTTGTTTGTCTGTCTGATTGTTTGCGTCATTGTCTAGTTGTTTCCTTTACGGAAGGGTTTCCGAAAATCTCGATTCCGATACTTCATTTTTGATTGATGGTTACCTATACAGGTGTCATGCTGTACCTCACACGAGTAAATGTCCAAGCCAGACCTCTGTACCTTATATGTAGATTGATATATCGAAAGAATATAAGTAAAGGTAGTCAGAACAGGTACATGCAACATATTAATACATGTCGTCAGAACAGGTGTATACAAGTTACTGAAGGTAATCAAAACAGATGTCTACGTGTTCCTGCAGGGAGTCAGAACCAACCCAGCAAACTCTTTTTATTAATATTTAACATAAATGAACATACAAGGACCACCACACTGTAATACAATTTTATATATAAAACTTGAACTGTAACAACGATTTGCGAAGGGAAATAGTTGATCTTTAAAAAAAAACATTAGCCGAAACATAGGCTGGCCCAGCAGTGATTTCTCAATCTAGATAACACAAAATGTAGACGGAAATATGAAATAACGAATAGAATGAAGAATGGTATTTGTTTGTTGGTTCAGTTTTGTGGAATTGTAAGTTTTTTTAAGGCAATTTTTCTGCCAGTTATAAGCTTTACATGGCATATCGATGGTGAAGGAAAATCCGGGAAGAGCCTCTAACCCATGTGAAGCTGCTGACAATCTTTCCACGTACCCATATTGGCCATGCAGAGAATATAACCCAAGCGGATAGAGGTGAGGTGTGAGTGATCTGTCATGGAGAACGCCTTAGACCATTCGGCTACTGGGGCCCTGCGGAGATGATTCACATGAAGACTCATCGTAGGTAACGAATATTGTTTAGAAAATCATGGCAATAACACGTGTTTGCAAATAAAAATATATTTGTGTTTTGTTGTTGCTATTTTTGTTGTTGTATTTTTAGAGACATCGCTAAAACTACATAAGTTACTAAGCTTTGAATTTGAAAATAAAAGTTTCCCCGACGTTGCAACGTTTCCATGCCGGTAATAAGTTTTATTCTAAAAGCGAAATAAAATTAAGTCGTGAAAGAACTGAGTTAAAAAGAAGCAATATACGATAGTAAATAGACAGATTTTATTTAAAATCAGAATTGCATATTACAACATCATTAATTAACTGATTGATTCCAAATACAACAATAAAATAATCATAAATTGTAACGTTATAATATCATACAATTAATGTGATAATTCCTAAATTAGAAGCAACACAAATCAGTCTTTATTTACCGCATGAAATGCACTAGAGGAAATGTCTAAAATAAAGGTGCACAAATAAAATTAAATATCAAAGAGTAGGTATTGAATGAGAATTCTAGACTAGAAAATAAGTTTAAAATAGAAAAACGTTTTTTTTTTGGTGGGGTGGGGTGGGGTGGGTGGAGCTGTGTCTACGCACAAAAGATAAAAGAAAATGACAAACTGAATAATTCCTATGCCAGCTCTCATATATTAGCATGCTTTTAGTTTACCCACTCGTGGCTTGACCACCTGTCTTACTGCTGAATAAGACAACACAAAACACCATCACGACTCTACGGCTTTCCTGTGTACTTCATAAAATATCAACATATTTCCTAGACCTCATAGAACAAGATTAATTTCCTTTGTATCAGAAATCAAGTAGTATCTTAAATTAGAAGCTGACCGAAACTAAATTTCTGGTTTCGGCCGAAAACGAAACCAGACCGAAAGTTATAAATTGACTTATGGCCGAAACCGAAAGTTTAACTACACTTTCGGCTGAAAACGAAACCGAAAGATAAACTGAAGGTGCCGAACACACGATTTATTAAATAGGCCTGGGTCATGATGCAATGCTACACTAATTAAAAACGAATCAGGAAGTAATCATTCAGAGCCTGCAGTAAGAGGACTTCGCTAAATGTCAAATTGTCTAGCGCCGACTGACCGGCCGACATGCAGAGTAATAGACGCAGCACTAGCGTTACATTCTGAAAGTTAAAGTAGATCTTCGGCTGATGACCGAAAGTCAACATCAATTTCTGCCGAAACCGAAAGCAAACCGAAAGCTAACTTTCTAGCTTCGGTCGAAACAGAAACTATGCTGAAAGAAGCCATTTGCCAACTTTAAACGTCGAAAAAGAAACCGAATTTCGGTCGGCCTCTATCTTAAATATCTCTACATAGACCAATACAATATGTATTACTACAACTGTTATTCGCGTTACGACCTCCTACGTTTAACAGCGTCCGTTTTCAATTATGATTCTTTGATGAGTTCAGTTTATTTTATCTGATACATGTTTAAACATTCTTTGTATTTCGTGAAATGTTTGTAGTCATTTAACGTTACGATATCATCGTTCATGAATAATATTGCAATGTATCTACCGAGAATTATACATCGAATGTTGATAAATGCATTACTACCATCTCCTTTAATCTTCATGTCAACGATATAAATACAGCCAGATACAAACATTGAAATTTGGGCTGAAGTTTGATTTTTATGCTGGAATAATGGTTTCTCATATGCGGTGATGTGTCTGAGATATTTACGTTTCTATGGTATGCTTGTTAGGAGCGATGTATATACTGTAAGTCGACATTTTCGCTATTTATTATTCCAAAGATTAATACAAAGACATTAAAGCAACATACGTAGCAACACTATCAAAACTGCATTGACTTTACATTTCTATTTGATTTGTTCATCTGCAGTTTGGCAAAATTCGTTAATTTTCGGTTGTCTTTCTTTTTTTTGCAATGCTTCAGTATATAGGCGGATATCATCCTCCAGGTTCAAGTAATTAGAGACCAAATTTTGTTTTCATTGAAATCTTCATAGATTCCATTATCATGTCAAATTAGAACAACTAGAAAAGACAGTTGCTATCAATACCAAACTGTTCGTTACCGTTCCACCGATCATAACTACTACAGTAGCCTTTCTATTTACGAGTAGCAAATTCTGATACTGTTGCCATAGTGTTCTTGCTGCTCACAAAACAATGCTCTAAATATTAAATTATGTGTATTGCGTTGTTACCTTTCTTATGCATTTTTTCTGACATTTTAAAGTCTACGGGTTTGTTATTGAGTTAAAATGTATAACTGACACTTATTTAAACATCAAACTCAACATAAAGTAAAGCACGTTCACATGGCAAATTAAACTATCTTTTCAATTTACGTGAAAAGAAATTGCCTTTTCATCAAGATTTTATTTAATGTCACAGAGCAGCAGAGAGGGTGAACAGACCAACTTTGTAGGCGTCAACGAGGCTTCCTTCTCGTTAATATTTATTAGAAAGGTCTATTTGACAAATTGAGCTTCCTAGTAAATGCTTAATAGAAGGGTCTATTTGGTAAATTAAGGCTTCCTTGTAAGGGTCCATTTGGCAAAAAAAAGACGCCATTGTCGTCGGAATTCACCCTCTCTGCTGCTATGGGTTAACAATTTTTTTTACGAGATTCAGTAAACGATTTTAACCGAATATTTTATCAAGTCCGACACGATATCGCGTCCGAGGATCTGATAAATTTATCGTCACAAATCCATGTGGGATTGACTGAGCGTGACGAAACAAATTTCTAAATCTATTATGATCCATATCACCGCCGCACCAAGTTTGCCAAATATTTCTAAGAGTATGTGTGTCAACTCCGTTGAATATACATAATAAATTGCAGTTATCTATGATCACTTTTGGTATTTGAGTGTATCGTTGAGTGACATATATCACGTCGGTGTTTTTATGTCTGCCTCTGGAAAATATCCTAGCAGGATTCTTTTGATTATCTAACATCACATCATCGTATACGACTAAATTGTTAATACTTCCATCGATGTCATCAATGCTCGGTGCTTCTTCGATATCGGTTATAAACTTAATAATACCACCCTCGTTGACAATCTTTACAGCTCTTTTCTAGTCATCGTCGTTGTTAATACTTCCATCGGTCTGTGCTTCCTCGGTCTCGGTTATAAGCTTGCTGGCTATCTCTATTGCTCTCTCTTTAGCATCCTTTAACACCCGGTAACATCTCTGATCGTCTACACTCGGGGCTACTAAATACAACTTCTTCCACTTCATCCATCTCGTTATCAAATTAAGTAGCAGTTGTGTCTTGCCGCTTCCAGATGGTCCGATTATAATCATTCTAATTGAATTCGGCAACATCGCATGGTGTTTAATAGGTTCCCGTCGTCGGGTAGCTGAATAATCAATTACATTCATGTTATTATATATAAATTATGGATCTATATTGTGTGAAGTGTAAAAACGTACTTGCACAGATGACTTGACGACGATTACAACTAAAAATAACCGATCAGCACTTTCCGGTAAGTGTGTACAATGTAGTACAAAAAAAAATTTAGATTTGTTTCCAAGGATTTTAAAAATAAATGAGACGAGGAGGTGATATTGCAGCCAAGCTAGCTAAACTCCCATGAACACCATGGGCAAAGTATCCAGGAGAAAAACATCTTCCAGGGTATAGTTATTGTGGACCCGGGACTAGACTCGATATCAGACTCGATGATCAAAACCAACCTCGACGTGGTGAAGAACCAATAAACGCTATTGATAAGGCGTGTCATGCTCATGATGTCGCTTATAAAAGCAATAATCTGCAACACAGACATCTCGTAGATGTAAAATTAATTCATGCGTTGAATTCTATTACTGATAAGTCCTTCAAAGAAAAATTGGCTTCATGGTTAGTAAAATCGGCAATGAATGGTAAATTGATGTTAGGTGAATGGTAAATTGATGTTAGGTGCTGGTAATTAATAACAACATGGAATCTATTTATTATTCTCAAAGAGGATACTGGCGGGGTAAAGCAACAATCGGTAAACTCACTAGCGTCGCGAAGGTAAAATATGCCACTACAGCGGATTGGTTATCTAAACAGGCGATATGGCAAATTTATCTACCGCCGCCTAAACAAATTAACTACTCGCATTTTGATGTGACCGTCCCTAATGAAGTTCATCAGGCTGATATATTATTTCTGCCACATGATGGTGGTTACAAATATGCGTTAACTGTAGTTGATGTTGCGAGTCGATACAAATAAGCAGAGCCGTTAAAAACAAAATCATCAACTGAAGTGGCATCTGCATTTGAAAGGATTTATCGAAGGGGTCCTCTGCGCTGGCCAAATCTATTACAAGTTGATCCTGGCAAGGAATTTCAGGGTGTGGTTCTATCAACAATGAAGCTTCATAATGTCACCATACGACGAGGGCATACTGCACTACATCACGATCAGGCAATTGTTGAACGATTTAATAGTACACTTGCTGAGCGGTTATTTGGATATCAATACGCGATGGAATTTATCCATGATAAACGATCTCGTGAATGGGTCAAGAGATTACCAGGTGTAATTACCGCGCTAAATAATGAGATTACTAGAACAATCAACATGAAACCTAACAACGCGATTAAAAAGAAGCCTATACCTGAAAAACCGCAAAAAGATTTTTCAAAACAACCAATTCTTGGCAATGTCACTGTTAGGTATTTATACGAACCAGGAGAGTTTGAAGGTGGTAAAAAAGAGCTACTGATCCTATTTGGAGCGTTACCATGCATAAAATATCTAGTATAACACGATCTACGGGTAGACCAGCAATCTATAGATTGGATTTGACCGCCCCTCAGCGAGGATTTACTCGTGAACAACTGCAAGTGATACCCGAGGATACTCAATTACCACCGCGTTGTCTCAACTAGCACCTCTTCGTCTGTTACACTCAAGGCAAGTCAGCATCACATTATCTTTGTTATGACCAATACTGCTATCCTTTCTGTCTACGGTAAATTGTCGAGGATCTTTATCCGACCAACACCAACACATTATACAATTGCAACTCGCGCAGTGATTATTCTGTTGTTGCTTCAGCGTAATTATTAATTCAGCATCAATATCAAATTCTCTATTATTTTTCTGTCCTGTTGTTTATAACCAGAAAGTTTTTTCTGATTATGTCCTTGACTCTGTCAAGGCTGACAATATCACTTATTGTAGTGTCATTATCATCTAAAACAACTCTTCGAAGTTGATTTATTCTTCGTACTCTGGATACTGCGATATAAACTAAATTTGACCACTCGATGTGATTATCCACCATCCAAACAATTGTATCTGATATAGTCAATTCCTGTAAGGAGTGTATTGTTGCTGCGTAACCTAGCGTCCATGGGGATTGATCAGCGCGTAATGCATCTTCGACGACGCTGATATCGACCAGCACAATATCATTTAACACTAAATTCTGCATTCTTGACTCTGTCAAGCCTGGAATATCAACTTCGATATTCTGTTTTCGTGTATCCGAAGGCCTATAACACAACGGTACTGGAAGTGTTGTAAATTTTTCTTTATGCAATTCAAAAAACTTCGTCTGAAGTGTGTCTCTGATTATTTTTCTACTCGCTACTATCAAATCGTTTGGTCTCCACGCTTCCCAGAAATCTTTTAATGGGGTTTCTGAAATTATTTCACGCGCTATCTCACATTGGATTCTATTAGGTTATAATCTGATTAGTTTTTTGAACTCGCGTAATTGTTCATCAAGTGCTCTATGATCAGTATTAACTTCTTCATCCGTTGACGTCATCACACCTGTTCGCTATTGATTGTATTAGCTTACCTACATATTATATTCAAAACGTATACCTGCATATAAGGACCATTAGCTCAATCAGTAACGTGTCGCGGTGCCATACTGGCGGTTATGGTTCGAAACTCGTAACTGATCCTTCAGTCTGTGATTGAGTGTTTTCAGTAATTTTCCATTCACATTTATATACATTCTTTGATTGGAAGAAAGGGATTGAGTGTTTTCAGTAATTTTCCATTCACATTTATATACATTCTTGAGTATTTTCAGTAATTTTCCATTCACATTTATATACATTCTTCGATTGGAAGAAAGGGGTTGAGTGTTTTCAGTAATTTTCCATTCACATTTATATACATTCTTGAGTGTTTTCAGTAATTTTCCATTCACATTTATACATTCTTTGATTGGAAGAAAGGGATCGAGTGTTTGCAGTAATTTTCCATTCACATTTATATACATTCTTTGATTGGAAGAAAGGGATTGATCTTTCAGTAATTCCAAGAACTGCTGTGATATGAATTCCAAGAACTGCTGTGATATGAATTCCAAGATCTGCTGTGATATGAATTCCAAGAACTGCTGTGATATGAATTCCAAGAACTGCTGTGATATGATCCTTCAAAACTGACCCCAATTTTTGTTTGTATTAGAAATATGTATTATCATATATGAATTCTGAAAATATGAATAAGATTATAGCTGAAATTACAAAATTGAAAAAACCAAGAGATTAAATAATCTGATAATTTAAACCCTGACCAAATTATGTCTGATTTTCAAGATATAGATACGGTATTATTACTAACAAATATATGCTGCCAAAGAAATATGCGCTAATTAAAAAAATCCAGAATTCTATTCGGGACTCTCTTGCATTCTGTAGGGACGTAAGTGTGTTTGTCCCGTTATTTACTATTGTGGAAGGAATACGAAAAGAATTGGGCCGAGATTATGAATTGAAAAAAGAGGTTAATTCGAAGGTTAGAAATATACGGGCGTTAATTCAAGAAAATGAATTAAACTCGCTGGATACAACTAACGATTTGACATGTATAGCGCGTTAGTAAAATTCTCGCACTGTTGCAAATACAATGGAAAGGTATATAATCAATACTGGCTTTGATCAATGAACAAGGAAGTAAATTAACTGAAAAATTATTTTAGTGAGTGGGGTTTTTTTTGTTGTTGCTTGAAACGTAGAAATCATTTGATGATGACAAAATCACTACATTGTACATTAATTGGAAATTGCTTTACTGTTTTAATAATGGTCAACGAAGCATTAACTACAAGACTAGCGAGAGAGAGATTGTCTGAAATTAGGAAATTCTTACCAATTCGCGACTCTGTCAGAAGTAAATTACAAGCCAGACAGAGTCTTCAGACCGATTTTTCTGAGGGATCTGTAGAGTTATTTTAACCAATTACCAAGGTAACGAAATGGGTAATATCAGCCACTGAGCGTGCTATATACGGAGATATCCCTGAAGAAGAGAAAGAGAAAAAGACGCCTCTTCTTACTTCACTTGAAAAAAATAGCAACAGGAGCTGAAAAAAAACATCAGCGTTGTTAACAAAACAAAAAATGATTACTCCTTTAGTGGGCAAATTTGCCGAAGAGGCTATAACAGAAATACAACAACAAAAGACATACGGGTTAAGCGATTTTGTTATTAACAGCTATAATTCAAGAAATGAATATTTAACAGACGAGCATATAGACGAGCCAATATCACTCAATAATTGGGCTGATGAGTTGTATGAAATAAAAATGGTGAAGTTAGATAGGAGGAGGAAGGAGTATAAAAACTTCAAAGGAGAAATTGATGATTCTAAAAGAGAAGAAAGAAAACACCAAATAACACCAACACGAAGACAAAAATGACAAAAAGACCCTCAATGGGATGATGATAATTTAGAAGAAATGGATACATCACTGTATGAATTATCTAGTGAGCAAGGTGCAACTGGTAAAAAGGGAAAGGGATATCAAAAGGCTTTTTCAGATAGTGGTCTAGTTAGTTGTCCTGGTAATGTTCTTGGTGATATAGCACGATTAGAAGTACTCATCGGAGGAAAAAGAGCTGGAAATAACTCAAATAATTAATGAAGCAGCTGATATCTGCATGCGGTTATTTCAAGGCGGTATCATGGATATAGGTCTATATCGAGATTTCATTGATGAGTTAGTGGAAAATCCTACGGATGGTTGTCATAGTGATTAATCACCGTGACTGAAAATCCCTTGGATTTTTCATCACCACATTAGATAAATATCATTTAAATAAGAACGATCATACACTACAACCATGATAAACCAAACAGCGTCTATGTAGTAAACTCACGATTTCCAGTTTATAACGCGTACTATGGTGATGGTCTCGGTGATACAATTGCAAGGTTATTTGCAAGAATGGCTCCAAAAGTGGCGCCGCTAGCAAAACAATTATCAATGAAAGACATTGATGTTATTCGTGATAAGGGTATTAGCGCTGTTGGAGATGCTGCCCGGAAAGCGTTTTCAGCCGCGAAGGATAAATTAATAGCGCTAGTTCGGCGGCGAAGGAAACCACCATTGACGACTCCGTCGTTACCGTTACCATCTACAGCGGAAATGCCCACGAGTGTTAGTAAAATAATAAATAACGCAGTAGATCAGAAATTAGCGTTGCTGGTGACTAACGCCCAAGATAACATAACCGCAAATATTATAGCGGGAAGTGGTTTTAAACCACGACGAGGTCGTCGACGTCGATGATTTAGATCAATAAATATATAATAAAATGTTCAAACGGTCACCTGATCCAGCGTTTGATATGGACGCCCTAGTGCGCAAGGATGATTCTGTACGCGATTATCAATTTTATGCCTATCACGCAATACAACCGAATCTTCGATCAAGAATCTAACTTCAAGTTCATGATACTAGTAAATACTTTATACCGTGTGAAGCGTTTATCGAAGTAGAAGGAGAACTTGTAACAGATGTTGCAGCTAATACACCATACGCAAATGACCCACTTGTCCGAGTTGGTTTTGTCAATAATGGGATCATGGCGTTATTTACTAGCGCTAGATATCTCAACGATGGAAAAAATTGAAACCATTGAGAATAATGTTGATGTTGCCACAACAATAATAGGGTTAGCAAGATACTCCGACGATTATACAAGATCGGCAGGTCCATCTATGATGTTCGCTAAGGATATTACTGATCACCCTAATCACTCCCCGTATATTAAAATACGGACACCAAAAGATACTGCATCTGGTCCCAACCAACCCGATACCTATGAACACAGAGATAGATCAGGAGCTGCGTTTGATATTGTCGGAAGCGCTAATCTCGATTACAGTCTAGGATATGCAACACGCAAATCAATGCTACAAGGAGAACGTCGACGATTCTCATGCGCGATTCCACTACATCATATATTTGGATTCTGCAGAAATGTCCAAAAAGTCATCTATGGAGCAAAGTATACGGTAGTACTCGTGCAAAATGGTATTGATAATGATGCAATCTGGCGTGGTACTGATGTTGCTGCCGGTAAAGTTATTTTATCAAAACTATCACTGTGGATGCCAGTAATGACTCCATCAATTACCACGGAAGGGCGATTATTATCATTTACGGACCAAGGAGGAATGTTGTTGATAAGTTGGTTATCAGTGAGTACAGATAATTCTGATATTAATGGTACATTTACATGGCACTTGGCAGCGCGACAAGGTGTTTCAGCTCCACGTCATATATTTATTGCGTTACAAAATAGAGCGCGATTAAACAATCAAACACGTAGCCATATGATATTTGATAAATTAGGCGTTAGTGATATCCATTAGAGGATATACTACTTGATTACGACAACAATCATATTGCACGCGTGTATCACAGGTTGTTGACATATATGGTACGCGATCAAAATGTTGATACTGGTCTGCAAATATCACAGCATGATTTTAAAAATTTATATCCGATCTACTACTTTTCGCTGGAACATCTTGATTTAACAAGACAGTCCGTCGTTAATATACACTTTAGAGCTCGTGTAAACCCCCCTGGCGGTGTTGGTTATAGAGCGGTTGCTGTCATTCTTAGCGACAAATCAATGCTACTCGAAGGTATTGGCGGAAGAATGAGAGTGATAGATGCACCAGTGGAAAACATGTAACAATTAGATCAATCTGTTATTGTATAATGAAATACAGTTATATTAGTGTTGCGTTAACTCCGGTCAACTCAAGAAATTGCAATCGGAATCAGCTAAAAAAAATGCGGAACCACAATAACACTGAAACCCAATCAGATGACTGGCGGGGCGAATAAATTGTCGCTGACAACTCGTCAAATAAAACACTTCAATGATGTTTTTAAAGATAAAAAAGGTGTTCAACTAACTCTCTCTGCAGCTGCAATTAAAAACATGATAAAATCAAGTGGTATATTCCCGTTGTTAGCTGCGATTCCGGCTTTGATTGCAGCAGCGGCCCCAGCGGTGGCTAAAGCGACAGCGTTAGGAGCCGTTGGTACTGCGGCAGGGATGACACTAAAGAAAGCAACTGGAAAAGGATATAAAAAAGGGAAAGGGTCTAAGACTACCAGGAACCCGTATTCATGGTGCAGCGGAAAAGGTCTGAGAATCCCAGGAACAGTTTACTAACTCGGGAATCTTCGATTTCTATGTCCAATTTTGATTTACTCGATACTGCTAAAAAATTGGCCATAAAAAACTTCAGAGGCGTCTTTATGAAAGATCAGTTGCCGACACAACCAAACAGCGCTGAAACTCACTGGGTTGCATACGCGATTGATCCACGTGCAATTGTTTATTTCGATTCATATGGATTAGCGCCGCCGAAGGAATTTATTCGTTATATAAGCCGTTTAAAAACTCCTCACAAAGTGAGGCGTTGGTATTCCACGCTACCAACACAACAAATGAATGACCCACCAATATGTGGCAACGAAGTATTAAATGTCCTTGACGCTATTTCAACATCTGGAAAACCACCACACGTTGTCGTAAATGAATATACTAGCAGTCGCTGGTAACGACGAAGTCGTCAACGAAGTGATTTTAGAGAGAGATTATATAGAATAACATGATTCATATTTAGGGGAGACAATTATTACTATTATAACGTTGCGTTATTTTCAGGGTAATATCAAACCCGGCATACTCGTTTCGACGATTACAGATAAATTAAAAACTCTCAACGATGAATTAAAATTCATACTAAGTTTTTTTGGTGATCCAGCGACAACATCACCGAATTTATCATTAATAAAAATCTCTATGGACAATATAAAGACTGTCAATGACGAATTAAAATCAATTATGGCTTTCTTCGGCGAACCAGCGGTAGTATCACCGAAGTTCACAGATATAAAAACTTCTATGTTGGAACTAGCATCACTTCAATCTAGAATTGAAGAATACGTAAAACAGTTTTCAATTTTTCGTAAAAATATCATTGATAAATGTTTTGGAGCCGCATTCGATAAACTCGATATAAAACTCCCGGATATTAAAAGATTCATCGATGAGAGGAAAAAATTCATCGAGGCAATCAAAATTGATTTTCCGAGGATGATAACAATCATTGAAAAAACAAAAATTCCTCATGAGAAAACCAACAACGTAGTATACAAGATCCAACGCGGATCATTTGCGTGGACTACTACAGACAATATACTATGTATCACTGCAACCGTCAAAGGCATTTATCGATTAACACTAGTAACACCGACTCAATTAAATATATCATCGTTGAGTTCATCTGGGGTCAATAATACGATATCAACGATCATCGACAAGGATACAACTGAAAAGTTCACGATAGCATCCACTGATAAGAATTTGGCTAGGGTTTCAGTATCATGGTATATGGAATTTGTAGCGGATTTAAGTAAATAATTAAACCGCTAACGGTTTCAATTGAAATCGTAAATGATTTGAAAATAAAATGGCATCAGCAACGATACCTTCAGTATCTCAATACCGCTATGATCAGGTTAGAGAGTTTCAAACTAAACTCAAAACACTCACTGAGGAGTATCAAACAAAAATAAAAAAATACCGACGAAGAATCACCGCAGTTGATGTTACCGTGTACTCTGTGAGTGGTGTAATCGCCGGAGCTGGTATAATACTGACAATGATTGCTCCGATAGCTGTTCCAATTTGTATATCAGCGGCAACAACAATCGCGAGAATAATTTCGATAATAACAAAAAAATATCATCATGCAGCCAGAGTAAACTGCAAGACTACATAATTAAATTTCATGTTGTATCAACTGCGTACTCGCAATTGTCCTCGTTGATATCGTCGTCGCTCGATGATACATTTATATCAGATAGTGAGTTCTCAGCGATGGTAAGTATTTATGATTCCGCGATATCAAAATTAGAAATACAACATGAATATAATAACAATGACAACACCGCAAGAACTACTTCAACGAATAGTGGAGAACACAAACCCAGTACAAACCAGCATGATCTCAAAAACAGCAACGAATCCTGAATTCAGTGTGAATTTCCCTATTCCGATTCCCGTGAAAGAAATAGCACTAGCAAAACTACGAATGTATCACAGTTGGCCTTATATTAGGTCGGTAGCATTTGGCGGTCAACAACCGAATAATTCCTTGGTATTTGCGAATAAGAATAAACCCGATGGAACTCCAGACTCGAACGTTGTTTCGATACCATCTGGGTCATACCAAATCGAACAAATCAATGCTGAATTTCAGCGTAGAATAAAATCTATTACTGAAGCAGAATCGAAAATCGCTATAACGGTCCACGAGCCGACACTATCATCTGCCATCGAGATAAACTCGCCAAGTTATGTCGTAGATATCTATCAGAGTTCTATAAGAACAATACTGGGGTGGCCTGAAATCCCACCTTGGACAGCTTATCAAATACCCGAACCACAAAAATCTGATTATGTCACCAACAGTATAAAATCTGATAATCCAATAGAAAGTTATAACGAATACAATAAGTCAAATTTTTTCACTGAAATAGACGATAGCACTAATAGATACTATCAAACTCGACAAGATGAAATCGTTAAAAATTTCACAGCGATGACTGATGATTTTGCGTTGCTGTTAGTATCTCTCGAGGCTGGTACTCTCACCCGAGATGAATTTATCAGCGTTGTAGAAACATGCAATTAAAGCATCGATGACATGGAAACATATAATTTAAAAATTATTCAAGAGGTATTAGGTGACGATAATCCTAAAACAAGAACAGAGTTTGCAACGAAATATAATATAGATATAAGATATATTCCTTATTTCAAGATTCTAGGACATAATGTCCCAGTGATAAAAGAATCTCTTAGATACACCATCGATGAAGGTTTCAAAAAAAATCCATGACGCATGGAAGAAATCGCCACAATCACAAACAACAATTCTCAAATATAATAATGACCCAGACGGCGGTGGTAGGCATATCGCTCCTCAAAATGTGAATATATCCTCAGTGATAGCATTGAATTTAGTATGTGATGTTATCGAAGGAAGCTATCAAATAAATCTCGAGCGATCAAATCAAGCTCAGCAGGGATATATTTTATACTCTTTTGCACCAATAGCTCCACCCGGATTTCTAATCATTGAGGATCCAATTAATCCGGTCTATATGCGATGTCATAATAATTCATTAACGAGAATTAATTTCAAACTCACTGACCAGTCAAATAATCTAATTGATCTACAAGATGAGGTCCTACAAATTAGTCTGTTTGTGAAATCCTAAAGGACTTTCATTGTTAACCTATAGCAGCAGAGAAGGTGAATTCCAACGACAATGGCGTCTTTTTTTTTTTGCCAAATGGACACTTACGAGGAAGCCTTAATTTACCAAATAGACCCTTCTATTAAGCATTTACTAGGAAGCCTCAATTTGTCAAATAGACCTTTCTAGTAAATATTAACGAGAAGGAAGCCTCGTTGACGCCTACAAAGTTGGTCTGTTCACCCTCTCTGCTGCTCACAGTGTTGTGAATTATCTTTTGTGCCTTTATGTGTAATGTGTTGGAGTAAAATTAAATCAATAACTTCGACTTAGAGTGTGAGGTATAATTTGAGGCTAAACTTTTATTACCAACCGTGTTACAAGTCTCTATGGCTATAAAGTTTCATCATAATTATGAATCTGTCTCCAAAATAAATTTTATTACGAAGCCTGATGAAGAGAGTAATGGGCTTAATTGAAAGTCATAGAGCAATAAGAATTAATACATTAGTTTCATTTCGTATTCAATATCAGTTACATTTTTGTCTATTTCTTTATCCATTTCAAAGAATTTAGATCGCTCGTAATGCTATTTATGTTGGAAAATCTTTGAAAAATTGGACAACACAGCAGTTGATGTGATATGAGGCTCAAATTTATTGTGAACTCAAATTTATTGTGAACTCAAATTTATTGTGAACTGATTGAGTCTCAACGGTATTGCTATTGTGGCACATAATTCAACGCCAACAGTGGCTGGTATGTATATTGTAAACATTAACAGCTTTTTAAGAGTAAATTACATGCAATTGATGTTTTGTTTTGTTTTTGATGGTTTAACGCCATTTTCCAGCACAATATAGGCTATACATGGCGGCCAGTATTAATGGTGGAGGAAGAACCCGGACAACCCCCGGAAAGAACCACCGACCCACGAGAAGCTACTGGCACGTTTTCTCACATAACTACATTTGCCGAATCTTAGACTCGAACACACGCAGATAGAGGTGAGATGGCAGTGGTCTGTAATGGACAGCGCTTTAGACCACTCGGCCACTCGGGGCCCCTTTACACTAACTGATATTGTAATTGTTGAATGTTACTTTTCTTCTTTGGTTGATTGTTCAAAAATACTTTCAGCATTTTTTGAAGACTGTGCATAAGCAGCTTGA
This sequence comes from Unio pictorum, assembly GCA_030141615.1. NCBI lineage: Eukaryota > Metazoa > Mollusca > Bivalvia > Unionida > Unionidae > Unio > Unio pictorum. Next base: position 7,878,109 of record JARLTB010000123.1, read on the forward strand.
CGCTTTGACCCACTAAACAAGATTATTAAAACAGCTAGTCCACTACCTATCCAATAATAACTTACTGGTTAGACTCGTCCCATTTCGCAAGGTTTGCGTTTAATTTTGATTTTGTTAAAGAATCATTTTTACTTATTAAACCTTCATCTATGACTTGCTTTAGTGGTTGTAAACGTTTTCCATGATGGTGACCACGTGCGACCGTACGTAGAACTGTTGTACACTATTTTAAAGTTAATTTTGTGGTTCACTGCTAACTTTTTATTTTACTCGGTCACCTCTGTTTATTTGCTAATGTAATTTGTTAGTTAGCTAACCAAAATTTCAAAATGTAAGCTAGTGCCATTGCAATATGGCGTCACAATATTACGTTGGGTAGTTAAACTAATTTTGAATATAATTGAGCAACATTTTTTTTTAATAAAGTCTTTTTCATGTTAAAATTTGTTAAAAAGATAGGCATACTTGAGCGCAACTAAATTTGTCATTGCATGTTTCTGTGTGTGTGTGTGTGTGTGTGTGTGTGTGTGTGTGTGTGTGTGTGTGTAATGTGTGTGTGTGTGTGTGTTTTAGATTTGTAACCTATCTTTGACAATTAATTTCAGTCATTTCGCTACGATGTCTGCAATGTGACCCTCACTATAGTGATGTCTACCATTGGGGCAGCTGACACGTAGCATGTTGTCCCACCCAGTTACTTTATCCGGACACCAGGCCGACCAGTCCAAACACTAATCACTTAGTTCCGAGAGCATAGCGAGGCAGTTGTTAGTACCATTTTTATAACTCTTTTTTATGATTCGGCCAGGGTTCGAATCCGCGACCTATAACCACTAGTCCACCGGAGCGGTTCAACTGAGTTTGTACGTATTGCAGATAAAAACGACATTTACCTGAACACAAAAAATAAGCTTCGAGTACCAAAGATAAAAATGAAGTTACCAATACCAAAGGTAAACGTACGGCGATAACAAAAACCACTTGATATTAGAATTGGTTAAACGTAGAATATAATGAACATTTAAGAGACAACATCAACGCTGAAACATGTTTAAAAATATTGACTGTAGCGTCAGTTAACTTGAACCAATACTGGTTTAATGTTCCAGTGTTGGTTAACAAAAAACGTTTCGACTGCAGGAACGATAGAAACATGCTAACGAATAGCAAATGGTACAAGAATGATTAAAAAGGAAAGCAGTGGAGAGATATAAGATCGTCAAAAGCGTCTAAGTGAGCGGACGTGACTGACGTCATTACGGATGCGAATGTTTCATTTACAACTTCATTGCCTGTTTAATGGCCTTTTTGTAATGGCAACTCTTCTAACCAGCGTTAAATTAACAAACAATTAATAACACGAGGCAAGATCTGGTGAATATGAATTCAATTAGATATCATGCAATAGTGTTTGATTCAATAATGCAAAATGTCCATGTTGTCCATTGGGAAATGTTTGCTTATCAGTGATACCACAGTGTAAATTAAAATATCTTACGATGAGATCATAGAATCCCTGACTTTATATCAATATTATACTTGCTGCTTTTTGTTTCGATATTTCCAACTGCAACTGTTAACGGTTTCCAATCCATTTGCTATCGCTCTTTTCTATTCATGTTTGTAATCTTCATAATAACCATTTCACGTCTTGTTTCAGAATAGGTAGATACGTTTCTTTTTGCCTTCCGTAAATGGTAATTCCTTTGTAATTGTAACTAAAAGATTTTGATCTCTATTTAAACAATGACGTATGGCTAAAAGAAGCACATGGCTGAAATGATCAAATCTGATGATACTAAAAAAAAAATTTTGATAAACTCTAGACTTCAAGCAAACATTCACGTTCGTAATATAATAATGTTTGGATGATGGTTCCGTGACTAAATCAAAATGCAGTAACATATGTTAGCGGTTTGGGTGTGAAGACCAAACTATATCACTTGATGAAAATATATGACAACCTGTGTAATGCATAATGAATCACTTTGGAGAGACCCAGAACCTGTGATTACAAAGTCACATTCTTTGTATGCGATATATAAGGATATAAGCAGAGTAATATATATATATATATATATATATATATATATATATATATATATATATATATATATATATATATTGTTTGTTTGTTTGATTAGGATTTTTAACATAGCTTTAAAACAAATTCAGTCATATCGCTATGATGTCTGCAGTGAGGCAGTTTATAGTGGTGATGTCTAGCACTGGGGCATCATGCCGCAGACATGTAGCATGATGTCCCACCCCATCACATTTTCCTGATACCAGGATGACCAGTCCTAACACTAACCTCTAAATGCTGAGCGTCAAGCGAGACGGCTGTTAGTACCATTTTTGTAAGTCCGGGAATCGAACCCACGCCCTCGCGCTTCCGTGGCGGACGCTCTAACCACTAGGCCACCGGAGCGGTATATACGTAGTTCCAAACGTAATATCTTCACTCTGTTGCGGTAGCCCACTGATATATTTTAATTTCTTTTTTATTAATATATCATACAAGCATATATCCCATGCTTGAACAAAACCAGGTTTATAATATAGGACCTTAGGAGTGGTAGCAAGCTCAGCCCATCAGATGCAAAATCCCCAAATTAGTTTGCGTGGATATCGTTAATTACCTGAATCGCCTAAGCGCTTGAAAATATAAGCATATGCTCCAAGTTAGATCAACAAGGATTTGTAAATGTGGCATCCAGAGTAGAAACAAGTTCGTTCCGTAAGATGTAAGACACACTCATCAGCAGATTGTTTTGACCTCGCTCATTATCAGGACTTTTGGGGCTCTTGAAGATATAAATATACAATGCAAATTGGATCAAAATCTGCTCAGAATTGCAAGTTTACATTTGTAACAAAATCAACCAATCAGATGCAACGACCATTTCATTAATATGAGTGAATCTCGCTCATTATCGAAATTGTCCGAGATTTAAATGATATAAGCCCATTAGCCGAGTTTGATCGAACTCAATCAATTTGCAACTTAGTTTGGTTACAGTGGGTGCCTTATGGCAAAGTATCCCGATTGAGTAAATTAGACATGATTGTGCATATATATATATATATATATATATATATATATATATATATATATATATATATATATATATATATATATATATATATATATATATATATATATAACCATTTTAAAAGATTACATTATTACACTAGTAAATTCTTATAAATTCTTACCAAGAATTGTCTTTTCAGCTCTACGGCGAAAATGTTGAGATATTCTAAGAAAACAGTAAATGAATTGTCTTGTCTCGACTTCCTGTGATCGAGATAGAATGTTTCGTTTTTTCGTCCTTGGCCACAGGTGTGAAGAACATTAGAGTGTACTAAAAAAAATGCCGGCTTGAATCAATGTGCATAGCAACGGAAGCTGTCACATTTGATCATGTATCAACTAGCAATACTTTTAACGGACTCAAATGATGTATTAAACACAATATGCTTCACTAATTATATAACTTTAATACTTGCAACACCACATACTCCTCTATATTTTCTTGTCAAAGATATAAAGACACAAATGAATCTTTCTTCCAAAAGTCTGATGTGTGGATTATAGGTTAATATACTTTGTGCGTGCTGGGTCGCCTTAAAATGAACTTGGTTTTGTTTTGGTGTCTTCTCTAATTAGTTAATTATGACGAAGGCTTTTCTTAGTGGTTGACTGTTGGTATAAAGGCAGAACGTTATGTTCGTGTAGAACGTATGTGACACTAGCGTGCATCGGGAGCTCTGTTGTGGAGATCTGATCACAACTTTGTCTACGTGCATCACAAATACACTGGAACCATCAATAACGTTGGACGTGTGTTAAAAATACTCAAGAAGAAAGCTAATAAACCCGGTAATAGAGTTCTGTGACATAATGGTCAAACTCTGTTGGGTCGCCTTCATTTGTATAATGTATGCGCATGCTGTTCATGGAGACGAAGACGAGAACCGATGGAACACATTATGTATCCCTGCAGGTAAGATTTCTTTATCGATGTGATGTATGGATTACTGGAGGAAAGTGGCTCTAAATCTTGTAAATCTATAAATAGTAAAATCTTAAAATTGTGCAAAGTCTGCGTTTCTTAAATTTTCATACGATGGTAGCAAACAGTTCTTCTGAATTACTGCGTAGTCTTATATGGCTTTTGTCACGAAAAAGGCTACGCCATAAATTGCAAATCAAATATCTTGTGCCCATATAGGCAGCATTGTCAACATTTTGCGTAAGTTAACTTCGGCTCTAAAAATATTACTACTACTACTACTAATACTAATACTACTACTACTACTACTACTACTACTACTACTACTACTACTAATAATAATAATAATCATCATCATCATCATCATCATCGTCATCAGGAACATAATATTGCATAATATTATGGAAAACGTTTTATAAGGATATATATGTATACATTTTCAGACGTAATAAGTTTAGAAATAATAATTTTAATAAATTAGAAAGTTAAAACATCATTTTATAGATCTTAGTACCAGCCATATATTAGGAAAACTGTATGGCAAGCAAATAACCTTTGCAAGGAACGGTATATAATATGATGCATTGTGAGCACTGCTTCACAAGTAATTCTTTTAATTATACCAAAATGTGCAGATATTGACACAGTTTCAGGCCCAAATTTTTAGAAGGTATCAATGTATATAAATAAGCATGCATGGTAAAAGAAAACTGCTAATCTATTCTTGGAACATTAATGAACCGCCATGGTTTCTGAGACTTTTGATACAAACTTAAACATTAGTTGGACGTATACACATATTCATGTACTGAGGGCAAGGTTGACAATTCTTTATAATTTTTGTTAAGTATTCGTTTGCTACCACTTTCAAGAGGTCATCAGCTCAAGGCCGATCAATAAGCCTTTCCATTTTTTAAATATGGTTATATAAGTACGAGCAAAGAGTGTCTGAGAGAACAATGAGTGACACGAGAACAAAATAGTATTAACAGGAACAAAATACAGAGGAGTGGTAAAACAGATTGCTGGAATGCCGTAAAAAGAAGACACTGGCAGTAAGGGAACCGTAAGGGAATCAAATTCATGATCTACTCGTATTAATTTGTTTACTAAAGCATGTGGTTTCTTGAACATCGCTCTTATGTTAGTACGCATGATTTATATTGACAATATCGTCCATCTATTCTACGTGTCGGATCTTATAAATACTTTTTTCAATCTCAATATAAATACGTATATCGTTACAGAGATGACAGAGTGGTAGAGAGGGCCGTTCCGATACGATATTACGACAATCAGTTTGGTATTTATCTAGATTAATATTAAAGAATGACGATGTCATGACTATCTCTAACCAGATTACACCATGACATAAGAGGTTAACATCAGCGTGGACAAATACTACTTCCTACTTTAAATGAAACGTTTTGTCTTGTAGTCCTCCTAACACTGAAAGATGTTAGCCTGTGTAGTCTTACGTACTTAAAAAAGACCACAACTAATCATGCTTACATAAAAACATACTGTTGGATGGACTCATGATTTATGTTAATACTAGTTCCTCAAGAGGATCACCGCGTAGACCTTGATCACTTACATGCCCGTGTGTCAAAATTGGAATCCAATAATCAAACATCAAACACATTATTGTTGTCGTCATAAGAACGCAGTTCGATTTTGTTTAACATGGATGTGTATAATGGGATAATATGATCGTATTGTGCTCATATTCACACCATGCTTTTTTATCCTAAAGTTTTCGCAGCTCGCTGAAGGCTATATTCACTCTAGTCTCAGAAAATTCTGAATAAGTAAATAATATAATGTGGTTTTTCAACTTAATATTTACTTAAGATCATACAATCTTTAATTGCTAAAAAGATCACAAGACGTTTAATTACCATTGAGATGACACAATATTTAATTGCCAATAAGATAAAAAGATATTTAAGTATCAACGAGATCACACAATATTTAATTGCCAATAAGATATTTAAGTATCAATGAGATCACACAATATTTAATTGCCAATAAAATAATAAGATATTTAAGTATCAATGAGATCACACAATATTTAATTGCCAATAAGATAAAAAGATATTTAAGTATCAATGAGATCACACAGTATTTAATTGCAAATACAATCAGAGAATATTGAATTGGCAAAACGTTTATATGATATTTCCTGAACTAAGGACAAATCAAGGAAAATTTATTCATATGATCTTATTTAAATCTTGGAGATAAAACCAATACGAAGATGCTAAAATTAAGTAAAACTCAAACATCCTTTCAGACTCAAGGCTTATATTTTCGACACAAATATATAATTGAAAGAAACAACGATGAGGTTATAAACCCTCTGAATTACAATATATATTGCAATTACTTCAACTCAATAGTGTTAAAATAAAAAGCGACATATAAGCAGATGTAGATTATTTATTTATTTAATTATTATTTATTTATTTATTTATTATTTATTTATTTATGTATTTATTTATTTATTTATTTATTTATTTATTTATTTATTAGGTATTTGGGAACTGGACCGAGACCTCGTTGCTGCGGTCGTGTCTGATATCTACTGTGCCTACTGCCTACGTATTGGGGACACAGACTGCATCAGAACATGGTGTAATAAAGCTTTCATATTAGCCTTAGCTGTTTCAGCCAAACGTCCATTCCCGGTCACAGAACTGGAACAACATTACAGATGGCCTCTATTTCCATATTGGCCCTATATCCATGTGTGCCCTTCGTATCCGCATGATGACGACACGGACTGACCCTGGTATGTGACGTTTGATTATGGCCGCTTTGTCCAGCATCATGGCCTTGTTCAAACATTTTTCCTTCTTATCCAACGTATTTGAAACTTCGATGGACAAACGCTTTGGATGGCCTACTCTCTTAACTATAGTTTGCACGGGCAATATATGTACAAACATTCTTCGTAAGTGTAACGTATATTGTGAAATACCTATTGAGTCGTTTGCTTCTAAATGACATGTATCGGAAACCGTTTTCTACTATAATAAATATAGATACGTATCACGTCATTAGTACAAACTCACGTAACTGACACATAACTGTCAGAAGAATTACACATATTGGAATTTAATGTATTAAACAAATCTCAGAACGATATATCACCCCATGTGGAAGACTATGCATTGATTCCTTTATTATCTCATCGTCGCAAGAAATCGAGATTTTGGACATTTAGTTGGCGCTATGCAAAAATAAAATTACAGTTTTACTTATAGTCTTTCATTATTGCTGTCAACTATGCATAATAGAAATGCACGAATTACTCTACTAGGACTGAAACGAAAATCTGCCTCTTTGCTCACCCACTCTCACGTTTTCGTAGCCAAAAAACAAAGCCGATATGATTCGTCGCTACATGTTGTCATATATTATGAAATGTTTGTATGATGAGCTAATTTCCACTAATTACCTAATATCATTTGAATGGGAAATATGTTCCTTTCTAGACTGATCATGAAAGTTATATTCTCACCACGATACCCAATACAATGTTTGGTGTGGAAACTGCCCAGACCTAAAAGTTAGAAACTTTTGAGAGCATGCTGAGTCAATAAGATTAAGACGGACCAGGCAATAGTGATACAAGCTAGTGGCGTTACTTCTAAATGTATATTTTAATGCCCACAACCCATTGCAAAGACTAAGAATTGACTCACCTCGCGTTGCAGGGGCCAGGGAGGTGATAAATATGGTACTGACACAATCATTTATTGCAGGCTAAGAATGTTGTTTTGAATCGGAATTACGACTGTGACATCCACAGATCCAATCTTTCTTTCTTTCTGTGATTCTCTTGTAGTTTAGATGTGTTTGGCTATCGTTAATGACACCGTTATCAGTCGTAAGGAAACTTCATGCAATCTGCATGTAAGTTAAGACAAGATATAGTTTTCGTCGCCATGATTTAAAAAAAACAATTCAGCATGAACTCTAATTAACCTTTTACCGACATGACATGAAACAATATAGACATAACAACACGTGATCTGCAATACATATAACCAGACATTAATACACAAATACATTTAGACCAACAAAACTACATAGCTTTTAATTAAAACTATAAGCAAGCAAAGCATTTTTAGGAAGTAAGTGGTTAAAAGTAAATTTAGTATTCAGGTAACACAAAAATCATATGTTAAGATGAACTAAGGGATGAAACAATTTTTAAAAGTGGCGAAGTTATTTAAGATTACAGATTAAATTGAAATTTAGATGAAAGCAAAATCAGCAAATTAGGACTAAAATGCTACAATGCAGACTTAAAAGAATGAGCTAACAGTAGGTCATGATGGTATATGAGACAAGGACAGTAAAAGAAAGCGATAACACAGATATTAGTTGTCATCGTGGCAGCTGAGGACGTTGACGACGATTTATTATTAGCATATATTACATTTATAGTGTTAATCATTCGATAATGAAATTAATGATATAAACGAATTAAACTGTGCTTGCTCTCGTAAGTGAATATGTAGTGTTACATGTTTAGGCTCTCATATATAATAAAAAGTAGAAACAAAAAGCGTTGTAAAATTTTACAAGGAATTCATTTCCCTACAAAAACAAGTAAAATGGAAAAATGGAACTTACGGGTTTAAGAATCAAATCCAAAAATAATCCAAGAATAATCCAAGAATTAAGTCCTATTAGGAAAATGTTCTAAGGAATCTGAGTTCGAGCTCTGATGAAAATTAAAAATGGAAGGGGCTTGCGTATGTTTCCTGCATAGCACTGAAGAAATGTCAACAGTTCTGTGATGAACCACATCAAATAATCCGGTGTTTGAATTCCGAATAAATTGTCAAAATATGTCCTTTCCCAAGAATTAATTCCCAGGACAAATATTTCCAGGGTAAAATAATCTCTTAGAATTCAAATAATTTGAAGAATAATTAACATATAACTCAAATATTGGACACAGAGAGAGAGAGAGAGAGAGAGAGAGAGAGAGAGAGAGAGAGAGAGAGAGCGCGCGTTGTAAAATTTTACAAGGAATTCATTTCCCTATATGCCCCACTAAAACTATCTCTCTAAACATCACTATTAAACCTGGCTACTGCGTAAAACAATTCTGGTACTACTTGCTACATGTTTCAAAACGCCGTAGAAACTATTTACATCTAAAATCACGCACTCTTGTGCAACCTTGGTCTCTCTCTCTCTCTCTCTCTCTCTCTCTCTCTCTCTCTCTCTCTCTCTGAATTCCCACACTAAGAACGAATTAAAAAATATTTTTTTAAAAAGTTGTTTACATGAAATCTAGTATAAAGGCGAGGAACTAAGTCAACTTGGATACAATGTTCCTAATTTTAGATTTTCGAAAAACTGAATATAATTTTTGGAAAATATATCCAGTAAATACAATTATATTACAATTGCATGTAATGGAATACAAACTTAGAAACTAACAAACAAACCATTAAATTCAATTAAATATAAATTAAATCAGATATTCGTAATAGTAGCTCCTTTCATAGGGGGGCAGCCGCATATCTAAAAGGATATTTGCCATATAATGAGGTTTCAATTCTTGGGGCATCTAAAATATATCAACTTGTAAAGGTGTATTCCTTCCCTTTAAAACATATCAATCATCCAATCATTTCAACGCACACTTATTCAGAATTTTAAACGTCTCTAAAGCCATACCCAAAGTCCAGTGTTGTCCTGTTTACACTGATATATGATTGTGGAATCATGATACACTTTACTCAGAACACGCAGCTGTATATTGTTTTAAAGTTTAATAGCGTTCGTATCACTACAGAAATGCCAAACTAAGGGACTTAGCTGAGAAGGATAAATGTATTCAAGATTGTCAGTTCCTCGATTCTAGTTAACTTTCGACTAATATCTTTCAAGACTGATAATTGTCTTGAAGCTTTCGTACAAATGTATTGCGTGTGTGAATTCAATTACAGTTAGCAGTAAATGTAAATTCTTATTTCTGTACAGTTTCCCAAGTACTGCTTACGATAGGTACAGGCCTTATAATAAAAGTGATTTTGTACAAGCGTCTTGCAGCAAGTGGGAATCTTAATGCAAGCTTTTCTATTGTGCAGACCAAACAGTGTGTCGAAATCCACGTATCAGCATTATAACAGGAAGGCCTTCCACAGCAGGACAATGCTGTGGACTCTTTATCGAATTGTATAATATGCAGAGGTTTCATTAATCCTAGAACGACTTTGTTGGAATCAGATTTGGGGGCCACTTTACAAAAGAATGTCCTATATAGAGGGTCTGTGATAGTAAGGTATCTCCCTGTATGATACAGTAGCCATGACTGTGTATAATTCGTGCAGAGTCCCAATATTACTGAATTCCATTTCATAGCGTGTATATATATAAAGAGAGATGTATGTATGTATGTATGTATGTATGTATGTATGTATGTATGTATGTATGTATGTATGTATGTATGTATGTATGTATGTCTCTCTCTCTCTCTCTCTCTCTCTCTCTCTCTCTCTCTCGTTAGTACATATAAAGTACACAATAACAAAAAATATATGTCATTTCAGTTCATCACAAAGTTTATTAAACATTTGGAGAAAATTGAAAATGGGGATTGTCGCGACGACTTCTGTTGACTAAATTAGAATGTGTCATTTTGTTTACCCTTTACTACCGATCTAAATACCAAACAACGTATCATAATAAATGACAGCGTGATATAACGCACATGTCAGCAAAAGCTCTAAAATGTGATGATGCATAAATAAATACGATGTTAGTACTTAATATACTTACAGTATGAGTTAAGTACAAGGGCTCATTGTTATTACATATCTTTGGAGTCTGAAATTAAATATACAATACTTTCCGCATTGTTTATATATGTGTCAATATAAATAGTTTACAATTATGAGAGTGACTTTCAATAAATGCCACAATGTATGGAAACACATGTGGATTGCCCCACCACAAACAACCAACAATATTTACTTGTCATAGATATAACGGCCCACATGAATCTTTCTTCCATCAGTCTAATGTGTTGAATATAGGTATATAGAATGTGTGCGTGCTGGGTCATCTTTAAATAAACTCCATTCACGCTTGGTGTCCTCTGTAATTAATTAAACTATGACAAAGGCCTTTGTTAGTGTTTGAATGGTTATATAGAGGGAGGAAGTTCTGATAGTGTAGAGCGTATGTGACACTAGTGTGCATCGGGAGCTCTGTTTTGGAGATCGGATCACAAGTTTGTCAACATACATAGAAAAAGCACTGGAAACTGAAAGTATTTGAAACTGCACAGAAAACAAATCAGCAAAAATTAATATAACTGGTGAAATAATTTTGTGAAAGAATGAACAAACAGTGTTGGATCGTAGTCATTTGTCTAATATTTTTTGATGCGGTTCATGGAGACGATGATGTGTACAGATGGAACATAGTATGTGTCCCTACGATAAATGAAGGTAAGAGTTCTGTATCGACATAGTGTATGGAATAATGCATCTTAGTTGAAGCATCCAATTATAATCATAATCATCTCTGTATGTTATGATATTATGATTAGGTGGTTGTAGAAAGTTAATCTAAATTTTAAACAAATACAATAATGGAAATTTGGAATTAATCAAATAGGCTAATTTGTGTCACATGAAATCAATCCGTGACTCGATATGGTACAATAAATATTTAATCAATGTCAGTATAGGAATGATAACATATTATTCTAAAGTATGGTGCATTTTGTTCTAAGTGCAATATATTTAAAAACTGTAATTGAACCTAGCAAGTCGATCTCCGATAAAAAATACAACTGAAGAAACATCCGTGTTTTTGTATCTTTCTAACCAGTAGTGAGGTGGATCTTATCCCTGTTAAACTATACATATTGATTATCCCTGTTAAACTATACATATTGCTTATCCCTGTTAAATTATACGTATTGATTATCCCTGTTAAATTATACATATTGATTATCCCTGTTAAATTATACATATTGATTATCCCTGTTAAACTATACATATTGATTATCCCTGTTAAATTACACATATTGATTATCCCTGTTAAATTATACATATTGATTATCCCTGTTAAATTATACATATTGATTATCCCTGTTAAATTATACATATTGATTATCCCTGTTAAATTATACATCTTGATTATCCCAGTTAAATTATACATATTGATTATCCCAGTTAAATTATACATATTGCTTATCCCTGTTAAATTATACATATTGCTTATCCCTGTTAAACTATACATATTGATTATCCCTGTTAAATTATACATATTGATTATCCCTGTTAAATTATACATATTGATTATCCCTGTTAAATTATACATATTGCTTATCCCTGTTAAACTATACATATTGATTATCCCTGTTAAATTACACATATTGATAATCCCTGTTAAATTATACATATTGATTATCCCTGTTAAATTATACATATTGCTTATCCCTGTTAAACTATACATATTGATTATCCCTGTTAAATTACACATATTGATAATCCCTGTTAAATTATACATATTGATTATCCCTGTTAAATTATACATATTGATTATCCCTATTAAATTACACATATTGATTACTCCTGTTCAACTATACATATTGATTATCCGTGTTAAATTATTCGTATTGATTATCCCTGTTCAACTATACACAGTGATTATCCCCGTTAAACTAAACATATTGCTTATCCCTGTTAAACTATACATATTGCTTATCCCTGATACATCTTACGTGTTAAACTAAACATATTGCTTATCCCTGTTAAACTATACATATTGATTATCCCTGTTCAACTATACATATTGCTAAATTTGTTTGATTATTTTTTCCAAGTTTCGCATGAAACCATTGTTGCTAACAACTCTTCTAAATGGCTTTTGAAGTCTAATATTGTTTTACTCTTGCATATGTCCTGCCTAAATGAATACTATTTGTTGAAATAATAATGATAATAAAAATAATAATCATCATCAAAATAACAATACAATGAAAAATATTGTAAGAGAACACACTAATTACATATGCACATGAAAATAATTAAGATTGTGGTTTAGACATTTTGAGTTTAAAATCCGCTGTTGAAGAAAACCACAAGTCCAAACATAATGCTATGAATATTGGTCTCAGACGTATGTTATGATAGCTATGAAAACAATGACCCTTCACAAAATATCTGACCAAGCATCCTTTAATGAAGGTGGTTGCAAAAGTAATCTTGCAAAAACAGCATAATATGCAAATATTCACAAGTTTTCACGCTCATCTTGTCTGACAATTTTAAAAATAATTGCATTATGTGCAAATAGATTGTAATTCTTTTAGGCTCATTCTATTTGAATATAGCAAAAGCAGTGAGTCGTGTAAAGAAAAACAATAAAAATATCCACGGAATACACAGTTAAAGGTTGTGAGAAATCGTTCTTAAGCTAAACAAAGACTGAAACATACAGGTGCATAAGTACTAACGGAGAATAGTTACACCATGTACAAGGCGGCTGAAGATAACAGCTATGTAATGAAAGTTTGTATCTTTACTTTTTACCATCTTCTTTTATTAGTTACAAATACGCCTAAATTGATGCAAAAGCAATGAAGATTTTTCAATGGCAAACGATATATCATAAACTGAGTTGAAGTGGACATTTTTCAATTTTTTGTTAATACGCTGTACTAATTTTAGCAGTTTAGCTTATTCTCTATTGAGTATGTCAGATGAAGTGACATCAAGGATAATAAAATAAAGATCAGGATAAAATAACCGCACGCAGAATATAGTACGTACTAGTGTTCATTAAAACAGTTTCCTGCTTTCAAGAATTGTCATATCAAACATGTGTCATAAACCACGAAAAACCTTAGAACTCTAGTCTCAGAAAAGTCATGTATTTGTAACAAATACCTTGTGGTTTCTAAAATGTATCCGAAACTTTGAGCATGGGGTATACAAGCAAATAACAAGGATTGCTAATTTCTATCACATTTCCTACAAAACATACAAAAAAATTACCTTGTAACATAAAGAAGTCAGGATATCCCTGCAGAAAATTCACCACCTATGAAATAATAGTCCCTTTGTATTGTTGTATGCGTGTGTGTGTGTGTGTGTGTGATTCAGAGTTTTAAGGTAGCATTTAAAAACATTAAGTCATAACACTACGATATCTGCAGTATGGCAGTTATTAGTGATGTATAGCACAATGCCTTCATCCCGTAGACACACAACATCATGTACCACCCAGCCACATTATTCTGAGACCAGGCCGACTAGTCTTAACATTTACCTTTTGATGCTGAGTATCAAGCACACGATATTACTAGTGTTTGGTATGACTCGCATCCGAGGCAGATGCTCTAACCACGTAGACTAAGGTCGTTTTAGGAAGAAAATTTTACATAAAGCGACATAATTACATAAAATGGTTTATTGGAACTAAACACATTTTCATATCTAAAGAGAAACATGCAGCAGATTAAACTAATTACAAAAAAAATACTACAACAGTCATCAATCCAAAAACAAAAACGATAGTATTTACGTTTTCTTAAGAGTTCACTTACTTGAATTTGACTAATTTGACATTCGCAATGTGTAACCAAGATTCTTGGATCGTCGTATAGTTTTGTATTTGATTATGAAGTTATTATCTTATTTTTTGGGATCAAACTGATGTTGGCATATAATTGATGTAAATTAACAAAACTTTCAGGAATCTATATTTTACATATATGAATGTGTATCTGATGAAGGCTAAATGTAATAAATCATAGGTGTGAATATGTAATATAATAAATCATAGGTATGACTGTAGTAAATTATAGGTATGATGATCTGATCGTCTTCTCAGCATAGCCAGTGGTGCTTGTTACTATGGTAACTTCAATGTCTCATGGTAAGTAACCTTTCTAAGCTGATTAGTTAAAAACCGTTCAACTACCTCAGGTAAAAATTAATCTTACCTTTGTAACCTATTCCATGCTTAATTCCAGCGTTTTGTCATAGCATGGGTACTGGATCCATAAGGTTGTCTTTATTCCCATTGAATATAGTGCAAAAACTTGACTGATATGCCATGTCTACTTTTGGCTTTACATTTGCTTGTTGTAGGGGATTATCCCAGCTCATAAATAAATCGAGTGGTGTACACGCACTGTGTGTGGTATGTGTGAGGAGATGAGGCATGTCCCATCCTGTATATTATAATGATGCCGGTAGAGTGGAGTAATTATACCACTTCTGTTAAAAACCAACATGTCATATTGGTCAAAGGATGATAATGTCATCTCTCTCTCTCTCTCTCTCTCTCTCTCTCTCTCTCTCTCTCTCTCTCTCTCTCTCTCTCTCTCTGTAGTATATGATGTGGACAGCGTATACAAATGTCTAAATTTAAAAAAAAAACTATTCATATAAAAATGAAAAATGCAGATTTTACCTCTTAAGTTCCGAATGGGATTTAGATGGCACAATTTTGTGAAAAACAATGAAAAGAGAAAATGTACTGTTATGATAATATTTACATCTTGGAAATCAAAGCAATACCAAGTTGACTAATGTTAGGAAAAACTCAAATATCTCCTCTCACCCAGGACTAAAACATGGATTCGTCGATAACAACTTCCCGGTTATTTACCTTTGTAATTCAAATGCTGATGTTAATGATTTAAGTTATATAGTGATATACACCAAACACACATTTAAAAAGAGGACCTTTATGTATTTATTTATCAGGTACTGTTGCTATGGATCCAGTCGTCATGGCTGCCGCGTCGTCTGACATACTCTGCGCCTACTGCCAAAGGATTGGAGACCAAGCTTGCATCCGAAGATGGTGTAACCGGGCTTTCGCATTAACCTTTGCTGATGTCACTCCAGTTCCTTCGGTGATCACACCGATGGAATCATACTACAGACGATCGCTTTATCCCACACCGTGGCGCCCTATCAATATTTGTCCTCCGTATTCAAATTATTATATTTCGGACTCACCCTTGACTCCGATATTATGATGACGGTCACTGTGGCCAGGACGGTAACCTTATTTCAACGTTTAAACTTGCTACCCGACATTAAAATTTTGATTGACAAACATGGATATGTCTTATCATTAAACTTTCATTTTCACTCGTATCACTTGTGTTGCTAAGTACAAGTAGTTTTATGAGGGGGGGGGGGGGGTTAGGTTGTAGGACATACGATACTTATCAATATGGCTTAGGTTAACATGCGTGCGGTGTGTGTGTGTGTGTGTGTGTGTGTGTGTGTGTGTGTGTGTGTGTGTGTTATAGGGACCATATGAATCTTGCGTCTATAGGTCTAAGGAGTATTAGCATTAGAGGAACAAATGTGTTTATGGGACAAAAAAGGCTGACTGGGACTAGGGGAAATGTAGTGTCAAAATGTTGATCCCATACGGAACAAACATGTTATCACACAAGATCGAAAAGAAGTGGGATGTAATGGACACGCACACTTCCACACATTTTGGGACAAACAAGCATCATATCACACACGGAGAGAGAGAGAGAGAGAGAGAGAGAGAGAGAGAGAGAGAGAGAGAGAGAGAGAGTTTATAGACAAACTATTATACCCTTACATGTATACAAACACACACTATTGCAAGAGGAGTGCGTGCGTGCGTGTGTGTGTAAGTTTTGGTTGTCCACAACTTGTACGCATAAAAACATATGCATATCAATACATACATTAAACATGATTTGCTTTATCAAATATGGTTGAAATCTTTCTTTTCTTGAAATCTGGGTAGCCCTGAAATGGGCAGTTGGGTTGTTAATCAGGGTTGTTTAACACATAAAATACCTCTTCACTGTTCTTCTCCTCAAACTTCTTGGCACTGCTGGTCAATTTATCAACGCCCTCTGCATTTTAACATACATTCTTTTATTCCTGATATATGTGTCCTTATTCGTTGTAATGGATAACGATGCCCCTACATATAGTAGGCAATCTTTTAAATGTGGGCGCCTCGCAAGCTCCCAGCTATATAAATTAGTAACCATTACGGAGTCCCTTAATGTTTCTGAAATTACAATGGCTTTTATATGTTAGTGCTTTCACGTCATATATGTGATGTTGTATTTACGCAAAAAATAAAAACGAAGTTTCTTTCAAACATTTATTTAAATATTATGTTTGATTCGGGTATAATTTTTTTGCGAGACAGTGATCATCATGGATTCCAGACTGGCTCCCCAAAGTTCCCAAGTTTGAAATCAGGGACCCGTACTCACCTCTAGATACAGAAGTATAAAGCAGGTTTCCTTATCAATTCCTATAGCGAGACAGTCTCCATCCTGTTGTATGCCGTGTGCGTTATGCATTTTGTATGTATGCATAGCTTGTATTTGAGGAAGGCACATATATCAAATTAAATTTCCACTAAATCTTCCATAACTTGCTCGTTATTTTAAAAACAATAACAATAAAAAAAGGAAGTAGCTTTCAGTTTTAGTCTACCCTAGCACAATCAATTTCAAAAACAAGAATTTGTCCATCATTGTGAGATATGTTTTTTGTATCTATAAAAATAAAAAATGAAAATAAAACAAATACCCATTCCATGTGTGTCTGGTGTTATGTTTGCTATAGTTATGTCGTATGCCTCATACTACAAAGGTATTATCTTTATTATCCCTTTTCTCGACGTAACCTATGTATTTTCTTTCTATATAGGCTTGCTTGTTTGTTTTTGTTTTGTACGGGTGTGTGTTTTTTAATATAATGGGAGAACTGTAAATACTTTGTTTTCGTATCCCCAGTCTGTATGTGAGTTTATCATATATTCTGCTAGCTTGATTTCACAACTTCTCCATGGGCCTGTCCACTTCGCGTAGCGCCATGTGGTACAGCCCCATGGGATATACACCTTGTACTTTTCAAGGGTCGCATATCCCTGTCCCTATATGATATTCATTATTGTTCCTGCTGTGTTGTGTCAAATCTAAGTGCATTTTCCAATTCTCTAGATATTTTTTAATTATTAGTTATTAGATTTAATGTTTCTTTTGTATAGGTGTATATCATGAATTTGTGAAAGTATATGTTTTTTAATTGATACTATACATGGTTCCTTGGTTTCCGTAGGTTCCAATGGACGTTATCGCCGAGTGGATGTGGGAGATAAAAATCCACTTCCCTTGGTAAAAAAAAAAAAAACCAATGGCGTGCATATGACAACCAAATCCAGATCTAGGTCTTCACGAATGGTGGAACTGAGCCCGGCGAAACATGTTTAAACGGACTGGAGAAGGGATGACATGCACATTTCTGGTGCCTCAAGTAGACTTGGAATTGTTTTCATTGTCATCGCGGTAACTCCTGCGATCCCGCTGGTGCCATGCCGTATCGGCGTGTCTTTTCCCTTGAATACATCAACTGGGTGGAGAGGAGGAAATCAGCAGCATGGGCAAGAACTGATTTTCTATATCACCCCGCTCAGTCTTGCGCCGTGCAGATGACACTCCAGCTTCACTTCCCAGCGTCAAAACAACACGGGAATAAGCAGTTTACCGGTTATAAGTCTTTGGCATAGAGTCAGACGCCAGAGGTTGCTTCCGACGGTGGGAGCGACCAACAGGTCTCACTGAACAGCTACCGCCCGTCTCAAGCTGGAAGTCCCCATACAATAAGGTGCCTTCCAGCCACAGTTTTTCTGCCTTACTGGCTCGCAATGGCTTAAGGTACTCGAGTTCGTGATAAAGCGGACTGCAACTATTGCACCAAGAAAATACGAACAAAAACTAACGAGTAAATTCTAATTCTCAAGCTAGGTACCTGAAATATCCAGACCATGCTGACTTGACTCTCAGATGATCTACAGGCAATCATCGATGTTCGAAAGACTTCAGTCACTAATGAAGAACTTGCAGAACTCCAGGTTGAAATCTCCTCACTATAGAAGACACGACTACCATATTCCGGATCCCTCAGAGAAGAGAACTACACGTTTTTCAGGCAAGAAAAGAGCGCTGATGAATTGGAATGACAATGATCCCTTATGAAGTCATCGCCAAACACCTGGTATTAACATAGCAGTTAACCGTGTTGGCAAATTCATGTCCGTCAGGTCCTATCATCACCAACGGGTGGATAATACTATAAAAACACCTGCTTTCGTCAGCAGTATTTACTTCTTTGAAGCGAATAGCCTGCTCAAGTATCTAAATATGCAATAAACATATAGCCGGTCATTCACCGTGGGCCTGACGCCTTTAGCTGACTGTCATAAACTTACGAAATCCTTTGCCATCACGAAGTTAAAGTATAAAAAAAATGAAGATGGAAACATATTATATTTCCGCACAGTAAAGAAAGTCTTTTTAGGTAAACTCATGACGATATCCCCGGGAGTAATACATGTTGTGTTGTGTTTTACCGTAACGTCCGTTCATGAAGACACACAAGTCATTTTGTCAAAATACTAGTGACCGTTGTTGTCATCACCAATATACCACTTAGGAAAATGTTTCTCTGTTAGTCCAAGTTCACCAAACATGTCAAGCACGTAAGTATTTGTTGGTGATTTTAAGTATTCTGGTAACAAAATGCATTGACTAGTGTTTCTGGATAGTGTACCTGACGTCTGAAGTTTATTACGTTTCATAACGCAACGCTAGATCATGTAATTCAGTATGGTAACTTCGTCAAAGCTCTGAAGGTTTGATAAAGTACGCGCTATAGATTGAAAATAACAAGTTTTTTTGAGTGTTTCATTACTTGTTCCGCAGCTCCGGTAATGGTCTACGACTCATGCAGCGAAACTGTTTCACATAAGGTCATCCGTGTGTTCCACTTTGATTCATCCATAATGTTTCAACACATGACGTTGTTGAGGTACCAGCAATAGCTGGTGATCCATAAGATTCGACGCCGTTAAGGTGAATAATGATTTATACTCGGATCCATTTGCACATGAATCACATCCGCTTCGAGCTTGTTAATGTCAAATGAATGACTTGTGATAACATCAATGATCTTCGTTTTGGTCAGTAATTTTCACTTGATATTGATATTTCTATACAACATATACGACGAAGATGAAGTGATGGGATCGAACCTGAATACAAGTTGAATGTCAGCATGTATATTACAATGTATAATCACAAAGGTGCACGCGAATGTACCACATCAGTAACGAACTAGCAAAATTCAACTTGACATACGAAAACCGATTCAGGGTTGACGAGCTGTTTAAGTACATTTCCGTCAGAACGACCACAGGCAAGGAAAATTAATCAAATTTGATTTCACTATGTAAAACAAGTGTTTTCATCCTGTATAGTAAATGTAACAAACTTTGATTTTGTGATCAGGTCAGTGATATGTTGAAATATACCCACTTCCAATGAGAAAGCGGGCGAATTTGTGTCTTTTCGTTCCCATAAAGTCAGAAAAAACATAAATAAAAAATTAACATGTATTTATACTAAAGTAATACATAAATGACCACAAAAGATTTAGAAGTGAGTAGTGTTTCGAGATATTTGATAATAATACTGTAAATCACTTTTAAGAATAAGCTCGAAAATGTATTCTTCCATTATGTTCTCGTCATACTGTCCTTGGTAGCAGCGTTCAAAATCTAGTATATCCTGGTGGAAGCATTCGCCTTGCCCCTCTGAGTACGCTGCCGTGTTTATCAATGAATTTATCAAGATGATCATCAAGGATATGAACTTTGAGGGACATCCTGCCGCCCATTGTTGCGAAGTTGTTTACCAGAGTCTCAACCAGCTCCACATTGTTTTCGGCTTTGTAATTGCCCAATAAACCTCGAACCAATGCGACAACGCTGCTCAAGCCTCTTTCTCCTTTCTAACGAGCTTCTTGTGGAATTCATTGCTGTCCAGGATATTCTTTATCTGTGTTCCGACGACGACACAGGCTTTGACCTTTACCTCAGATGTCTGGAGGGAAGAAGTATTGAAGGTACTTGAAAGCTGCCTATCAAGATTTCTGACAAATTGTTTCATGTGGCCCAGTTTGATGTGCATTGGTGGTATCAATACCTTCAGCCAGTTGCTTCCACTTCACGTTGTTTCGTCATCTATGGCCAGATCTCCCAGTGGTTACGTGTCTCGATCTCCTTGTTGTCTAAAAGGCAAAGATAGCCGAACAACTTGGTAAAACCGCATTGGAGACACATGAGGATTGCTACAATTGTAAAGTCTTACATGTCCTCTCAGCCGTACGAATCATAGCTCAAGGCGTTCAGCAAAATCCTGATGTTTTCATAATCCTCCTTGAGGTGCACCAAGTGAGCCAGCAGAAGAGACTGGTACAGAAGGCTATAGTCACTCTCTCTAGTCTCAATAAAGTCTAAATTTGTAAATAATGCAATGTGGTATTTCAACTTAATATTTACTTAAAATCACAATCTTTAATTGCCAATAAGAGCACGTGAGATTTAATTATGGTTGAGGCCACTCACTGTTTAATTGCAAATAGAATCAGAGAATATTCAATTGCCAATATGATTATATATTTCCTCATCTAAGGACGAATCAGGCAAAATTTATTCATATGATCGTATTTAAATCATGGAGATCAAAACAATACGAAGACTCAAGGCTAATATTTTTGACACAAATATATAATTGAAAGAAACAACGTCGAGGTTATAAACCCTCAGAATTATAATACATATTGCAATTACTTCAACTCAGTAGTGTTAAAATAAAAAGCGACATAAGCAGATGTAGAATATTTATTTATTTATTTATTTATTTATTTATTTATTAAGTATTTTCGACGTGGATTGAGTCATTGTGGCTGCGGCCGTGTCCGAGATCTACTGCGTAAATTGCCAGAAGCTTTGGGACCTAGAAAGATTCCGAATATGGTCTAATCAAGCCTTCAGATTAGCCTTAGCTGCTGCAGCCCAACGTCCCTTCGCGGTCACAGAGCTGGAACAATATCACGGATGGCCTCTTTATCCACTGTGGCTCCATTTTCATATGTGCCTTTGGTATCTGCATGATGACGAATCGGACTGACCCTGATATGTGATGCATGATTAGGGCCGCTTTGTCCAGCAACGTCCTCGTATTCAAACTGTTCTCCTTGTTATCCGACGTATTTGAAACTCCGATGGACAAACGCTTTGATGGATTACTTTTTTAACTATGGTTAGCACGTGCAATATATGTACAAAAATTATTCGTAAGCGTAATGTATATTTTTGAATAAATATTGAATCGTTTGCTTCTAAATGACTTGTATCGGAAACTTATTTCTACTATAATAAGTAAAATAACGACCTTAAAAACCGTGATATGCAAGACATATAATCAGATATAAATACATAGATACAATTAGACACAAAATAACAAGACATATAACCAGATATAAATACATAGATACAATTAGACACAAAATAACAAGACATATAACCAGATATAAATACATAGATACAATTAGACACAAAATAACATATTTTTGAACTTAAACTATAAGCAAGCAAAGCATTTTAGGAAGGAGGAGTTTAAAAGTAAATTTATTAATCAGATAACACAAAAATGATATGTTAAGATGAACTAAAGGATGAATTTTTTTTTCAAAAGCGGCGAAGTTATTTAGGATTACAGATTAAAATGAAAATTTAAATGAAAGCAAAATCAGCATTTTAGGGCTCAACTTACTACAATGCAGACTTGAAAGAATGAGGTAACAGTAGGTCATGATGGTATATGAGACAAGGGCAGTAAAAGAATGAGGTAACAATAGGTCATGATGGTATATGAGACAAGGACAGTAAAAGAATGAGGTAACAGTAGGTCATGATGGTATATGAGACAAGGACAGTAAAAGAATGAGGTAACAGTAGGTCATGATGGTATATGAGACAAGGACAGTAAAAGAATGAGGTAACAGTAGGTCATGATGGTATATGAGACAAGGACAGTAAAAGAATGAGGTAACAGTAGGTTATGATGGTATATGAGACAAGGACAGTAAAAGAATGAGGTAACAGTAGGTCATGATGGTATATGAGACAAGGACAGTAAAAGAATGAGGTAACAGTAGGTCATGATGGTATATGAGACAAGGACAGTAAAAGAATGAGGTAACACAGATATTAGTTGTCATCGTGGCAGCTGAGGACGTTGACGACGATTTATTATTAGCATATATTACATTTATAGTGTTAATCATTCGATAATGAAATTAATGATATAAACGAATCAAACTGTGCTTGCTCTCGTAAGTGAATATGTAGTGTCACGTGTTTAAGCTCTCGTAAAAAGTAATACATGAAATGTAAATATGAAACTTACAGGTTTAAGAATCAAATCTAAAAACAATCCAAGAATAATCCCATACATAAGTCGTAGCAAAATATCTTTCTAAACATCACTATTAAATCTGGGTAATGCGTAAAATAATTCCGATTTTACCAGAATTGAGAAGTGACAGAATTTCGAAATAATTGCTACACGTTTCAAAACGCCGTAGAAACTATTTATATCAAAAGTCACGTACTCTAGTATTTTACATGTGAATCGAATTGCAGTTGGCAATATATGTAAATTCATATTTTTTGTAACACAACACCAAGGTACGATAAGTACAAGCTTTATAGTAATTTTCTTGTTGCAAGCGTCTTGTAGCAAGCGGGAATCTTCATGCCATGTGTTTTGATGAGCTAACCAAACAGCGTATCTAAATGCACGTGTCAGCATTATAACAAGAAGACCTTCCTCAGTCGGATAATGTTGTGGACGCTTTATCGAACTGTATAATATGCAGAGGTTTCATTAGTCTTAGAACAACTTTGTTGGAATCGGTTTTGGGGGCCAATTTACAAACGAATTACGCATATAAAGGGTCCGTGATAGTAAGGTTATCCTGTATGGTACAACAGAAATTACTGTGTTTATTTCCTACAGAGTTCCAATATTATTGAATTAAGTTAAAAGTGTGTGTGTGTGTGTGTGTGTGTGTGTGTGTGTGTGTGTGTGTGTGTGTGTAGATAGATAGATATTTTTGTAGATTTGTGTATATGTATCTCTCTCTCTCTCTCTCTCTCTCTCTCTCTCTCTCTCTCTCTCTCTCTCTCTCGTTAGTACTTAATAGTAGATAATAACAAAAGAATTGTCATTTCAGTTCATAACCAACGTTGTTCTAAACATTTCGAGAAAATTGCAATTTACGATTGTCGCATCTACTTCTGGTGATTAAATTAGAATGCGTCATTTTGTTTTCCCTTTACTACCGATCTAAATACCAAACAAAGTATCATAATAAATGACAGCGTGATATCACGCACATGTCAGCAAAAGCTCTAAAATGTGATGATGCATAAATAAATACGATGTTAGTACTTAATATACTTACAGTATGAGTTAAGTACAAGGGCTCATTGTTATTACATATCTTTGGAGTCTGAAATTAAATATACAATACTTTCCGCATTGTTCATATATGTGTTAATATAAACATTTTACTATTATGAGAGTGACTTTCAATAAATGCCACAATGAATGGAAACACATGTGGATTGCCCCACCACAAACAACCAACAATATTTACTTGTCATAGATATAACGGCCCACATGAATCTTTCTTCCATCAGTCTGATGTGTTGAATATAGGTATATAGAATGTGTGCGTGCTGGGTCATCTTTAAATAAACTCCATTCACGCTTGGTGTCCTCTGTAATTAATTAAACTATGACAAAGGCCTTTGATAGTGTTTGAATGGTTTTTTGAAGGAGGAAGTTCTGATAGTGTAGATCTTATGTGACACTAGTATACATCGCTAGCTCTGTTTTGGAGATCGGATCGCAAGTTTGTCAACATACATAGAAAAGACACTTGAAACTAAAATTATTTGGAAAGTGCACAGAAAATAAATCAGAGAAACTTAATATAACTGGTGAAATAATTTTGGAAAAGAATGACCAAACAGTGTGGGATCGTAGTAATTTGTCTTATGTTTGTTCGCGTGGTTCATGGAGACGATGATGCATACAGATGGAACACATCATGTGTCTCTACTTTAGATATAGTATATGGACTAATGCTTCTTATTCGAAACATACATTTATAATCTTCTCTGTATGTTATGATAATATGATTAGGTGGTTGTAGAAAGTTAAAGTAAATTAAAACAAATACAATAACCAAAATAGGGAATTAATCAAATAAACTAAATTTTTAAATCAATCCGTGAGTCGATATGTTACAAGAAATATTTAATCAATGTCAGCTGCATGAAGGCAGTTGCAAACGTAATCTTGCAAAAACAGCAAATATTGTAAAGTTTTCACGCTCATCTTGTCTGACAATTTTGAAAATAACTGCATAATGTGCAAATAGAGTGTAATTCTTTTAGGCTCATCATATTAGAATATATCGAAATCAGCGAGTGTTGTTAAGGAAAACAATCCATGTATCCACGAATACACAGTTACAGGTACTGAGAAATCGATTTTAAGCCAAACATATAAGTACTAACGGTGAATAGTTACACCATGTATTCCGTTTACATTCATGACGTGAATGCAGTGTTTTTTGAATGGTAAGAATGACATCGAACACTAGATTCTAAATATGCGATTCCGCACCTTTTTATACATAGTTATATATTATCGTAAGCAATACCTGTATCACACCTGTCTGCATCAGCCAACTAGGCGGCTGAAAATAACAGTTATGTGATTAAATTTTGTATTTTTTGTCTTTACTTTACCATCTTCTTTGTTAGTAACAAATATGATTAAACTGACGCAAAAGCAATGAAGATTTTTCAATGGCAAACGCTATATGATAAACTGGGTAAAAGTGGACAATTTTTTAATTGTTTTTTAATACGCTGTACTAATGTTAGCAATTTAGTTTATCCTCTCTTGAGTATGTCCGATGAAGTGACATAAAGGATAGTAAAAAAAAGTTAAGGATAAAATAACCGTAAGCATAATTCACAATTATTACGTACCCAGTATTCATTAAAACAGGCTTCGTCAGTTTCCTGCTTTCAAACATTGTACTATCAAATATGTGTCATAGACCACGAAACACCTTAGAACTCTAATCTCATAAAGGTCATGTATTTGTAATAAATACCTTGTGATTTTTAAAATGGATCCGAAACTTTGAGCATGGGGTATACAAGCAAATAACAAGGATTGCTATTTTTTTTTATCACGTTTCCTACAAAACATACAAAAACCTTTGTAACTTAAAGAAGGCAGGTCATCCCTGCAGAAAATTCACAACCTATGAAATAATAGTCTCTTTGTCTTCTTGTGTGTGTGTGTGTGTGTGTGTGTGTGTGTGTGTGTGTGTGTGTGTGTGTGTGTGTGTGATTCGGATTGTTATGGTAGCTTTTAAAACATTCAGTCATAACGCTACGATGTCTGCAGCATGGCATTTATTAGTGATGTCTAGCACTGGGCCATCATGCCGTAGACATGTACTATCATGTCCCACCTAGCCACATTATTCTGAGACCAGGCTGACTAGTCTTAACATCTACCTTTTGATGCTGAGTATCAAGCGAAGCACACTATATTACTAATCTTTGGTATGACTCGGCCGGGATTCGAACACGTAACCTCCCGCATCCGAGGCAGATGCTCTAACCAAGTAGACTAAGGTCGTTTTAGGAAGAAAATTTTACATAAAGCTACATAATTACATAAAATGGTTTATTGGAACCAAACACATTTTCATATCTCAAGAGAAGGATGCAGCAGATTAAACTAATTACAAAAAAAATACCACCACAGTCATCAATCCAAAAGCAAAAACGATAGTATTTACGTTTTCTTAAGAGTTCACTTACTTGAATTTGACTAATTTGACATTCGTAATGTGTAACCAAGATTCTCAGATCGTCTCATCGTTGTTTAATGAATTATGTGTTATTATCTCATTGTTATGGGATCAAAATGAAATTGTAAATTAACAAAACTTTCAGGATTCTATATTTTGTTCATCAATGAATGTGTATCTGATGGAGGCTAAATGTAATAAATGATAGTGTGAATATGTAATGTAATAAATCCTAGGCAAGATCTGAGCATCTTCTCAGCATTGTCAGTACTGCTTGTTACTATGGTAACTTCAATGTCTCATGGTAAGTAACCTTTCTAAGCTGATTAGTTAAAAACCGTTCAATTACCTCAGGTAAAAATGAATCTTACCTTTGTAACATATTTCATGCTTAGCCTGGGTTTTATTTTCTCTAAGCCAGCTCAAAACAGCACAAAGCTATTTTCAAAATTGTGTCAGACGACACTTTCCCGACCAACGCCCTGGAGTCTAGAAGCATCAACTTGTGCTAAAAAATTCACATCACCTTTTAATATCTTCCTGTCTATATAATCCTTCAGCGTTTTCATATAAAGCTCCGTATGTCTTAACTTTTAATCTTTTTCTTATAATTCTTCCTCAAGAATTTGGTAACATATTGCATTCCTTTTCTTGTCCTCCTTTATATCCATCTCCTAATCAAATGTTAAAGTTCTTCTTTATATTTCCTTAGATTTTCTTTCCTTAACTTACATGTTTTTGTTTCATTCCTAATGGTCTTCTTTAAACTATTACATTCCTCCCTAATCTTAAGAGTCTCATTTTGCTTGATGTTATAAGCTTTCGTTTATGAATCCTATATTTTCTGATCGTTTAATATATTATGGTTTAAACTCCTCATTCCTTGACCTCGTTTCTCTCTATGCTTTATTATAAATGTTTCTTCGATCATTTAGTGATCTGAAAACTGTTATATTACATTCTTACGTCTGTTTCAAACCTAGGTCCGAAATATAGAAATTATCTAATCTGGTCACTTGTATGTCTTTGTATTCATATGTATTTTCAGTTCTTAATATATTTCATCTAGTCCGTCGCTCAGTTTGCCCGCTTGTATTAATTTCCTAAAACACTGTTTTAATAATATATCTTTGACTGTTAAACTTATTTTTTTTTATCAATTTCACGTTGTACCCAGTTGAAGCCCCTCCCCCTAACCCATTTATTAGCTTTTCCATTGTATATTTATGAATATATTATCTGAGCTTTTCAATGAAGTATACATTTTCTTGTGCTTTGTATTGTGAAGGAACATGTATATTCTTAAGTTGCCAATAATTTATTTTCGTGTGTAAAACTCTTCCCTTAAAACGTCTCCTCTTTCACTTTGTTTCCATTGTGTATACACTTCTTTCATTTTTATTTTAGTTGCTACTCTTGCTTTACTGTCACTCTTGTTATTATTTAGTATAGATATTGCGTTCAGTTTTTCCTCAGTCAGGACTTTCCTTTCTTCCGTCATATTGTGTATTTCTTGTAAAATGATCATACCGTAGCCATCTGCATTTTCCTTAATTAGTTTTACTTTTTACTCGTTTATGGCATTGCAATGCATGATCACAATTGTCCTAAATCTTTCGACCTTTCTGTCCGATCCATTCGGCCAATCTGACCAGGGGTTTTCCTCTGTTTCTTGTATTATTTTCTCATTTTCCTTGTTAACTCCATTTATTGTTTCAGTTGTGCTGTCTGTTATTTAGTTTGTTTTCACATTTTTCTTTACCAATTCCATGTCCATTGTCATCATTTCGATCTCGTCTTCGTCTTCTCTCTTTTCCTCATTAGTCATGTCTTATTCCATATTCCATCGTCAGAGTCTCGTCCGCCTGTCCATCTCATTGTCCTTTTTCCTGTCTCATCTTCGTATGATTAAGAATATATATTTTTGCAGGGGGTATTTTTGTCTGTATTGGCTCTACAGAAACAGATGGGTTTTTTTTTTGCCGTTTTCATTCTTGTTTTGCAGTGGTAGAGGTGAGGGGCTGTATCACATCAAAGTATTTTATTAGCCTCTCATTCTGTGTTTATGTTCAGTGAAAGTCTCCCAGTCTTCCTCCTCGACTCCTGAGGGTTCCTCACTCTATTTGCAAGGACACGTCTTACATGACATACTATTTTGTTTGCAGTATAAGCTTCTATTTTATGTCGTTTAGACTGGTTAGATCAAGTGGTACTTTCACGAGGCTAATCTGCTTCGGATCCTTTGCAGTCTTCCACTCCATTTATTTTATGTTTTTTCATCCAATTCTATGCTTTGCTTTACGTGTACGCCCGATGTTCTAGTGGTTTTGATTTTAGAAGTCTTTTAGTCGATGGTGTAGCTATTGGCATAATCTTTGCAGTAGTCACACTTCCTGACTTGTCACAGGAGTATTCACTATCACAAATGCTCTTGTTTTAGCCCACCCCCTTCTAAAAAGGCATTTCATTACATAAGAAGGAAGGAGCCTTTGTTGGCGCGTTGTCTTTCAATATTGCCAGTATTCTAAGAGCTGATTTTACCTTTCTCTAGCTTCTTCTAGGTATGTTTGGATTCAACATTTCTTATTATTGGAGCAGCTTCACTTATGTTTGCTTGTATTCCTTTTGTTCCGATTTCCTTCATTGCTAACAAGAGCTTTTGATTGTTTTGATGCATTATGTATATCCCTTTCCCTCCATTTTGTAGTGCTTTAGTTTCCACTGTCGTTATATCTTTTAATTACAAAGTTATAAGTATAACCGGCCGCCGCGGATAATTACGGATAGCTTCAAAATCCACGCCCTGGTATACAACCGGGTGGCGTAAAGTGAATGTGCAGTATAACAATACCTATGCTATTCTTTGGTGCTTCATCCCTGCTTTGTTCGTGCATGCATGACAGATCAATATTCAAAGACTTTACTTCTCAAGAATTAGTGTCAGTAGTTAGTCCAGGCTAAATGAAGTGTTCGAAACAGCGTAATTAGATTATACAGCGGTACACAAGGTATACAGCTTGACTTAGCCTTTCAGAACGAGACAGAATGAAGAATTGGTTTTGTATTGAAACAAGAAAAAGAAGAAGAAAAATACGTTTTCATCATGAAAAAGAATAAAGAAAACGAGAAGTTAAAGAAAAGAGCAAAAGTTTAAATGGTAAAGAACAGATAGCAGTGAAAGGAGTAGAATGTTATTTATTGTATGTTTTACTTTTATTTGGGAAAGATTATGTGATAGCATGGTGCACTAAAAATGGAAAAGAGGTAAAAGAGTAAGACATAAATGACGCTGTAACTGAGCAAGCCAGTTATGCAAGAAAGAAACTGAAGTCAGTGAACAGTTTCATAATATTTAGTTTGAAGTGAATAATTGGTGCTGTTAATTTGATTTTTATTTCAAAACGTTCAGTTTTTGCACATGCATAGTCATAGGTTTTGGAGAGAGTTTAGGAAAAGTAGCTCGATTAGCTAAAAATATTGTACAAATGTGACACAATCTAGTTTTTTTTATAAAGCTTGTTCATTGTCTTTTCTTTTCAGAATGTACTAATTGGTCTATTTTTATACTGTTATATCAGTTTAATCAAATAGACTTAAATTATTGTGTGTCAATATGTGTTATTCATACAAGCATACTCTGCTAATTATTTAGCTTTGCAGATACATAGTGTGTACACGTATTGAGATTAATATTAATTATAACTGTCATTGACAGTTAATTCATACAAGAAAGTTCAGAACTGGTAACATAATTGTAAATTCCTTGTTTATCATTCCACTGTCCCATGTATTTACATTTAGAAGTCGGGTCGAGTCCACTTTTATTAAATTATTTTTTTCCACTTAAATGATGTACCTGTATTATGCTGTTGGCCAAAATGTAAGTAAAACTGGAATGAGTAAAATGATAATATCAATTTTGTATTTGCTGTAAATTATCCACAAGTCTGTAATACAATGCATTTAATAAACTATCTAAAGAATGGAATAAATTGTGTTTGGTTCTGGTCTTAATTTCACTAGATGGAATCTTTTTCCACGCTGAAGTCGTTTCCAGCTCTATGCGGAGTTTATTACTAGGTGAATTTCTGCAAGGTGGACTAACATTTTGACATTTCATTATTGGATAGAGTTATGCAGGTATTTCTATTTAATTAGGCAGAAGTAAGGATTCAACCTGGTAACAGAGTAATTTGTATATTTCGAGCTATATTTCACCCTGAATCTGCGTAAATGTGATAAGGGGAATCTAGGATAAATAAGTGGAATAAACAGATTCTGCATAGTATACGCAATAAACAAATTTTATCTAGTAGGCGGAATAAACTAATTTGCCTAGCAATAGACGGACTAATTTGCATATTTCGGGCTGTATTCCACCCTGAACCCACCTAAAATTTATAAGTGGAATCTAGGTTTTAAGATTCCACCTGGAATCTGGTTAAAGTCAGGGCAGAAGTTTTAATACAAATCCGCCTAGTAGGCAGAATGAACAAATTCCACCTAGCAATAGATAGACTAATTTGCATATTTCGGGATGTATTCCACCCTGAATCCACCTAAAATTTATAATAAGTGGAATCTAGGCTTTAAGTGAAATCCGCTTTAATATTCCACCTGAAATCTGGTAAAAGTCAGGCCGGAAGTTTTCATACAGGCAAGAGAGTCCAAGAGAGTCTATGAAAGGACCAGGAGAGTTTGGATCCATTAAACTTAACACTTCAAAATATGGAAAAACATTCCATCTATTAAAATCACTACAGTCTTCAAATGTATTGCTAAATTTGATGCAGATGTTGTAGAGAAAAAAAGTGCAAGAAGTGTGCCTTTATAGATAAAATTGTATCCGTTTGTATATATATATATATATATATATATATATATATATATATATATATATATATATATATATATATATATATATATATACATGTATATATCATCATCAATCTCTTGACCTAGTGTGGTCATTGAGGCACTGTGCTGCTGAACATCAGATCAGTTCCCTCCACTTGCTGTGATCATGTGCCAATGCCTGTATCTCTGCAAAACGTTTCCTGGTCCATTCTGTGATGTCAGTCAACCTTTTTCTCTGTCTACCTCTCCTTCTACAGTACTGTTGTGGATAGACTATTGGATCTAGTGACATGGCCATACCATTTCAGCTTTCTCTTTTTGATAGTGGTGAGGAGGTCTTCATAATGGCCTACTTTGTGCCTGATGGTGTTACTCACTTCTTCAGTTCTGATGTGGTCCATGTAAGAGCTGCCAAGGACTGTTCTGTAGCATCTCATTTCAAGTGCCTGGATTCTTCGTTGTAATTCTGCTGTCAGGATCCAGGCCTCATACGAATACAAAAAGATTGAGATGACTAGTGCTCTCAATAGTCTCATGTTAGTTTTCAGACAAATATTCTTGTCTCTCCAGATGGGTCTTAGCTTTGACATAGCTGCCATTGTTTGTGCTGCTCATGACAAAACGTTTGCTCTTGAACCCTCTTCAGTGATTATAGAACCAAGATATTTGAACTGGCCCACTGTTTCCAGTTCCTTCCCTGACTTTAATCTTGGATTTGTTATTATAATTATATATATATATATATATATATATATATATATATATATATATATATATATATATATATATATATATATATATATATATATATATATATATATATATATATGTATGTATGTATGTATGTGTGTGTGTATATATATATATATATATATATATATATATATATATATATATATATAATAACAAATCCAAGATTAAAGTCAAGAAAGGAACTGACTATATGCAGTGAAAAGCTAGTTCCACTGTTTTTGTTTTGAGTGTCTTGGATTTATCTTAATCAATATCTGTAAAAATAGATCAATTTTTTGATCCAATTCACTGGAATCATCTGTTATTCACCATGTTTTGATCTACTCACAGTTAAACCTGTTTTAACTTAATCTCTCAGTTTTCAGACTGTGAAAATTGTCTTCTAAAGACTGGTGTTTGCTTAATATAGTATTAATGGTATAACGGACCACGAAATAGTGGCTACCTAACACAGAAGATTGCTTAACAGAGATAGCCTATAGATAAAACTAATTATACATCACCAATGCAACACTGAGCAGGGGCAATATAAATAAAAGTTATAAAATCAAATTTAACATGATAAATAATATTATTATTTGTAAAGCAAATAGAGCAATATAATTATGATAGAGTAATTGAAAGATGTAGATACAAAGAGACAAAATTTGTCCTTACACCTGACTGTTGTTTTGTGGGTGCCACTAAAGCAATGTCCAATCTGACATATATAAATATTAAACTAATTAAAGAGTAATTAATTGTCAAGCACCAATCAACGCTCACCACTTCGGTGGCCGAGTGGTTAGAGTGTCCACCATGGAAGTGGGAGGTCGTGGGTTTGATATCCAGCTGAGTCATACCAAAGATTTACAAAAATGGTACTAACAACTGCCTCGCTTGGCTCTCAGCATTAAGAGGTTAGTGTTAGGACTGGTCGGCCTGGTGTCAGGATAATGTGACTGGGTGGGATATCATGCTACATGTCTGCAGCATGATGCCTTAGTGCTAGATATCACTATAAATGGCCTCACTGCAGACATCGTAGCAATATGACTGAAAAATTGTTAAAGCTACATTACAAATCCTACGCACACACACCCAATCAATGCTGATGTATGGGATCACCTTCTGCCACATGCTTAAATAGTATCCATCTTAGCCATGTTTACCTTGAATCAAAACCCAACAACAATGACCATAAATTATACCTATGTAAGCATTACTTAATTGGGTCAGAATAGGTATCCGATAGGTGTGGAGTGCAAATGTAAAATCCTATGATTATCAGTAATTAATTAAAGTACTTTATTCATATATTTTTGCTTCTTTTCAGCTTTTAATACATGTATGATCACTCTATGATCTTAAAATAAGCAACAGAAAGAGCGAGAACCAATAATTGTTGTAAAATTCAACAAATAAATTACTTCCCTAGAATACGGAGTAAAAAATGTAAAAAAGAACATTATGGTATTGTGAAGTAAATCTCAAATAATCTGAGATTTTCAAACACAACTCATTATGATTAAAGTTCTAATCAGACTTTAGTGTTATTCTAAACTAAATCCAAAGTGCCTATGATGGCGTAGGTTGTAGTGATTTGACAATAATCACAATAATACAATCCAAGAATATATCCTTATCTGAAATGTCACTAGAAATCCAAGAAGAATAGCTTCAAATAAATATTTTTTATAAATAAATTCCAGCACAAATATGAAACATTGGAGACAACATTAATACAACAGATCCTAAAGCAAAAGAAAAACAACTTCTAGAAAACAAGATTATATAGTCCTCTACTTGACTTCAGGTTACAA
Organism: Unio pictorum; assembly: GCA_030141615.1. Lineage (NCBI taxonomy): Eukaryota > Metazoa > Mollusca > Bivalvia > Unionida > Unionidae > Unio > Unio pictorum. Next base: position 7,912,369 of record JARLTB010000123.1, read on the forward strand.
TTAACTTTATCTATACAAAAAATCACCTAATCGAAAATATTTGTAAGATAAAATCTTATTTATAATTAATGGGTTTGTTTTTAAAATCTTAATCTTAAAAAAAGATGTAAACAACAGGTAAACCTGGCAATTCCAAAGTTTCTGGCATCAGGTTGTGAAACATGTTTACTACAAAACCAAAACAATGTCAAGGTCAAGTAGAAAATGAACTTGATTTTGGACAAGGTCAAGTCCATGATACAATCATCCAAGGCATATAAATGAAAATAAAAACAATTAAAGAATAATGAAAATAATCAAACAATACAAACTAAATATACATGTCAAAAGAATGCAAAATATTCAGGTACATATAGTGATATTAACAGTCAAATGTAAAATTATCACGACCATTTAATCTAGATACCTCCAGTCAAAATTCTACTTTTGACTAAACTTTGAATATCTGGATGAATTTATTGGACCAAATCTATGTCCACTGATGGGTCCATATATATATATATATATATATATATATATATATATATATATATATATATATACACACAACAGGGAAATATTTTATGGCAATCCAATGAAAACAGCACAACTACTTTTGTTAAGAGATTTTTTCATACTTTGTGCAAAAGCAAAAAATGCAGTAAGTCTAACAACAAGAGGTACCAACCAGTGGGTCTGATATCACTCACATGGCTTTCATAGCTTAAATATTGACTGTTACACTAAATAGGCTTATTTAGAATATGTGCTATGTAAATTATCTCCCTTCTTTGATGGCCAAGGTTCCAATATGATAACCCATATACACTTGGTGTATTGAGCAGATATATCTGTGCTGCGGGTTTGTTAATTTCATTGGATGCAGTGGCATCCAATCAAAATTAAATTGTTCATATTTGAATACTGTTCCTACATGACTGTGACAATGGGATCACACAACATGAATGGACTCATAAATAAGCAATTTTCCAATGCTAGTCCATGTTTGTTTCACTCAAACCTGTAATTGATTCCCCCTAGTAGCATTTAGTTATACTTTTGATGGCACCCGACAAAAGAGCGCCGACAAATGAGCGCAAGACAAAAGAGCTCAATACCAAAAGAGCGTCAACGAAAGAGCGCAAGACAAAATAGCGCAAATAATTTTAGTAATTGAAAGTCTTAAATGCTTAAAATGAAGTGTATTCAAATTTAAATTAGAAATCACTTCTGCATAAATTAGGTAAATGTTTAATAAAATTATAACTATTTATACATGTCCAACATATTCTTTGATCGCTAGTCTGTTTGTACCAATGCATATAGATCAAAGCTTCCATTGTTTGAAAACTTCTCTATATAACTATTTGATCTCTTATAGTTGACAGTATAGTTGCAAACATATTTCTTTTGCTCAATAATGTTTGAAAACTTCTCTACTTGATCTCTACTCTACTTGTTAGTATAATTTAATTGGCGCTCTTTTGTCAGCGCTCTTTTGTCTTGCACTCATTTGTCGAGGCTCTTTTGTCATGTGCTCTTTTGTCACATCACCACTTTTGATGTTAAACTTACAAAGTATCATTTTTAAGTGAATTGCCTCCACTATTTTCAGCTAATTTACACTGCACTGCTTTTCACATGCTATTGGTTAGTTGGCATTACATGATAAGAGAGGCTATTCATGACGTACAAAAGATGTTGCTAGGAAAAAGCACTAAACATAACTATAAACTGATATGATTGAAAAATTGCTAAAGCTACGTTAAAAATCCTAATCAAACAAACAAACAAACAAACCATACATTACATCATTCTTCAAGATGAATAGGGTAATTACTCTAACACAAAGTGATTTGATGACATTCACATTTTCTGGTGATGACCTTATTATTTACCAATTTTCAGGGCCATCCATCATAGTCTATGAGACAAGCTACATTAACAGTGTCTTATGATGAATGGATATAGGAATTATTATATGTCCATATCTTCTATTAAGGTCGGGCTATACAAAAAAAAATCTAAATGGTCTGCATATATCTACTGTGGCTTCTAAATAACCTTCACATGAATTGAAACATATGAGTGATTTTGACAGCTACATGCATGCATAAAACTAACAACTCTAAATCATGCTGATTTATTGAGCTAGTCTTTTAGTCTTTGTTGTTCTTGCAGTCAATTGATCGGTTGTACATCTTTATATATATATATATATATATATATATATATATATATATATATATATATATATATATATATATATATATATTGTACAGAAACAAAATCCTCTTTAAAATTCCTTTAATGAAAAGTGTTTTATTATAAAGTTTGAAAAAAGCTGTTTACCTGCCTGTTATTAGAAATATTTAGTTTATAATCTATACTTGCTAATAACTGCAAAAAACACAGACAATATACTGAAGTCATATAATGTGCCAGGAGACCAGGGTCAATGTTGTTTTTTCTACTAAGTACTCCTAACAAACTGCATGGACCAAAATCTGAAGGAGCACCTTGGTATTGATCTATATAATTGGATCCAACTTACAAGTGACAATACATGCTACATTACTAAGAAGGTACATTTTCATGTATTCTGTTTTGATACACACTGATAACCTTGTTCAACCTTGAAAGATTGCTGAAATCAAAACCTGGTGACAAAAAATATATTTATTTAAATCATCTCCATTACAGATACTTTCAATAGTGACAAAAAAAATCAGCGTAGTTTCAAAATATGTTTTATAGTCTGGATACTATACCAAAATGAATAAATTCTAATTTCCTTGAAAAATGTTAATAATGTAAACAAAATAAAATTCAAAATTTCATCTACTGATGACAAATTTTGTCTAATGTTTCTATGACAGGGTTTTAAAATATTTACCAACTTATAAGTAGAGTCCAACTGCAAAATGCAGACTCTGATCTGTTATTGCATAATGCACTAGAAGATCTAGGTCTCTGCAGCTTGTAATCAGTTGAACAAACAACATGATATTGTCAGTGTTTTGCATGATATTGCCATGTTACCCTTGTGTTGTACATTATTGTCACTGTGTTGCATGATACTGCCAATCTATGACTATTAAGTTGCATAATATTACCTCTGTGTTTTCCATTGTGGCATAATATTATATTACTGCTATGCTTTCCATTGTGTTGCATAATATTATATTACCCCTATGCTTTCTGATGTGTTGCATAATATTATTATTACCCCTATGCTTTTCATTGTGTTGCATAATATTATATTACTCCTAAGCTTTCCATTGTGTTGCATAATATTATATTACCCCTATGCTTTCCGATGTGTTGCATAATATTATTATTACCCCTATGCTTTTCATTGTGTTGCATAAAATATCATATTACTGATACGCTTTCCATTGTGTTGCATAATATTATATTACCCCTATGCTTTTCATTGTGTTGCATAATATTATATTACTCCTATGCTTTCCATTGTGTTGCATAATATTATATTACCCCTATGCTTTTCATTGTGTTGCATAATATTATATTACCCCTATGCTTTTCATTGTGTTGCATAATATTATATTACCCCTATGCTTTTGATTGTGTTGCATAATATTATATTACTCCTATGCTTTTCATTGTGTTGCATAATATTATATTACCCCTATGCTTTTCATTGTGTTGCATAATATTATATTACCCCTATGCTTTTCATTGTGTTGCATAATATTATATTACTCCTATGCTTTCCATTGTGTTGCATAATATTATATTACTCCTATGCTTTTCATTGTGTTGCATAATATTATATTACCCCTATGCTTTTCATTGTGTTGCATAATATTATATTACTCCTATGCTTTTCATTGTGTTGCATAATATTATATTACCCCTATGCTTTTCATTGTGTTGCATAATATTATATTACCCCTATGCTTTTCATTGTGTTGCATAATATTATATTACTCCTATGCTTTTCATTGTGTTGCATAATATTATTATTACCCCTATGCTTTTCATTGTGTTGCATAATATTATATTACTCCTATGCTTTTCATTGTGTTGCATAATATTATATTACTCCTATGCTTTTCATTGTGTTGCATAATATTATATTACTCCTATGCTTTTCATTGTGTTGCATAGTATTACTACTGCATTGTATGATACTGCCATGATATAACAACTGTATTCATAGATTGCTGCATTTATATCGGAAAATATGAAGAAAATTTTCAGAGTAATACTCAGACTGCACAACCTTGTTGGGAGTACAGTATTTCCCCCCAAAATTGAGTTCATATTTTCCCCATACAAATGTAGCAACCTTTTTATTTTATACTCATTTTGTGTTTCTACCTAAGGCTTAATTATTCAAATGTGCACAACAAGAAACAAAATATCTGATTTTATGCTGTATTCGAAAATAAATACACAACTATAAATTCATAAATACACAATAAAAATATTAATGTGCACCACAGCACTACCCAGCAATCTTTGAACTTCGCTGAGCACTCAACATTAGTTTAAGAAAGAACTATTATTTTGGTATACTTAAAATTGAAATATAGTTATATTGTGAATGTATGTGCATTGTAATGACTATTCCAGTTGGCTTGGAATGGATGGATATTTTTTCGGTTGATTCTATTCAATTCTGCTTCTCTGCTTGTGATGGACTGGATGTATCAGCTGTGTCAATTCTGCATGAAATACATGTGATTTGAGTAGTCAAGGACCCACCTTGAGTCAGTACATATGTGTCTCTGTTGTTTCATTGATTGTTTGGAATCATAATGTGGGGAAAATATGAACTCTTTCAATTGAAATTATCACAAAAGTGCTATTGAATATCATGTTCATTTCATTTTGAGTGCAATAAGGAGAATGTGATAGCAACTGGAAGTGTATTCAAAGTTATAGTACAATTTCACAGTGTATAATAAGTTTTAAAACCCATGACATAGCTCATGTAATTAGGATATGTACAACTAAGAAAGTACATTTTGAGTAAATTTGAGAAGCAAAAATATAAGTATACCAGCTAAAGAAGAAATGTTTATGCTTTGTTGTTTGCATGCTCTTTCTTCCCAGCTATGTAATGACTTCTACTATAGTATTGCTTCTATCACTAGCCTAAATCTGAAACTACATTATATCAACAAAGTTAACATTGAAAATTGCGAAGCTGCTGGTGTGTGACAGTCCATTCAGCCAGTGGAATCTCATGTTAAATGATCAGAATGGTATTTTCAAAACTGTCTCTCTCGTTAAATTATCAAAATGGTATTTTCAATACTGTCTCTATTGTTAAATTATCAGAATGGTATTTTCAATACTGTCTCTCTCATTAAATTATCATAATGGTATTTTCAATACTGTCTCTCTCATTAAATTATCAGAATGGTATTTTCAATACTGTCTCTATTGTTAAATTATCAGAATGGTATTTTCAATACTGTCTCTATTGTTAAATTATCAGAATGGTATTTTCAATACTGTCTCATTAAATTATCAGAATGGTATTTTCAATACTGTCTCTCTCATTAAATTATCAGAATGGTATTTTCAATACTGTCTCTCTCGGTAAATTATCAGAATGGTATTTTCAATACTGTCTCTCTCATTAAATTATCAGAATGGTATTTTCAATACTGTCTCTATTGTTAAATTATCAGAATGGTATTTTCAATACTGTCTCATTAAATTATCAGAATGGTATTTTCAATACTGTCTCTCTCATTAAATTATCAGAATGGTATTTTCAATACTGTCTCTCTCGTTAAATTATCAGAATGGTATTTTCAATACTGTCTCTCTCATTAAATTATCAGAATGGTATTTTCAATACTGTCTCTATTGTTAAATTATCAGAATGGTATTTTCAATACTGTCTCTATTGTTAAATTATCAGAATGGTATTTTCAATACTGTCTCATTAAATTATCAGAATGGTATTTTCAATACTGTCTCTCTCATTAAATTATCAGAATGGTATTTTCAATACTGTTTCTCTCTTGTTAAATTATCAGAATGGTATTTTCAATACTGTTTCTCTCTTGTTAAATTATCAGAATGGTATTTTCAATACTGTCTCTCTCATTAAATTATCAGAATGGTATTTTCAATACTGTCTCTCTTGTTAAATTATCAAAATGATATTTTCAATACTGTGTCTCTCGTTAAATTATCAAAATGGTATTATCAATACTGTGTCTCTCGTTAAATTATCAGAATGTTATTTTCAATACTGTGTCTCTCATGTTAAATGATCAGAATGGTATTTTCAATACTGTCTCTATTGTTAAATTATCAGAATGGTATTTTCAATACTGTCTCTCTTGTTAAATTATCAGAATGGTATTTTCAATACTGTGTCTCTCATGTATGCTGTGGACATTTAGAATATTATATTCATTCATTCACTTCTTTGAAAGTTTCATTTGTGACTCGGCAAATTCATCCATATCATTCACATTATCATATCATCTTTCAAACAGGCAAAGATCTCCACAAACAAATCCAATAAGCTGAAACCTAAACTATACTATACGAGTGTACATGGCTTGTTTACAAAGCAGCTCCTAATAAACCATACTATTTTTAGATGCATGTGCCATGCCATAAAAAACTGTGCAAAAAATACTGCACAATGTAAAGTTAATGGAGAAAATAATGAACATATAATAATGCATGGTATTATATTGTGTTGCATGCTATTGCCACAGTTTTGCATTACCATAACAAATTAAGCACTGCACAGTCTAGGTAGGTACAAAAATGGAAAATTCAAGAAACCTTGAAAACACAAAAGAATATTTTTAGTCCCTGATTCTTCTGACCTTCCCGTGTTGTGAAAGATATTGAAATAATTAAGTTGGGGAAGGAAAGTCAGAGGGTAATTGGAATATCCTCCAATGCAGTCAGAGGGTAATTGGAATATCCTCCAATGAAGTCAGAGGGTAATTGGAATATCCTCCAATGGTATCTCAAAATGTGGAATGGACTAAAGTTCTGACTTGTCTTCAGATAAATCTATTTGCTGCCTAATCTGTTTATTCAGCTCATCTCCTTTTCTTATTATCTCCTTTGGTAACAGGGACAAAAAAAGCTTCACCTGTAAAATGACAATGCACAAATAATTAACAATTTATATGTTCATCTGTACAGTATTTACAACAAAGGAAAATCTATAGTTTCATTCAAAGGAGACATGGTATCAAACTCACTTAACAAATAGTGTCTGATTAAATATTTTTTTTTTTCCACTTAAAATTTACTTCCATTTAACGGGTAGAAGTCTTCCATTTACAAGGTGGCTAGTACTGTGGGTTTGCAATGTATTTGAGGCAATATTGATTCCAAACACACAGGTATTTGCAAAAATTCCAATTACAGAACCTTCCCCAGATGTAACATAATACAATAAAACATTAACAGTGACCTCTATTACAAGAAAGCTACTAATTTTGATGCTGCTCATCTTTATTTTGGTTAAAATAAAACTGACACTCTCTGTACTTTCAGAGAAAGCAAATTTAAGTAATTATATTTCTCCCAGAATACATTCCTTGATCACATTAACATTAGAAATATAAACTCTACTATCACCAGAATCCAGCCCTCCCAACAGGGAAAATATTTATTCTGTCTATTTAATAGAGACTATGGGAAATAAGAACTCCCACTGCTGCCTACAGGAGGTGCTAATTTTAAGCTGAAGTGAAACACCATATAATGTGATGCTTGCATGGCAGGGCTGATGGGACTTCAAGGTACATGTATTAAAGTAATGTGATGAGTTAAGCATTCTAGGAGAAACAGTTTACTGAAAGATTGGCTTTCTCCTTTAGTTACAACCATTGATCGCATTAGTCTTACATAATTAACTGCATTATGATTGCTTGAGTCACCCACTATACCAATGAACACAAACATAAATTTCATGTTCCATTACAATGTAAGTGTGTGTGTAGAGCCATGCGGTCAAATAATGCAGAAACAATCTCCACATTCGTGAAAAACTCACATAATATGGGTCACAATTAAAAAACCACTTATACCACCTAAATCCTTAATACATCCAAAGATAAGAAAATCTTCAGAGGATGTAATGAACAGTAACACAAAATTTAATGGATTTCAGTAAGTGAAACAATGTTGTGAGTTCACAGAAAAAAATTAAAATTAGCCCATCTGTACTAGGTAAAAGCAGATAATGGGCGAGAGTTATTGCCCTTTATCTATATGCAGAGAGAAAGAGGTCAAGTTTTCATCTTTGAAGGGTTGGATTTGTTAGGTAGTAAGGCTTTTATTCCTAATGTTAATCTGATCGGGGAACATATTCAAAGGAGAAAAAGATTCGGTTCTTATTACCAAGACTGCTATAAAAAGTACATAATTCAGATATGACTACTCTGAATTGAGCTGCCATTGTGGAAAGTTATTCAATGTTTAAATATGAATGGCAGGTCAGCCTGGACTAATAAGCAGCACAGTCAGTGATTGACAAGTAAAAGGTAGATAACTTCATTGCTTAACTGTTTGTAGTGGAAGGCTATTTAACTCCCTGCCCAATTATACCAGCCAATGACAGTTACTAACTATTCCTCATTTTATTTCATAAACATATACTATAGTAACAAAACTTCAGCAGCATGACTGCTGGTACTTCAAATATAACATGTCAAATCAATCCTTTCTAGCTGTACCTGTTCGCGTGGAAACTCACATATAATATATGGAAAAAATCCTATCTAGCATTTTGTGTGGAAACATATACAACATATGAAAACAATCCTTTCTATGTGTGGACAGTCAGGGGTCAAACTATCCTAGAATTTTACTGAGAAGTGACTTCTCCTTTTGGACAGCACAAGAAAAAGTGAGAAGTGGACAGAAAGCAAAAATCACAATATATATATATATATATATATATATATATATATATATATATATATATATATATATATGTGTGTGTGTGTGTGTGTGTGTGTGTGTGTGTGTGTTCTCTTATTTGAATTATACCCTCTATTTTGCAGAATGCATATTTATATTTGACACTGGATTTAAGAAATACTTTATTTTCAAGTAAAAGATTATCTGATATTTTAGTCATATGACTCTAAAAGAGAATAACAGAAACTACATTGCAACAAATTTTAACTGAGTACTAACCAGATTACATTATTTCAATTGAAAGTTTGTAAAAATGCTTCATAAACTACCTTTATAGTTTTTAAATTTTTATATATTTTTTAAAGTGTATTTTCTTAACTTATGGCACTTTCAAAGATTTCTAAATGCATTTGAAACAATCAATGTACCATGTACATTGGGACAAATGCGCGAATGTCTTCAGATCAATACTGCTTATCCTCATTTCTTTGTTGTGGATAAAACATTATGTAAATATTGATACACAACACACTGAAATGCATACAATTATAAACATGGCTTCTTTATATATGAAATAAACCCTTCTTTCCAACCGAATCAACACAGATGTGAGTGCATCTATTTTTAGAAGGAGGGGTTTTTGTAATGTGTAATCACTCACTTTGCTTTCATTACAACTGTCCATTGATAGGATTGCAAATTTATGATTTAATTTTTTGTCTAAGTGTTTGTAGTAATTTTAGGCATTGGTTAAATAGTATCTACTTAGCTGCATTTTCCGCATTTTCACAAATACGAGTGAAGTCAGAAAACAACTTTAAACTTACAATGCTTCTCCATTCTTGCAAATTACACAACATAGGATTGTCCCATATGTTTCTGACCAACGGCTAAAACACGGCATAATTGTTTCTGACCTACATAATTGCATTTTAAAGTTAAATCTTAAATAACATAATACATAGACTTTCCTTTCTATGTATTGTATATTTTTCTGAATATATTTGCCCCATGATTTATGAAAACAATCTAATAAACCGGCACTTCCCATACAAAACAATGTCAACCATTATTTCCCTGTTACTGGTTCACATATATTTCAAACTAATTTTATAATGAAGTAGGGTACAAGAGGCAGTTAAAGTATGCATATCACCGATTCTCATCTTAAAACACATATTGCTATTTACATAATGTTGTGAAAGCTTCGAAACACAAGTTTGTATATTTTATCATTGACGGATATGCAGAAATCAGACTATACTGATACAATCGGATAGCTGCTAACTTAATCAGGAAAGGGTTAACAGTGAATCAGCTATCAACACTCATGCCTGTGAATGTACAAGAGTTTGTATGCCTGTGTAATTGATATCAAAACCTAGGCCTAACTACTGATGGTTCTACAACACAACAGTATAACTAACCTGGCTAAGGAGAGAGGGCATCTCAAAAAAGTTTTTCAGTCAATTTACCTCTAAAGAAATTCACAGGGTAAAGTCATTTTCACTTTCTTAACAGAAGAAGGTGAAGTTTACAATTTTTAGGTGACTTAGTTGCCCACTTCACTTGGTAGAGTGATCCCTGACAACATACTGAATCAATGCTTTCTAGTTTTTTCTATTCATGTGGAAACTCAGCTTTTAAATGAGATGTCATCATATTTCTGCAAAGTTTTGCACCTAAAATAATGCTCAACTGGTCTATGCACATGTTGTAAATAAATTCTGAGAACCCAAATCCATTAGAAGCAAGGCCTTTGTCAAACTAAATATCTCAAATTTCTCTTCAAACTGAGATTTTACAATTTTCTCCTCAAATAAATATTTTACATTTTACAGTCCTACCCGTTTATATAGACATCGCTTATCTTGACAAGCCATCTATGTCGACAAAAAGGCAAAGTCCTGGTCCCTTGGTCTACTAATACTATCAAATTGTCATGCTTATGTCGACGTCAAGATAAAAGAAAAACATATATGTCGACAGAAGCTCATGGTCCCAGCTTGAACAAATCCTTTTTTTTCAAAACGTTCATGTCGACCAGCTGCCAGTTCCGACCCATACTTTGTTTCAACAATATTTTGATCTTGCCACCAGGCTTAAATTTCACCGCCTAATCGTTCATGTCGACCAGCTGCCAGTTCTGACCCATACTCTGTTCAACAATTAGTTGATCTTGCCACCAGGCTTTTGATGTCACACACAGTCTGATAAAAAAAACAACATAGCAGCACATTTTCTCACCACTCTGCAGCTAGTTAAGTCTTTGATCTTGCCGCCTAGCTTGTGGTTCATGTTCTTCAGATGTACTCTTACAATGACAACATTATCTTTCAGCCACTGAATTTTCTGATTGTAAATATAAGCACAGCTAAAAGGATTAATTGCTGAACATAATTTCCCAATCAACAGGTGGTCGAAGCAGGACTAGCAATCCCTTAAATTTGCTGTTCAGGAAATTGATGCGTACAGAGGACTCCTGTATACGTGATTTTCTGAATCCCATATATAAAAATTGCATGAAAATACAGATTACGCTTTTCCGAGACCTTTGAAAGTGTTTAAAACAAGTTGGTTTTTTGCTGTGAAAGTTTTGTTTTTAACTTTATTTACATTTACGATGGCTACCAACTGCTGTTTAGGAAGTTAAGGGATGAACATCTCGCAAAGAGGTCTGTGAAATTTTTTTACTTAAAAATATCACATGTCCAGGAAGGATGAAAGCTGCCGAGTCTATAAAGAAAGACTACATTGAAGGTAACTGTACTCCCAAAGGAAGAAGCAAGACTGCTACATTTAAAGACATGGAGGAAGCATCAAAATGGTTCAATGAAGCATTTGCGAAAAAACTTAGTGTGGAGAACTTCGCTGCAACAAGTGGTTGGTTCAGTCGCGTTAATGTTTGTCATAACTTCGGATACAAAAGTATTTATGGAGTTTTTGACAGTTTTTCATTTCCCTGTGAATAACCCCATCCTCTTGGTAGCCTCAATAAGATGGAAACAGACTGACCAAAATTGAAGCCAATTTAAGTACATGTACATGAAGCATGTAAATTACAACTAGCTAAACATGTGCTAATGCCGACGTTGAATATCGTAATGTTTTTCGTATCAGGATGTGATCAATGCAATATTTTAATTTGGATTTTACTACACAAAGGTAACCAAAATGTTATTTGTCCATATCAAATGTATTTCAGACTGATTTTATCTTCATATACTCAAAATTTCCATTTTTCCATTGTTTTTTCAGAGTGTAAATGCTATTCACTGACGATGGGTCACCCTTTGCTGATGAATTTTAACTTTTATCATTTTTCACCCCTCCCCCACCCAACACTTATCTATGTCGACAATATTTCCTTGGGCCCAAGGATGTTGAGATAAATGGGTAGTACTGTACTTGGTCTTTGTCCTGATACATTTTGGGGATTTTGTCAAAAGAAGGAAAATCTTCTTGATATCTACCTGAAAGATTGATAACATCAAGAAAGACTGTCAATTAAATACGCTGTATCCAACTTTCTACAATATATTAAAAACAAAGTACTGCACCTGATCAGGAGGAAGTAGTGTGCTAAAATGTGGGGGCAGCTTTTTTCTGCTCAGGTTCTTGGCCTTTATTATCTCTTCCAGTATAACCAGGTAGTTATTTCTATTCATCAGCTGGGTTGACACTGACAGAGTCTCTTCACTATTAAATGCCTATACAAAAATGAAACATAAACAGATTCATTACATGTATCCTGTCAAGTATAAACATCTACCTTAAAAATCTCTAACTGCATTCTAAGAAACTCAAAATATTTACTACTCAGTACACTACACAGCAAACTGGTGATAAAGCATCTGACATGGATTGATGACTAATGACCATATGAATATTCCAGATATCTTGTAGCGTCTTCTGTTAAATTCAATCAGAGGATTTTTCTTTATAGATGAAAAGGATTTTTATATGCAATCCTCAAGGTGCAATTATCAAAATTATATTACTTTCTCTTTCTATGCTGTTCATGGGAGCTATACAAATACAATATAATATTAAGCATTTTACATAGATCTGAATATTAATGTGCTGTGCAAGAAAGAGTTTTTTTAAATTAGTGAACATCACATCAGTGCATCCCTTCAATGCACTGTATATTCACCTCTACACAATTTCTCATTGTGGTGATCGAATTATTCAATGCCATTTTTTGTTCACTTTTGGGTATGTTCTTAACACACTAGAAAACTGCACTTCCAACTGCATGTCAACTTTTTCAAATCACCTGCCCAACAGCAAACCTCTGATAATGGGATTCAACCAAAAATTACATGAAGCTAAATCAGGGACGTATGTGGCAAAGTTTGGATATGATGTCCTCCTTCAGGAAGTCTGTCACAATGATGACATTGTGCAATGTTATCATGGAGCAGCTTTTACCTCATGTTAATGTGTATGGATGGGTGGTTTGGTAGTGTTTAACGACTTTTGGCAACACTTTGGAGGCATCAATGAGTCCAGTGACATGCAGAGTCAGGCACAGATACAAGGATAACCAGTCCTATTACACTGAGTGACTTGTGATCCAAACCATTTTATTTTTTCTTGTTTCAGGCTCATAAAATTAAATCCAAGTTTCATCACCTGTGACAATATTATTCAAATATTTCTGGCATTTTTTACATTGGGCTACTAGGTGTTTGGTGATCTCAACTGGAGGCTGTTTCTGATAAGCCATCAACAAATATGGGATCAATCTTGCATGATTTTTCTGAGTGTCACATGAATTAGCAATTTATTAAAAACCACTGGCTGACAAATTAATGCCTGAGATAATAGATACATCTTACATTTTATCAAGCACTGTCATCAATTACCCTGTTCACAGCATCAACTTCCACTAACCAGTCACAGAAAATGGTGTTCTAGAAAATGGGTTACTTTCCACAGATTGATGATCATGTTTAAAACAATGAAATCATCAACATATTGGATGAAATGAAAGAGAATTACAACCCTAAACTTATAAAAACTCATCCCTGATATCACTTGGAGTGTTTGTTATGAGTATTCATTATGAGTAAATGAATTTTACAGTAAGCTCTTTGCTCAGTATCATAAATGTTTTCTTCTTCTCAGACATTTTGATGTCACTGTCATTTACCTATGTTATGTTACATGAATATATCTGCACATGCTACAAGTAATATTATCAAGAATAAACCAGTTGTCATCTTTCAATCACAGTGACCTTGACCCCCAAATAAATAGGCTTCTTCCTTATCCCCTGCATGCCATCAAGAAATTTATGTCCAGTTCTGTGATGTAGAACTAATTTTACTGTTTAGAAACCATTTTTCTTTCACTCACAGCCATTTTAACCTTCGACCCCTAAGTTAATTCCATACTCCATGTACAAGTCATCGACTGGTAATGGTAGATGATGGAGAACTTGAGTATTTGTGCAGGAATCAAATAGGAAACATTTACATCTATACATACAGATACTGTAAATAATATAATCTACCTGTTGGTGAGCATTTAAAAAGTGGACAGTAAGTGGTCTGTAAGTTAATGACTGACCTGATGATACCATCCGGTGGGAATAATCAGCATTTCACCTGTCCTTTGCTCCACTTCAATGTATTCTGCATTAAGAAAGTTTGGATATCGCCAGTGATCCACTTTGTCAAACGCATCAATTGGACTTGGAAAATAAAAATAAATAAATTAGATAAATATAAGACTTAAGCTGTGCAAACAGAAACATCAGTTGTCAGAAGATACCACCACAAATATCAGAAACAATCAGCTGTTAGAAGAAACCACTGGTATCATAAAACAACAGCTGTCAGAAGACACCACAGCTATCAGAAATAAAAACTGTCAAAGACACCAAAGCTATCAGAAATTACAGCTCCCAAGTACATGTAAAGTTAACCAGTAAAATCTTATGAAAAATCACTGTGCTCAATTTCAAATGAAATCATAGGCAATTATATCTTTAAGTTTGATTTTTTCTTCATTTTAAATTTTTATGAACATAAAATTGCATTTTTTTTGCCTTTTTTTACTTCACAATTGCACATACATTTTGTATCAATTTCAGCAAAAGGCAATAGCAGGTAAGTTGGTAATATAAATAAAGTAATCTAATTGAGATATACATGGTTATTTCCCACTGTGATCAATAACATACATATGCGCCTGTAGAATCAATAATGCATAGACACTGATCCCAAACAAGGATCACAATGACCTACTTTTGGAATGATGGCATCTTATAGATCATGGTATCCTTAGAAAGGTATATACTGCCACCAAAAGAGACTGCTTTTGAATAAATGCTCCTGTGACATTTCATAACAAGATATGTATGTCCATCAATTAATCTCTGCATCATACCTTGACACAGGTTTTATTACTTTTATTGCATCATACCTTGACACAGGTTTTATTACTTTTATTGCATCATACCTTGACACAGGTTTTATTACTTTTATTGCATCATACCTTGACACAGGTTTTATTACTTTTATTGCATCATACCTTGACACAGGTTTTATTACTTTTATTGCATCATACCTTGACACAGGTTTTGTTACTTTTATTACATCATACCTTGACACAGGTTTTATTACTTTTATTACATCATACCCTGACACAGGTTTTATTACTTTTATTACATCATACCTTGACACAAGTTTTATTACTTTTATTACATCATACCTTGACACATGTTTTATTACTTTTATTATATCATACCTTGACACAGGTTTTATTACTTTTATTACATCATACCTTGACACAGGTTTTATTACTTTTATTACATCATATCTTGATACAGGTTTTATTACTTGTGGTCAGATTTTCTGGAAGTCTTGCTTACAGAGTCTATTAGTACAGTATGGGAACTTTACGACAGCTAAACTGCCATCTCAAAAGTAGGTCAGCATGACTTACCAGTACATGTCCTGCTTAATTCTATTATTTTACCTTGATGATTTGGGCTGTACATCCTACACCTTGAACACAGTTCTAGTTTATGTATTTAACCAAAACTATAAGTGCAAATAATGCTCCAAGTAAAATGCTTGCATTTGTGACTCTAATTAATGGCACTAGGTGGATGAAAATTGTCAACTATAGTAACCTTAACAATCATAAAACAACAAATATGAAATAACAGCAACAAATTTAACATACAAAAATATTCCACTATGCACTAAAAACAACACATGCATTAACACATGTGCTATAATAACTTGTTAACACATGCATTAACACATGTGCTTTAATAACTTGTTAACACATGCATTAACACATGTGCTTTAATAACTTGTTAACACATGCATTAACACATGTGCTTTAATAACTTGTTAACACATGCATTAACACATGTGCTTTAATAACTTGTTAACACATGCATTAACACATGTGCTTTAATAACTTGTTAACTTAGTGTTGCTGGCCTAGTTGGCTTTCTTTGATGTTGACATTAAGTGATTGATTTGTTCTCAAACAGGTGGTAGTATTGTTTTAATCACTCAAAATGACCAGTTTGTTGTCTGAATTCTTTTGTTCTCTTGTAATCTTTGTTTGGGGTCCTTGAAGATGTTAATAAATATCAAATACCTACAAATTTTCCAGACATGAATTTAAGTACCAACAAAAAAGTCATTTTTTTCACAAAACCCAAACAATTGAAGCAAATTAAAAAATGATACAAATGTAGTGTACTAGACTGAAAATGTAGTTACTGCTGATGTACATTAATTTTTCAGATCACTAACATGTCATTTTTGATAGTGGAACTGAACATCTTTTGGTCTGAAAGAGGAATTAAAGGAAATTAGCAATGGAAGTTACAGAAGGGAAGATAGGATTAACATATTTCTGACTGCACTAATCACAGAAGATTCCACACCTGGCATCATAAACTTTGGATGCAGAAGCTCTCCTGGCTTGAATGATGCAACTGGTGATTCTGTCCGAAACCTTGTTCTGGCAGAGAGATCTTTTAAGATGAACCAGGCATGATGGTGGAGAATATATGGGATGTTGTGGTGAAGGGATCCATAATGTTGTGGTAGGAGATCCCTCCTGTGTGTAGAGACCTGGGTCAATCTATCAATAGGTCTGGAAGACTGATGAACCATGGTTGTTGGAGCCACAATGGGGCAATGAGAATGATCCAAACAGTGGAAAATCAGACTCATTTCAGTACTTGTGTTAACAGTTGAAAAGGTTGGAAAGCATAAACGAATAGGCAATCCCAATGGGAGCTGAATGCATCGACTGCCCATGCCTTCTGATCCAGGACAGGAGACATGTAAAAGGGAAATTTGTTGTTGAGCTTGGACTGAGTGAGTGGTACTGAGTGGTGAAGAGACCATTCTGTTAGGATGTCTTGGTCTGTTCTGGACAGGTTGTCTGCTAATACATTCATCTTGCCTGGAATGTGGTGAACTCAGATTGTGACATTCACTGAGGCTGCCCAGAGGAAAAGGTTCCAGACCTCCTTGACAATGTATGTCCTTAACAATGTATGTCATTATTAGGTTGATGCACTCTTTGATGTTACTATCTGGCATGACTCTGTGACATTTATATGGTATGACCCTATGATTTACTCTGGTCTGACTCTATGATGTTACTATCTGGCATGACCTTATGATTTACTTTCCAGTAATCACTCTGTGATGTTCATCTGGTATGACCCTATGATTTACTCTGGTATGACTCTATGATGTTACTATCTGGCATGATTCTATGATGTTACTATCTGGCATGACTCTGATGTTACTACATGTATCTGGTCTGACTCTATGATGTTACTATCTGGCATGACCTTATGATTTACTTTCCAGTAATCACTCTGTGATGTTCATCTGGTATGACCCTATGATTTACTCTGGTATGACTCTATGATGTTACTATCTGGCATGATTCTATGATGTTACTATCTGGCATGACTCTGATGTTACTACATGTATCTGGTATGACTCTATGATGTTACTATCTGGCATGACTCAGATGTTACTACATGTATCTGGTATGACTCTATGATGTTACTATCTGGCTTGACTATGTATGATGCAACTCTGTAACACTTGACATCATCTGTATTCATAAAGGCATGCATTATGTGATAAAATGTTATTTTCTATAAACCTAATACATAAAACATTCCATTCAGTAGATACAGCTATAACAAAGCTGTCTTTTGTAAAATCAACACTTAATATTAGCAAGAGTTCCTCAAAGTGACTCAATCCCACATGGCCAAAAACAATTTATATGAATTGATGACAAATCAGTTTCTTTTGTCCTTTTATCATATTTAATTTCTGAGTATTGAAATATTTTTTAAAAATATTCATAAGGATCTAAATTGTGTTAACAAAACGTTTTCTGACAATAAATACTAACATGCATAAAAGAAGCAGCAATAAGAAGATTTTCAAAATGGTCACCCTAATTACCATACTGGGTGATTCAGCATCAGATAGGAACCATTTTCATTTTAGATCTTAAAATGCCATACAAAGTCTTTTAGTAAAAACACTAAGTTGATCTGACCATCCAAACCTGAAAAGTAGGAATGAAATTTTCAACATGACCTCCATGCTGGTTGTATTGGATGGCAGACTGACCACAATTGTATATCTTACTGCCTACAGGTCATACATAATCCTTCAGTAAAAAAAAAACATATGAATATGACCATCCATTCAGAAGCAGTCGCTAAAAAGGAACTTTCACTACTAGAGCCATATTTAATGTCAGACTGGTAACAATTTAATTTCAGACCATCTATGTGACCTAAGAAGATTCTGAGTGAAAGCACCAAGCTATATTGTTTGAACATGCTGGAGAATTAGTGATACATCACTCCCTTGATAACTTGCGCCATGGTATCTAGCATGGATCCTGAATTTTCCCCAAAGAAAATATATTTTAAATGTCTTTCAAAATATGCTGAACGTGAAAAAATTATGATAAGAATTGGTAAATTAAACCTTAAATTTCTCTTTCTATCATCAAAAATGGTAATTAATGCCCATAAAGATAGATTCCATATTGTGAAATTTGCAAGTTTTAAAAAAAATATCACATATTATGTTAGGGTTTATTTGTTGATAGTCATCAATATACTGTAAATAAATAGTCCGGTGAAATAGCAATCAATGAAAACATCTGATAAATGCTAACAGGTGGCAACAGAGAATGAATAAACAGCAATTAAATATCTTGCTATGTGAAAGTCACATTCTAATCCTTTATTTCCATTTCAATGTAAATATTATAATTGCAACATATTCTTTTCTATGAAAACACGAAAGGAGTCAATCAACTGTCACATCAAAACCCTCAAGTACTTCTGTGAGAACCTAATTACCTGCCAGCTTTGCTGTGATCAACAACTTAGTGAAGAGTTTGTTACATTAAAATAATCAATTAAAAGAGACCTGTGTTGTTTTATCACTTTGAATATGTCTTTTGTATCAAATCAAGCAAGTGAGGATTTTGCTTGGCAGCAGAGAAATCAAAGATTAACACAAAAAATTATCTGATTGGTTCAAAAAGTGAATTAACATTTGTCAAGCATATCACAACAGACATTTATTATTGTGTTCTAATTTACATTGTTTTAAATTTGTAGACCCATTAAATTCATGTTGGTAATGATTAACCCTTGGTTTTTTGTTTTTTATTTTACTTTTTACCGCAATCAAAAATCTATCTATCAATCGATCGATCAACATTGTTTCTCGAAAAGATAACTGATTTTGTGTAAAAGAAAAATATGTCTAATTTGGATCAAACAATACAACTAGAACGTATCCAATTCAACACAAAAACTAGTGACATAGCACACAATGTGTGAAGTGCTACACATGTTAAGCGAACAAAACCTTGTGGAATAATATTTTCGATGATCTCCTGAATATACTGTAATTTATCCTGAAATTAATGTTACTCTTTGAGGAAAAAATAAACTACACCATTATGAAGAGAAATTTATTCACAATTAATCTCAGCAAGATTATAAAGTGAGTATTCAACACTATAATCTGCCACCCCCACCCCCTTTTGCCTTTGTGTTGATTTTTTAATGTTTTTTTTTTAATTATAGGTCCCCTGATAACTCGCGCTTATAGTGCGGTCTATGTTTTTGGACCACGATGTGCGAGAGTTATCGAGGGGGAGGTGTAATAAGATATTCAATATGACCACATTAATGTAGACATATTCTATGTCAAACTGACAACATTTTTATTAGTACCATTTAAATGTCATAAAAAGTCTCTTAATCAAAACCAACTGGTAATATGGCCAACTGTTCAGATGAAACTGTTATAACAATACTGGATATAATATCAGCCCCATTTTTACTTAAGGCCAATTAGACCTCATATTCACGAGTCTTCTCCAAGTAGTTCAGCGGGAGCAGCAATAACAAACAACTGCTACTGCAAGATGGACGACAAATGCATGTTCAACACATACACTTTCCACTGACTCATGATGTATGAAATCAAGATGGGAAATTTTTCCAAACAAATATAGAGCAATAATGAAAAATTAGGTAATCGACATCTCTTTATTCATCATCAACTGAGCCAGAAATTACTTGAAAAATATCAATTACCAAATTACTTGTTTAAAAGCAACAACATAATGTCCAATTATAGTACAAAAACTAAATGAAATGAGTAAAGGGCATGCTGACAATGAAAAGCTAAACTGAATTCAATATTTCTTAGAAAAAACACCACACAAAAATATAGATCAGTTGATAAATAAAAAATGTACTGCTTTGATTGAAAGAATAAGAACAGGTTACTTCCCTTTGCCATTCTACTGTAAACTGCTGGTAAATTTTCAAAAGGCTTCAAAACATGGATTTAATCATCATTTTTATTTAATACATGTACACAATAACACCAATAGTATTTTGATGCTTTTTAAAAAATATCAATGTATTATACTTAATCACAGCTGTGACAATAGATATATTTCATGCCAAAATAATCTCTTAATACAGCCAATCTTTGCTTCAAACAAGACCAATTAAATGTCACAAAGTTTCATTTTTACTCTAGTTGGACTTAAAGGGTCTCCAAAATTGTGTTCATACTCTCTGTAAGTTATTTTATACAAAATTTTAAACACATTTTGTTAATTGTTTCCAAATCAAACATGGACAAGAACACAAAAGTATGTTGGTATGAAGGGAGGTCAATCTGTTCTCATTTGTGAACAACAACTTAGAAATATACCAAAAATAAATATACCTATTATATTTATAGCACTCTAAAGGAAATCCACATTTAACTTTGGGCTCTATATACATATACTGATCCTGGCCTGGAGGGTAAAGCTTGCAACAGAACAAAAAAAAATAATTAACATGATTCCTAAAAGGGATGTTCATTTGATAGATGACATAATGTCATGTGGTATGTAAATATTTCTGAAATTACCATCATGACATCTTGCCAATAAAATGATATTTTCACTTTACTGAAAATATTTTTCATTGAATCAGGTATTAAAACAATTATGAGCCTTTGTTGAGATGACTTTGAAATTGTATGAACCAGTAAACCTACAGAAATAATGCTAACAGCTGCCTCGCTTGGTACTCTGCATTAAGAGGTTAGTGTTAAGACTGGTCGGCCTGATGTCAGAATGATTTGACTAGGTGGGACATCATGCTACATGTCTGTGGCATGATGCCCCAGTGCAAGACATCACTATAAACTGCCTCACTACAAACATCACAGCGATATGACTGAATTTTTTTAAAGATACGTTAAAAAAATATTTTTTAAAATCCTAAATCCCAAATCCCAGTAAACCTAAATATTGACCGTCATATAACTTCATATTTACTTCAACAAAGGTCAATATTCTTTTTTCCTACAAATGACATAATATTCCAATATCACAATAAAACATGGATAATACTTGTATCTTTAAACTTAAAACAGATCTTAAACATTGTTTTATACACTGAATGAAAGTTTGTCCTCATGTTTCAATGTTTCTGTTCTTGAAATGAGAAGGGAATGTTAAAATTAATAACACATTTTTCAAACAATTAAAAACAAAACTCTTTAATAAATTTAGATATAGCTGAACAGAGATAACATATCTTCATACCATGAAACTGTCATGTAGACTTCATGTATAAGGTGCCAGAGCTAATATTCTCAAAACTCTCTTTTAGTGTAAGACTATGTTTAGGGCACCAGGCCATATATTCTCTAAACTGTCTATTTGTAGATTCCATGCATGGGGCACCTGACCATACATTCTTTAAATGTCTGAATATGATAATGAGCCAGTAATTGCCTCAAGGATTTCCACACCAATATGTCATAAATACCTCCTTCAGAATTTTGGAAGAGGATTTTCACACAAATAGGATGTCCTGTACAGAATTTCATAAGGGGGCTTTTTAACACCAATAAGAATGCCCTATCCAGAATTTTGTAGGGGGAGGGGATTATTTTTACACCAACAGGGATGCTCCTTCCAGAATTTTATAAACTTAAGGTGAATTTTCAATATAAATGGTACACATTTCTTTAAACATTCAATAAACCCACACCCTGCAGTATGTTCCAACAAAAGTGTGTCTGATATATAACTCTGACTGAATAAAGATAAAATGTCAAGCTGTTCACCATCATAATGGACAATGTGGCAGATTTGTTGTTGTTGTTGTTGTTGTTGTTGTTGTTGTTGTAGGGTTTAACACCATCATAATGGACACTAGCAGAGATAGTGTGATATGACAATGGCATTACATCACATTTGTTATAACTGCATGTAAAAGCAGAGATATTACCATTGAAGTTTGCCATGTGCACTTTGTAAAATGCTTTCCAACAGCTACATAATCAATGAATGCATCTCACTGCTCAACTTAAAAAGGGACCAAATACTTGATTAATCCATTTGATCTAGAAGCCAAGCACTTACATGATCGGATTAAGCTTTGTTAATAATAAAGAATGTAACAGATTTTGTTGAGCTCACAGTAAATTACTTGTGTGCAGTTTTCACATGTTAACTTATTAAATGTGGAGTGGATCTGTGCAATAACTGATCTAACTTAAGCAAAAACTGTCAATTGACTCTTTAACTTAATTTAGAATAAAGTCCGAACTATACAACTTTGAGGACTTTCTTGATCTGCAAAATTTTAACAATATCAATTTAGTCCAGGAAATCTTAACATGGTCCATCTCAAGACTTGCTAAATTTAAATAATATAGATCTAGTCCTAGAGTTCTTAACATGGGTCCCACTTTTGACTTGCTAAATTTAAATAACACAGATACAGTCCACTAATTTTTAACATGGGTCCCACAATTTACTTGGTAAATTTTTGTAATAGGGATCTAGTACTTGAATTTTTAACATGGGTCCCACAATTTACTTGGTAAATTTCAAAGATATAACTCTAGTTCAAGTATTTTGAGTATTGAGTTTGACTTTGGTTTCTTGCTAAAATAAGTGCATAGAACACCAAGACTTAATTAACCTCTGTATAATTAAAATCTGTTTTTAGAAAGGTATATATGAATGACTTTAATTTAAGCATCCATTGCATTGTAGTCAAATCAATCATTGATTCCTTAATCTATGGTTAATTAGTATAGTTTCAAAACTAAAAATAATTTATTATTCTTTACCTTCCAATGCTTTTTGCCATATATGACTCCACTAATAGCTGTCCAGTTGTAGGGGTCCATGTGTAGTGTGGAGCGGGAATAGGGAGATCCCCACAAAATCATGCAGTCCCAGGGTCGAATTCCATCAGGGAAAAACTTGAAAAAATTCTCCTCCATGTATGGCTACAGTGAATTTAAATAACAGTTCAGTCATGTTAATTGACAATGATAAAGACTCTTCAGCACCTGATTCATGCAAACTGTGTATAAATATGTGCAATTACTGAAAGCAGGGTGTATTATAGACTGCGTCAATGCAAAACCTGAGGCCATGCACACATTGTATAAATGTATGGAATTATAATTACCTGAGTAGATTAGAAGGCTGTGTAAGTGCAGAAGCTGAGGCCATGCAAACATTATAAATTATATGTAATTATGGATTGCACAGTAGATTGGAAGGCTATTTGAAAGCAGTACCTGAAGCCAGGAAAACATTGCATAAATGTATGTAATAAGGGATGGCTGAGTAGACTAGAAGGCTGGGTGAAAGACGAACTTCAGGCCATGCCAACACTGAATAAATTATTATTAATTACTGATGGCAGAGTGAGTTAGAAGGATGAATGAGTAGTACAGAACTTGAATCCATGCAAACAGTGTATACATTTATGCAATTAATGATGGTTTAGCGATTGAGAATGCTGGGTAAGTGCGGAACTTAAGTCCATGCAATCTGTACAAATTTGTCTAATTACTGATGGCAGAGTGGATCTGAAGTGAGATGGAATAACACTGAACTAGCAGTTATGGAGGGGAAGATGCATGGAATAACACTGAATTAGCAGTTATGGAGGGGAAGATGCATGGAATAACACTGAATTAGCAGTTATGGAGGGGAAGATGCATGGCATAACACTGATCTAGCAGTTATGGAGGGGAGGATGCATGTAATAACACTGAACTAGCAGTTATGGAGGGGAAGATGCATGGAATAACACTGATCTAGCAGTTATGGAGGGGAAGATGCATGGAATAACACTGATCTAGCAGTTATGGAGGGGAAGATGCATTTTATTTCTTGTACATTACTGAACAAGAGGTCCATGCAGACCTGATATTGCTCATCTGAGGATGCTTTCTGTTCAAATTTCATAAAATTGTTATTCAATGCAGATGTTTTAATAATAATAATAATAATAATAATAATAATAATAATAATAATAATTTTTTTTTTCTGAGGGTGACTCAATTAGTTACAAATGGAAAATAATCTGCCTTGAGGCCCTCTATTATGAGCGTATAAGATACAAGCTAATAATAATATGTTCACACACACACACACACACACACACACATATGCAAATACACATACATTCTACAATGCTATGATGCTGCAGAAGTGATAATGAAGGACATGAGGTAGGTTGGTCATTGCATGTACTTAATAAGTAAACCATTTTTTATTTCATCAATCTAATACACCTATTGTAGAAGGAAGAGATGCTTTCGTTTGACTTAACATGACGTGGAGTTTTTAAAAAAATTTTACAGTTTCATTTTTTATTTGGATACCTTGAAATTTTGCTCTTTTAATTATCATAAACTTGGGGTATCAGCTGATTATCTTTCCTGGAAAACGGATACAAGCTAATAATAATATGTTCACACACACACACACACACACACACATATGCAAAAACACATACATTCTACAATGCTATGATGCTGCAGAAGTGATAATGAAGGACATGATGTAGGTTGGTCATTGCATGTACTTAATAAGTAAACCATTTTTTATTTCATCAATCTAATACACCTATTGTAGAAGGAAGAGATGCTTTCGGCTGACTTAACATGACGTGGAGTTTTTAAAAAAATTTTACAGTTTCATTTTTGATTTGGATACCTTGAAATTTTGCTCTTTTAATTATCATAAACTTGGGGTATCAGCTGATTATCTTTCCTGGAAAACGGAACAGTTTTTGAAATCATTAACAAGTTCTGGTAAAATGAAATGGCTTATAATGACAGAATATGGAAGAACTTGATGTAAAAAAGGGAAAGGAAATGCACACTTCTTTGGTCATATGTCATGAAAAACGGATGTCCCCACACTCCTGAAACAACTTCATGTCAGAGATGCAACAAATATGTTTTAATACAACAGTTTAACAAATGCAAAGAAATTTATGTAAACAGCAAGTAAACATTAAAACAATTTACTATTTATGTAGTTAATGCAACATTTTGACATATTTTCAATCTATCACATATATGTAAAATACTGTGCCACTTTTAAAAAGTGACACAAAAATTACAGATTTTATTGTATGTAATAAGGAGCAGTCCATTTAGTACCTATGCATGGAGGGGGGGGGGGTTTAACCCAATGCATACGCTTATGTATGAGGGAGGGGTCTACTGATAAATGTACATGCACATAGGAAATGGGAGTGGGTGAAACCTTGACAATAATTTGTCTAATACATATTAGCCTGTTTGAATGAGTTCAGTCAGCATTTGAATTGTAGTGGACACTAGACAAACTCTTTAAAGTTACGCAGCTTATTTCTTTGATGCAGCCAGACATTCAACATTGGTGGACTATATGCTTTATCAAGCACATTAATATTATTAATCCATGAACTTTTCTACGTAGATTAAATATAGGTCATTCTATAGTATTGGGGGCATTGCATCAAATGTACGTATGCAGGTGTAGGGTGTAAAAGAGTATGCATGTGTACAGGGAGGAAAGGAGGGGTCAAGATTTACCAGAATTTTGTGTACATACTAAACGAATGGCCCCTAAATATTTGTAAAACTATGAAATGTTTATTTTATTCCCCTGCAACTGGTTACATGTCATCCATGATTTCACATCAGAAATGCACCTCTCTACTCCTTTGATGGTAGCATCAACTTATTTTATTTTTTAAAGTCATAACCTATGTATGAAAGACTTGACAATATTTCTTTCTTACATTTGGTTCTACATCCTTCTTAATCTCCGGGTGTGCTTGTGAGAACATTTCATCCTCCATGTATGTCCAGGCCTTCTGACTGCCTCCCCTCTGTAAGTGCCTGAAAAACTCCCTAAAGGTACGAATATGGCCCACTCCATCAACAAGTCTGCCCTGTCAAAATAATTAATTTAAGTACATGTAATTAAAAGGTTTTCAATTTCAATACCTGCCAAGGCCAGCTGTTTAAAGATGACCTTGAAAATTGCACTTGTGTCAAGTTGTGACCAATCTATACCATTTTACTGCAACTCAAATTGCATCCTGTACATTCTGGGAAAAATCTGTATTTCCGAGAAATGTAAAAATTCCAATGTGGATAATTTATCACCAAAAAATTAAAATCTCTTTGACTAAGAATCATTATAGCTGCATCAATAATGGCATTAAAAAAATTCACATGTAAAAGTAAGCAGTACAGAAAATTTTTGTCACTCTTTGGTTAGCTCAATTAAAATATTTTGAATTTCAATACCTGCCAAGGCCAGCTGTTTAAAGATGTCCTTAAGAATTACACTTATCTCTCATTTCCTTGGCCGATAATGTGTTAAAATTGCCACTAAAACCAATAAAAACAATCAACAACAAGAGTCACTAGAAGGGACTGATGCTCTAGTGAAAGAAAAGAATTTCCAAGGATTCAAGATAAGACAATTTATTTTCTTTTTAACCATTGAGTGTTGAAATAATCTCTAGCATTCTTTATTGATAATAATATATATTTATTTAAATTAACTGCTCTGGAACACATATTGAATATCAGTGTAGCTCCAGTTTCATTTAGGACAAAAGGAACGTCATAAAATTCCACTTTTTTAAATAAAAAAAGTTATTCGGCAATCTTGATAAACAATCAGTAGTTTTCATGTGCCAAAAATGGATATAACATACATTTATCCCTTTTATCAACCTAGCCATTCAAGTGTTTAATTTCCCCATGTAAATGTCTATGTGATATTTCTAATGATGATGCTTTTGTACAGAATTACAGCAATATGGTGCACTGTGTTACATATGGATATAACCTAAAGAGTGATGATAGGGTAAAATGGTTCTTTTTTTTCCAAAAGACCATGTTTACCAGGAAAAAATGTGGATCGAAACTGTGGGATCCAAATGGGTGAGGGATGGGAAAGCTGTACCATTTATAATGAATTATGGTCAGTTTGGCTCAAAGACATTCAGCCCATGGCAATTTGGCTCAAAGACATTCAGCCCATGGCAATTTGGTGCAAAACTGGGCTGAAATTAAGACAATTCAAAAACAATTCAGCCCAACTTAACAATAGTTATAATGAGTTCATTTTCTTCAAACAAGTAGATCCTATGTAAGATGTATATATATTTTATGTAAGTCAAAATGTTTTTGATAATTTTATAGGTTGTAAAAAAGAATTAGTTTTAGGAAAAAACTGAACAAATTTAAACAAACAAAACTATCTTGATATATCTAATATCAGGCTTCAGGTTGTAACACTGCTGCATTTAATACACACTTGATTATACATTACAAAGAAAGAAAAAAAGAGAGAGAGAATAAAGTAAAGCATTTTGTCAGTGTTAAGTTGCTGCAATATGAAGCTCTTACCAGTTATTTTTATTGTTTGATTTTATATTTAAAGTTGATGTCTTAGTATGTGCGTGCATAAACTGAAAGCATGTCATTACTTGTCAATATTGTCATATTTGCTCCAATATTCCATACAAATAAGAAAGGAAATAATTTTTGGTTAAATGTGTGACCCCGACCCACAATGAAATAGATAAACACTTATTATAATTGAAAATAATTTATTTTTTTAAATATATCCACGATCTCCATATATTAAATGGATGCCAGCTTTGTATGCATCCTTACTGTTATGTGTGTATCACTTATGTCAGATAACAAAATCGCAAAAGAGATGAAATTATCACCTGATTCACTGAAAGCACCTGTCATTCATGCATTATAAGTTATAAGGTGCAAAATGACCAAGATTGTATTGTATCAGGGTTAACTATACAAGGGTATCTTGCAAATAAAAATCATTATTTTAAAATACATAATTTTGCTGTGAGTGACAAATAAAAAGGAAACATAACTGGCAGCAAGCAATAAACTCTTTGCTTAAACTTACAAACAGGATATGAAATACAAAGTTTATTTTATTACATAGCAAGCCAACCCCGGAAAATGACTTTGGATTCTTTTAAGTGTGCCAATTTGTTTATTTATGTAGTCAGCTGACATAAGGCAGTCAACTTTGGTGCCTTCAGATTCTTTTAAATGTAATGATTTCATTATCTGGGTACAAAGTTAGACGACATAGGGAAGCCAGCATAGATTCCTTTTAATCTGTATTAATGGGAAGTTTGAAAATAAATTGAAACAATGGAACAGTTTTGAAAGCAACACAATCTAGTGTATTGTGCATGCATATTGATATAGGACTGAACAGTAAATTAGTTTTCAATAGTTTCATCTAAATGTTACCTATCCATTGTTTACAATGTTTTATTTTTCAACAGCAAGATGCATGTACTTAGTCTTGTGGGGATGAATGTACATCATTTCCAGTTGGCATCCGCTATTGGTAGAAAAACATAGCTAAGGGAAGTAACATCATTGTATACTTCTACTGCGAGTAATACAACTATTATTTCTTCTTTACACTTTATATTTTTTAAATCTTTTTGTGTGAGTATAACTACTTTTAATCATGTAAATGCAAATCTGATATAAAAAGAAAAATGTTGGAGTATGGCTGATGACCTTTAAGAACAAGAAACCTATTGGTAAAGAAACATGATGATTTAGCCATCCATTTTGAGAAGCAGAGATAACAATATTCTTAAGATGCCTGCTGTGGAGACATTATTAGACATATGATTAGGACAATTTTTGTTTAGAACCAACTAGATATCATAATTCTTCAGTGAAAATGCCATGCTGATAAGACCATCTACAAGTAGAAGTAATGATAACAAGATGTTCCATATGGCTGCTATTGTGGTTGTAATAGACATCAGTTTTGCTATATTTTCAAGATGGCTGGCATAGTGGCCATGTTAAACATCGAATCTGCACTATTTTCATACAGGAGAAACTAGACATCATGTGAAGTATTTTAGTGAAACATTTTCTATTGAGGCCAACTAGACATCAGAAGAAATCTGGTGAAACCCTTACATTGATATTGCTTCCATTAATTATGAGTAGTGATAAAAATTATTTAATATGGCTGCTGTGGTGGCCATATTGGATGTACCATTTTCATATCAAGACATAGGGATGATTTTCTGTTTGCTTGATGTAATTTCTAACAAAAAACTGATACCAAATAAAGGAAATGATTTCACATAATTAATTGGTACTTAATAAATTGGTTTTGTAAAAATAATTACGTTATCGTAATAATATTTTATTACTTTGTTATTTTGTAACACATTACATTGTATTATCAGCTTAAAGTAATATTTTATTACTTTGTTATTTTGTATTTTTGAGGGGATTAAATTACATATTGTTATAATCCCTAACGTGTATTTTTAAAGAAAATATATTGTCTGGTGAATTTTTGTTTAAAAATGTATTCTTCTTGTATTTTGAAATTATATTTTTGTTTAATTCTTTAATGCAAGGGTAAGAACTCTTCATAACACCAAGCAAACAGTTACTAATAATCTTTACCAAAGGTTATTTACCTTGTTTTCTACACACACAAAAAAACCTGGAAAATATATATACCGGTAATAATAACTGCATGTCCGGTACATACTATGCATATTATATGGTTTCTAATAATAACTGCATGTCCGGTACATACTATGCATATTATATGGTTTCTAATAATAACTGCATGTCCGGTACATACTATGCGTATTATATGGTTTCTAATAATAACTGCATGTCCGGTACATACTATGCATATTATATGGTTTCTAATAATAACTGCATGTCCGGTACATACTATGCATATTATATGGTTTCTAATAATAACTGCATGTCCGGTACATACTATGCATATTATATGGTTTCTAATAATAACTGCATGTCCGGTACATACTATGCATATTATATGGTTTCTAATAATAACTGCATGTCCGGTACATACTATGCATATTATATGGTTTCTAAAAATAACTGCATGTCCGGTACATACTATGCGTATTATATGGTTTCTAATAATAACTGCATGTCCGGTACATACTATGCGTATTATATGGTTTCTAATAATAACTGCATGTCCGGTACATACTATGCGTATTATATGGTTTCTAATAATAACTGCATGTCCGGTACATACTATGCATATTATATGGTTTCTAATAATAACTGCATGTCCGGTACATACTATGCATATTATATGGTTTCTAATAATAACTGCTTGTCCAGTACATACTATGCATATTATATGGTTTCTAATAATAACTGCATGTCCGGTACATACTATGCATATTATATGGTTTCTAATAATAACTGCATGTATGGTACATACTATGCATATCATATGGTTTCTAAAAATAACTGCATGTCTGGTACATACTATGCATATCATATGGTTTCTAAAAATAACTGCATGTCTGGTACATACTATGCATATTATATGGTTTCTAATAATAACTGCATGTCCGGTACATACTATGCATATTATATGGTTTCTAATAATAACTGCATGTATGGTACATACTATGCATATCATATGGTTTCTAAAAATAACTGCATGTCTGGTACATACTATGCATATTATATGGTTTCTAATAATAACTGCATGTCCGGTACATACTATGCATATTATATGGTTTCTAATAATAACTGCATGTATGGTACATACTATGCATATCATATGGTTTCTAAAAATAACTGCATGTCCGGTACATACTATGCATATTATATGGTTTCTAATAATAACTGCATGTCCGGTACATACTATGCATATTATATGGTTTCTAATAATAACTGCATGTCTGGTACATACTATGCATATTATATGGTTTCTAATAATAACTGCATGTCCGGTACATACTATGCATATTATATGGTTTCTAATAATAACTGCTTGTCCGGTACATACTATGCATATTATATGGTTTCTAAAAATAACTGCATGTCTGGTACATACTATGCATATTATATGGTTTCTAAAAATAACTGCATGTCTGGTACATACTATGCATATTATATGGTTTCTAATAATAACTGCATGTCTGGTACATACTATGCATATTATATGGTTTCTAATAATAACTGCATGTCCGGTACATACTATGCATATTATATGGTTTCTAATAATAACTGCTTGTCCGGTACATACTATGCATATTATATGGTTTCTAAAAATAACTGCATGTCTGGTACATACTATGCATATTATATGGTTTCTAAAAATAACTGCATGTCTGGTACATACTATGCATATTATATGGTTTCTAATAATAACTGCATGTATGGTACATACTATGCATATTATATGGTTTCTAATAATAACTGCATGTATGGTACATACTATGCATATTATATGGTTTCTAATAATAACTGCATGTATGGTACATACTATGCATATTATATGGTTTCAATACAACATCAATAAAACTGATTCTCTTGGACTGCCACAAGTGCTATGGGCAATAATGTAACACATCAACTTTGGTAAAAATCTGATCATAAATAAAGTATCCAGAATGCACCAAGCTCAGTCATTAAGAAACAATATCACCCAATTAATATGTGTTTATATTGGTGACAATTAAACTCATGTTAGATCTTGATCATATATGCTTACATAAAAAGCATGATCCAAATTTCTTCATATATAAGTCCTCCACATGTTCAACCAATCAGATGCAAGATAACCTCTGTATTTATATCTGGATGTTGCTCATGACCTGACACACCAGTTCTTGATGATATAAAATTACAAGCATGTGTGATCAAATTCAGTACAGGAATATGATCTCTGAAGTATTCATTAACTCAGCCTATCTAATCCAAGACCAACTCCTTAATATCTTTGGATGTCATCAGAAATAAGATCACTTCATTAATATGCATTCATGCAGCTCATAACAAAACTCATTCAAGCTTTTGATTATATAAGCTTACCTATCAAATCTAATCATTATTTTGATTACTGATCAGAAACATGGCCTCTAGTAATAAAATTCACAAGATGAACTCATTAATACATATCAGCATTACTCATTAATGAATTCATCTTTAGTCTAACATACCAAATCTGTGGTCATGATGACATAAGCTAACATCCCAAATCTGTGGTCATGATGATATAAGCTAACATCCCAATTCTGTGGTCATGATTATATAAGCTAACATACCAAATCTGTGGTCATGATGACATAAGCTAACATCCCAAATCTGTGGTCATGATGATATAAGCTAACATCCCAATTCTGTGGTCATGATTATATAAGCTAACATACCAAATCTGTGGTCATGATGACATAAGCTAACATCCCAAATCTGTGGTCATGATGATATAAGCTAACATCCCAAATCTGTGGTCATGATGACATAAGCTAACATACCAAATCTGTGGTCATGATGACATAAGCTAACATCCCAATTCTGTGGTCATGATTATATAAGCTAACATCCCAAATCTGTGGTCATGATGATATAAGCTAACATCCCAATTCTGTGGTCATGATTATATAAGCTAACATACCAAATCTGTGGTCATGATGATATAAGCTAACATCCCAAATCTGTGGTCATGATGATATAAGCTAACATCCCAAATCTGTGGTCATGATGACATAAGCTAACATCCCAAATCTGTGGTCATGATGACATAAGCTAACATACCAAATCTGTGGTCATGATTATATAAGCTAACATACCAAATCTGTGGTCATGATGATATAAGCTAACATACCAAATCTGTGGTCATGATGACATAAGCTAACATACCAAATCTGTGGTCATGATGACATAAGCTAACATCCCAATTCTGTGGTCATGATTATATAAGCTAACTTACCAAATCTGTGGTCATGATGACATAAGCTAACATCCCAAATCTGTGGTCATGATGATATAAGCTAACATCCCAAATCTGTGGTCATGATGACATAAGCTAACATACCAAATCTGTGGTCATGATGACATAAGCTAACATCCCAATTCTGTGGTCATGATTATATAAGCTAACATCCCAAATCTGTGGTCATGATGATATAAGCTAACATCCCAAATCTGTGGTCATGATGACATAAGCTAACATACCAAATCTGTGGTCATGATTATATAAGCTAACATACCAAATCTGTGGTCATGATGATATAAGCTAACATACCAAATCTGTGGTCATGATGACATAAGCTAACATACCAAATCTGTGGTCATGATGACATAAGCTAACATCCCAATTCTGTGGTCATGATTATATAAGCTAACTTACCAAATCTGTGGTCATGATGACATAAGCTAACATCCCAAATCTGTGGTCATGATGATATAAGCTAACATCCCAAATCTGTGGTCATGATGACATAAGCTAACTTACCAAATCTGTGGTCATGATGACATAAGCTACATACCAAATCTGTGGTCATGATGACATAAGCTAACTTACCAAATCTGTGGTAATGTGGTAATGATGATATAAGCTAACATACAAAATCTGTGGTCAAA
Organism: Unio pictorum; assembly: GCA_030141615.1. Classification (NCBI taxonomy): domain Eukaryota; kingdom Metazoa; phylum Mollusca; class Bivalvia; order Unionida; family Unionidae; genus Unio; species Unio pictorum. The sequence goes on from JARLTB010000123.1 coordinate 7,946,586, forward strand.
GCTAACATACCAAACCTGTGGTTAAAGCTAACAGACCAAATCTGTGGTCATGATGATATAAGCTAACATACCAAAATATGTGGTAATGATGATATAAGCTTACTAAGTTATCAAATTGTGGTGTAGATGACATAAGCTAACTCCAAACCAATGAATTTAATCACATCTCCGTTCACAAAGTTAGGACATTTGACACAAATGTTGAGTACGAATGAAATTTTCTATACATGTTATTATCCATGCCCTGGGATGAATATCCTAGTACACATTGCTAGTTTCTTTCTCAGGAATCTACCATCCTAAAAGTAGTTCTCCTAAGGAATAATGACCAGGCCAATGTATCGAAAGAAGAATCTGTAGTGGAGAAACAGACTGAAAAAGCATGTATGCATGATAAGCTTATACCATTTAATTCCTTTGCAGGAAATATAAAGGAATTTCTACTTTAAACTTGCTGTATGCAACACTTTGCCAATAAATGTGCTTTAAAGTATACTTAGATGGTAGGTACAGATACAATCTTACACAAAAAAATTTACCTCAACTGCTTGAAGCAGTATTCTTTCATCTCCATATCTTTCTAAGAAGAAATCCTTGGTCCAGCTACTTGCCGGCCAATTTGGTACAATGTCGGTCACTATTACAGGCCTGAAAATAACCAATAATGATGATCATGAATTAAGAGTTGTATAGTTATAGTAATTTCTCTCTTATTACCCTCCCCTCAAGAGTGACCTTCATTAAAGGAAAACCACCTCATCCTCAATGGAGGCAGTAAAATATTAATTTTCATAATTCAGCAGTATTTTCAATCAATTATAACTTGCAGTAGCAGTTTTATATCTCACATTATGTTGCAACAATTTCAGTTAAATGTATGTTGTGCATCAGTAAAATTATAGTCTATTTGTTATGGTCTCATATTCCTCTCATGAAACCTTTCTTCAAATATTGACACCTTTTATTGTGAAACTGAAGTGGCTTCTTAATTGGACTACTCTGGTGGCCTAGTGGTCAGAACATCCACCTAAGATAGGGGAGGTCGCAGGTTTCAACATGGGCTGAAACATAAAAAAGACCTTTAAAAATGGTACTAGCAGCTGCCTTGCATGGTGCTCATCATTAAGAAGTTAGTGCCAGGACAGGTTGGCCTGGTGTCAGGTAATGTTACTGGTTGGGATGTCATGATACATTTCCTTGGCATAATGCCTCAATGCCACTATAAACTGTCATACTGCAGACCTCATAGACATATGACTGAAAAATTGTTCAAGCTATGTTAAAAATCCGAATAACACACACACACACACACACATTCAACTAGACATACCACTGTGTAGAGTGTAACACTGGTAAGACTCAAGCACAGTGAATCCAGGCCATTTTTAAAGAATAGGTGAAGCACAGAATAGAATTGTCTGTTATGTACAGGTATTTTTAAACACTTATTTTCTATGAGCACTCTACAGATCTTTCCATGCACCTGATGCCCTTGCTCAGCTAATTATCAAATAAAATGTAATGATAGTGCAATATTTAAAAATATTACTTTTTTAAAAGTCTGAATAAATTAACAGTGGCTTGTGAAACAAAACACTTTTTTGGGGGGAGGGGATATTATTAAATACAATAAACCCAAGCTGTTTTATTTGATCTAAACACTGCAAGTTTACAACATTGTTACTGATTGATGCAAGAAAATGGAAAGTCAATAGTTTCAAGTTGAAACAGCACAATGTACAGTAATCATGTGAAAAATGAATCTCCTCACCAAATGGAGCATCATTTGATGTTGCCAACAATATACTTACTGATATGGAGAACTGATGCTGATATAATGGGAGTTAAAGGTCGTGTAAAAAAATATTCCAGAATATCTGAATCACAGTGGTCTAGACCAAAATCAAATTCATTACAGTACTGTTCATTTTATAGCTGCAGGTGTAAAGAACAAATAACTAAATAAATAAAAGTCATTCAAATTAGGTCAAATTGTCCTAGTTTTGGTACAGACAAGCTACTCTTCCTGAGCCAAAAATTTCCAGTAGAATTTGTGAAACTGAGTCCATGATATTGAGGGTGTAACTAACACTTATTGGAAAATGCGGAAATCACATGACTATGAAAATTAGGCCAAAATGCTCTAGTTTTGGTATGACCTACTTACTTTCCCATGATACATCCACAAATTAATTTTCATTGGGATTTACAATACATTCAATTTGCAATGAACAGAAAGATGAAAATACAAAAGTCAACATTAAAACTGGGTCACAGTAGCCTGGTTCTGGTATAATACCAAAGTCAACATTAAAACTGGGTTACAGTAGCCTGTTTCTGGTATAACTGATATGCTCTTTCCAAGAAACATCAACATACTATTAGCTATTTGAACAGTAAATTAAATGAGATAGAGAACAAGATAAGTGGGTGTGAATAGCTGAAAATATCAAATAACTCAAGCATTCATATACAATCATCTATGTTCTTACTGATGTAGCCAAGCCACTCAACAGGAATCCATTTTCAATGATACATGGTTTGTTTAGCCCTGGATAGATTTTGTTTCAAGGAATTTCAATGGCTATAAAACGTTTTCCAGGTTTATGTTTTGTTTTGTTATTGAAAGGTTAACTTTATATACATAGTACTTTGCTTATCACTTCATAAATATGTACAAAAGTAATATGAAAACATGTATTGTGCCTCTACAGCAGTCAACACTATTGGATCTGGTAACTTCAAGTATCATGTGGTTTTTTACTCATTGAACCCGATTGTTAAAAATTTTATTTGCTGATCATTATTTAAGAAAAATATGTACATTTAAAAAAATTAAATTCAAAATATGACTGGAATTTTTCAGTTATCTGATTTTGTGTTCCCATAACAAATTTGAGGCCTTTTTAAGGTCAAGTTGTTGCTAAGCCAATGATATAACAAATTAATGACTGTAACTACAGAAGTTACTCAAGCATGACAATTAGGACACAGCGACCTATTTTTTTGAGCTGAATATTTTTTTTTTTTTTTTATGCATCTGTAAATACAGTAGAACTTAAATTATATGTCATGGTGCAGGAACGAGACCATGATGGATATGAGAAGAGATTGAAAATAGAATAAGTACATTAAAAGTATTATACAGTAGACTGGGTCATTACAAAATAATAATATCTACATATGTACATGTACCTCAACCAGAGTTTTTTATAGTTTGACGTATAATATCCTGATGGCTAACAGAGACTGGTTGTTAATCGCGTGCTGGATAATTAAAGATCTACTGATTGGGAAAATTTTAAAAGGTAGGTCAAATATGGACTTCATAGCAACTGAATGACTAAAAAATCACTTAAGCCTGAAAATTATGTATGAGTGACCTAGTTTTCACAATTATGTATGAGTGACCTAATTTTCAAAATTTTGTATGAGTGACCTAGTCTTTACAACTATATATGAGTGACCTAATTTTCACACTTTCATTACTATTCCTGTGATGTACCTACATATCAATTTATTTTCTGGAGTGCAAGCAAAAGAGGGCCCAATATATTGTGCATGCAACAAATGAACAGCTGAAAATTCAAGCAAGCAATTTAGGTCAAACTGACCAAGTTTTTGTATGCCTAAGTTAATGTTTATGAGGTTTATCAACAATACCAATTTTTCTTAGTGTATGTGAAATAAACTCCAAGCTACTGAGGCCATAAGAAATGAATGGCTGAAGATATTAGCCACTCAAGTGCGAAAATTAGATCTCAGTTTACTGACCAAATATATGCATCACATAACTGCTCTTCCTGAGATCTATCTGGTACAAATTTTCATGAGATTAGGTGAATAAATATGGTTCAAAATATTGAAATTATAACAAATAACGAACAAGCAAGCTGGTTAAATACTGTATCCTCTCTTAAATTCATTGGCAAGGGGATAATTATGCTGAGCACCAAGGTTATAATAATAATAATAATAATAATAATAATAATAATAATAATAATAATAATCCTTAATATATAGAGGGTGACTTAATAGTCAAAGAATAGTCTCCCTTGAGACTCTCTTATGAAGAGTACAATAATGTGCATAATATGGAAGATAACAGTAATTACTGTTCATAAGAATGTGTTCAGCATTAAAATACTAAATTTCATTATCTGTTTGAAACACATCACATACTCATGATATGTCTTCTTAAATACTGCAATAGTTTCAGCAGATTTTACATATGGTTGAAGCTTGTACCAGAGAACTGTACCAGAGTATTGGAAGTTCTTTTTTAATTGCTCTGTTCTTGGCTTTGATGCTTGAAGGTTTCTATGTGACATTGATTTCAACTGGTACTGTGTTGATAAGGGCCTGAATAAATCCTGAAAATACTCTGGTGCAGTTCAATGTAGACATTTATAAACAAGAACGGACTTTATATGGTATCAATATAAAAAATATCATGAGCATTGTGATACATAATTTCAGGTGCTGCTGCTAAAAAAACCTACCACTTGGAATCATAAAGATCCCCAAATTCTTGGATAGAAAGTCCTGAACGCTTTTCCACTGATCTACTGTTATATGTGCGTCCATAGCGTTCCACCATTTCCTGCCTATCATTCAAAGCACATTCGTAGTCAAATAGATATGGCTGCTTTGAAAAATTGAAGTCCAGTTGCGATGGACCTGGGGTTTCAATAACAATTTCCAGGTTCTTTATGCTAGAAACAAGTGAAAAAATCAGCACAACAGAAACTATAAGAATTATGAACAGCCGACATGGTGTGACTAGTTCCTTGGAGTCTAAATAATAACATCTCCGGTGATGTGCATTGATCAAGCTTACTAATCCATTTTTTTCACATCTGTTCATCTGCTTCATTTTGTTGATGACTCCATTTTTTTCACATCGATTTGTCTGCCTCATTTTGCAACACGATAATTTCCACAATAGATCTCTGCTTCATTAAATTCCCATCTGCTGGCCTTAAAAAAGAAAATGATTTTAATCAGTTAATAGGAAATTTACATGTTGTATTGTTAGCAAAAATGAAAATGAAAATTTAAAATCAATATATATATATATATATATATATATATATATATATATATATATATATATATATATGTAACATAAATGCAAAGATATCATAGATAATGTGCTGATTTCAAGACATTTAGTTAGTTCTTCTGTTATTTTATTGGTTTTATCTTTATTTCTTCTGTAATTTTATTGGTTTTATCTTTATTTCTTCTGTTATTTTATTGGTTTTATCTTTATTTCTTCTGTTATTTTGTTCATTTTATAGTTATTTCTTCTGTTATTTTGTTTGTTTTGTTCTTACCTTTGTTATGTTGTGGGTTATATTTCAAAGACCATGTCCAAACTTACACTACATGTAAGCCAAGACAACTATCATAATGACAAATGGCACATGGACAAATGAGAGATATAAAGAGAATGTCTGTATTTGTGACAATATTTGAAGAAAAATAAGGATTGTGCCATTGTTATAAGGATTGTGCCATTGTTATAAGGATTATGCCATTGTTATAAGGATTTTGCCATTGTTATAAGGATTATGCCATTGTTATAAGGATTATGCCATTGTTATAAGCACATTCACATTTCCAAAGTATACATAAATGAACTGACCTTACAAGAAAGACCAAATGTTGATACCGTCTTTCTAACCTTCCATAATGTATGTAACTGTGTCTAATTCTAAAGCACTGGCTGGACATTCACCTGGCATGCAAACCTATTTTTAGTGTGTGTGTGTGTGTGTTTGTTTATATGTGGCAATTACCTGCTTATAAATTGCATCTAACAGCACATTTTACAGACCCATTTCTGTCATTTCTGTCTGTCTGTGTTAGCAGATCTGGTTGTAAGCAGTTTGTTAGGACTAATCTGTAGAACAAGCAACCTTGACCTTGATCTGCTTGTGCATTATGTGATCATGGCAGATGTGGATCCATGTTGTTTGGACTTAGACCTGATGTCTGTATAGCATTTTTTTTTTTTTTGGCATATGCTGCACACCAACACATTTTCAAAGGAGTCATACAAATGTGTATCATATTTTAATCAAGGTAACATAGACTCGTAATAAAGTATGTTTGATATATCTATGGCTCCCATGAACAATGTTAAAATGACGGATAACATTAAATAGTTCCTACATACATATACACATATATTGTGACTTTATTTTCCATTTACATTTTTATGGTTTGGGGAAAAATTCCTTTTTATGCAGACCAACTCATATTTTGAGATTTAATCATTTGGTCTGTAAATTCATGGTTGTTAGCAACCACAAAATACTAAAATGACACTTCAAGAAAAATGGGTAAAGAAAAACACCAGAAGAGCAGTTTTATATGTGCAAGAACTGACTAGCATAACACATTACACAAAGTAAATGGCATCCATTCAATACAAACAAGTATGAACACATAAAGTTTGTACTGAAAATTTAATTACATTTGGTTGAATAATGGAATGGTTGTCTGTTGTAACTGCTATATATTATAAGGTGCCAGTCAGCTGTAAGGTAAGTTAAACCTTAATATCAAAATTAACAGTATAACTGTGAAAAATACATTTTCAAGTGATAACTCGACATCTTAATACCTTTTCTGGTGATCACTCAATACATAAGTACAAGTGCTAATTCAATACCTAAATACCTTTTCAGGTGATAACTCAATACCTAAATACTTTTTCAAGTAATATTATTGGTCAAGGGTCCATGGGTATGCTAATTTGGCAGCAGTCTGATTTTGTACCAACATTTGGTGATACAGTCAAACCTGTCTTGAAAGACCACTGTTATGTGAGACCACCTGTCTTGAGAGACCTTATTTTTAATGCAGTTATTTATTGATTATATAGTGTTATGACCTGTTAATGAGAGACTACCTTGTGTTGAGAGACCATACTTTTTTGGTAGAACTTGGGTGGTCTTTTAAGACATGTTCTACAAGAGTTTAATTCACAGTATAAAATAAGTAAAAAAAAATAAACACACATCACTATGCTCCCCAACTTTCTTCCGCACACCTCCGAAAAGTTTGCTACCCATGTTAAGTACTTTGATGTAACAACAGACCCTAGGGGGTAAATTTTATCTGCACAGATGAATTAATTATGTTATGCCTAGTAAGTGTATAATTATAAAATTGATGGCTGTCAAAAAAAGTTTCAGGGACAAAAACTTTATATTACTCAGGATTTTTGGTGGGAAAAAAAAAACAGGCCCAAAAAATTTGGTTTTTCCATTTGTAATTTGTAGTGCAACTAAAATGTCCTAATTATTTGGTATCATTGTAGAGCTAAATCTGTCTACCTTTCAATAATACCACCCACTTTAATGTATCATGCATGACCTCGACACTAAAGACCATGGAAGTAGGCTACGACCTCATGCCCCCTTAACTCGGCACTAGGGGTTAGTGTGTTAAAGAGAGAGGAAATGATTGATAATGACATCTATGTTTTAGGAGCTGTTAAGATAAGAATTTTGCCTGATGCTGAATATGCAGAGATGTGCAAATATCTACCGCAGGCCATGCTCCAATAAGTGATATCTTTAAAAGTTTTAACTGATTTTAATTAAATGCAAACTTGATTTATGGCCACAAGCATGGGTGGAAGGTAAAATATGACATCTCGTCTACTTTGTATTAAAATAAGGATCTTGTATGTTTTGGACATGTTAGGTTCATTGTGATACTTGATGCAAATGATGAGAATTATGATACTGTTGCAATTGTAGAAGTTCTGAAATGTCCAAACTATGACCATAACAGTATTATTCTTGTGCTGAAAATGACTGCTGACAGACAAACTGCAAATAATCCCTGTGAAGAGCATTATAATGGCTGTATGTATGTATCATTTGACATGCACAGAGATCTTATGTCTGCAGATTTCCAAACAGACTTGAATCTGATTATTAAGTATAGAGTGAGTGGCATGCATATCAAATATTGCAAAGAACACTGTCATTGACCCCATAATTATGTTACTGTTTTAAATGACATTGCAAAATCTATACCATAAGTAACTCCTGACAGGTAAATAGTGCCTACTTTCAACACCACAGCACTGTTATCAGTACAGATGATCTCAATATTTTATTCCAATATCTACTTAAGACGATGTATATTCCACTGAAACTTGGGTGCAGTTCCAAAGAATTCAAGTTATGCAGGGTTTGGTGGGGATTTAAGATGCATAACTATTGTCTAATGAAATGTTCTGTTATAAAAAAATTTAAAACTATTTCTGAATTTAAAATGATCCAGAATCATTTTAATTTATTAATGTCAGTTTATATTGACCATAAACTAGGGCTGACTTCACCTTATTTGTATCTAAAGTTTGAATTTCTAACACACTTACATAACAAATCCTGGAACTTCAGATTTACAATAAGGTGTTTTTTGATAATTAACCTCTGGATACCTTAATTAATGTGTTGTTAAGCCCACATTATATTAACATTCTTTCATATTAAGTTCTTCAGAAATTTCTTCTTCTGTGAATTTTAAGTCCTATTCTTAAACCAAATAATCACCTGATACAAATTTCAAAGTTCAATTCACTCTCATTCTAAAACCAAATTTCTGCCTGGCACAAATTTCAAAGTATTATTCTTATTCTGAAACCAAATTTCTGCCTGGTAAAAATTTCAAGGTCAAATCAACTCCTGTTCTAGAACCAACCATAGCCAGTCGGAAAAATATAGAATAAACTGAGAGGCATAAGTGTTAATGTGCCTTTTTAAAATCTCCAGCTCTATTCTTCCTGGAATTTTTCCAATGTGTCTTTTTAAAATCATGTCTCCTCATCTTTTCTGCCGAGAATTTTACCGTTTCAGGAGGAAAATGTGTGATTTCCATCTCAGTGATGGGTGGTTTCTGTCTCTGTTTTATACAGGTACATCACAATTCTAGAAACCATTCAGTTCAGCTCAATTATATCTCAAAATTTTAACTCCTAATTCATTACACATGCATGCATGTATGCATGGATTGTAAGGCCAAATAAAAAAGTATGTGTGGTTTTGTTACCTGACTGACCTTATTTTCCTGCTGATTATATTTTTGTCTGGGAAAAAATTTGAAAAAAGGGAAAAGAAAAGAGGGAGAAAATTAATTAACAAAGGATATAACTACAAAGCTCAATGCATAATGAAAAAGATGCTAATTATTTAGTTCATGTTTTATTTAAATATGTCTTGAACCAAATATAAATAACCAAAAACGTTTGTACTGACCTAGCTACATTTTATTTCAATGTAACCTGAACCACGTATTATTTTATTTGGTCTGTACATAACTTTAGACATGTTCTTGAAGTTATAACACTGACTGACATCTGTAAAGTAGTTGGGAAAGAAATATGGGTGAGGAGAATGATTTCTGTTGATGTTTCTTCATTTGCTGTTAACACATTAACCCCTGGTGCTGCGTTTACGGGGTGGGAGGTAGTACCGTACTGCGTTAAGGTCATGTATTATACACTAATGTGGGTGGTGTTATATAAAGGTAGACAGATTTAGCTCTACAAATGATACCCAATAATCTGGACGTTTCAGTTTCACTACAAAATGCAGAGGGAAAAACCTAATTTTTTTTACCTGTTTTTTTTTCCACCCAAAATTCGCTCGTGGTCAGAATCCGATTTTGTGTCCAGATTTTAGACTTTATGGCCTCAGATTTAAGGCAGACCAATCTGAACTGCACACAGACAGGTGAACCTGTGCAAAAAGTAGGATACGGTCGGCATTTTTAATAAAGAATGGTCTCCGCACAGAAATGATGGGTCTGTTAAGCAAAAAAACAAAAACAAAAAAAAAAAAACTGAACTTCAACTTTTCCCCTTCTGCTCATGTGCAAGCAAAATAACCAATGGAAAACAATGTTTTTAACACAAATAGGCATTTGGCCAATGGAAAATTGCTTGGCAGTTGATGTATTAGGATGCATTCAGAAATAGCCACCAAAATGTGTTTCATACATGTACTTGCATTTCATGCAAAAACAGCAAAAACCTCTAGGGGTCAATGTGTTAATTATACAGTGTTCTAAACCAGGGCAATTGTCAATCATGTCCTGATATGCAATCATTTCAGCTCATGAGACTTTTGAACCTGCTTATCTGCTATGCACAAGTGTATATATTACTTATCTATTTCTTGCTGATAAAATATTCATGAAATAAACTGTCACCGAACTCCATCCCCTATCACAAGAATGACACTTTTTCTTATTGCTTCATGGGTATGTAGTCAAGATTATCATAGATAACTATTGTTACACAATTACAATGAAGAATTTTTGCAACATTTCATAGCATTTGTTGCTTCTGATTTCGTATTTACAATCCTGATGACAAATGCCCCAAAGTCATGAGAACTAGATCCAACATCACTGCTGCTCTAGACACTGTGCTTAGATAAATATTACCTAAGTACCAACTGATATTAATAATGTCCCCCTCTCAGATGGTGAATTCCAATCATTTTTGTCAAAACTGCAATTGAAAAGCTACTGCTGAAGAAACAAACACTTGACTTGACTGATTTAAACAAACCTACTGCCCCATTTCTAAACTCTCATTCATGTAAAAAAAATCTTCGAATAAAATTTGCTATGATCCTACTTGCATTACAACAGTACTGTATTTAAATCGGTGAAATAATAATGTAGATACAAACGGTCATACCTATAATTATATGTTTATAAAGAGTATACAACATATCTTTTATTAAAATGTTTAATACAATTATATACAGTGTCTTTATATTAATTTTCCATTAGGATACAATTTTATCTAACCTATGAATCCAGTAACTTTATTTAATTAGTCTATTCATTTCTCCATGTACAATATCAGTAAGAACAATTGTGTAAAGAGTGATTATTTGTATTAAAATGTATTGAAACATTAGATGAGAACAGATGATCCATAAAATTTGTATCTTAGAAACTTGTTGCAAAACTAGCAGTTTACAATCTGCATTATAAATGCCCTCCAAACTTCTGAAAGTATCTAATGACTTTCTCTCCACTCTGGATAGTGGAAATATTAACATTCCTCACCCTCTTTGACTTATCTTCAGTATTTGACACAAAATATCCATAATACATTACTTCATCATCTCCAGCATGTATTTAGCATTCACAATACTGTTTTACTATGGTTCAAGTCATACGTAGTTGAAAGGACACAAATTATGTTTGTAAATGGAAGACATTCCAGTCTAGTTGATCTGTGTTTTTTTTATCTGTCTTTGGTTTTATACAGGGTTCTGTTATTGGACCTGTTCTCTTCATTCTATATATTCAGTCCCGCTCAGGTGTCATAAATTGTCATCCAGTGTCTCACAAAATGTACATGAGTACACTCAAATCTAGTTACCTAACATCCAAGTTGTAGAAAGGCAAAATCTCTGACATGAAGTCATCAATGATATGTAACAAGGTGCAGATGAATGATGATAAAACTGAAGGCATTCTGTTCACCCTAGTTATAATGTAACTGAAATTAGTGAGAATTTGCAAGATCTCACTAACATTTCACTGAAATTTTGTTGAAATTTTGATCAAAACTTTCATAGAGATTTTGGTGAGGTTTCACCAAACATTTTACCAACATTTTCATTGAAATATCATTGAATTACCAGTGAAATTTAACTGACGTATCTGTGAAATTTACTGAAATAGTGAAGTTTCAGAGATACTAAAGAGTATTGTACTGACATTTCTGTAAATGTTCACTGAAATTTCCAAAGGATTCAAAAAAAATAATGGATATGAATTAGACACAACATTATCAACCACTGTAATATTTAAATATAAATAAAGCAAATTTATGAAGCTGTTATATGACATACACAAGATATGGGAGTTGGACTGTAGACTTAGTCTGACCTACAAGAAGGCTGAAAACTTCATTCCAAATTGTGCCTCACAAATTTGGTCTCCACAACTCGTAATGTCAGAGGAATAAAGGGGTGGAGAACAACTTTCAGTAATATTATCAAACGGGCACCACCAAAAGACCTTCTCATTCTTATCCTTTACCCCAAACAATAAGCATCAGAAACACCAACTTTAAATTTAAACAATCATCATGAAATCCAGATGTCCTTCTCAACACATCTTCACTATCCAAGGTTCTGATAACCCTATCTACACAATGGCATCATTGAGCAGATATTTCTGTGCTTCAGGTCTGTGAATTTCATTGGATGTGGTGGTAAACCACTGCATCCAATTAAAATTAAGTTGTTCAAATCTGAACAATGTTTCTATGTGATCAAGACACGGGGAGCACACAACTTGAATGGACTGATCAATAAGCAATTTTCCACTGCCAGTCTATGTTTGCGCAAATACCTTTCACTCAAATACACTTGTAATGGCTTCGCTCTAATGTACAGTCATACTTTTGATGTTAAACTTGCAAAGTATCCTTTGTAGGTCAACTACCACCACTGTTCTTGGCTGATGCACAATGCACTATGCATGTGGTAAGTTGGCATTACATCCTAAGAAAGGCAACTCATGAAATCCAATAGATGTCTCTGGGACAAAGCACCAATATAAGCTGATCAATTTGCCAAGGTAAAGATAGGGTTGTCAGAACTTTGGCTAGTGAACATGTTTTCAACAGTACTCTCTCATTACACCAACATGCCATGAAATAATGCTAGGATGCATATTTGAGCTAAGATGCATAAGCTCAATTGAAGTTAATTTCACAATTTTCTCATCACTGATGCCACTAAAACATTTATGTGTTTGTTAATACTTTTTAGATTTGTTTCTTATAATTCTTTTCTACCCAGTCTATCTCAACATCTGCTACAAAAATTTCAAAGCACAGCTGCTTGGATAATCAAGAATTGAGGACATACCTTCCCCCTGCTCTATACACAGTTGGCTGTCCATTTTGGTTCAGAATCAAACACAAAATCTGTTCTCTATACTGCTTTTCACAGACTGCCTCCAGTCAAAAATACATATCTGACCTCACCCAGTGTACACCCTTGTAATATATACTTCTTCTGACACTTGTATTTTTTTCATTTCCACTATCATAACCAAGACTCACATACATTTTCTTTTGTGTTCTAGGGCCTTAAACTACCTGGAATCGATTGCATATTTTTCTTAGACACAATGATATTGTGATCTCATTGATGAGTGATCTAGAAACCCAACTGTCTTAACTGCAAGGATAGATTTTGGTCAAACAGTGTTGACTAACCCTTAATTATTGTTAACATGCTTCTGTTTGTAATTTCATGTTATTTTTCTTCGTGTTCTTGTGTATATTTTATATATATGTGTGTGTGTGTGATAAATATAATGTGAAGCACTGAGAACTTTAAAGGATCCTCAAATGCTGGTGGTTCGGCAGCATCTTTCAAAATTTTAATGTCCTTTTATATCAAAGTGCTTTCCATCAAATTTTGTCAAATTCTATTGGGTGGTTTTGAGAAAAAAATAGTTTGAATCTTTTATCTATTTTTAGCAACAGATGCCATATCTGACTGCAGATAAGCAATGCTGCATAATTTTTAAATGGAGGCTATATCTGATGATAGCTAAGACATCACTTTGTAAAAGATCTTTATCCCAGGAGATTTTGAATTTAAGTCGTTTGAAGGTTTTTGCATTATTTGCAATGGCAATCATTATTTCATAGCAGCATGGCATTAGTAAAAACTTCAGAACTGTTCATGCAAGAATGCTTTCTGCTAAATTTGATCAAATTCTGTTTAGCAAGTTTTTGTAAGAATTGTTTTTATAGGTTTTCTGTTTTGACTCAGTGCCAATAAATGATGATGGGTCATTTGTAAAATCTGAAACATCTTCATTCCAAGAAATAAGTTCAAATTATGTTGAGGATGTCATAATTCATTTATAATTGTGGTAATTTATTTTAATCTTGGATCACCTGTACATTAAGGCATGATTCACACAAAAGGACATTTCAAAGAATTTTCAAGGACATTTTACAAGTGTTGCAAATTCTGAAAATTAAATGTTTTATTTTAATAATGAATTACAGTGTATACTGTAAATTAAATTTATATTGTTATCCTTCAATAAATCCTGCTTTTTTAAAAATTAAGGATAATTGTAATAATGTCAAATATTTCTGTTGGCATTATTTTATATCTGTCTTTGGAACTGTATGTATGTGTGTGTGTGTGTGTGTGTGATTTGGAATTTTAACACTGCTTTATCAATTTTTCAGTCATATCACTGTAAGTCTTTGGTGTGACTCGTCTGGAGATTATGAACCCATGATCTCTCACATCTGAGGTGGACAATCTAACCACTAAGCAATCGGAGCAGTCTAGAAATTTTGTAATGAAACAGATGAGACCTAAAACACATTACAATATGGATTTGCAGTTCCATCTTAACAACTGTATTGATCATGATTCTTGTGCTTTGAAAGAAACAATAAAGTCAATGAAAATAATATGAGCTACATGTAATGGGGAATCTATAGTGACTAATATATATGACCTGCTATTAAACTGGCTGAACTGGCAATCTACTGTCCAACTGATGTCATCTCAATAATGGAGTAATTCTAATTAAAGAAAAATGCAATGTAAATATATGCCATTCATTGTGTATTTCAAAAGGAGTCTATTCAATAAGCGAAAATGTTATGCATTTTTTAAATACCCAATTAGCAATTTTCTTGATGGACAATTTTGCAAAAAAGGTTACTTTTTTCACATGCAATTATAAATAATTGACCCAAAGTAGCTGAAGAAAATATACAGCAGCCTCTGTTTTTTTAGGAGATTTTTGATGGTTTGAACTCAATCATATCAACAAATCTCAGTTTAAATTGAAAAAATATATATATTACTTCAACATTTTACAAGCAATAATCCTTTAATATAGTGACATCTTTTCATACATCTGTTATCAGGAAGCTATTACCTGTGGTATGTTACATGTGAGGTCCCTTTAAAATGAGGTATTTATCAATGAGGCTGTGCCATGTTACACGGATGACAATTTCCTTACCAAGCTAGCCCCGACAAGTCATTTTTGGGCTTGTGAAATTTCACAAGTGGCGGCCTATTTTTCTTATTAATGAAAGAACAAAACTTCAAATTTTGAGACAATTTTTTGTCAACATTATCATTGCTGGGCTAACTAACAAGTTTAAAATGAAAGTGCTTACCATTTTAAATTGCTAAGCACACAGACATGGCATTTGATTATGTGAAACAGATTGAAAATTGTTTTTTTATTAGCCAAGAACCAACTTATTAACTTATGTATATCCATGCTAAAATTGTATACAGCTGCAGTAAATTGACTAGCTTTACAATCAAGCCATGCATTCCTAAAGAGTGTTATTAACATTCAGGGACATATCATTTCACTATTGATTGATTCCTATTCTCAACTAGCTGGTCAATACTTATCATAGGCAGCTTTGAAATTAACTGTTCAAAGTCTGTGTTATAATTAAGATTACATGTACTACACTCATACAATAAATATTAAACACTTGCATCCTTAATCAGGGTTTTAATGACATGGTTCGGGCTCTTTGTTATCACAAATTCACCTGTACATGTATTTATGCAGGTAATAAAACACAAAGCCATATGCTGATCATATATACATATAGGTATACATATAAATATATATATATATAGTGAGTATCCAAATAAGGTAATATGGACTTTGTCAATCTAATGGACTGTAGCTAGAGATTACTGACTAAAATGAAAAACAGATTTCAAGTACAAAGTACAGTATGTCAGAAGAGAGGACTACAATATTTAACTAAAGTGGACACTCTTTTAAAGGTTATTTGAGATCCTTAATGACCACATTCTCCAGATTAAAGTATCACAGAAAAATCTGTGTATAACAACTGTTGAGGAGATCATACAATAGTGGTCTTAACAGACAGGTGGTCATTATAAACAGGTAAGTCTTGTAACTTGATTGGAAAGAAATGATGAAATAGAGAGAGAGAGAGAGAGAGAGAGAGAAAGAGAGAGAGAGAGAGAGAGAGAGAGAGAGAGAGAGAATATGTGTATACTGAGAGCTTATAAATTTATGTGAATATGGACAGACAGAATAGACTAAAAAAGTAACACTAATAAATTACAAAGACTTTAATAAAATATAGCCACCATAATTAAGTGAAATTATTCCCATCAATAAAACTGGTGAGATCATAATGTATTTTAAATTACACGTGATTAATTCAGATATTTAATAAAAGAGACATTTGGTCTTTGTAGATGGGCACCACACCCTCCCTTACCACGATTTCACCTATAAGGGGGCAGGGTCCAGTTTTTATGTACAAATTTAATGTCGCATGCACCTGCCTAATATAAAAATTCATTAAAAATATAATACGCGAGTGAGGTCAAAAAGGTACATATTTCTGGATAGGTATTATGTAGTGCAACATAATCATATCACACACAGGACCTGACAAGTCTACTGAAGTTCTTAGAATAAAATATTTATGTACCCCAACCCCTATTTTATACATGCATTTTTCACATCCGAAGGCCATTTTTGACAGCATGTGGTGCTCACAGTGCAAACGCAAGGCCTTTTCCTAGATGAAAATTTTGAAAAACATTGTCTACTAAATAGCTTGATGCAATTCATAATAGTTGTCATCCATGCCGTTTTTTGAGATATTCTACTTGCCTTGAACCCACGTGTCTACTGCTATGGAAGGCTAGCTTTTCTTCCTAGCCGACTATTGGTATTTCACAATCAACATACTGCAGAGTAACTATGGAAAGTGTACATGTCTGACATCAATTTCAAGAACAACACAAGCCTGAAACACCTAGTTCACAAATTTATCCATATCTTTAATTATTACACAATAGTAGCTCAAAAACTCACACCATACCCTTAAGTTAAGAAATTTGCCAGGGGCCAATTTACGAAACTGGACCCTGCCACCTAAACACGTTTTGGCCTACAACTGTAAAACTTAAAAGCTGACCCAATACATTTTTGCTCCACCTCCTCGTGAACTAATTCTGTCTTAGTAATCAATGGTTACACTAGTATAAACTATGGTTACTGTAATAGGACTGGAAACTAGCAGTCACCGGCTGCAATGAGCAGGTGGCTGATATAAACTGGTGAGCTGTATTGGAGACTGATGGGAATGAACTGTTGGTGGTCTTATTATACAGGTGGTTATATGTCATTAGATCAGGTTTGACTATGTTTTGCCAATCTGTTCCCCTAGTGAGAGACCACCAATTTTATAAGGCTACCTTTTCACTGCAGATAGGTGACCTTATAAGAGATGGACTGCTATATTTTATTTCTCATATGAAAAAGCCATGGGGCATGCCTTGTATACTTTTTTAAAACAGGTCAGACACTTATCATAAGACAGCCTGACACAAAGTTTTGTTAAGAGAAATTTCATAAATATTAACTTAAGGCTGTTAATAAAATTAAAAATTACTTGTATTATACAGAACACCAAGAACACAGATGTTATACATTATACTTCCTAGTGTTGTTCCGATTATCGATTATAATCGATCATCAGTTGGTTGAGCAGATAATCGATTGTGATTCCATAATCGATTGTGTGTAAAGGGAGACTACTTTTTAGGTGAATGCAAAGCACAAAGGTTAGTAAAACTCCCAGCCACTAAAGTTGACCTGAAATTTATTAATTCCCTTCACAACTACAAATATGAAACCTTATGATTCATAATTAGGAACATATAGTCATTATTACATGTTCAAGTTGTTAAATTGTTGAGTTAATACATTTAAACACATTTTGTTGATTTGTTTCAGTCAAATTGCAACATTTTTTGTAGTAGTTATAAACAATGACAAAGAAGAAAAACATGTCCTTCTATACATGTGAACGAAAGAATTCGGGGGATTGTAGCAGTATTTCAGTTACATATGACTGATCAGCCATAAAAAGTTGCGTTCATTTAACAAAGTTGTAGAACAAAAGTAACACATAATGTAATATTATTGTCAGGTTAAAGTATACATGTCATTAAAAGAGATTACTCCTGTACATTTATAATCATATTTTTGAACTCTTGATCAAAGATATAACTGTTTAACAAAAATTAAAATTTGATCTTAGTAACCGATTATAATCGATGATCAGTTGGTTAAGGGGAACCGATTATCGATTATGAATTTCTGACCGATTCCCATCACTAATACTTCCTGTCCTATATGATCAGATAGTTTGCATATCTCATGCAGATAGTATACTTTCTGTCCAATATAATCACATAGATTGCATATTTCATACATTTTGTATACTTCCTGTCCAGTATAATTAGATGTAATGCATATTTCATACATTTTGTATACTTCCTGTCAGAGTATAATTATATGTAATGTATATTTCATACATTTTGTATACTTCCTGTCCAGTATAATTAGATGTAATGTATATTTCATACACTTTGTATACTTCCTGAATGTCCAGTATGATAGAATACTGTAATATTTCATGCAGTTCATATCAAAATAAAAAGAGGTATAACTGTCTGTGTTCAGTGTATCATTATAGGAAAAGGAAAAGTACCCTGTTTATGACAGTTATACAGACATGATAGTCAATTAAATTGAGGTAAGATAATTTTGTGAAGACTGTACATTAACTACAACAAGTCCTATTTCTATTTTTGACATCTTTAACAGCTATTTGTTTTTAAATACAACCAAACAATTTGTTGATTGAAATTTTACAAACAATGCACCGCATCCCCCCCACCACTACAAGATTATTGCAGATCATAAGGTCATCTACTGTCTTTCCTTCATCAACACTTATATCAAAATGCCTCAGATGTGGGAGGTCAAGGGTTTGAACACCAGCTGAGTCATACCAAAGACCTATAAACAATGGTAGTACATGTAACAACTGCCTCACTTGGCACTCGGCATTAAGAGGTCAGTGTTAGGACTGGTTGACCTGGTGTCTGGATGGATATTATGCTACATGTCTGTTAGACATTACTATAAACTGCCACACTGCAGACATCATATTGATCAAGTACTGAACATATCTCAAATTTACATTAAAAGTCCAAATCGCAAACACACACACACACACTCACTTGTGAGTAGAATGGCAAATTACACAGACCCAGATCTGCTGGATCATTGTTATTTATAAGAAGTAATTAAAAGAGCAAATAATAAAGCAAACAACACAGACCCAGACATGAATATGCATTCTGCAATGGCAGATAAGGATCTTTGCTTGTAGTTTGACTTGACGTATAAGTATATATATATAGTACAATTATTATAACCATGTTTTTGTCTTGTAAATGTAATCAATATTGAGATGTCACTTGTTTTCCTGTCCATCCATCAATTTGTCTGTCTATTACCCCATCTCCTGAAGCACTTATTGGAACTTCTAAGATCTGTTGTGTTGTAACCATCCATGAATTATGCATAATCTTATCACCTGCCTTTAGGACTCCTGGTATGGGGGTCAAAGATCAAAGTTGCAAAAGTTACAATTACAACGACAATTGCAAATAATTTATAAGCTTCATATATGAAGTCTAAAGCAGTATCCACGTCAATATACATGAGACAAAGTTTAACTTATGACCCCTGGGTCAATGATGAATGAGTATTACTGCAAGTTAGGGAACGGGGGCTGCAATAGGTAATACAAAGTGGAGTTTTCAGAGCTGCTCAAACTGAAACTATAACGGCTAGATATATGGTTACCGGTAGTGCCAATGTGCAGCAAGGTTTTATTATGTTTAAATTCCCATTTGGGTAAATTTCTTGAAATATAAAAAAGAAATAAAAACTGCCTTTGCTTCATTTCCTAAGCTGATGAAAGGAATTTATTAAGATTGAGCAGGCTGAATATGTTTTGATGCAAAAAAGCAATAATGTTGGTATTTTTTCTTTATTTCTAGGTAATTTTCTAAAAAATCATCAACAAGGTGTACTCAAAATTCATCTGCAGCAAAAAGTAAGTTGTTAGTTTCCCTTATACATTGTTTTAATGATTTTATTGAAATTTTGTCGGCTTAATAGATGTAAATGTGGTTGTTATTGGCATTTCTCCTCTGACTCATGTATGTGGGTGATTCCCGGCTGTACATTTTCCGAGGTTTCCTAGGAAACCTTGGACAAATGTTCCTAGGAAAAACCTCAGAGTATTGGTTACTATCTGAGGTAAAAGTCCAAGGTTTTTATACTTAGATGTCCGAGCTTGTCCAAGGATGTAGTGTCTGAGGTTACCTCGGACGTATTGTCTGAGGTGTCCTCGCACATTGTCCGAGGCATGTTCCTAGGAAAAACCTCGGAGTATTGGTTACTGTCAGAGGTAAAAGTCCAAGGTTTTTATACTACAATGTCCGAACTTATCCTAGGATGTAGTGTCAGAGGTTACCTCGGACACTGTCCAAGGTGTCCTCGGACATAGTCCGAGGTTTCCTAGGACACCCACTAGCATAAAGAACCAGCAGATAAACAATTTATATCATGAAGCAAATAAAGACATTAATATTTTAAAGTTTGTTCATCACAAATGAAATTCTCAAAAATATCCAGAATGCCCATTATGTTTTTAAAATGCTAAATTTTACATTTTAGTTTGAAATATTCATCCATTTCCATACTTACTAACGCCCGAGAGGTACAATTACTTTTTGCTATTATAATTGACAAAAAAGTGTAAACTATATATATTATATGCCCGAATTACAGCTCAGAGTGCTGTATATCGTAACTCTCGTATTCTTTTAAAGTTTGTAATGCAGTGTTGATTTGTCCTGTCTCCTGATTAAACCTTTTTAAGTTTGAAAAGATCCATTTGCTGTAATACGTCATATAACATCCACAACTCAAACCATAAAGTGTTTCTCTGACTCTCTTTTCTTTAAAAATATAGACTGGTTTTCAAACTGACTAGCTCATGAATAAAATGAATCAGTGCTTAAGGCAAAGTTCTCTTAGGAAGTAAGCCATGGTTTCTTGGAAATGGGTTGAATTCAGTTGCTAATAGCTAACAAGGAAGGTACTCTTGTGCTATTATTATGCAGCAGTCACCTTTTGAAGAATATTCTCAATTTTTAAAGTGGAATTAAAGAGATGATAATGAAAATGACCACAAAAATTATTGCTTTATATTAAGTTTATTTTTTAATTTTGCAAAAAAGTGTAATCCATAAGAGTCTAGCAGCAAACATAATTTGCTGGAAAAAAGCATAATGGTTATAATTTATGCATTTTAATCCTGGTTTCTTGAAGGTTTTCAGTATGTCGCTGATTTTATTGTTAATCATTGCATCCTTTACATATGGCCATTTCTTTTGGATCAATTCTGTAAATAAAAAAATAAATATATATAATGTGATGAATTGATAAAACAATTAGTACACATATAACACTATTGTAACTATTGTAGCCTTCAATTTATAAATCATGTTCAGAATCTTTTAGTTTTGAATTTAATTTTAAAAAAAAGAAAACAAGGTATTAACCCAACACTATTATTAAAAAGTCTATTTTTGGCATTTGGGAAAATCATTTGAAATTGTTGATAAAAAATATACTCAAGGTTATATTCTGTACCAGTCTCAATGCCTTACAAGATCATCTCAAAATTACAAATCAGAAAACAATTACTTCTTACATATGTTTAAAGTTGGAAAGCTGGAAAAGAGAAGAATGATGCACTTTATATTTGTATAATTATTGTAGACAGTCACAGAGCCCGGATGTAGACAATTAGAAATGGCGTATTAAAATGCACCTTCTTTTTCATGCACGTTAGGATGGTAGACAATATATGAAAGCCAATACATGTACGTCTTTTTCTAATTTAATGTAATACAATAAAACAGAAATAACTTACCCCCAATATTTCCAATGATCCCTTCCGTTATTCCAAAACTACACCAACACATCGTATCGAGAGATGCTGTGAACAGCATTGGACCACAGGAGTCTGACGTTTTATCAATAAAGTACTGCGAAATGTCTGACAACATAAATTACCCTTATCAATAATATATATATTTATATATATATATAAACACAAGGAATGCAAGCGTGACCACAACCCTTCACTCGATTCGACTTTTTCTCATGAGTCTTTTATTGCTTCAGAATCGGAAGACTGAAAAACTACACATATGCATTCAAAAGACAGTTACTTACCAACGTATAACTCTTAAATGACCATGTCCTAAATCCAATCGGCGAATTATCATTTATTTTTACCATTATGGTCACAATTCCTCGCTGGCCAACAACATCTGACAGAAGTAGCCCATTCTACCAGTTTATGCCATGCAGTAAATATCAGTTAGTGTCTAATAATTGTACTGAACATGGTGCAGAATCTGTGTTTTTAAAGTTGTGACCGTACTGGTGAAAATAAAGGTTAATTCGCCAATAGGATTTAGGTCAGTGTAAAAATTCTATTAAAATATTATAATTACAAAAAGTTAAACTTTACAGGCTAATTTAGTGGTTGGTACTGATGTGCAATGGGGTTTTAATGTTATCCTTAAGATTATGTTTTAGACTTTGTTTCTTTACAAACGGTGGGAAAATGGATGTTTTAAGATATCCAATAAATGTCTGCGACATCAAGGGCAGAAAATGTAGATAAAGATGGTAGAAGAATAAATGTTTACATTAATAACCATGTTCTGAATGAAAAAAAATATCAAAAGATTAGCTGGCTTGAAACTCTTTGGTTACAAATTAACCTCATCATTCAACCTAATACTTGTGTTATATAAACAGCTGACTAGAGTAAATCTGCCTCACACTGGAAATGGATTGATGTAGATTGGGGGAGGGTGTATCCAAACCAATACAATATTACTCATATATATCTATTTTTTGTCAATACTGTCACTGCATGGAATCTAACAGCAATATGTAATGAATACAAAAAGTGATAATGTCACCACTGCACAAGTGGTTGAATACAGATTTGCAATTAATGACAATTAGCATGTACATCATAATAGGCACAAACTGACAATGAAAGCACAAACAGTTTCTTGTTACTGGCCAAGTGTTTTGAGAATAAGGTTAAGTGTTTTGAGAATAAGGTTAAGCCTATGATATTGTACTGAAGATACATATGGTACATGTACATACATATGGTACACACATATGGTACATGTACACACATATGGTATACACATATGGTACATGTACATACATATGGTACACACATATGGTACATGTACATACATATGGTACACACATATGGTACATGTATACACATATGGTATACACATATGATACACGTACATACATATGGTACACACATATGGTACATGTACATACATATTATACACACATATGGTACATGTACACACATATGGTACATGCTCTTTATGAATTTGATAATCACAACTTTTGGACATTTTCATGTTCTGCAATGGGAATCGGAATGCCATAAGGGAATCTCGAAAGAGGATAATCGTAACTGGATAGGTTTTGCCAAGCCTATCGTCTTGATGATTTGGTTTCTTGACTCTCTTTCAACTTTGAAAATGTATACATATTCATGGTTATGGAGAATTATTTTGATAGCATAAAATAATTTAAATATTAGGAATAGCCCAGTGTTGATCCATATCACTACTGTGTGACCACATTATTTTTCAAATGATCCTCTTCTTAATCCACATTAAGATGAAAAAAAGATTTAGAAATACCTGACAAAAACAAACAAACAAAAAAGCTAAAGATGGCACTCAACAGTTTTGTATTTTGCATAAGGTTATTATTTTAAACAAAAAGATTTTCCTTCGGCTTCCTTAATGATTATACTAGTTATTTAAAAAGAAGACTGTTTAATTCCCTTTATTTTGGTGATTAAGAGATGGGTGTAATATGGGTTGTAGAGAGTACAGTTTGACCTTACTTCAGATGTGCATGTCTAAACAAATTGCTAGCTCTGCTTAGTCATTTTCACTTTGTGTGAATTTTACAAAATATCTCTGCAATAAACAATGAACATACAACTCAACCTTTTTCATATATTAGTAACTGAGGTTCTCCATATATTTCTTTTATTTATGTTTTAGATGAAATTCAGTAATTTGGTTATAAATACAAATTCAAATGCATCAAGACTTGTGTAATATTGTTAGACATTATTCTGAACATAATATACATTTAAAACAAAAACAGCATAATTTAATTAAGTTATGAAGCAGTTTCTAAAGATTAGCTGCATATAAATAAAAAATTACCAGAAGATTGGTGCAAGTGACCATTCTATACCCATATGAAAAACATCTATTTACTTTGATGTCTTTCTTAATTAAACCAAGAGGCATAACTCAAAAAACATTTTGAGACATGTTTGGACTTAGATTGTGCTTTCTGTTTAATACAAATAATATCTTACATGGTCGGTAAATCATGAAAACTATGACAAGAACTTAAATGATTTTCTATGGGATTACAGCATGATGCAATAACAAATAATTGGCCCAATTTGTGTACTGACAAAGTACAGTTGAAAATAGACTTCAACAAATTTTATATTAGTATCTTTGTTGAATATGCAGCATATTTTTTGCTTTTGAAAATTATATGATTGTCAAGCATTTGAAATTAAGGAATCATACTTAATATATACTCATATATATATATATATATATATATATATATATATATATATATATACTCATACTGTATAATTAATACTAGTTAATAATACTACTCACTTAAGTGATGCACTAACACCTCCAGTCCTCTGTCTTGAAATATTTTGTGAGTGATACCCTGGATGCTGAAATACAGATGCTAGCTTTCAAACTATTTGTTATTATGATGTGAAAATGGTTTATGAATTTCTATTGCTAAAGAGTCTGCCATAAATATTGTATGAGGTAGCTGGCTAGTTGTCAAGGATACTGTCAACATTTCAATTGCAGTTCATTAAACATGCTAATAATCAAATAAAGAGTACATAAATACATTTTCCCATCAGTCTCAGTAACACTGGTGGTATATCAGATTTAAATGCCATCCATTTTAAAACAAAAAAACTGTTGATATAATTATGGGTTTCTTTATTAAGAAAAAATATTAATTTCAGCATTTGTCTGTGGATAAGACCAGTAACCAGTCAACCAGTCTAGTATCTTTGTCAAGAGACTGGATTTGGGCTTATTATCAAACCTATATTTAACAAAAAATTGACAAAATTTTATGTAATGGGGGGGAGAGGGGGAGCTTATCATCTAGTAAATATGGTACCATATATTCTAAAGTATAAGTCGAGTCCAACTGCAAATGTGCCAGCAGATCTGGGTCTGAGCAGTTTGCGAGGAGTAATCAGTAGAATAAACAACATAGACCCTGGCCTGCAGGCATATTAGGCCATTGCAGATCAGGATTTAAGTCATTTTGTAGGCTGACTTGACTTCTAAGTGGGGGCCCAGAGTGGCAGAGTGGTCTAAAGCGCTCTCTGTTACGGATCACTGCCATCTCACCTCTGTCGGTGTGGGTTCGAGTCTAAGATTAGGCTATTGTAATTATGTGAGAAAGCTTGCCAGTAGCTTCTCGTGGGTCAGTGGTTCTTTCCGGGGGTTTTCCCAGGTTCTTCCTCCACCAATAATACTGGCCGCCATGTATAGCCTGTCATGTGCTGAAAAATGGCGTTAAACCCTACAACAACAACAACTTCTAAGCAAGTATATGCTGTAAGAACAAATAAAATTTGACACTTAAGATATTTTATATCACATATATAATGCTATAATGCAGTGGCTGGAATCCATAACTGTACATTATGGAGACAATTAATGCAAACTAAATTCATGTTTACATAAGTGTTCAGATGGTGGTGATGGTTGGAATAAATACATGCCAGCAAAACATTCACTAATAATTTTATTTGTTTGTTTGATTAGGATTTTTAACGTAGCTTTAAAAAAATTCAGTCATATTGCTATGATGTCTGCAGTGAGGCCATTTATAGTGATGTCTAGCACTGTGGCATCATGCTGCAGACATGTAGCATGATGTCTCACCCAGTCACATTATCCTGACACCAGGCCGACCAGTTCTAACACTAACCTCTTAATGCTGAGCGCCAAGCGAGGCAGCTGTTAGTTGTATGACTCAGCCGAGGATCGAACTCATGACCTCTCGCTCCAGCGATGGACGCTCTAACCACTAGGCCACAGGAGCAGTCACTAATAATTTTACTACCTGCCAATGTATACAAGAACATGTATAATGATTACTACCTGCCAATTTATATTGCATTGAGGATTAATATCTGTCAATTTATATAACAATGGGGATTTAGACAGAGACCTCTTGGCAAAAATTAATCTCTGCTGTCTAAGGACATCAAGTATGATCTGTAACTTAAAACATTTCCAAACCTTAACTGCATTTTATTTATCTGTTCCTTGACTAAGCTGATCAAGTGGTGATAGAAAATAAAGAATCTCCAAAACAAAATGAATCACAAGCCCTGATGCAGCCATGTTACACCATATTTTACTTTATAGTGCAGCACACTGGAGCTGGGTTTCCCTGTACCTTGCATAAATCCAATTCCAGATCTGTAAATTATTCATAATCCGTATCATTGTATGGGAAAATAAAGCATATTTTATTCATTTATGATATAATGGCATGGACTGACTCTCTGGATATATGGGTGGGAAAAAAAAGAATGAATTCAAAAGCGGATGAATGTAAGAATGGACAAGTATATGTTGAATAGATAAATCAAAGTCAAGCAATTAAATCTATGGTTGGCTAGAATGTATGTATGTATGTATGTATGTATGTATGTATGTATGTATGTATGTATGTATGTATGTATGTATAATTATTATTAATCAATTTAACATTTCAAAACATTTAATGATACTTCTTGCATAGATAATAATAATAATAATAATGAGGACTTTGTATAGCGCCTAATCTTTAAAAGCTCTAAGCGCTTTACATTATCAATAATGATATGACTACACTACAGAACAACAAATGACAAAAACAATGAAATTGGAAAACATAAAAAACATGCTGAAAATATATAAGATACAAAACATGATTAGGTCACCAAGTTTGACCCTGAAGTCGAAACAGGTAAGTCTTGAGAGCACTCTTAAAGTGCACAGATCAAACCAAAGTTTCAATAATTTACTGAAAATAATTCTCAAAGGACGTTTCAGAGGTGCATGCAGAAACATTTTGTATAAGGGCAGAGGGAACTGTAGTGGTCAGCCATTATATTTTTAGGATGCAAGCAAAAACATGTTTAAAGGTAAAATCTAGGGAAGCGACTATTGCCCCACCATACCCCAATGTATGAGAGCCCATGGGATGTGCCGTTTCTCCCTGTGACATGCCATAAACAGCTAAAGGTTAGACTTAAGTCTACACAAACAAAAAAGACAGTGTGACTAATTAACAATTAATCCATATCACTGCATTTATCTTGTGAAAAGGACTACCTCCCTGACATACTTCAAGGAAACCATGTTCTACAGCATGTGTATATAAGCATCAGCAATTGATACGCAAATAAATGATACCCAATTTTGTTGTAACTTACCATGCAGAGGATTTCATTGTAAAATTAAAGATTACGTATATGTTAGAGGAATGCCAGGTGTATATTTGTCAAGTTTCTTTGGTAAAAATGGACAGTCAATCTTGTTTACAGAGAAAATTACATGGGATTCAGTGATCATTCATGGGATTTAAACCAAATGGTGATAATTCGGGGGTTGGGGTGGGGTGGGGTAATTACTATAGTACTATTGTTGTGGTTTAAAAATTCTCAAATTTACATAATATTTTTTCTGATCATTCTATTTACTGTGGAATAAAAAACTATGTAGTGTGATATTATTTCATCATAACAGGATTTACAAGTGATAAAACAAAACATTTAATCTGTGGATTGCATAATGTAATAATTGGGAGTTCTCTGTGAGAAATTGGGAGATATTATGAGATCAGGAGGTAGGTGTAGTAATACCCATAAATTGGGACGTTTTTCTCCCAGCTTGAGAGTTTACAGGTATGCAGTGTCGTGACTTGTAGAATTTCCATCAGGACTTGTGAGTTTATTTTATTTTAGTCACTAGCTTGGGGCCTGTCTTAAAAAGAAAAGTGCTCCTCTGCAGCCTTTCACTTGGATTTATCCTATGATGGATTTAAACGGCTTGGTAACAAATATATGCATGCATTTGGTCTTCTAATCAAAAGATCAATATTAACTCCAACAACATGTGTCATAATCTAAGATAGAGATCTAACATATGCAGCTTCAACTAATACCATTACAATGACTTGAACTTTGATAGCACTCTTCATAATTGATACTTGCTTTCAAATAATGGAATAGATGAGAAGTTTTGGATGAAAACATTTGTGTACTGGGATCTCAGCTGTTGAAATTTTTATATATCAATAATAAAAGGTATGAAAACTTGTATGCAAAATTTCAGCAAAATAATACAGCTTGGAAAAAAAAGTGGAGTAAAAAAAAGTCTGAGGTGTATATTATTGTTATCAGAAACAAGTATATATGAGGCAGGCCAATCTGATCATTGATCTAAATCATGTCGAAATGAAAGAATCAAATATATTTATAATTTGAATTATGGCTGCTTAGAAATAACGACCGGAATTATTTATAAATATATGACATAGAATACATAATATTGAATGGCAGTCTGACAAAAATGTATAGTAGTAATATTAGGACCCGGACTCCTACCTCTTTGACCACAACAAATCAAGTTCAGACTACGGCATGGTAGTTAGGACATGTACTGTAGACAATTTTAAGCAGCTTTACAGTAGTGTATGATACACCCTAGTGTACGACTGTCTATATATTTCTCAATATATGCTCATACCTACATTTTTAAATAGTTATTGCTGCAGTCATCCACAACTGCAAAATTAGCATGCAAAATGTAAATAAGTTATCAAGAAAAAAAATCAGATCGTTAGTGAATGGATTCACAAATCACACTGATACATCAGTGTTGACAGCGGAAGCATATATGCCCTTGGTTTCCTTTTGAGCGTGCTCAGAAGCACTTTTTAAATAAGTCACGTGATACATACATACCCACGGCCATATTGGTTTGTGATTTCGTGTTCGAGGCTAGTGACTATCGAAGTGAATATCTTTTTAAATCTGATACAGGTATTGAATGAATCATTGCATATTTTAAAAATGTATACCTCAAATGCAAAATAAGCCAAATTCAATCATATACGAATTGCTCATTACATCTGCCACGGCGGCTATACAACCTTATGTTGTGAATTTTTGCACAGCAAACCAAAACACGATAACGAACATTGCACTTTTTAAAAAAAAAAAAAAGAACTTATTGTGTGAGGTCTAGAGCTGAATGGCAGATCATGGCTAATCTATAAGTTAAGCTGACTTATTTAATTATTGTACAGGGAGATTTTTGTCATACTTGCCTTATGTTCATCAACTTGGACCATGCCATATTGTACACGTGTGTAACAGTCTAGTTATTTTCGAGTACGGATTAAACTCCGAAATATATTTGCAGGTTCTAAAGAAGTTATTTAGGATAATCGTGTGTGTTTTACCCAGTTAACATTTGAACTGATTTAATTCTTGGTAATGTATGAAAGTCTAAATCAGAAACTAAAATTAATTGTTATCAGTTCAGTAATTGTTAGCAGTTCTGACCCATGGTTTTGCTTATAGAAGTCCAACAATGTAAGCCTGCGACCCAGATAATCATGATTTGGGCATTGAGGTCTTACCAAAACATGGCGCTGTTTAGTGTGTTTCAATGTTGATAATATCTGAACGATAAGTCAAATTCAGGAGTATCTCACACACTTGTCATCCCATATTGGCACTTTTCTACCAGTAAGTTGTTTTAGTCAGATTTTACATACTGTGATGTTTTTTCCCCAAATCAATCCAAATTCCCACACAAGCAAATGGACCAGTTTTCAAGTTCTGTTGGCCTACATTTTAGTTGGCTGGAATGCAATGGAATGCTGAAATCGGTTAAAAGGATCATAAGAATCTTTGATGAAATTAAGCTATCTGAACACTTTCTTCAGTATTATTATACTTGTATTCATTTCATTAAAGAATTATATTTCAGCTGTAGCCAACAAGTTGGCATAGATTTGAGTGTCAGCAGGAATAGAACCAGTGAGTGGGGCAACAAATTCAAAAAGATTCAATGTTTGTGATACAGTAAAACATTTGTGGAGCATTGATTGGGGCCAGAGCTCTATATATGTCTCAAAGACAGTGTAATGGTGTGTGGGTTGCTAAGAATAAACTCTTCACTATCTGAAATTCCTAGTGTGGGTGTATGCACATAAAGAGGACAGTATTAATTCCAGGATCGCAGACCTACAAGGTTTGTTTCCTTGATTCTGCAAGGTTGTCATTTATCTTGTTTATCTATGTCAGCAGGAGGGGTATTAATTACATGATTCAGAAACTTCATCTATGTTTTCATTACTCAGGAACTGCTGGATTCATCAATATATTTCTTACTCAGGAACTGCTGGATTCATCTATATATGTTACTCAGACAACCGCATTGATTTTTGTGTTAGCCTATGGCATTTATTGACTCTGAAGTTCAATATGGATACCAATATGAGACTGCCACTTTACAAACATTACCAGTAGACATGTTGACATCTACTTTCGAATGGTGAAATCAACTTTTCACCCGCGTCAACAGAGCAGTGAATGCCTATGAGAAGTACACATTACAAGTTATGTAAAGTCTCCATTCAACCTGTCATTAGATGAGCAAGGTCATGATGTCACCAAAGATGGACAACTATTGACAGTTAATAAAATCTGTACAGCTCTTCCATGACATATATCTCATAATCCATTTTTTCTACTCAAGTGTGCACAGTTTTTCCTTCTTTTTTTGTGTGAACAATTTGAGACACATATTTTCTTTTTCATTTTATTAAGATTATCAATCATTATTTGTTATCATTTTATTTAACCCTTTCATCACTAAGTAACTTTACAGGCATAGAGTTACTTTGGACTTGTAAAGCAAAATGACATGTTGACTTTGATAGAACATAATTTGGCCAATTTTAAAGATATCTGGCTGGATTTGTTATCAGAATAAAGGTTAAAAGTCAGCTTGTATGAATAAGTCAATAAAATGTGCATATATATATATAACTTTTAAAATACAGGTGCAAACAGGTAATGCACAAGCAATTATTTATTTACCACATTACATGAATGATAAATTCAAACATTTCGTCTAAATCAAAGATTTCAAAGTATTCCAAAGCTTTTCTGGAGCCATCTTACACTTTGGTGGGTCCAGCTCTCTCAGAAAACTGAAATAAATCCCTTTGGTTCGCCGAGAATAAAAACACGTGGAGTTCACACTTTGTCTGGTTCAAAACATTCAAACTTTCCTCTTCATCATCATTACTGTCGCCCAAAAGCACATTCAAATGCATCTCCAGATGTTTTCTCTCATTTTCAATCAACTGTATTAGGTCACAACAGCCAAATATTTTTATAATTCATAATCTGACACTTCATTGTCATGCAGCCTCGAGATTTCTAGTTGAATTCAAGCTTAACTCGCGAGATAATCCAAGTATAATATCTACATTACAATAAGGAACTTCTTATAGGGTTAGGTATCCTGAAACGAATGTAGTTTGGTACGATGACTTTAAATAAGCACACTGCCCCATACTTGTAGAGCGGTCCATAGGGTTTACAGACTTATTCCTCTAGACTGGAAAACCGGTCTGTAGTGATATAAGGGTTAAAAATGTCATAGCCACATTTTCTTTTTTTCACTTTCATTAAGATTGTCATAATCATATTTTTTTTAATTCATTGTCTTTGTCTTTTACTAAGAACATCTGCAAGTAAATTTTCATGTGAATCATCTCATTGGTCATTGCATTTTCCATCAGAAGTATTTTTTATCATTGCTGGTAACCTCGGTCCCAAACAGAAATAGTTTGATTCTTTACTTAGGAATAGCTTTCCAGAGTTAAAGTCCCCTAGGTGACAGCCATTCGGTGTAGGTACATAGATCGGATAAGGGTCCATTATTGGCGGTTTTCTAGTGCACGGTAACAAAGGTTTGCTTAAAGCATTTATTGTGGTAAAAATGGCGGACCATTTAATTTTCTGATGAAACTTTGAATGGACTTGTCAATTTTATAGTTTCTAAAGATCAATCTCCAAATGCTTGGGTCCAATGAAAGAATCATCCTTGCAGTTGAACTTATGGAAAAACAAACAGTATTACTTTCCACATAGCAACTTCAACATCGCAACAACTTTTACAACCTTTGGATCAGAGGGAAATATTTTTAATAGCTTATAGCACTTTTCGTCCTTTTCTCTGAAATCAGTATAAAAAATAGTGATACTTAATTTATAAATCCATCTTATTTTACAAGGCATGCAGAGTAAATAATTGGTAACTGGTGATTTAACCACATGCAAAGTGGCATTCTGTATATATTTTTTGTGCCATTGGTAACATTTCAAACATTTGGTGTATAGCATAAAGCAAATTGCATCAATCTGTGCACTTATAGTTTTTTGAATAAATAGTTCTAGTACAGTACAGCTCACAGAAGTTTCTTAATTCATTTGACCCTGATCCTGTCTGTATGTATGATCAGGTTTCTGCATTCAGTGGCCAATCCCACTAGTAGTTGATGTTTGTTGACTGCATTTAATGACCCATCCTCTCTTTTGTCATTTTCAGTGTGTTAGATACATCTCTGATTGGTTACAAATGGGTTTTTCCAATAATCAGACCAATATTAACCAATCAGAAATGATTTTACTTTCTTTTGTGCAAGTTTGAATTGTTCAGAAACCAAGGGTTACTAATGGAGGGCAGTTTTACTACATGTGTTCTGTTCATAAAAATTCGTAAAATGATGGTGGACGTAAGACTTTTGATGGTAAGAGCGAAAATGAGGAGCTTCTTGAAGATCTTGAATATATTGAGCATGCAAATGAAAGATGTTCATCAGTTGGAATTTTTGTGAGATTTAGATTCGGACATAGAAGTTACTGAGAGTGAATTATCAAAAGAAGAGGATGCTAATAGTGATGATATTAGAGTTCTTGTGGATCTTGCAGATTGTTTTTGTGGATCGTGCGGATTATAGCAATCATGTTAGTGCTGCTGGGGTAGAGTAGCAGTGATACTGATAATAGTGCTGGGGCTGAATGAGTTAAACCCCACACATCACAGTGGGTGACTTAATAATTTATAATAAAGGACATGGTCTATCCCAAATAGTGGATTCGCCAGAATTTAGAGACCTTTTACATTTGACCTCTGATATAATGTTCCAGGTAGAAAGCAGTTTGCAGAGGTGATCATTCCTCGAAACTATGCTCAAGTCAAGGCACTGGTAACAGAAGTCCTACAAAATGCTGAGAAGCTTGCATAGACAACAGATAGTTGGATGTCAAGGTCAACTGAATTATCTAAGTCATGTCAACTCACATAGAGAAGGATTCTAAGCTGATAAACTATGTTCTCCAAACCCAGAAAATGTATAAAGGGCGCACAGGTGAGAATATAGCTGCTGTAATTCATGAGGCCCTCGAAGAATGTGAAATACAGTCTCTTTTTTTTTTTTTTAGGATGCAACTTTCTAATCAAGTGTGAAGGAGATGCAGATAACTTGGCTGCACAAATGTGTCTCAAAATCAGATGCATAAAAATTGTCAGCAGGATTCATCAAATAGTTTGGCTCTTCTGCCGAAGTACAACTGCAGCAGCTTAGCTGCGAAGCCAGGCTGAATTGTTTGGTCCACTGGATCATAAGCTTACAGTTGATGTGCCCACTAGATCGAACAGTTCTTATGACATGATTTCAAGATTCCAAAGATCTTGCTAAAGAAAAATATTTGAACACATTATCTAATGATGACATTTGCTTATTTCATCATGTAATGGTTTGTCTAAAACCACATAAAGTAACGACTACCACACTCAGTTGATTTCTAACAATTTATGTTATGATACCTCTTCATTGCAAACTTATTGACAGCATTTTCCAACATAGCAATGATGACTTTGTATCAATAAATTGAGTGAAAAAGGGCTTTGGTTGATTTTCATCAGGATAGATACAACTCGTCAAGAAGAACTCACCATTGCTGCTGCTTTGAAGGTTTGAAATATTTACCACAATTTTGCAGAATGCATCAGAAATCATTGTTAGATTGATGGCTGAAAATAACACTGATCACTCACCTGTGGGTGATTGTGGGCAGTCTTATAAGGCGGGAATTGTGCCTCGTTTTAAAATATGAGATGTTACAGTATAACTGACGCGAATTATTTGAAGTAAGAAAAGGAATGACACTGTCCTTTATATAAAAAAAGTCAGAACAGGAAACCCATTTAAAAACGTGCCTTTGCTCCCCCCCCCCCCCCCCCCCATCAAATAGCTTCTCCCTAATAAAGACGACTTAAGCGGATGTTCTGCACGATCAAAGCAGTGGCTAAAGTTAACACTGTTATAAAATATTAACATCAAAATATAATGTTAATTTCAACTTGGAAAATATGTGCTCCCATCAAACGAAGCCAGCTGACTTGGCGGGGTGTATTTAACTCCGGTGCTTCACGCGAGCATGATTTGAATGAAAAAGAAAACAATAATCAAAATGAACAAAATCATACATAGTGACAAAAATACCTAAAATATTCCTGAGATATTTTTCTAAGGTATTTTTGTCACTCTGATTTGTTTCTTTAGATTTTTTTCCCCCCTTCACATCAAGATTGCATCGAACACCTGTGGTATTTAACAGCTCCAATTACCATCTCATCATTAATAACATGTTTGGTAAATGTTCCTAATTAATCGAACCTCAGTGTATTGTTGAAATTAATAATAAGCGTGAATATTTTCAATCTTAGATGCCCATATGAGATTTTAATTCCCACCAACTGCTTGGATATCTCCACGTGTATTCAATTATTTGTTCAATTGTTTTTTGGGGAAAAATATAACAGTTATTCTTATTATCATAGAAAAGGTAGATGCTTGGAAAATAATGTGTCATTAATGTTATCATAATAAATTGATCTAATTCTTCTAATTATTTCAATGCAAACGTAAAATATGAGTTACCCGTTTGTGACTCGGAAAAATATAAAAGCTATTCTTATTATCATAGAAAAAGTAGATGCTTGGAAAATAATGTGTCATTAATGTTATCATAATAAATTGATCTAATTCTTCTAATTATTTCAATGCAAACGTAAAATATGAGTTACCCGTTTGTGACTCGGAGCAAGCAAAAAAATACCTTCAAGAAACAAACATGTAAACTAATTTCTTTGAATAGTTGATGCTATGTTCTTTCATGTGGTGTAACGTTTCGTAATTTGTTACTGTGGTTGCGTGAATAAAGCGTAATACCATTTAATTTGCTATCAGATTAATACGGATCAATTTCCAAACTTCAGTTGTTAATGACGGGACCTAAATTAGCGCTGTTAAGTGAAACGCACATAATCAGATGGCTTCTTGTAATAGAAACACATTTCCGAGGCAGAAATTGACTTCATCTTCACATGCTAATATTTAATGACTGTATTTACAACGGTCACTGCGTTGATTCTAAAGAACATCGGCCGAAGTCACGTCTTTATTAGGGTATTGAGTAAACAAACGCTGACTGTTGATAATCAGAAACTTACTAGCCCATCAGACTATTAAAATTATGAAAGTTACTAGCCCGATGGGAAATCTACTAGCCTTGGGCTAGCGGACTACCACTAATTTCGAGCCCTGATATATTATTATATGCTAATTTTTTTATCTCCGTTAACATTACAATGTCAGAATCATGCAATAATTTATGATATTGCACTAGAGTGCACAACAGGTGTGCCCAGTAGTGTATTAGGAATGACTTTGTAAATATATCATGTAGACATTTTATGTTTTGGTTGATTAAATTTGTTTCTGAATGAACTAAAGCAGATGTTTCGCTGACTGCCACATACCAGCTGCTTTGCCACGTTCCGCGTTAACTTTCTTGATACAATGTTTTGGATTTAGGTTAGCAATATAGTTGTGAGAGAGGTTAAAAAAAAGTGTTGGGTTCCTACAAAGAACATGTAAGTGACAAGGCATAAAAATGTCTTCGTCAGCTGGTAATAAGAATTGTATAAAATAAACTTAGTTTCACATCCTGAATTTCCTCAGAATGTACTTTTTTAGGTTTGCAAATCCAAATTACGTGAGCCATGTCATTTGTTCTAAAGCTTGATTACACATTTCAGATTTGTACTGTAATTTTCGACTACATTCCAAGTGCAGTTACATCCTCCAATGCATTCAAAATGAAATAAACATTATATTCCATAGCGTTTTTCTCTATTGAAAGACTTCCTTTT
The DNA here is from genome assembly GCA_030141615.1 of Unio pictorum. NCBI lineage: Eukaryota > Metazoa > Mollusca > Bivalvia > Unionida > Unionidae > Unio > Unio pictorum. The sequence goes on from JARLTB010000123.1 coordinate 7,983,098, forward strand.
TTTCCCACATTATGATTCAAAAGATTCAACAACACAACAGAAACACTTGCAGATGTCAAACTTCTGCTTCTTTGCTGCCGAAATCAGATGTACTTCATGTAGAATTAGCACATCCAGTCATTATCACAAAATTTATTAGACTCAATTAGAATATTAAAATCGATTCATTCCCAACTAAAAGGAAAAGTTGTTTCAGGTCACATTCATTCACAGTATGACTCTAAATTTCAATTTTTTAAGTATACCAAAATGCCATTTTCTTTTGAAAGTAATGTCTATCCCGTGACCTAAGTTCACATTTATTTGGGCGGAGTAATGTGTGCATTAATAATGTTGTGTTCTGATGAATCTGAGCTTGTGTATTTATTTAAAATATGGCATACATTCGATTACTTTGTTTCTTGTATTATTTTTGTTTGTATTATTAAGCCTTAGATAGAATAAGAAAATGAGCATATAATAAAATGGTTACTGCATTTGTATGGGAATATGTGAACTCCCAAAGTCATACAGTATATCCATCCGAAAAACTTGTTCATATATTCAAATAACCATGCCTTGACCAGCACATCAATGACAACTCCACCTTTAATGGGCTCGCTAACATTACTGATCATCGTTTGAATTGCAATGAATGAAGATTACCCTTGGAAAGATTGAGATAACTTGGATATTATTTCAGGAGTCAAGTGATCTTTATCTTTATCAATATTTGAGCAATAAAAATAATTTCATAAGTCTTATTTAATCTGTACATTTCGCAAAGGTTACTCTGCTCTTTTGCAGTGTAGGCTTTTACTTTAAGGAAAGAAATCTCAATGCACATGCACCAGCTTGATTAGAGGCATGCCTTTCTGAGCTTCTTGAAATGTAGATTTTTCTTCTACTAAAAATGAAAAGTAATCCTTAGAGCTATGAACAATCAAATTCCAGATGACTTTGTTTTGAAAATCCCTTGAAAATACCATATTTACACTTGATTGCTAACCATGTAAAGACTCCGTCACAATGCTGAATAAACAATAACATAACATTTAACTGCATCAGTTCTAACTACAGTACACGTGTACTGTAACATATACAGTAAATAATTGAATAGCCAGTGTAGTATTCAATTGCTCATCTATTTCCTCTGTCTTTCAGATACAATGGCAGACACACTCAAGTTTGGTCCCGAATGGTAAGTATTTCCTGTGAAGTATTATAAAAAAGAATTGTGAAACTATACTGCTATGTTGTAGAGGTCGGGGGTGGTGGTGGTGGTCAGGAGAAGTGGGTGAACAAAAATATAAATTTCACCATCTTTTAGGAAAGCGAAAACTACCAACCCAGTGATTTTTTTAGAGGTACATTGAGAGGTTCTTTTTAGTCCACCCTTCACTTCGCCAGGTTTGTTGCAGTGTTATGTTACACAATGAATCCCATAGTGGTGTAAGTATAATTAAACTTGTCATGGGGGAAATAATTGTGGGTGTCTTGGAAGTACCACATTATTTGTCTCCTTCATTAACCATTGAGCAAATATATTCAGGAAAATATACAATTCATAGAAATCCGTGTGTATGCTTTTAGGCTTTTACTTTAATGAAAGAAATCTGAACGCATATGCACCATCTTGATAAGAGGCACGCCTTTTTGAGCTTCTTGATTGACCTTAAATGATTTGAGTAAGTTAGCGACTATCACTGTCCAATTTCTGCAACTGTACCTTGATGATAAAAACATACAGATTTGTATTTGAAGAAAATAGTCAGTTGAAGACTGCCATGTGTACATTATTGTTTTCATAAAATAAGTTTTGAACTATAAGTAAACTTGTCATGGGAAATAATTGTGGGTGTCTTGGAAGTACCACATTATTTGTCTCCTTGATAAACCATCAGGCAAATATATTCAGGAAGATATACAATTCATAGAAAGCAGAGTCTAAATATTATTTTATTTAATATTAGTTTTCAAATACAATTATGTAGGTCAGAAAAGTTGTTGTTGTAGGGTTTAACATCATTTTTCAGCACACTATAGGCTATACATGGCGGCCAGTATTATTGGTGAAGGAAGAGCCCGGGAAAACTCCCAGAAAGAACCATGACCCACGAGAAGCTACAGGCAAGCTTTCTCACATAACTACAATAGCCAAATCTGAGACTTGAACACACTCAGGCAGAGGTGAGATGGCAGTGATCAGTAACGGAGAGCACTGTAGACCACTCGGCCACTCTGGGCCCCTGATCAGAAAAATATGGGACATGCTAAGTCGTGGAATTCAACTATACAGTCAGAGGTGTTCTCTGACCACTCAATTTTGTGAAAATTCAAAGAAAACATGGCAAGCAAATACTATTTAACTAATTCCTAATGTTGCAACAAGTACATCTATAAAAATTAAAACCTTATGCAGAGATCTCGGAAACGCTTAATTATGCGTATTTTGACACAACTTTTTCTATCTAGGACGCAGAAAATCACCCATGCAGGAGTCCTCCGTACACACGTTTTTTGGGGGAGGGATCTTGCTTTTTTTTGTTGCTTTTTTATCCTTTGCAAACAGGATAGTTTCACGGCACAATAAATATGTTCTAAACACTATGAAAAATGAGGCAATGCTTTTATTTGAGTTTGTTGCTAACTTTCTTTGAGCAAAGGTCTTCATCTTGTTATTGAAGGCACCGCTAAAAGTTACAGTTGACGGACCTAACAAATACCTGTTATTGCTGCAGCAACTTGAGATAATTGTAGAACATTGAGACAGATTTGTTTTATTTGTTTAGTATATATATATATATATATATATATATATATATATATATATATCAGTGCTTCAAAGGTAATCAGTTTTCTTTGAAGTGTGAGCAAAACTATTTTTTTTCTTCCATCTGGTTTTTTTTATAAAATTAGCATCATCTGGTTGACTACTCATTTCACGTTTCCACCTTCAGAGGTGTTGGATTTTAGCTAGTCAGTTGCATGGTTATTTTTATTATAAAACAGCATACAGTAATAAGGCCAGATATCAGCATAAGCAGATTATGATATAATGGTGCATTGTTATAACCAAACTCGCTGCTTCCTGTAGTGGTGCCTTTGATTTTCTCTACTCCAAACGCAAGGCTGTATATACAGTTTTTATCAGCCAAAATTGGTGATAATGAATTCCAGCGTAGAATAATATCCATTACCAGAAAAGAATCAAAAATCGCTATAACAGTTCATGGACCAACATTATCATCCACGATTGAGATAAACTCACCCGGGCACCTCATAGATATAGATCAGAGTTCTATAAGAATTGTGTTAGGATTGCCAGAAATCCCACCTCTGACATCTTTACAAATACCTGAACCTAAAACATCTGATTTTGTCACAGACAATAAATCATACCACGAAATTGCTCAATCATACAAGCAGCATTTAGTTCTCCTTCTACTTCGATAAATTCTTCAGCGGGTAGAAAGTATTTACTTGTATCTTGAAGCTGAAGTTCGATTCTTGATCGACTATTTGGTTGTATTGCGTTATATGAATAAAACTGATAATCGCGTACAGAGATGATTTTTTAGAACTGGAGCGTCTATATCCAATGCTGGGTTGGGTGAAGATTTGAACATTTTATTATATATTTCTCGATCTAAATCGCGATTTCAAACCACTTCCCGCTATCGTATTTGCAGTTATATTTTCCTGAGCATCAAATCCTTCATTTATATGTTCTGCTATTTTTTAATACACCACTTTGTTTATTATTTTGCAAACACTTGCAGACATAATCTCCGTAGATGGTAGTTTTCCCTGCGGTGTTTCTTTTTCGTCGTCGTCGAATCAGCAAGATTAGTTTTTCTTTGGCTGCAAAAAATGCTTTACTGATAACAGCGCTAATACCCTTAATCACGAATAACATCAATAGCTTTCATCGATAATTGTTTTGTTATTGATACTATTTTTGGAGCCATCCTTGCAAATAACCCTTGAACAACATCACTGAGACCACCTCCATAATACACTTATAAACACATTATAAATATTCAATCGTGAATTTACTACGTAGGTCATGGTTGGTTTGTTGTAGTTGTAGTGTATGATCATCCTATCTAATTATTATTTATCTAATCGCATGAGTAATTGTCTCACACAATCAATCACTGGTGACATTAGTCACTGTGGTAATCATCAAGTTCATCGATAAATTCTCGATATTCACTGATATCCATGATACCACCTTTAAATAATTGTCGACAGATATCAGCGGCTTCATTAATTATTTCCGATGAGTCATTTCCAGCTTGTTTACCCCCGATGAGAATTTATAATAATACTGTGTCAGAGAGAATATTATTAGGACAGCCTACAGGGAACAAGACCACTGCCAGAATGAGAAAATCACTCACCACTACTATAACCAGTTGCGCCTTGCGTATCATCAGATTCTTTCCGATCACATGGTATATACAATGATTGGGGATCTTGTTTTTTTTGTCTCTGTGTTGGTTTTTGACATTCTTCCTTTTGTTTTTGATGCTCTTCTATTTGTCTTTGATGTTCTTCTATTTGTCTTTGTTGTTCTTTGTTTTTCATCATAATCATCTATTTTTTAAAAAAATTCTTTATAATCCAATTCTTTTGTATTTATACAACCAATCCCTTTGTTCCATTTATATAACCAATCAACCCAGTCACCACGTTGTATTCTTTTTTCTTTATATTCTTCTAGAAAATCTTTTCTTGAATGATAACTTTGGACAGCAAAATCACCAAAAGTGTGATAATCCTTAGGTTTTAATAGTTGAAACTGTTTTATTAATTTTTTAGCTTCATCGGTAAATTCATCCATAAAAGAAACACCATTTTGAGTTTTACCAACAGCACTTTCCTGTTCTTCAACAACTTGAGATTGTGGTTGAGCTCCAGCGATCTGTTTTAACAGCGGAAGATTACCTTTTTTTCTATCTTCATCGTCAACAATATCTCCCAATATAGCTTTCTCAGTAGCCAATGCAGCGTTCTCAGTAGCTGTAGTTACCAGTTTAAATAATTGTGCAGTATCTGTTGCAAAATCATCTTGAGATTCTTGTAATTTATTTCTAACAGAATCTCTCACAGGGATAAAAACAATTATTGCATCTAATCGCTCTCGAGCTAGTCTGGTTGTTAATGATTCTCCTACCATTATTGTTATATGATATGATTTAATTCATAAAAACTAACAAAACCACAACAACAAAATATGTGTCTGTGTTTCAAGCCTTGGTGTTGTTTTTGGACATTTTTGGGGGTTTTGAGAAAGCCTTAATTTGATAAGCAGAGCTCTAAAATTGTTAAGTCTTAATTTGACAAACAGAGCTTTAAATTGTTTGCTTGAAATCTAACCCAATTAGAGATGTCCGATTCACAATTTTATTATATAAACTCTGTTATGCACAAGCATCATTCTGAGCACAACCAGCAACCGTGATTTCTTTCGCGACTGACCTTGAGGTAATCCATTGTTAACACTAGAGCTCATGATACATGTAGTATGCAAACTATGTGCACAATAAATAACACTACAGTTGAACAACCATATAGCGAGATAAACACCACTAACCATAATCAAATCGTTTGTAACAATGACTGCATAAATAGTAAAGATTGTTCTAATAAGGTATTTGAAAGAATTAAGCTAGCTACCGGTTTTGGGAAATTTAGCATATGGTGTCATTTCTAAACTGCACTAACCAGACTAAAGTAGATGTCACAAACCGCCATTGTAGTGCTGAAGTCATGTGAATAGCCAGTAAGATTAACGTTTTTTTTTTTTCATCAAAGGGAGTAATGATGGACATCCACAATCAATTTGGAGTTTTGTATTTTTTGTTTATCTTTGTGAAAACCCACACAATGCTGGTAGTCCTCATACCACAGTTAGAAATCTTTTGAAAGGACATCAGTGTAGGTTTTAGTACATCGTTCGTCTTTCCAGTTAATCCGTAATGCCTAGGGGTTGAATTAGCTATTTGTCTTTAATACCAGTAAGTGAGAATCATTTCTGGATTCTTTATTCCTAGTTTCTTTTGTTACGGTGTTTCACCAAACCAGCATCTGTTTACCCGGGTACAGGTGGTCACAAAACCCTTTGTTTATCGAGCTATAAGGCTTGTGATTTAAACTTTGTCTTAAATTAAATGGATTGTTTTTTGAAGAGTTGATTATGTATTTTGGTTTTATTCATTGGTGCATAATATATATTTATTCCACATTTCCCCAAAACCTGGTCAGAATGGAAATAGATAGTCATTATTTGTCATTATTACAACAACACTGAAATCAAAGGCAGAACTACCAATGGAAAAAAGAAAAATTCTAACACTGTATGAAAAAATTAATGTAATTGAAAGTGAAAGTGAAAAAGGGGATATCATTTGCAAAATAGCAGCCAGCTTAAACATGTTATTTCACATTCTACAGTCATAGAACATTTAAAGGAGATCAAAAGAACATGCTTTACGATACAACAATCCCAAACTTTTGCTTCTTTGCTCAGAAATGGATGTACATGTTTAAACCAAACAGCTGAATGAAAAATGTCAACATAGAATTAAAGTGGACTTCTTAAAGAAAAGTGATTTAAGTGCATTAAATAAGATATATACTCCATAGCGACCTGCAGTTTTATTACATTTGAAACAACTCTAAAATTTATGGCCATGTGAAGTTATCTTCTGGATATGATAATACATGTATTATCGTTTTTTTCACAAATAATATTCATTCATATACATGTGCTAATATATGTACATATTCATGTGATGTTCAAAATATAAATTTGATTCACAGTGGATGATAGATGTATATCTTTATTATATAAAGTTATTTTGAGAGGAATGCATGCAATATTCAACAAGATTATTGAATAAGGGATATAATACATGTACAGTGAGTATGGGTATTTTGTCTTTTTCAACAATGCTCACTATTGACCATGGAAACCAGCCCATTTTCGCACACCTCTTATGAGAGACCACTTTTGGTTGGTAGAAGGGGTGGTCTATCATAACATATTTCACTGTACCTAGAAAAAAATTAAAATGGCTGACACTGAATAGGATGGTGATTTTGTTGCAACAAATACTGGCTTCTGATAGCGATGATGACTACTTTTGAAGGATTTGATGAGGATAAAATTATTGGAGCTTGCAAAGTGTTGATGGATATACCTGTGTGATTTTGAGCCAGGAATTGATGTGGAACTGGAGTCCTATGTATATGCTGTCAATCGCAATTTCACTGGTACTTAAAAATGAAATGTCAAGATGGCGAATACTGAAGTTATGGACTATTTAAGACTTTTTATTATGACAAGTTATTGCATCAGAATGTTGATCAAACAAATCGTTGTGCAGATCAGATAGTTAATGCACTAATGCAGAAGACTTTAAGGAGAACAGTCACATGAAAAAATGCAAGCCTTTCACACCTGACCAGCTAAATCTTTTTTCACACTGATTATAGCAATGGGTTTGGTACTTTAATCTGATCTCGATTCCTACCTACTAAGCTGCTGATGATGTGATCTCAACTGCCTACTTTAGCAAAAAGTTGGTATACATTTCTAATTATTCTAAGCAATTTACACCTGGCAGACAACCCATTACACAAGATCCACACAATGATTGGAAAAAGTTCAGCATTTGCAGAGGTTTATTTGCCAGATATGAACCTCAGTTTTGATGAGACTACCTGCCCTTGGAGAGGTCATCTGACATTTTGAGGTTATAACCGAGCTGTAACTAAAAAGTTTGTCATAAAGTTAGTCTAGGTATGTGAAGAAAGCAGTGGATATTGTATTAGCTACCACGTTTATGCAGGTAAAACAGGTGGAGACCTTGACAATTATTGTAAAGAACTAGAACTAAACATGATTAGCTGAGTAAAATGACAAAAAATTGTGATTGGTTTACTCAGCAAGTGTCATCTTTAGAAAAAAGGATATAGAATATATATGGATAACTATTATTCATCACCTGAACTTTTTAATGAATTTTGAGTTGCTAAATACTTGCATGTGGAACCTTGCGAACAAATAGAGTTGGTGTTGCAGAGGCAATGAAGGTTATAAAATAACTAAACCATGGTGAGTATTTTTGGCATAAAGGACAATTTGCTACTGGTGAAATATGACAAACAGGATGTAAATATGATCCCCAGTTTTCATTAATCTCAGGTAGCAATGATCAATAAGACAAGTTTTGCAACAAATGCACCTGTAATTTAGTGAAATCCACATGTATTGTAGATTATGTGAAAAACATGGGACAAGTAGATTTAAGTGACCAATTTAACCAATACAATCCAGTAGTATGGAAATTAAAGAAATGATGGAGAAAACTATTTTTTCATCTGTTGAATGTATGTAATGTAAACACCTATCAGTTGTACCTGAAATTTTCACCTGTGCAGAAGAAACCAAGTCACCATGATTTCCATGTTTCATTAGTGAAATCATTGGGTCAGGAAGTCGGAGATATAATGTCTGAACCTGCTGGTAGAAGAGGGAAATAAATTGCTGGAGAGCAACCTGAACGAATGTTTGGGAGGCATTTCCCTGAATTTATTCCAGCTACACCTAGAGCTAAACGAGCACACCCTGCAAGTGATTGTGTTGCTTGTAATGAGAGAAGGAAGAAACATGAGGGATTCAGAAGAAAGCAAACAGTTTTCATATACGAGACATGCCAAGTGGTACTTCGTGTACCTGATTGTTTCAGGTTATTCCACACAGGTGTAAGTTACAAGCAAATTGAATGTAGTTCAGATGAGTAGAAGAACACATGAACAGGTAATAAACTCAATATGTGATTCTGTAAGCTCACAATTCAACTTGAGATAAAGCAAACATATCAGAATAAAATACAAGTGAAAATCTTTAATAAACGTTTATTACTGATAGTGACTCTGTTATTCATGGAATGGATGTTTATAAACCTGTTACCTTTTCTCTACCTGTGATTTTCTGGAATTAGATATAACATTGTAACAGGCATAACGCATACATGTACATGTTTTAACTACTAAAGAATGTATTTCTCAGATATATTTGAACTTTTCCATTTCAAATCAAACGAAACTATACTGATGAAATACAATGGTAACTTGTTATTTTACCTGTATTTGCACCTGTACAAGCAAACATGTTAAACTTGCACATATGCCTTGATGCAAATTTTAAAGTTTAGAAATCCACCATCATTTTTCATATATGGTTTGTGTATCAATTGTGTATATTTATTGAAATACGTGCAATTTAAAACTGCAGTATTTATGGCTTTTTTTTTTCTTCTCTTAAACAATTCAATACTGAGGGGTCTTGTACTGCAAAACAATATAGAACTTTAAGGGTTAACCAAAATAAAAATTTCTTTCTCATTTTTGACATATTTGGAAAAACCCTTGGTCTCATTACATTAGTTCTAATAATTTTGTGGCATCATGTTTACATTTTTGTGTGGAAAATGCCAAAATTTCTTATAGTTATCACTGTAAAACCGATTCTGACAGGCTGTTTGAGTATGCTGATCACATAACATTGATCTTCTATTACTTGATTTGAAATTACATATGTGCAAGAATATGTGCAATGAAACTTTAGCTCACACAAATAAAAATCTAAAATGCCCAAGTACTCTAATCGAAGTATATCCATGTTTTGCACTGTGTAAAGGTTTACTGCTCTACTCTTGATCTTCTAAGTGATTTTATTTGTGTATCTGCTGGCCATGTGTCTTTCACGCTGTCCAACCAGGCCTGACCAGAACTCCATTCATTTGTGGTCAGTTAGAAGTTGATATTGGATTGCTTTAAAATCATTCTAGTGGTACTTATGGAATGGATCATGATACCGAATGTGTCATTGATAACTTGGACATTGTTAATACATTGTACTTCAAATGTATCTCCAGGCAATCTCAGATTAAAAGGAAACATTTGGAGTTTCTCAGGATTGAAGTCACCTAGGGCTCAGAATCCCCCCCCCCCATAATTAAAAAAATTTTCAGAGGTTTTGGCTTTGTTATAGCAAGAAACATTAGCCCTGCAAATGCATCTCCGAACACAATTATGAGAAGGGTTTCTTTGCAATGATAAATATTGACACTGCAGTCAGAAATATTAACTCCTGAAACTAAGAGAATAATTATGTTAATATAGCAAGAACTTGGTTCATGTGCAGATTTCAGTTCCATCAGAGCAATGAAGATATATTGTTATGGCTATTGGATTTCAATTATTTATTTTTTAATTGTTAAATCCAAATTTGTCATTTAGGGTTTAATATTAATTGGGAGATTTTTTTGGGGGTAAATTCAGGCTGACCTACACTCTAATTGTAAATAAGTTTTGACCTTGGCTTGTTGATCTAATTCCTGACCTTGCTTTGGACATTGTCAAGAAGCTTCTAAAACTATTGGTTAATTTCAAGGACAACTTTTTATTTTTAGTAATTCGTGGCTTATTTTCTTCTGGATCATTTTATTATTACGTGACTAGGTGAAGGTAGACTCTTCCTCTGACTTTCTATCAATTTCTAGAAAATCACGTGATCACTTGTTTACTTAAGAAAAACAGTTATATAGACTGTTGTTTGGGATAGAACAATTCAGTAGAATCTCTGGGCTTTAAGATATTAGTTGTGTATATTTATTTGAGTTATAATTATTCTGGACATTGTGTCAATTCATTGAAGAAAGAAGATTTATTTATCTATTTGGAGGAGAAAACGTGCTCATAATTCATTTGGATGAATTCATTTGGATGATAAAAAACAAGAACTGCATCACGTGACATTGTCAGCCATTTTGGATTACATCGTCAAGATTGGAACCTGGAACTATTAGAACATTTATTTATCAGGACTCTTGCAATTCCATTAGTGGATTATTTTGTGAATTCTATATTGGATTAATGTTGGATTTGATTATCTAAAACTGTAAGTTTATTTATTTTTATGAAAATAATTGTACTTAATAAATTAATTGTTCAAGTTATACAAGCTTGTTAGTTTTCACTCTTTCTGTGTTGCTGCTTATTGGAGCCTAAGCACGTAACAATATATATATAGAAAGGAAACAGAAAGATGTTTAGGGTTTAACATATTTACAGGTAAGATTTATACCAATGGTTAATTTTCCTGACTTACCTCCTTGGAAGCCCTTCAGTCTGATTCCTTGTGACATCACTGCTGTCACCTGGTCACCTTACTTATAACTTCAGATGTCTTATGCTAGTGATCCATGACCAGTTAGATCTATAAAATGAGCAGTCATTGATTGGCTAAATATGATTGTTGCAATGCAGTGAAAACAGTAGAATGAAAGTCATAGAAACACAATGTTCCCCAAATTTGAATTATTTATAATAAATTTTTGAAAGTCATAATCTAGTGTTTGGTCATTAGACTTTTCTAACCATTCTTTTTTTAATGTCATTAATTGCCATGGCTAATAATATGTATAACACATCTGGTAAAACGTGTGACATTTTAAGGTTTCAATTTAAATGTCTTTAATCCAAAATAAACTTAAGAAAAATATATCCAAGTCCAGTATTTTCAGCTGTAGATAATCATTTCAGGCTTCGAGCCCTTTCAGATGGGAATAGTGTTGGGACCCCGCCCCCTTCACCAGCAGTTCCTTTTGGGAAATACAAACTAGCAGATTATCGTTATGGGCGAGAGGAGATGCTGGCATTGTTTAATCCCAACAGTGAAGTACCAGATGACCTGCATGCAGTCAGTTCAATTCTTGTGGAGAAAGCACAAGAACCTATGTGTCTTTTACCACTTTCAGAAGAAGAACAGGTAATGCAAATTTCACTGAAATTTTCATATTTTATTCCATTTTCAAACCTTTTTATCATTTTGTCATGTAAAATTATCTCAAAACTGTTAACCTTCTCATTTATTGGATGTTATAAAAATCATATCTTTATAAAGTGTATTTTATGGGAAAGTGAAAGATTTTTTTTTACACTTTTAAGGAGATGTTAAATTTTGACGACTGATTTTCACATTGCTTTTGGGTAAACAGATAAGCCAAAAGCCAAAATTGGAATGATGTATTATTTATATTATGCCAGTCAGTTATACATTTGCCCCTGCTGTGGTAGATATGAAGCTTTAACCCTTTCATCACTACAGACCGTTTGTCTGGTCTAGGGGAAGTAAGTTTGTAAACCCTATGGGACAGCTTTACCATTCTGGGGCAGTGTGCTTATTTAAAGTCATAGTACCAGGCTACATATGTTTCGGGATACCTCTAAGAAGTTCTTTATTGTAATGTAGATATTATACTTGGATTATCTTGTGAGTTAAGCTTGAATTCAGCTAGAAATCTTGAGGCAAGCAGGCACATTCTAAGTGTGTTTTCCGAATGGTAAATTTCTATTCAAAATGGCGAAGCTCGAAGCAAGATGAGAATGAAGTGTCAGATTATGAATTATCAAAATATTTAGCTGTTATGATCTAACACAGTGTTGATTGAAAATGAGAGAAAACATCTGGAGATGCATTTGAATGTACTTTTGGGCAACAGTGATGACGATGAAGAGGACTTTGAAGGTTTTGAACCAGGCGAAGTGTGAACTCCACGTGTTTTTGTTCTCGATAAACCAAAGGGATTTATTTCAGTTTTCTGAGAGTTGGACCCACCGAAGTGTTAGATGGCTCCAGAAAAGTTTTGGAATACTTTGAAATCTTTGATTTAGGCAAAATGTTTAAAATTATCATTCATGTAATGTGGTAAATAAATAACTGCTTGTGCACTTTACCTGTTGAACTGCTTGTGCACTTTACCTGTTGTGTTACCTGTTTGCACCTGTATATTAAAAGTTGTTGTAGGGTTCAACGCCATTTTTCAGCATACGATTTGCTATACATGGCTGCCAGTATAATAGGTGGAGGAAGAACCTGGGAGAACCCCCGGAAAGAACCACCGACCCACGAGAAGCTACTGGCAAGCTTTCACACATAACTACATTAGCCGAATATTAGACTCGAACCTACGCAGACAGAGGTGAGATGGCAGTGATCCATAACGGACAGCGCTTTAGACCACTTGGCCACTCGGGGGCCCCTTATATTAAAAGTTATATAATAGATATGCACATTTTAGTGAATTATTTATACAAGTTGACTTCTAACCTTTATTTTGATACCAAATCCAGCCAGATATATCTTAAAATTGGCAAAGTTATGTTCTTTCAAAGTCCATAGGTCATTCTGCCTTAAAAGTCCAAAGTTACTTAGTGTTTAGGGCACTATGCCTGCAAAGTTACTTAGTGATGAAAGGGTTCACAGCATGTTATGGATAGTGCATACTCCTGTCAGACTAATTAAATGTCACTTCCTTGTGGACGTTTGATAGAACACCAGTGATGTACCTTTTTTCAGCGAATCATGTCTCAGTCAGTAAACAGTGTTGCAGTGTTACGAATGATGGGACGTGGAGCTCCACCATTGCGTGGTGGCAGAGGCAGTGGTATGGAAAGAGGCAGGGGAAGAGGTTTGCTAAAAATTCTTTTGTTTATTTTTGTCTTGATTCTGATGAACAGATGAGACATGGTTTTCACTTTCTGATGTAATGTATTTGTTTTCATCTCCTGTTTAGCAGTCATGATAATCAGAGAATTCCTTACTTTCTGGGATTTTACTCCTAATTATTGATTGAAAACAGCTCTAAAATATTCAAACTTGAATGATTCTTTTAAGAGTGATTCATGGTATCCTATAATTCGCATACACTGAGGAGTTTTGAACTTTTATATTTCTCATTAATGGCTAAAGTAAGGTGACAGAAATGGTGTGCATTCAAAATCTATGCTTAACTCAAATTTTAGGATGAAGTGACTTTTCTCTCCAGCCAGAATAGGGTGCAGTGGCAGGAATAATCATATGCCGGTATAGAGATGTCAGAATTGTGGATGCTTAGAAGGGTTGCTTAAATTACTTGTCTAACAAAACGTCTTTGCCAAATAACATAAAATGAAAAGAAATACTCTCCTAACTTTATGCAGTTATGTTTACAAAAATTGTCTGATTCAGCAAAATTTGAAAAGTTTTTTTTTTTTAAAATGCAGGGAGCCATGGTAACTCAGTTGGTTAAGAGCATTGGGCTATGTATTTCAAGCATAGCAGACTCAATGTTGGCCCAGGCCAACTCGTTGGCTGCCTATGTTTCCATGGTCAAAACGCTCGGCTTACATTTCATCTTGATATTGTCAGTAAAGCTCAAAATTCCACAAACACCAGCAAAAAAGGCAATCTTGAAAATAGATTACTGTAAAAAAAAAAAAAAATCATGGGTGATATCAAAGTTTAATTACTCTCCCAGTTTTCTAGGTTGAAATGTGAATTAAACTTGTTTACTACAAGCTTTAGTTAAGCATGATTTCTGTTATATTTCACTGGGCAAATTGACAAATAATGAATAAGGCAATTCCTTGAATGCATTCAGATGATGTATTTACTGTTTCATTTTAAGTATTTAGTCCAATGTTGTCAGCATACTGCTTCAGCTCTCCAGCCAAAAACACATTGACTGTTAATATTTAATTATGTTGCATTCAATTTAATATAAACTTATTGGGATAAGCTTCTAATATTTCATTCACATTTGAAAATGAGTACCGGGAAATGGTAAGAACACTCAAAGAGGGCCAGCAAAACTCACCCTGAATTGGTCATAAAGCTGTTGAACATAGTCTAAACAGCAGAATTAATATATTGATGAGGGGGGACACACAGCCTTTAACAATCATCTGCCATACTCCTACATTTTTCTTCTTGCACCAGATTTGCATAACATGATTAAACGTGGTTATACTCTTTCAAAAAGAACAAAAAAATTATCAAGTGTAAAGAAGAAATAATTTAATAGCTCGAAACAGAAGTATACAATGCTGTTACTTCCTTCCCATTAGCTATGATTCCCACTTATAGAGGACGCCAACCAGAAATGATGTACATTTATTCCCACAAGACAATGTACAAGCTTCTTGCTGTCGAAACATGAAACAAAAAAATAATGGATAGGGAACATTTAGATGTAACTACTGAAAACTAAATTGTTGTTAAGCCTTATGTCGATATGAGTGCACATTATTTCAATTTATTTTAAAAAAATTTTACATTCAAATAAGTAAAAAGGAATCAATACTTGTTACCCTATGTCAGCCGACCTCATTTAAGAAAAAGAAATTGGCACCCTTAAAAGAATCCAAAGGAACAAACTTGGCTTTCTTATGTCGGCCGACAGAAGAAGAAAAGATATGCACCTTTAAAAGATACCAAAGTCAGCTTTCGGGGTTGGTTTGCTTTGTAATGAAATAACCTTTGTATTTGATATGCTGTCTTTCAGCTTAAGCAAGTTTATTGCTAGCTGCCATTTGTGTTTATTCATCACCCAGGCTTCTATTTGGTTGCCATATGTAATCATAATTGAATTTTGCAGGGCAAATAGTATACACAACAATAACTTGCTTCAATAATACTTTTGTAACCCATGCTAGCAAAAAGATTATTATTTGTACTCACAGTGAATGTATTTTTAAATAATGACCATCGTATAATAACATAAACTTGGAAAGCATACAAATTACAATCTTGATTAGTTTGCACCTTGTAACTTGTCTCATGTATGACTGGCATATGCCTTCACGCAATAAGGTGATATTTTTATCTCTTTTATGATTTGGTTATCTGACATAAATTATACACACTACAGTAAGGATTCATGCGCAAGCCAGCATACGTGACATATGTTCATGGATATATATTTTTCATTTAATAAATTTTGCATGATAATAAATAAGGAATAAATGACAACAGTGCAAGGTTGATTTCTGTTATTTTATTTTCAAATATGTTTGTTTATCAATTTTATTGTGTGGGGGTGGATGGGCACAAATTCCTCACAACATTATTTCCTTTCTTATTTGTATGGAATAATTGAGCAAATATAATTGATATTTACTAGTTAATGACAATCTTTCAATTTATGCACACACACACACACTAAGACAACATGAAAAATAAAAAACAATACAGTTAATTACTAAGAGCTTCATATTGCAGCAAATAAATACTGACAAAATGCTCAACATTATTCTCTTTGGCTGACTGGGTCTCTGTCTCTCTTGTGTATTATATCAGCATTGTTACAACCTGAAGCCTAAACTTTAATGTATTTGTTATAATATCTCGTGTATGCTACTCTAAGAAAAATGTACATGTATTATGTAAAATATTATCTGTTAAGTATTATTATTTTATTAATCAATATTGATGATTTAAATTGAGAATGTCGTTGTGCAGAAGCATATATATTTTAGCATAAAAAATAAATGTATATAAATATTTTAATTAGAGCAAGCAAGATGTGTAAGTTTTTGTTTTTGTATATCCATATGCAACACAGTGCACCACATTTGCTGTTCAAAGCATGATCATAAGATATATCACAGAGACATTTACATGGGGAAATTAAACACTTGAATGGTTAGGTTGAATAAAAGGGATAAATTTACATCATCCGTGTTTGGCACGCAAAAACTGCTGATTGTTTACAGAGATTGCTGAATAATTTTTTTTATTTAAAAAGTGGATTGTCAAGTCTAATTAAACACTTTTAGGATGTACATGAATAACAAATGCATTGTTTTTTATAATAATATCACACGTTTGTACAATATTGGTGGCCATTGACCTATAACATAAATTCCTATTGTAGTGTTCAAAAGAATACCCCATCAGATTGGGGTAAAAAAATATGGTTACTTCCAAACATGCAAGTAAAACACCAATTTTTGTCTAAACCTCTGTTTGCTTCTAATATCATTCAATAGATAAATGTCCACGATAAATGATGTAGCTAAAAGTGCATATGACAATTAAACTTTGATATCCAGAATTTTGGTGTTAAACTTTAATGATTGAAATGTAGTTACATATATAATTTTTTTAAAAAAATCATAAAATAGATGAAAATACCATATTTAAACTGACATTTTTCTTTGAACAAGAAAAAGACAAAACATTTGTCTTTTACTCAGAATAAGGAAGCATTCAAAGGCCACATGGAGATAAAAACAAAGACTCCAGAAGGTAAAATCAATTTTACCACAACCATTCCACATGCATGAACATGAGTCATTGCTTATGCTTGTGAGCACAAATATCCAGTTTTTATCAAATCAACATACACTAGTGGGAAACCATATAAAGCATCACTTGGCCATCAGCAGTGGTGGCAGACAGTTTGTTATGATTAACAGTTTTTGTTTGCTATATTACCTAAATCCCATTGATAGTATCTTGTCATACTTTATAGGAATCATTGTAAAGCTTAGACAGTAATTCTATGACATGTTCATTCATCGCATTTTCCTTGGTAGTAAGGTCACATAGGCAGTGTGCTCTTATGTTTTGGTTAAGGATTTTTGTTTGCATATACTTTATAACCTGTCACTATTGGAAAAGACAAAGCTGGCCACTGCATACAGCTAACTGCTGTTCACAGGTTCACCTTATTAAAATTGGTTTTTGATAAGATTCCTTGCATCATTATTGTTGTTGATATTGTTGTTATGATTATATGTGCACAGTGCAATAAGATAATAATTGCTCGTACATGTTCTTCTTTCCCAAATATATGTTTCAGACAGGATTACCGTATAAACTCGCGTAGAAGCCGAATAATTTAGGAAAAAATAAAGGTCTTAATGAAGGGTGGGATCTGCTTGTCTGCAGGCCATTGTCTAAACTTGACAAGTTTTGGGTCTTTTTTTTGTTGACTGCTCTAATGGTTGTAAATCTTCGGACATGAAAAACAATTGTTCCGTGTCATAACACAGGTCTGTGACCCGACAATTATTAAACTGTTATAAAGTACTATGATTGATTTTGTTGTTATTTTGCATGTGCATATTTTCTGATTTCTTCAGCATGAAATTAATTAAATGTAAGTACAGACTTCAAAATTTGTGGACGGGTTTCGTTTACTGGGGAGACTAGCTGTACAGTACTTACACAGTGCAAAGTGTGTTTAGTGTCACTTAAATAAATATTATTTATTCCCAAACATATTGATGCAGATTTTGCTTTATTTATTATTTCGACCAAATTGCGTTCTTCCAGATAACATTTCAGCTAGTCCTTAATAGCTGCTTCATTTACATTGAATCACGCACTCACAAGTTACTTATTTTCAATGATATAAGATATCCTACAGATTGAGGTAATATTTTTGAAAAAGTACTCATGTTTAGGCATATAAGGCACATAACCAGAATAATTTACATTTTCACAAAAAGTGGTAATACAAGTAATATAGGAAAAAATTCTCATATATATCAACTAAGGTTAACATTTTTGTTTGTTTTGTGTTTTGGCTGACCAAACATCATAACTTTCAGCACAATTTAAAGCTTGATGTTGCGGCATCTCGTGTTGATAGTCATCGAATTTGTTTTTTGTGACAGCGGTACAGGACAGCAAATCATTAAAACCCTGAAACTTGTGTTAACAGGGAATTTTGACTTGCAACTATACTGATATCAATATTGATGTGTAATTGCCTTTTTATTCCATAATATTAGCATGATTACCATAGTTTTGTAAAACTGGGGTGTAAGGTGTACCTTTGAACTTGTCAAAAGCCAAATAGGGAGACTGAATATAAAAGAATAGAGATCGGGACCTAAAATCCTTGTTTTCACTAACTATGGATTGATTTTCCTGGTCCAATATCTGTGAAATTCGCAAAAAGACTTACTGTTTCTCCCTTTGATGAGCCCTATTTTCCCCCCAGGACATGCTCTATTTTCATATTCTGGTCAGCTGTTGCCAAATTGCACAATAGCTAAAGATTACTATTTAATAAACAATCAAGAAAGCCAATGCGACTAATTAAAAGTTATTCCTTTAGGATGCAACTATTTTGAGAAAACGGCAGGCCCTCTGTTGCAATTCAAAGAAACCACATTCTACACTATTGTGTGTTATGCAAGCACCAGCAGTTGATTGGCAAGAAAAGGAATCCCCCAATTTTGTTGATCTAAAAAGGTACCTAAATAGGAACTTCATGGTAACATGCATGTGACAGCTATTTTTTCTCTTGCTGTGTATAAAACATGTATTCTGAATTAGTTTTTGAGGACACATTTGCTGTGTGGTATGTATTTTCATTCTGTTTAATTTTGTTGTAGTAGGGCTTAATGCCATTTTTCAGCCCAAGATAGGCTGTACATGGCGGCCAGTATTAATGGTGGAGGAAGAAACCCGTGAAAACCCCGGATAGAACCACTGACCCATGAGAAGCCCTGGCAAGCTTTCTCACATACCCAGATTGGCTGAATCTGAGACTTGAACCCACACAGACAGGTGAGATGGCAGTGATCCGTAATGGAGAGTGCTTTAGACCACTGGGGGGGGTCCCTCCGTTTAATTTAATGATGGTAATTAACATTGGTATATATGGTATAAAATGACCGGTGTTTGCTCATGTAAGTTTCTTGCATGGGAATGGCACTGTAGGATATGGAGTTACTGCATTTGTAGTGATTATTCTTGGGATTGAAATTAATTAGGCACGATTTTTTTGGGCCGGGGGAGGGGGAATGTTGTTGGTAAACAAATCCTCAATTTATATGAATAATCTTTATACTTAAAATTCTATTTATTGAAGAAGCAAATTCTTTCTTGTAAAGTAATTATTTCATCACAACAATATATCACAGGTGATACACGCTTATATGTGAGTATATACAGTGCTGTATTCTGCTCACTTTATAATCCATCCTCATTCCTAAATATGAAATCATCACCATCTTAATATATATATATATATATATATATATATATATATATATATATATATATATATATATATATATATATATATATATATATATATATATATATATATATATATCTTAGTTTTGTTCATGCTTTTCAAACTACCTGGATTAGTCAGTTGCTCAACTTGCCAAGATCAAAAGATAGCTAGCTACATGAGAAGCCTTCGATGAACAGAACACCAAATAAAAGCAAAATAAGCTAAACATGGATGTTCATTGTGACAAATGCACCAAAATTTCACCTGCATTTAAAGACATTTTCAATGTTAAAATCTCAAGACTATGATGAAAATATCTCTTCTCAAACTTTTTTCATCAGATATAGCTTAATAGATGGATACCTAACTACATGCCACACTGGCACATAAAGCGACTTCCATTTCTGTTGTAATAAAATAGCTATTTTTCCCACCATCTAGCAAACAAATTGCTTCAACTCCCAATGATAAAAACTGCCTTATTGGCATCCTTTCACACTGTCAACAAATGTTTGTCTATCAATTCACATCATATTCCTTTATCTAAGCAATGCCTTCTTTACGAAGCAAAACTTAAGTTTGCAAAGACAATAGGCATTGTAGATACAGACCTGTCAATGCTTAAGATTTTGCCATAAGTATTACAAAAGTACGGAATTAAAACAAAATGACAAAAATAATATTGTTGCAAAATAAATCTGAACAATTGTTTCATCCATGTATGATTTGGATCTGGATTTCATATATAAATTAGTAGAATTAGTCAGGAAACCAGTCTTTTCAGCAGTATGTCAGATGCTTAAAACTGTACATATTTTTTCTTTTAAAGTGTTTGCCTCAGTAAACTTTTGATTATAGAATGTTTTAATATGGTGTCCAGCCAGCAATGCATGTTGAAGACAATACAGAAATTAAGCCTCTTAAAATGTGTTAATAATCAGCACCGAAGAATAAAAAGGAATTTTCAGATTCTTGGTAATAAAAGCAGGAAGAGACACAATTACGTTTATTGGACATCATGTGTTGTTGTTGTAGGGTTTAACACCATTTTTCATACACGATAGGCCATACATGATGGCCAGTATTAATGGTGGAGGAATAACCCAGGAAAACCCAGGGAAAAAACCACCCATAAGAATCTACTGGCAAGCTTTCTCACATACCCACATTTGGTGAGATGGCAATGATCAATAACAGAATGCTTTAGACCACTGGGCCCTGGGGACATCACGTTAATTTAAGTATGTCTCATTGCGGGATATATGATTGTCATCTTCATGCCAATAGCAAAAATCTCAGAGCTGCAAAGGGTTTGGAACTGAAGTTTGTGCAACTGTGCTAGTGGTAAATTAATTCTTTTGTGTTACAGACTTTTTAGTTGAACATAATGGTTATTCTTGCTGCATGCTTTTAAATATGTTTTCCAGTTCTACAATAGCAGCGTTATGATATTTTGTTATACCTTACTGAAAACTGGACAATCTTATGGAAAAAAATCAGATGCTTTACTGAGACAGTCTCCTCAAGGATGTCAAGTCTGTAGATATGCTCTGGTGACATTTTAAAGCAGCCTTTTCATCAGGATGCAGGTGACCTTGACATACAGGGCATTTATATAGGATATTGGAAGTGGGGAAGAGAATTAAAATGGCTGAATACAGTTGACCGTTAGGATTGTTTTCTTACTCCCAAAATTCTCATACTTGGCCTAGTGGTTAGAGCTTCCACCTTGGATGTAGGAGGTTGTGGGTTCAAACCCAGGCCAAGTCATACCATTGACTTCTAAAAATGGTACAGTAAAACAAATAATGGTCTCTCAAGACAGGTGGTCTCTCATAACAGGTTATAACACTTATATAATCAATAAATCTGTGCATGGAGATTCTAGTCTTCCAAAACAGGTGGTCTCTCATAGCAGTGGTCTCGCAAAACAGGTTTTACTGTAGTAACAGCTGCCTCGCTTGGCACTCAGCATTAAGAGGTTATTTGTTATGACTGGTCAACTAGGTTTTAGGATAATGTGACTGGGTAGGACTTCGTGCTATATGTCTATATCATGGTGCTCCAGTGATAGACATCACATTATGCTGTCATACTGCAGACATAGCAATATTCCTGAAAAAATACTTAAACTATGTTATACATGCTAATAACACATGCACACATGAAACTAACACAATTCAACCTTTGACATGAACACTCACCCTTAGGAACTTGGTGTCCAGGTCACAGTCCTAGAAAATTTGCATAAATGTTTTGGTTCAAGTCTTTTCATTTGCTTATATTACCAAAACTTAGTGTTAACTTTTCTTCACATTTGGGCTGAATAATTATAAATCTAAGTCAGTTCAATGACTGACATGCCCACTTATTCTTTTGACCTTGTGGTCATGGTCACATTAATAGAAAAGTTGCATTAAGATTTGGGTTCAAATTTTTGAACACTCTGTATATTTGCTTCTAATTTTGCATTATAACTTTAGTTTTTCATCATCGGCAGCCACCAAACTTACTACAAAATAGTTTGCATTTGTAGTATTTCAGCCAGCGCTAAAACAGCTGATATCCTAATTCCTGAGGCCCCTCTAATTTTAATTCTGGTTCATCCTTTATTCTAACTAAGGTGCCCTTTGGGCTTGTAGAATTTTTTTTTTTATTTGCCTTAGGAAACTTTGATCACGCTGATAAAATGTGTAAATGTTTTTTCAAGATGTTGACATACCTACCTTAACATTGCCCAATCGAAATCAGATCACCACTGTTCTATGTGAAATGGAGATCTGATTTTAGTCAAATTGAAGCATTGCATATGCTACAAATATAATTTAGTAGTCCCATGCCTATCAACCTCCTATTCACTGGTAATTCAAAATTAAATGTCGAGATGGTGAATACTGAACCTATGGACTATTTAAGACTTTTATGGTGAGTTATTGCATCTGATATCAAACAAATCATTATTCAGATCAGAGAGTTCATGAGGCAGCATGAATGAGAACAGTCATATGAAAAATTGGAAGCCTGTCACACCTGAGCAACTAAATCTGATCTCGATTCTTACTGGGTTACTGATGATATATCAACCTCATACTTCAGCTAAAAATGAGTATGGGATAGATTTTAGCTATTCTAAACAATTTACACCTGGCAGACAATGAGAACAATCAAAGTGACCCTTTACTCAAGATCTGTCCTATGGTTGAGGTTTATTCACCAGATATGAACTTCAGTTTTGATATTAGAAAAAATAACAGTTGAAAAATTTTTCATGAACTTTTATTACTGACTCTGGGGGATCAAAACTTACCTCTGACATTGATGGAGTGGATGTTTCCAAAACTCTTACCTTTTCTTTCTTTACCTGTGATTTTCACAATTTAAATAACAACATTGTGAACAGACATAACATGTACATGGTTTAACTATTAAAGAATATAATATTTCTTAGATATGTTTGAACTTTTCCATTAAAAACAAACAAAAATACAGATGAAATACAATTGTAACATCATTTTACCTGTATTTGCACCTGTACATGCAAATATGTTAAACTTACATGTCTTGATGCAAATCTTAAAGTTAAGACATCCACCATCATTTTGAAAAAGGGTTTGTGTATCTATTGTGTATATTTATTGAAATACATGAAATTTAAAAACTGCAGTTCTCTTTTTGTTTTCCACAAACAATTCAACATTGAGGGATCTTGCACTGCAAAACAATGTTGCATTGTAAGGATTAAGCCTTCACCGTTTTGTGTTTAGTTCAACTTCTCAGGCATTTTCAGTCTGTCAGTCAAGCAGCTTTGTATGTGGATAATCTTGGCAAGTTAAACACCATTGTACCAAAAGTAAGTCAGTGTTACCAAAATTTTAGACTTTGTTAGCTTTGCTTAATTTTTGTTGTTAGATCATTATTTGTAGGCATTGTCAGATCCTGTGTAGATACATCTTAGCAAGTACATTGCAGCTTTACTAAAAGTAAGATATTGTGATTTATATATGCTTCATTGACTTTGGTTAAGTTTAGTGCTCATCCCTGTCATGTGGCTTGGATTGTGGACATTTTTTTGATGAATTCAACACTATTTTCCCCAAATTAGGTCACTGACCAAATTTTCCATATTTATTCACTTTTATGCATTGATTAATTTCTCAGCCATTGACTACTGAGGCATGCAACTTGCTTTATAGATGCATCATGGTGAATACAAAACATTTTACCCAAAATACACCACTTTCACCTAAATTTATTTTTCGGTGAGCTGGGTACAGTTTTGTACTTGATGTCAGCTTTTTGTGTACTTTTTACTGCATGGTCTTACAAAACTGGTTGGCAGTTAGATGTTTTCTGTCAGCAGGTCGCAAGTTAAATGAAGAACCTAGCAAAGACAAAAATTTCATTTTCAGCCAAAAGAGATAAATGATGACTCGAGAATTACAGTAAATTATAGTGATCTTCCCAGCCAAGTTTGACATTACAGGCTAGATCAGTATCAGTTATAATCACTAGATGGAGCTGAATAAATGAATCTGTATCTTTCTTTATTATAGTATTCTGTAAACAGATGTAGCAATAAAATTGTATGCCAATAGTTCTTTAGCTAGTATTTGACTGATATTAGCCTTCAATCTATGAAGTATGGTGTGTTGTGTATTTACATTGTTAATTTCTTTCCTTTATAGGAAGGGGGCGGGGTGAAGGCTACATGCAAAGGGGCATGTCATACGATGAGACTGACACTGGAGGATTTGGGAGGGGAAGAAGTCTTTCAAGACCAGATGGTTGGGAAGAAGCGTAAGTAATGTGTAATAAAATTGATGTGTTAATTTATATTGACCGTATGTTAAAAAGTTATCCATTCCAGAAAATTATCAGTATTGAAGTACATGGAAAGATTAAATAAACAAAATGCTACTTTCTTCACTATAATATCATCTTGTATGTAACTAATGAAACAGTGACATTTGCAGCTTGATGTCTCTAAAGTGCTGAAATATGGTCAAGTTTTTAAAGAATTTTCAGTGGCCATAACGGGCCAGCTAACATGGAAATCAAGTGACAATACATAAAATCGTTTAGAAAAGTGTAACTGGTTTCATGGACCTGCAACTGTAGATATTAAACTAGCCCTCAAAACCCTTGGTCATGAAATGTTCTCAAAATGTAATGATAAAACTTGCAAGACATGATGTTTATAAAAAAAACGGGTTTTGTTATTTTAACAAGATGCTGGAAAACTGTTCATTATAACAGTCGCTGACTGTTATTTGTAACGATTTTAGTATTGTATCTAGGTTTTTTTAAACTAACTTTACCTACATTTCGCTTAACTACTATGATCTAAAGAGTAAATAATACTCGAATGGAAAAATGTGGCTTGCTTTTTTTTTTCTTTTTTTTTTTTTTTTTTTTTTTGTTGTTGTTTGCTTTCAGTGGCACTTTACTTGGCTGTATCATTCAAAGGAAATGGGAAAAATGCATTTCCCAAGAACATACTAAGGAAAGCTATATAGTCTGGCTTGGGGGGGGTATTGATCTAGTCTATAAGGTACCATGGCTCCAAGTTAAAAGTTTTATCCATATATATATATATATATGTTTCTCTTTCCTTACTACATATTTGCGTCTGTTAGTCCAAGTCGCATGATTAATATGAGTTGCAACTTTTGTCAAGAGTAGCATGTCATGCAAATATTCTCCATGTAAAGAAGGTATTGTGTGTGTTTCTTTGTCAAATACTTTACCTGATCACATTAATATTATTAAATGTCTCCTACCTCCGAATACAATCCTCCCTAAAAGACAAAAAAAATGTCTGTCTACAGATCATAGAGATAAGGGAAGTAACTCTTACATATTACATTTCCTTGTTCTTGCTAGGTGGCCAGGCCACCTGTATCCCAGATGTTAATAAGTTTAGTTTTAATCTGTGTACTGATGTTGTGCTGTTAAATTTTGCCTTGCATGCACTGAATGTTCTTTCTCACACACATCACATGCATGTGACATGGGCAGACATCGTTTGATCCAACATCATCAAAGGGCAAATAATGGCCAATGAAAAAGAGCAAATCTTTTAAAGATGAAGTATTAAGTGTTCATTGAAATTCCCTATCATTTACCAGTTTTATGGGGAAGTTGAGAGGTCACTCCAGTCCTCAATGAAGATACTAAACCATGCCTATGGTGACGGTCACTTCAGATTCAGTCAATACACTGGCAAGGGATCCATTTTAGCTATGATTATGATTCTAATTCAGGCTGTGTCATCCAAAATGGAAAAGAGCGAGTTGAATTTTGACTCTTTTGGTATACCTTTCACCACAGCATACAAGGTCAAGGTCTCAGTGGATGCCAGTGAAGAGAACCAGTATCTGTCCTTCAGAATTTTACTAGTCATCAAAGATTACAGAAATTGCCAAATTTTGTCAGTAATATTGCTGACATCATGATGACTGCTTCCCTCTGTTATAACCTGAGTCAAACAAGTGTTTAATACTCTATCTAAATTGGTCATTAAGAATGTGATGACATGCCTACTTAACTTGGATTTTTTGTGCAATCTTTCACCAAGCCCATAGTGACCAAGCATGGGATTGGTATGTCATATTGCCAAGTTAGCTGATGGGGCTATTCACTGCTTGATGGTGAATGTCCTAATGGCATCTTGTAACCTTGAGAAAACTTAAAGACATACACATGCAATCTACTTCTCTTAAGCCCCACCATGCAGCAAACCTTCACTCACTCATCTGTTTGGGTATCAAATTGTGGAGGTGCGAAATCAAGCAGTAAAGAACTTGCCACTTTTGCTCTCCCAGCAAGCCACCAGAAAGTGACTTGCCATCCCATTTGCTCTTCTACCCAATGGTGATACGATCCTCCTGCTGATGCATGACTCCTTCTGGACCATCCAGGTTGTTTCATATGGGCTCTGGGCCTCGTTTATCTGACTGCCTCCACTTCTTTATCCCCCTTCATGACTTTGATCTCAGCAGACATTTCACAAAATGAGACAGAGCTCTTGGTTATGAAGTGGCACTGGAGGTTGTCTGAAAATTCCCCAGCTTTTTATTCAAAACTTTATGGGCACAGAAACCAGCAGAAGTTGAAACCAATCATAGACTTGAACCATCAGTGTCAGTTTGATAATGTCTTAAAGTTATAGATAGAGATAATAAGGTCCATCCATGTCTATGCAGCATGATAAATACACAGTCAGTCTTGACCTTTCTGACATGTATTTCCTTCACGCCAGACTCTTGTCAGGTATGTCCTGCACAGAAAGTAGTTCTGTACTTTTGTTTTAAAGCCTGTGAGCTCTTGTGATTTGGCTGTAAATCCTCAGGAAAATCGAGAGAAATGAAAAGTCCTTGAATTTGCAAATATTGATGCCAGTCTGGAAGAACCTGAGAATATTCCTCCACAACTTGATGCCCGAAACAATTACGTGATTGAGTCATAACTGAACTTAATCTTGAATTAAATTTATCAAATTCTGACCAGAATATTAGGAAGTTGCAGTATTGATCATTTGTTAAATGTCATGTTAAATCGAGTTATACCTGCATGAAATTGATATGGAAATTATATATTTTCTCAGAAATTGCAAGCATTAAAATCATTATGTCTTTAATCTGCTGAAAAACTAATGCATTGATAAGGTCTGAGCTAGTACTAACAATTTTAAATGCTAGTCGCACAAGCACACATAATCTCACAACCATCATTTTTAAATGTTGTAGTAAAAGATTAAACGAAAGTCGTAGACTCATAATAAAAATACAAAATTGAAAGAGCACAAAAATCTATTTATTCCTAGATCAGCATCTGAAGTTTTGTTGCATCACGTGACTACCACGTTGACATGTCCTGTCTCATGCAGTGCACCAGACAGTGTGTCCCCTAGAGGTGCAAGACTGAGAGTCAAAAGTCTCCTTGGTGTCAAAACTGGGAGTCAGACTGAGTAAAAAACAAATGTTAGTATCAAAACTGGGGGTCAGATTAAAAAATTGGGGGTCACTGAAGCGCAAATGAGGGTAAAGGGAAACTGCAGACTACTGAGCATGGTGAAGCAGACTAGCCAAGTTTCTTTTGGTTGT
Organism: Unio pictorum; assembly: GCA_030141615.1. Lineage (NCBI taxonomy): Eukaryota > Metazoa > Mollusca > Bivalvia > Unionida > Unionidae > Unio > Unio pictorum. Next base: position 8,011,062 of record JARLTB010000123.1, read on the forward strand.
TATTGAAATAAATATGTTGAGAATTTTATGTTCTTTCTTGCTTTTACCATATGTATCAGACTTTCATTTAATATAATTGAAATTTTGTGTAAACAAATTTGTTGTTTATATCCTGTGACTATTGGACTTGCGATGTCTTTGTTTGAGATTATGAAGTCATGTGACAAGTAACGCAAATGGTGAATACTGGTATGCAGAGTTTCTTCTAGTCTGTCAGCAGATTAAAGACATAATGATTATAATACTTGCCATTTTTGAGTAAATACATAATTTTCCTATTGATTTAGATTTAACATAGTTTAAAATTGCCATGCCCACTGGTAAACTATCTTAAAGTGGTGGCAGATTTCAATTTTTTAAAAATATGTAATTGCTCTGAACTCGGACTCAATCCTAAATGTCCAAATGTGAAAAATGTGGTTGGCATATTTGGAGGAAACCTGGATTATAAAAATTTTGAATCTCTGAGCTGAACTTTGGTGCATAACTATTACATAGTGACATGTAGCTTGAAGCATTGGTTTCATATCTTAAATAGAATGCAGGAGAAAGGGGAAATTGTCATCCTTTTTATTATATATTAAGAAATGATAAGAGACTATGAATCAATACAGGTTTGGAGACTGGTTTATTGAGCTACAAGACAAGTTGATTTTACAGAAAATTCAGTTTTTCATACAACAATATATAATTTTATAAGGTATTTTATCAAAATTTAAATCAGCCGTATTGTAAATGTCTTTAAATGATGCAATTTTTAACCAAACTGTCTTAAAGAGTTTAGGGTTCGTTGAAAAATCTTGGAGATTTTATTGGCACACATATATTCAGGGTTAAAGTTTTATGCTACAAGATAAGATTCTAATATTTGCATTTATTTGGGTTTTCATATTGTGATGGGAAATGTTTATCTTGTATAACATACACATATATTGCTCTAGAATCCTTTAGAATAAAAGGTTTGAAAGTTAACAAAATAATTTATACTTATTATGTTGTTTCGACATAGCAACATAATGCAGGTCAGCAAAGTAAGTTTAGAATTTGTATTCTGTCAGTTGAAATGGCTTTATATGCCAATTATAGGAATATAGTCAGACTTGCTTTGTGTGACTAGTTTTGTACATGATCATCTTTTCTGACATATTATCAGGAGAGTTGAAAGAGAAACATTTTCAGATTTGGATAATGCATGTGTTATAATCCAAAATGTCCTTTAATTCTATTCAGCAATGGTCTTATGTTAACCTTGGAAAAATTAATTTCATCCTGAAAGAAAACCTGGAAAAGACCAGGAAACCATGCGTTGTACTCATGGCATGCAAAAGAGAATGACCTATCTGATAGGATGAAGTATGCCCAAAACCAGCTGTAAAATATGTTTTTGTGTTAAATTTATGTTTAGGTAAGTATTAGAGGTTGTAATTTACATAGTAGGTACTCTTGAAATTTGTAAAAAGGTCTTGGACAAGTTTTGGAAAAGTCATCAAATTATATTTTGTAAAGATTGCAGGAACCCTGACATAAGTTGTCAGGATTTACATGTTCTCCTACATCACCATTTGACCAGATGTATGGGGCATTACCTTAACATTATTTTCCATCCTGAGATTACTCATGTTCATTCACTTAGAATAAAGGCAAAAGTTATGGAAAATGTGTTGGTAAGGTATGGATATTGGCACGTCTTCATTTAATTTGGATCTGGGTTTCATATTACATTCAATAGAATTAGGGAACCAGGCTAACTTTACGAATACCTCAGAGGTTTTAATTGTTCAAGTTTTCATGCAAAACGTCTGCATGATCAAGCTGTTGCTTATAATTTTTAGAAAAGGATGTCAAGCAAACTCTACATGTTCGTGATGAAAAGGACCTCTCATAAAATTTGAATAGTACATAAGAATACAAAGGAATAATATGATTCTTTGTAGGAAAATTCCAGGAATGATAACAAACAATTGTATTTATTTGACATAATGATTTGAGTCTGTCTATTCATAGGGAATGATGATTGCCATTGCCATATGAAATTTTTAATAAAGGTCAAGGTTTATGTCAAGTTGAGAGAAAGCTTGAAGCCATTGTGCTCCATAAGGTTTGGAACTGCAGTTTGAGAAACTGATTTGGAGGTAATTTAGGTCTAAACTTACCTGGGACAATTTTTTTGTGAAATGTAATATTTCTGTTGCTGTACTTTAATCACACTTCTGAACATTTTAAATACATGTTTTTCAACTTGACAATAGTGTACATGATATTTTGTTCCACTTTCCTGAAAATTGGTCTTGCTTACCCAAAAAAATCAGCTGTCTTAATAAGAAGGTCTTGTTAGGGTTAGCAGGACTTTATTTTGGAGAGGATCAAAACTGGCTTATTTTCAACAACTAGTGTCATGCTAATGGTGTCTCACCATTCTAAGCCTCCCTCCCACTACTGGCTAACTACTTTTTTTTTCTCAATTTGAAGACAAGAAGTTAATCACTATGATAACTAAGGGATACAGTTCTCTGATTTCTGACATGTTTATAGATTGTGGAAGACTCAGCATAAACCTTATTTACTTGTGCATTTTTTATATATCAAAGCCATGGGTGCTCACCATGTTCACAAAAAGGAAACCTTTTTCAATTCAGGGCAGTAGCTAGGTGTGGGCTCTCTTATGGTCACCAGTGAATGCGTGTAAAATCATAATCTTAGGTTGTGCTATCTTTTTGTTAGCTGTTCAGTCTTTTATTTGAACACTAATGCTCCTTACGGGTGCTATGTATAGAGGCTCGATGCTCATGCATTGCCTATTCCTTTTATATGTTCTGCTAATGTTAATTTTTTTATTTAGCAATGAGGAAGCTAATTTATATTTGTAAATTCTGTTTCAACAAAAATAGTTACCTGTACAGATTACTATCAATTCCTACCACCCTTCACAGCAAATGCAAGCATTCTGCTGTACGTTTTGCTGAAGTTTATGGGATATAGTTCACCTAGCATTAAGTTGATCTGTAAGAGTGACTTCCCTTTTTCTGTTGATATGTTGTGGATATGTTTTATTGTCTTTCAGGGTGAGTTGGATTTTGAGGTAACAGAGATTAATTTACTAATGTTACTATGACCAGGCATTTCAGAGAAACATAATGCATTAAAAAATTCCCCCTCTTTCTCTTTGTTCTTGTAGTCAAAATGTTTTGAGGATTAACAAATATTTTCTTTCATATTTGTCAAATACTGGTATCAGTTCCATGTCTGTCAATTCAGGCAGTAAAAGGAGCCATTTAGCTCAGTTAGTAGAACATCAGTCTTGTAATCCTTTGGTCTAGGTTTGATTCCTGTCCAGGCCAGTGTGATTCAGCTTCCATATTGTGTACATGAAAAAGGCAGTGGGCTGCCATTTTCTTTGCATTATGTAGCCAGTAAAAGTGCTGAAATTGCAATAAATATGCCAGTAAGCATTCAACATGCTGAATGTCGTATATATCTTGATAGTCTGTGATTATATGTGCACAGCATTGGTACCCATAATCAGCAAATACTTGAGTATATTTGCATTTCAATGCAGAACACAAACAGAAAATTAAAATTGTGAACTGCTTTATTAGATAAAAGAAATGATAAACATGATTGAGATTGAATGGGAATGCTTAACTGCTTTATTAGATAAAAGAAATGATAAACATGATTGAGATTGAATGGGAATGCTTAACTGCTTTATTAGATAAAAGAAATGATAAACATGATTGAGATTGAATGGGAATGCTTAACTGCTTTATTAGATAAAAGAAATGATAAACATGATTGAGATTGAATGGGAATGCTTAACTGCTTTATTAGATAAAAGAAATGATAAACATGATTGAGATTGAATGGGAATGCTTAACTGCTTTAGGAATGTGCTAGTTCTGGCAGTTAAACAATTCTGGCAGTTTCTAATTACATAAGAATATGGTCTGAGCAAGCAAACCCCAAAACATAGATATAGGTCATTCTTAAACCAAGTTAAGCTTAATAACTGTTTATCCAGCTGTACACATAAGAAAAGGTATAATGGCAACGTTTTAAACTCCAGGCATTAAGTTTTACTGTGGAGATGATGTCACTGATTAGTTTCGTCAAAGTGAAAGCTTAGGTTCAGAATTATTATAAATTCCATGCTGGATTTTATTCCTACTTTGGATGAATCATTTTGAGGCTAAGACAGTTCAGTGTGTAACATGAGCTTGATCCTTTGATGTTGGGTCAAGGTCACAGTCTAAAAAATGGTATTATGGTTTTAGTTATGGTGCTTTGGTTTTTGTTTCTTTAAAAATCATATGCTTTCATTTCCTAAACTCCTGATGGAGTTTGTTAATATGTTGGATAAATCATTATTGGAGCAATGATAAAACGGCGATGCTGTGATGTGAACAATCAGCAGTTTTATCTTGAGTCAAGGTCACATATTTTTACATGAATTCTTTGATTTTGAGCTCTGCATGCATGTCCTAATGCTGTATTTCTTTGGATCCATTCAGATTATACTGCTGTAGTTGTGTACTAAAGTGTCCTTATCCATATAATATTATAAGATTATGTGCATTATCTCTGTGAAGGCAAAACCTAGAACAGAATTGAAAGTCAAATATTGGCATAACTAGAGTTCTGAGTTGTAAAAGGAAAATGAATTACAAAAGATTAGATGCTCTTTATGCAAACTGAATCTCACTGACATTTAAGAATAATCTATAGGTAATTTCATTGACTCAAATATTTTTATATTTCATACCTGGATGCGCATTTTACCAGATATATTTGGTGATGAAAGAGCATGCCAATTGAATTGATTTTTTGTCACACTGTTCTGACATTTAAAGTGATATATTTTTCATATGGTGGAAATATTAATTGCATAAGAAATTTGATAATGGGCTTGAAGGATTTTGAAAATCAAAATTTATGTCTGTTGTGTCTTCTCTGTTTCCATAAAAAAAAAACTTTATTTTCAACTTGGTATCAATATCAAATATTTGTTTTCCTTTTAACTTCCACTGCTGGTTTGTGATTCACATTGCATGATAACTACTCATTCTTTGCATCAAATAAGATCCAGTCACATGTTCAGAGGTTATGACATTTCTACTGCAGACTAGGTATGAGGAACTAATATGGAAATGCTACTGTCATCTGTTCAGTGTTTAACTCTTGTGTCTTGAAGTATTAACAAAAAAGAGCTCAACCAACGAGTTTTGTAAAATTAAAACTATACATTTATTTTTACTAAATTACAAAGGGAAAGAATAAAAATTGTTGTGTTGATGAATGAATTACTTAAATCCTAAAAGTTCTGTTACATTAGTTTCATGTAAATTCAGAATGGTAACTGTAATGTTCCAATGTACCTACCATACAGAAGAATCACTATTATAAATCTTAATATCTTTAAATGAATTCACAGTAATTCCCTAGAACTATTAATCCAAATAGTCTTTCAATGGATTAATTTTAGAGCACTACAGTTTCAACTAATATAATATTCAGTGAATGAACCAATCCCCTCCATAACTTTTACAAGACCAGTAATAAATGAATGATTAATATGTAACAATCCTTTTATATAGAAAGTTAATGAGAATGGAATACAAAGATTTTGAATGAATTGTCTGGTATTTCAAAATTTTCAATTTAGTAAAGAAATCAATAGTTCCAGCCAATCAGGAAATGGGTCATACAGACCTGTCAACTCTGTGAAAAAAAGCTAGAAAGTACACAATAACATAATATTGGACATCACATGCCAATTTGAGTATGTCTTGTGGCTGGAGATATGATTGTCATTGTTATGTGAAATGAAAATAATTTACAAGAATGTTCAGTTAAGCTGCATAGGGTTTGAAAACTAGAGTTTGTGCAACTGTACTAGTAATAAAATAAAGTATACATATACTTCACAAACTTTTCAGTTAAACATTATGTTTATTGTCGATGTATGAAACTTTTAATTATATTTTCCAGATTTACAATATCAGTTATTGATATTTTATTACACCTTACTGAAAACAGGTCAGTATTATGGGAAAAAAATCGACTGGGTTGTCAGGTCTGGTTCTAATGTCATGTTGGATCATGTGATGTACACTTTAACTGTTTCAGTACATCATCCATGGAACATATAAATTAAACTATTCATGACAAGTCTTGCAGCACAAACTATAATCATAATATTTGCATTAAAAATGTCACTAACTAAATTACCCGTACAGAAACTATTGTTAAAAAACTGATATAATGTATATATTTACAAAACAATAGCAGTACCTTGAAATGGCAGCAGATGAACACTATTTAAACCTGAAAAATAGCCAATACCTATAAGTATCCAACATGAAAACTTATTTGATGAGTGGAATTTAAGAGATGATAATATAAATGACCATTTGATTGCTTTTTTTTTTTAAAAATGTACCAGAGAAAGCAAAACCTATATACTAGCGAGTGCAAGACACAGTTTGGTGATAATATAAAAAGCTTAATAGTAGGCATGTATAAATATCACTCTTGACTGCATCCCACAAATACTGTCTCTCATTGTAGGAATGTACAAGAAGTCTTCAATCTATACTCTTCTATTTTTCTCCATGTAGCAGTGGACTTTGTTCCTCTTGGAATGCTTTGTATGAAGCCTCTATTTTCTGCTAAATGCAAACATGAGACCACAAGGACCCCATTTCAGTCCCGATCCCCTTTGGGTCAATATTCTGTTATTGCAGACATAACCCTATTTAAGCCTCTGAAACATACCGGTATGCCATGTCAAAGGGAGGAGTCTAAACTTGAAAGATTTCCTGACTCGGGCAAAGTTGCAGGAATTTCCTGTGAAATGGTAGATTAGGGATGTGAAAGTAGCTATCCAAGAAAGAGATCTATGGAGACTGCCCTAGAATTCAGCCTAAATCATATTAGTGTCCAGGTTCAGTTTTTTTGTGCCTGTACGTGTCTGCAAAAATCCATAACATGTTACAGAAGCTGTACATTTCAGGGAGGCACATTAGCTTAATTGGTAGAGTGTTGAACTTGGATGCCATGGTCAGTTGCCTCTGTGTGTCCTTGGACAAGGCAATTGGCTTCCATTTCCATGGGATGATATAGCCAATAATGTGTTAAAAACATTGTGAAACCCCACTTCCAAATAACCATATCTTGATTAGTATGTAATCCTCAAACAAATAGAGCCAGTCAGATGCTGTAAGAATATGTTTACAATATGCCGGTATGTAAGTGAGGCAAACAATAAATGAAACTGTATAAACCATATTTCTCATTCCTTTTCTGCAGTGGAGCTAAGAGATTTGAAAGAACTTTCCAGAGTCGTTACGATGACACAGGTAATCCACAAAAAGTATTCCAGCGTTCCCAGAGTAATGACAACTGGAGAGTGAGAGAGGATGAAGATGAGGAGGATGATGGAGATTGGAGAAGAGCAGGTGGCTCCAAATGGAGTTAGTTTTATGTCCTCATTTTGTAATCCAATAATATTCATTCAGAACTCATGTTCTGTACAACTTTTTTGACTTTGCAAGCTTTATTTACATTGCCTGCTTTGGCTTTCAAATTTGTACCCGAGTTACCTCCCCATAAAAAATCATTAACTTTACACTGTAGTATATGGAGTACAGCAAAGAAAGAACAGAAGCAACTGATTAGCAGAAGTGGTTGGTCTTGAAAACTACAGGTGCTTTCAAGTTTAAGAGCAGGATAATTATAGTTACAGCAAGCATTTGCAAAGTATGCAAGTTGCAGGTGACCAATACATTTGGTAGAGCAGCCATCTGGATATAGTGGCCACTTGTTCATTTCTTGATTAGATATTGAGTTGATCACAATATATTAAGGAATGCTGCTATTTTCTGGTAAATCTAGCCATCCCATTGTTGTGTTTAGCGATAAAACTGTTTAAATTTCTGCCCACCTTGGTTGTAGTGGAAAAGTAATCTTTCCTTGACTAGATGAATTTGCACCAAATTCCACCCATATTTTAATTGCCTGATCCTTTTGTACTAAGAAGCATGCTCCTTTTGGAGACAGGACACACGGTGGTGCCTGTTGGTAGTACTTTATTTCATCTTGGTGCATGTTTTATTTGCGCTTGGTTCTTGACTTGGTATAACAATTTCTGTCACGTAATTGTTTAGTATTACATTGCTGCAAGGTCATTCAGGTAATTATTTTAAACGTGTGTTTGTCAGTAGCATTGTCTTCCATGTAAATTTACATAATGCTTGACTGGTTTCACCAGTATAAATTATTCTTTTGATTACTATAATTACAAGTGTCGACACAATGGGGTCATACCTTGGACATATGCAGATGATGGTCAAAAATTGGGCAATTTTCACTACCAAACAAACCAGTCAAAACGAGGCATGCAAAATACATGGGGGAAAGGAGTGTACAGCAGTAAAGATGTGGACTATATCAGTGCTGATGCCTCAGTTAACAGCTTCTTATCAGCATAATATTGAAAGCTTAGCAATACAACAAAATTTTAGGTGGTTTGCATCATCATGTGCTTCAAGTCTGTGGACCAGTGATGTGGACATTCCAACACTTCTCAGTACTGGTTACAGTGATCTATCTATCCCAGGATAGTCAGTACCAGACTTGGACATTAAATGTTAATCATCTAATCAATACAGTGTAGTAACAGCCTCAAACATATGGCAGGGGTTCCATAAATGGGTATTTTGATCTATTCTTCTGATATACCCAGTCATTAAAGAGATAGATCCTGACATTTGGAATTATTTGTCCAAGCACTGGCCTTGGCTTGGACTTCTTGTATTTCCATCACCATTGTTAAAGAAGTTGTTCTCGTTTTTGTGTTTAATTCCATTTTTTAAAAAGCGGGTTAAATGTAGAATAGATTCTGATAATACCAAGGATCATGAAATTTGGTCAGGAGATGCATTGTGCTATGTACAACACCCTCATTACAAAAGTAGGTCATGGTATGAGATATTTCAGGCTGCAATGACTTTGGTTAAAGGCTGTGTTTGAAGGTAAATTCTCAAACAATTTTCATGCTAGAACATTTGAATAGATAATTGTATGAATCTCTGTTAGTATCCTGGGCTGCCGCTTATCCCAATTTACTCAAGATTATCCAGAGTTTTTGTTAAAAGTCCAAAAATATTATTATATTCCTCCCCCCAAATCTCCATTTTTTAAATAATCAAAGACAAGACAAGCTCAGTCTGATAGTGGAATAATATGGAATCGATAATGAGAGAGACAAGCAAATCAGAATCTGGAAATATTCAATATTCCAAGCCAATCTCCATTGTACAAATGTCACATGATTGTTAATTTGCTTCTTTTTTTGTAAATCCTCATTCTCATCATCAAGATAAGACAGTAAACACTATTATGGTGTAATATCTTTTGATTCATGAGGGTTGCAGATCCATCACAGAGAGCAAAAGTGATGCAGAAATTCTACAAGGAACACACTATAGTCATACCGTGAAAATCTGTCATTTTTCCATCTTTTCATCTTTTATGCTGATATTTAGTGAATGAGGGTGATTACTACTGCATGAACTATTCTACTACAAAGAAATCAGTCGAATGTTATTCAAAGCTTGTGACTTTTGTCCAGTAAAATATGACTTCTAGTAGTTGACATTTATAATAGCATATTAAACAGATGGCAGATTTTTAGAAACAGTTGTTTCTTTTAGGGAAAAAATGTTTTTTATCAAACCGTTAAACTGGTTTTTATCAACTCACTTTGATATTACAGCAAAAAAAAAATTTTCGTTTTATGCCCTTTTACAGTATTATGTATGGACATATATGTGTATCTACATATGTAAATGGTTAAAAAGCTGATGAGTACAATACTGTCAAGATTGTAGCCTTTAAAAGTTTTGATATAGAAATAAAAAGATGAAAAATACATGTAAATAACTTTGTTAAAACAAAGGTGCCCATCATTTCACTTTCAGGTTTACTTAGTCTTAATTTGTACCACTGTATTATATATGTGAGCTATGTAATCATTGATTACATTCTGCTTATTGTAAACTTGAGCATCTTTGGTGAATTAAGAAATTTTCTTTTCAATTAGTGCATCTAAACATTATTGTCATTTATGGTGTTGGCATGACCTTTACTAGCTTATTGTTAAACCTATTCGACCCTAGATAGATGTTATTATTGGGTCATAAAATATATGAAAAATAGCTGCTGGATCAATCAGTGAAGTAACATATTTAGTTTATTTTTATTAATCCTTTAAATTCTTTAATGAATGATAGAAAAATTAGTACTAATGGTAAAAATAATAATAATAATAAAAATTATAAGAATAATTATAATAATATAATAATAAATAATAATAATAATAAAAATTATAAGAATAATTATAATAATAACTAATAATAATAATAAAATTATAAGAATAATTATAATAATAATCATGTACGTATTGTAATAATAGTCATAACAATGAATAACTTGCAGGTTCACGTGGTAGTTGGAGGGACAGGGGCAGAGATGGTGGCTTTGAATTTGATCGATCAGGTCAGAGTAATTTAAACAGAAACCAGGGAGGGTTTAGTAGACAGTACCAACGTAGTAGAAGCAGTGAATCATGGGATGATGAAGGTATGTTATGACCATAAGAATTATCTGAGGATTATACTTGTAGAATTTGTTTAACATTTCAGTCAACATTCTTTTATCTGGTATCACCAAGGCACTATTTAGGTGGGTGGTATAATAACTCAAAAGCTAGCAAGATAAATAGCGCCTTTGTGTTTTTAGGTGAAGCATATTGTGATGATATTCAGCGGTCCCTCTATCGGGTAATGATGGACACTTTTGATTTGTGGTCCAGATGTAAAAGTCATTGTTACTGAAAAGAAGAAAGCAGTTTCTGCATTACAACTCCATTTCTCCACTACATTTACCAAACTTTTCTTGATGGCTTGCACTTTGATTGGGGATGAGAGTGTTGATTTAATCAAATGGTCAAGAATTAGGTTTAGTGTGATAAAGAGAAAATAATAGTTTCTGCAAAATAACATTTCTATATCACATACCTCAACCAAACTTTGTAGATATCTTGTGCATAGAGTAAGAAGGAAGTCTATTGATTTTTGTCGTATCTGGTCAAAGGTCTAGATAACTGTTATTGGATGCAGCAAAACAATTTCTGCACTTTGATAGCATAGTTAGGATAAGGAACTAGCTGATTGATTTTGCTGTAGAACGTCACTTTTACTAAGGAGAAAAATGGCTTCTGTACAAATATTTAACTATCAGCATAGTGAACTATTGAGCATTGGGGAGGCATGAAAAGTGACTATCATGATACTGTGTTTTTTTAAAAAGCAGTTTCTGTGTTTTCCTTTTGAGGTATTTAAAGGTGTACATTTTTTGCCCCACATCTTATATTTGTATCCTATTAGTAATTTTATATTTGAATCAGTTATGCTTCTATTGCTTACACTTTTTTCATCATAGATTTCAGTATAAAGATGTTTAGTGCACAAACCTGGACCAATGACCCACTTCTGAAGGTGAAGGACTTTTGAGGGTTTATTTGATATTGCTCTCAAATAATGATTTGTGTCATAGTATTTGAGTTGTCCTGTAAATTCCTGCTGGTTAAAAGAATTCAATTTTTTTTTATGTGTATATCATTTCAGACCTTCCTGAATGGATTGTACCAGACCATGGAGATGGGGAGGAGCTGGGAACATTTGATGCCAGTGGTGCCTTTGTCTCAAATAAGGTAGGAAGGTTTCATCCATCAGCCCAAGTTATATGTAGATGTTAGGGATTTAAGTAAGAATAATGGTTTATATACAGGTTTGCACTGTTCACACAGTCCACTGCTTTGTGATGTAGACAGGTCAGTGTGTTGTCTCGCCTACTTTAGCATGGCACATGTTTAACTTGACCAGTTAGTGATGGCATCATAAAGAATGGTAAAGGTTTGGGTTATTACAAATCAGATAAAGGGATTCTACCACAGCACAGAAGTGGAAGTTGAAGCATGTTTTTTTTTTTTTAAGCGCTTATTTTAAATAGGGTATCCATGTTGACAACAGTCTATACATATATAAACAAGATTTAAAATAACCAAGAATGGAGGGGAAAAAAATTGCATTAGAGGGCAGGAAAAAATTCAGATTTGGTCTGCTTCATCACAATTACTATTTTCATCTTGGCTGACATTGGAACACATTCTTACTTAGCCTTGTTGGACAGAATTTGTTCTATGTGGACCAGAGATCTTTATGATGATATACCACCATGGAAAGTCTTGGACCTTTTGAGGGAATGCAGTTTATATAAACCATTTGCCACCTATATTTTCAATATTTTATATTTTTATCTTTTATGTTTCATTTTATACACATTTTACAGAATCTTTGCATTTTGGGGCCCAGAGTGGCCAAGTGGTCTAAAGCGCTTTCTGTTACAGATCACTGCCATCTCACCTCTGTCTATGTGGGTTTGAGTCTCAGATTCGGCCATTGTTGGTATGTGATAAACCTTGTCAATAGCTTCTCGTGGGTTGGTAGTTCTTTCCAGGGGTTTTCCCAGGTTCTTCCGCCACCATTAATACTGGCAGCCATGTATAGGTTATTGTGTACTGAAAAATGGCATTAAACACTACAACAACATCTTTGCTTTTTATCTTTTTTCTTGTATTCTTGCTTATGTTTATATGAAATGATTTGCCTTCATAATATTTTTCTTTTTCAATTTTGCATTTTTAAAAATTTACATTTAATCAGCAGCATGTAGGTCTGATGTGCCATTATAGTACACACACACACACGTTACTGTCTATTAACACATTGCCACATGTTTTCCTGATGCTAGTCTCAAATCCAAGGAGTTCTGCCAGACTTCCAATTAGTAATGTGAGGTCCAGAATAAAAAGTAGCAAGATTCCAGTCCAATTTCTTTTTCCAGTTACAGCATTTAAAATATTTTCCAGGGGGCCCTGAGTGGTCTAAAGCACTCTCCGTTACAGATCACTGCCATCTCACCTCTGTCTGCGTGGGTTTGAGTCTCAGATTCAGCCAATGTGGGTATGTGAGAAAGCTTGCGAGTAGCTTCTCATGGGTCAGTGGTTCTTTCCGGGGGGTTGTCCGGGTTCTTCCTCCACCATTAATATTGGCCGCCATGTATAGCCTATATTATGCTGAAAAATGGCGTTAAACCACAAAAAAAAACAAAAAACAAACAAACAAATCTTACTTGTCTCTCTAGTGGCAAACAGGAGATATTCTTTTCCTTTAAGATCATGATGCATAGTTCCATAGCAGCTGTACTGTACAATAGTAAGATACAGTGAAACACTTTCATATTGTGGGTTTCAAATTTAGCATTTGGGTTTTAAAACAAGTACGTATTCGTACATATCTGGTTTCGTGGCTCTATATTTACTTTATTTACACACAGAAGGAACCTAATGCATCTGTAAACAGTTTATATCGCTATTCATTTCCATATTTGTGAGTCAACAGGTATTCCGTACTGCTAGTATCAGTTTCATTAATTAATTTATTGTTTAGATCTCGGATGTATGTGGAGTATCTCGGATGTATGTGGATGTATGTAGATGTAATATCACTAATCTTATTATTTTCTTAAGTAATATGGTTCTCGTGTGTTTTTAAAAACTGTTAACCAAGTATAATGTTCTCAGCAATATAGCATTAGGTGTCTAAACAATGCCTGTAACTGAAAACCTCTTTTGTGTTTGAAGCAATTCTGTTAGTATCGTCCAGTGAAAACCCCTAGTTGCATGGTGACCTTCACCTTGTTCCAAAATTAGATCCATTAAGTTCAATGAATGTCGGTGTTGTTAATATGAATGGCTGGTGCTGAACATGCAGAACATAAAATGTAAATATACAGACTGTGGAGATGTTCATGGAGATCAGGTCTCAGTTGACCCGAAAACATCTGCCCTTAAGCGATTATTGCTGATTCAGAAGTTACTTATCCCTGCACATGAAAAATCAGCTGATTGAATTGAGAAAACAGGACAGATCTGTTGATTGTTTATTAATTGATATGTGCAAAAATGCATGCATATATATATATATATATATATATATATATATATATATATATATATATATATATATATATATATATATATATATATATATATATATGGAATAGGTGGAAATAAAGGACATGGACTGCATTTATTGCTGTATCTCATGTAGAGTCATTACAACCTTGCACAAGTTTTCATGCTCATGACATTTTGGATTCTTGTTAAATTGGAATCAATTAGGTTATATCCCACCAATCATGTACTTATTAAAACAAAGAAAGAAACTTGAAACCTTTCCATTGCATACATCAGGGTTTGGGGTGATATGTCGGCTTGGTAGGTATTTCATGGTGACTTTAAATTTAGCTCTCCCATGAAAACCATAAAAATTAGAATCAACAAATGAAAAGTGTTTCAGAGTAGAATAATATCCAGTGAAAAAATTGTATTTTTGGTAAATGTCATTTTCTTCACCTAGAGCTGTAAAGATACAAAAATAATTTTACTAGACATCTACTGCAGGAGCTAAGAACACTGCTACTGCTTTTGTATTATTATCAGTTTAACAAAAGCAGAGTACGTCACTTGGTTATCAAGATCAAAACGGGTCTTCCAGATGGCTCCTAATTTCTGTAATGTTCTCACTGGAGAGACGAGTGACTTCTCTCCATTGTGGGAGTCCGGGATAGTCTCAACATTTTATATTCTTGTATTTCAGAAGAAAGAAGAAGGTGGCACATCAGAAGAAGTTGCGGAAGAAAGGTTTGCAGCACCACCTCCAGATGAACCCATTTCTGTAAAGAAAGAACATAAACCTGAAAAGGTACTATATGGTACAGAATTTAATGTCATATACTCCATGTCTGCATCTCAAGGTTTTCCAAAGATTTTGTAGTGAATAATTTGGATCATATTGTTTAATTTTGAAATACCAGATTTAAGCCAATTTACTTCCATATGAATTTAGATTTTTTTAGGTGTTGTGTAAAATATATGTTGGGATGTTCAAAATATGTTGTATCAGTCAACAATGGAATCTTTGTCCTAAACTTTTTGCAGTATCATTGAAAGTATCCAATTTATTTTGTGAGCATGTTAATGGAGACACCAAGTAAGCCATCTTAACCCTAAAAGTGCTAGTTGCAACTTTGGTCACACGGTCAGTTGATGTCTCGTAGTGCTTGTCGCGACTTAAAAGTATTTTTTATGTAACCAACAATGTATACATCCTATTATTTCAACTAGCCATGACTGCTTGTAAAACTATATTTGATTGGTTTGAAAAGGTCAGAAACAAGCATTCTGCTGTACTTTATTATGCGTTTATTGAAGTAGTTTTACAAATACCCTTGAATGATTTTGAGCCAGGAATTTATGTGGAACTGGAGTCTAATGTACATGCTTGCTTAACGTGAATAGATGGCACACCTGTCAACCCCATTCACTGGTAATTCAAAATTAAATGTTGAGATGGTGAATACTGAACCTATGGACTATTGAAGACGTTTTTAGATGGTGAGTTATTGCATCAAATAGTAGATCAAACAAATCGTTATGCAGATCAGAGTTCATGGGGCAGACTCATGAAGAAATGGCAGCCTGCTACACCTGAGCATCTAAAAATTGTTTGCATTATAGCAATGGGTTTGGTACATACATCTGATCTCGATTTCTACTGGGCTACTGATGAGTATGGGATAGATTTCTAGCTATTCTTAGCAATTTACACCTGGCAGACAATGAGAACAATCAAGGTGACCCATTACACAAAATCGGCCCAATGATTGAAAAAAATAAAGCCTTTGCTGAAGTTTAATCACCAAATATGAACCTCGGTTTTAATGATATTAGAATAAATAACGTGAAAGGTTTTCATGAACATTAATTACTGACTTGGGGGTGTCTAAACTTACCTCTGACATTCATGGAGTGGATGTTAAACAACTCACCTTTTCTTTATCTGTGATTTTCACAATTTAGAAATAACATTGTGATAGACATAACATGTACATGATTGAACTACTAAAGAATAAAACATTTCTTAGATATATTTGAACTTTTCCATTAAAAACAAACAAAAATACTGATGAAATACAATTGTAACTTTTCATTTTACCTGTATTTGCACCTGTACATGCAAATATGTTAAACTTAACACATGTGTCTTGATGCTAATCTTGAAGTTTAGACATCCATCATCATTTTTCATAAAGGGCTTCTGTATCAGTTGTGTATATTTATTTGAAATACATGCAATTTAAAAACTGCAGTTTTCTTCTCTCTTTTTTTCCTCAAGCAATTCAGCACTGTGGGATCTTGTACTGCAGAACTGTGTAGAACTTTAAGGGTTAATATCTTGAACAATAGGTTCTGTATTTGAAAACTGTAATTAATTGGTTCGCGATGTACCAGGTTGCTATTTTTTATTTGTCACTAAAGATAGGGAAACTCTCCAATGAATACTCCCCAACTTGAAAGAGATAAATTAACAAATGTTTATACAGTTTTGTTTCGTAGTTTAATTGGTATAATATTGATAGTTTGGGTAATTTGCATTTTCATGTACATTGTTACATCATGAAAAAGAATTTTTCTTCTTCCTTGTCACTGGAAGCACTACTTAATCTCTATACTACAGGTTATCAAAGTTTGTCATTTTTTTTTATTTTCAGACAAGTCATCACCATTCATGTTTTTTGTTTTAGAAGAAAAGTGATGTCAAACACCTGATTCCTCCGTCGGGGTGGGTGGGTTTCCAGTTAAATCAGGGCTATCTAATATGCCATAAATGGACTGTTTTACTAGTATTGATTACACATAACTTCTTTACATTTATTTTCCTGAAAGAAATACTGTTTTAAAACCATGCAGTATTGAAAAGCATTACTTGAACTTGAAACCTAATGAGCATGTAGCAATGGGTTCTAAATAAAACTGGTTATCAGCATAAGCAGAGACTGGTAAATTTCAAATTCTTTCAAATCATTTTCAACACTCAAACTATTATGCATCATTTTCAAGCCGCACTTGGGCCCCGAGTGGCCGAGTGGTCTAAAGTGCTCTCCGTTACAGATCACTGCCATCTCACCTTCGTCTGTGTGGGTTCGAGTCTAAGATTCGATTCATGTAGTTACATGAGAAAGTTTGCCAGTAGCTTCTTGTGGGTCACTGGTTCTTTCCGGGGGTTTTCCCGGGTTCTTCCACCAATAATACTGGCCACCATGTATAGCCTATCATGAGCTGAATATATCGTTAAACCCTACAACAACAACAGCAAGCCAAACTTCTTATAAATTGAAACGCTTCACCAATTTCTAACTATTCGTAACCGCTCCGGTGGCCTAGTGGTTAGAGCGTTCGCTGCGGAAGCAGGAGGTCGTGGGTTCGATCCCCGGCCGAGTCATACCAAAGACTTACAAAAATGGTACTAACAGCTGCCTCGCTTGACGCTCAGCATTAAGAGGTTAGTGTTAGGACTGGTCGGCCTGGTGTCAGGATAATGTGACTGGGTGGGACATCATGCTACATGTCTGTGGCATGATGCCTCAGTGCTAGACATCACTATAAACTGCCTCACAGCAGACATCGTAGCGATATGACTGAAAAATTGTTAAAGCTACGTTAAAAATCCTAATCAAACAAACAAACTAACTATTCGTACCATTTTCCATCTTTTCTGAGCAAAACTTTGATGTACCTGCTGGGACATTTGTATGACTTATATCATGAAATTTGGTCAACAGATGTCATTTCCTCACAAGATTGGTATAAATGTCAGACTTTTGCAATTTAGATCTTAAGACATGTATTTAACATTACAGATTTTGTGAAACAGATTAGCATTTATTAATTATTTGATTTTGAGGATCTTGACCAGATTTTAAATGAATACAGTTATGTGCTTTTGGTAACTTTAACATCAGTTTCTGCTCACTTAATGAAGAAT
The DNA here is from genome assembly GCA_030141615.1 of Unio pictorum. Classification (NCBI taxonomy): domain Eukaryota; kingdom Metazoa; phylum Mollusca; class Bivalvia; order Unionida; family Unionidae; genus Unio; species Unio pictorum. The sequence continues at coordinate 8,029,070 of JARLTB010000123.1, forward strand.
TGGGCAATATGGCAGGAACTTTCACATTGTCTGAAAATGTCAGAATTTACATATTTTTTCCCAGAGGAAGTGAAAGTTTGTATTATTATCTTTGTTAAGTGAGATGACATAAGCAGAACTTAAAGTTTTGTTTATAGTTTTTCTCTACTTAGCTAATACCTATTACATGACATCTGTTCCCTATACAGGATGTTAAAGTGGTGTGTCAAAGGCTTTTGTCAGGCCACTAGCGCTGTTGTCATGGTCTTGATAATTAAAAATGCAACTCACCTTTTTGAGGCTGTAATTTTTGAACAACAACAAATATTTTTTATGAAACTTTACATTAATATCTCGTCATGATGGCAATTCACATTCCATGTTCAAGTCCCTATATTTCAGTATAATAAGTCTTCACCAGTATGTTGCATATATCATCATCCATGCTAATATTAGTGGAAGAGAAAACTGTTTTACATTGTTGCACCTTTTTGAGGTAGAATTGTCAGTTTGTACTTGAGACATTTAATGACACTCTCACATTGTAGTGTGTGTGTGTGTGTGTGTGTGTGTGTGAGTGTGTGATTTGGGTTTTTAATGTAGTTTTAACAATTTTTTAGTCACATTGCTATGATGTCTGCAATGTGGCAGTTTATAGTGCTGTCTAGCATGGAGCATCATGTTGCAGACATGTAGCATGATGTCCCACCCAGTCATATCACTAAACTCTTAATGCTGAACGCCTAGTTTGGCAGCTGTTAGTACCATTTTTATAAGTCTTTGGTATGACTCGGCAGAGGGTTGGAACCCGCATCTGAGACAGATGTTCTAACCACTTGGCCACTGGAGTTGGTTCATAGTAGAACTAAGAACTGAATAAGACTCATCTAACAAGTCTGTAGATGAAAATAAATGTAGAAGTAAGACATGATTGATATTTTAATAATTAGAAATTTAATGATTTAGAAGAAGAACAAAGTATATGCCACACCATGAAAGGTATGTTTTCTCTGCATGTTTTGCATTTAGGTAGGTGACTTGTTCCATGGAAACATTTATTTATTTTTTATCTTTTTTGCAGACAAGTGGAAAAAATCAAGTGGAAAGCAATTCCAAGGATACAGATGATAATAAACCTGAAAAGTCAAATTCAAATCAGATGCCAAATAAAAATTTATCTCCGAGACCTTCAGACATGAGAGAAAACAGTACAAACAAATCAAATAATTCTCAATCAAATAACAAAACTAAGTTGAAATCTAGTGCATCAGAGAAAGAGACCTCAAAAATTTCCAGCAAGGAAGAAGCATTGCATACACTTGCTGAAAAGAATATTTCAAATAGCGCCTTTGCCAATGATTTAGTTACAGAGAAGACACCAAGTAGGAATTTGTCACCACCAGATTTAAAATCCAAGAAGGAAGAAGATATTAAATCAAAAAGTGAAGCAGATGCATTAAAGAAGTTGAAAGAAACTGCAGAAAATATGGTTGCAGATATGACAGTGGAGGTATGTTGGACAGGTGTTTACTGTCAGTGGATACATTTTTATATCATTCATTTTTGTTTTCAAGGCTTGTATTCGTCATCATGATTTAGAGATAAAGGAACACATTATGTTCTATAGACATGGTCAACGCCATGGTCAGAGAACTGGGGGTAAAAAAGCCACCACCTCATCTCCAGTGCTTTCTGTGTGCTGTAGTGAGTTAACAAAAAGAAGTATTCTGATAATCGCTGTTAGGATAAAACCATATACCCTGGGTAATGCTGTATATGACAACAAAACCCAGTTTACATTTATGTTCATATTTCATACAAAAGGAATTTTCAGGCATTCAATTCTGTGATGCCTGTTTCATGTTCTTTATCCAAGTGTTCCAGCAAACATTTGAATGTTCAGACTTTTGCCAGACAAAAAGGAGAGTTTTAAACTAAGGGCAAAGATGTGTTTCATAGTCATTACCCAAATGTTCCAGTCAGTGTTTGAATGTGGCAAACCATGTCTGTTAATACCAGTGCAAATCATTTTTTCAGATATACAAAAAATTCTTCAAATTGTTTATAAATGTTCTCAAATAGCATATGTAGTTCTAGTGTTTCATTACAACTGACATCAAAACATCATGTTTGTCAAACTTTTTACATCGCATCGTACTTGAAAAGTAATTTTTGTTCCAAGGCACTGGGAGTTCGTGCCTATCCCAGATACATGCTGAAACTGGCTTTATAATTTAAGAATGTACATTTTGAATAAGTTAGCATTATACATATGTATGCTGTAAATGTCATTTCAGCGTTGCCGCTTTAGGTTGAAGCAACTTAAAGAATTGGTATATGAAAGGTACTTAATGCAGCATTTTACCTTGACCTGGATTGCAGTAGTTATTACTCTGTCACAATTCAGACATGCATCCACCTGCATTCTATTGTTTGCCCCATTCAAAATGTTGAGGGGAGTACAGTGGCACATTGTCAATCCATCCTTTTCTTTGGTTATATAATATATTGTTCTCATTGCCAATCTATGATTGTATTTTGTTTTATAATACATTGGTCTCATTGTCATTCTTTCCTTTTATTTGGTTATATGATACATTGGTCTCATTGTTAGTCCAGCATTTTATTTGGTTATATGATACATTGGTCTCATTGTCAGTCCAGCATTTTATTTGGTTGTACAATGCATCAGGGTTCATACGGTCTTTGAAGGTCTTTGAGAGTTTGGGAAAAATGAGGTAGCATTTTCATGGCCTTGAAAGTTTGGGAAAATCGAGCATATTACCCTGAGGTCTTTAAAAGTCTTTGAAAATTGAAATAAACCCCAATTTTTTAAATTTCTTTCCAGAATCACAAATAAAATTATCCGAGGTTGTTCAATAAAGATGTAATCTAGTTATCCTGGTTTCTTTCTTTTGATGACCCGTTTAGTTTAATTGCCACCGCAAAAACAAAAGAGGCTTTATTTGACCATCCAAAGTTGGCCTCGGTGGCGACTTCAATCGCACATGCACTCTTCATCAAAGCAAGACGGCTACTTACTTCATCAAAGGAAGTCACAAATAAAACTGCCTAAGATCGTTAGCTTCAGATGTAGCTGGTTGTCCTGGTTTCTTTCTTTTGGCGAATCGTTCAGTTTGATTGGACGAGTCCATCGGCTTTGGCCAATCAAAATGTTCATTATACTAATTCACTCTATGTAGAAAGTAACACGCTCGAGAATTCAAAATTTGTTTAGTCGATTTACATCTTCAGTGTTTAAAAATGCCAAGTCTTTGCTCTTTCAACGCTATCTGGCTTGAAATACAAGGAATGGCTGCAAAAGGATAAATTATGTAAACGAAAGGCATTTTGTACATTGTGTAAAATTAAGATGATCAACTTGGCTTCAATGGGAGAAGGAGTCTTTCCTTTACAAGTAATGTCAAAGATAAGTTGCAAATTAGTAACTACATACTGTTCATTTAGTGCAACAAAGATGTAGAAGTAAAAGCTGTTGGTAGTTTTGGGCAAAATACTCTTCGGGTATAAAATAAAATATGGCAGAAGAGGGCCCGTTTAAATTTACTTATACTGTCGGTTTATATAACATGTTTGAGGGACAAAGATCATTTTCGAAAATTTTGTTCTACATAATAATGTTCCTTGGTTTAATATAGAAACATCTATTGTAATAAAATTCAATTCACGGATAAACAGTTTTAAAGTGCGCATGCGTACACTATAGTATAGTTAAGCAAGCAAGAGTTGTTCCTAAATTGTGAGTAAAAAAAATTTTTTTAAATGGCGTTAACGTGTGCTGTGAAGCTTTAAGTGTAGAAAGTCAAGTCATTTGATTAGGTAAATAACAAAAAAAAGAATTACAAAATGTGTTTCCAGTTGACGGCATGTCCCCGTTTCTCATTGCCGACCCTCGACTTTTTCCCCAATGCTATAAAAAAAAATTATTTTAAAAAATCACATTGCCGAAATTGATTTGTGTATCTCTAGTCTGACTATACATCCCCGTTTGTTTGTACCCCTAAGTTATCCAATCGGACAATCATCCCTTGACATGCTTCAATAAAACAGATGACAGCCTTGATGAAGTGTTTTGTTCTGTCCTTTCGAAAAGAAAGGAATATGTGAAACTTTGGAATGTTCTCCAGAAAATGAAGTTGTCACATGGGCAGGCAACAGTGGAGAGAGGATTTTCTGTCAACAAACAGGCATCTGTTGAGAACCTCAGCAGAGAAAGCCTCAGAGCTCAAAGGCTAATCATTGACACAATGAGAAAGCAGGTGGACCTTTGGAAATCATCATTAGCAATGAAATGATTACATGCCTCCTTTGCAAGACATAATTACCATGCCTATCTGGATAAGAAGAAAGCGGAAGAGAAGGATGAGAAGAAAAACCAAAAGGGAAAGAAATGGGAGTTAGCCTTGGATGAAGTGGAAGAACTTTAAGCCAAAACGCTGCGTCTTGAAGCTGACATTGCCAGTGTACATGCTTCCTCTGTACAGAAAGCAGAAGAGGCAGAGTTAAAAGGACTCATTGTGCTTGTCACAGAGTCTAATGCTCTTAGGAGAAGAGCAGAGGAAAAGATGACAGTGGTGGCTCTCTTTCCAAATGATTGAAGAGTATGTTACATATTTCTGAAAAAAAAACAACGAATGTTAACCTATCTTCCAGATCATTATAATGCAATTTTAGGAAATTAATTATAGTTTGACTTTAATTGGTAAACATTATTGTAGTAATTCATTTTGGCATTCGTTGTTTTCTCATATAACCTGTATACACAATGTTAGCAAAAATAGGTCTTGGAAATCTCTGTTTGTGGTCTTTGAAAGTTTGGGAAAAGTCTTTGAATTTATCATTCATAGTTCAGTATGAACCCTGTGCATTGATCTTATTGTCAGTCCATCATTTTATTGGATTATGTAATACATTGATCTCATTGTTAGTCCATCATTTTTTGGGGTTATATAATACATTGGTCTCATTGTCAATCCTGTTATTTGGTAATATAATACATTGGTCTCATTGTCAATCCATCCTTTTATTTGGTTATTTAATACATTGGTCTTGTTGTCAATCCATGATTGTATTTTGTTTTATATTACATTGGTCTCATTGTCAGTCCATCATTTTCTTTATTGTCGAGTCCATCTTTGTGATTAAAAGAGTCATAGTGGTCCGTCATCAGGTCTTGGTGTCAGCAATATCATTGTCAGCAGCTTTTTTTTATGGTTTTCATGAACAGTTTTCACTTTGGAGAAATTATTGTGTAGCTAATAAAGTTTGTTATGTAACACAATTTCTTAATATTTTGTCATTTAGGTCAAAAGTCCTTTGTTTTACTTGTGTGATCAACATGCAAGCCCAGGCTTTCTCATTTTGTAATTGTTGTATTTAGTTCCTATAGATTCACTATGTGGGATTGTACCAGTTTGATGGATTTTGTTGTTTCCTCAAACCAGGAATTTAAAGACCCAACAAAAGATTACTATAGCGGTATAGGTGGTAGTCTTTCATCATTGACATTACTGCTCTTTAATGTTGGCACATTGTTGTTCTTTTGTATTCTTTATTTTGGGTATTTGTTGAGGGTACTCCCCAGTATTAAATACCTACAGATATGCAAAACTTTGACAGAAGCAAAAGCTATGACTTTAAATAACGTATTTACCCATGTGTGTGAACGTGTCTTGATAACTTAGTCTTTATCATGTCCAGAAACAGTCGTTCAGGCTCATACAGTGGCAATTTTGTTTCACTGGGGGTATTTATGTTCTCATTGTACATTCCAGGTCATATTAGGCTCTTGAACACCAAAAATATTAATGTTTTAATGAATATTGATCAAATCTAGTTCATAATTAGGTTTTGAAACAAAAATTTAATAAAGAGTTTAGAGACAGTTTTGTGTCATAATGCTTGGCACCAAGTCAAATACTTGTCAACAGTGATAACATTTAATAAGGCTACTGTGAAATATGTATTTAACTTTGTCAACAATTCATTTTAGTCTTTCAGTTGATGATAAATAACTTCTCTTACCATGGGACATTTTATTCTGTAGGATGAGAAGGAGAAAGCATTATTGAGCACAGATCCTATGAGAGGGGCATTACCACCAGATCATGAAAACAGTCTGAAATGGCTTTACAGGGACCCACAGGGAGATCTACAAGGTGTGTTTGTGATGGAGTTTGTAAAAAGAAAAATTGTAACTCCTGTGTATATATTATTATGTCTGTGCAGGACATTTGCTATAAATTTCTATGAAAGTGGAAGATAGTTGACAGTTGGATTCTTTTGACAATGAATGGTTATCTTCCCCTGATCATTTAACTTATTTTCATTTAAATGCCCTTGCATGAATATCTGCAGTATTGAGTGCCTTGGTTTGCATAGCCTTAAAAATATTTGAATCTTGTGTGTAGCCTTTAAAAGTCTTTAAATTGAGCCCAGACTTGACAAAAACTCCTAAGACTGCTTCAGTGGCCAAGTGGTTAGAGCATCTTCCTTGGATGCAGAAGGCCAAGGGTTTGAATCCAGGCTCAGTCATACCAGAGACTTATAAAGATGGTACTAACAGCTGCCTTGCTTGGCACTCACCATTAAGAGTTTAGTGTTAGGAATGGTTAGCTTTGTGTCAGAATAATGTGACTGAATGGGGCATCATGCTACATGTCTGCTTCATGATGCCTCATTGCTAGACATTACTTTAAACTGTCACACTGCAGACATCGTAGTGATACGACTAAAAAAAATTGTTAAAGCTACTTTAAAAATACACACAAAAAACTCTTTGAATTTTGAAAAAATGGCCTTTAAAAGCCTTTCAGTTTCAAATGATCAGAGCTTCCTGAATGTTTGTTCTTAAATTAAGAATAACTTGCACCAGTTGTCAAATGCACATAGTGCTTACTAGCTTTGCATAGTTACCACTGTATCTGTACTTTTTATTGTATCTGGCATAATATATGCTCTTCATCCAATCATATAATATCAAATATGTTACATTTTAAAGTTTTCATTTTCACATCAAAGTAGTCTTTTATCCTGTCTTCAGTATATATATATATATATATATATATATATATATATATATATAACGGAAGATAACTCTGTTTTCCTTTCAAAATATTGCCTGTCAGAATTATTTCTCATTAGTTGTATAACAAGATGGAAATTGATGATTTCTTTTATTGTCTGGATAATTATTAACAAATCTATTACACTTACATAATGAATAAAAGCAGCATCAGCATCTGTATGGTTAAGATTTTTATAAATTGTGTCAACTTGCTTTAAAAAATTTTTGGATTCTTTTTAAGATGTTAGTGTTTATTTACAATTTGCACAAAATAGCAAATTATACATTATTGTTTCTTTTTCCATTAAATTAGTATTAAAAATTGATTAGAGTAAAAAATATAAAATGTAACAATGATAGACAAACAAATTTTTATTTCTCTATTTAAAATTCGTACAATATTTGGGAGCCTGTAATTAACCAGTTTAATGCTGGAAGTATCTGCATCACATCTGTTAATAATTTTTTGTATTCAGCTTCTTCATTGTTCATTAATTTGCCAGTATTCTTGAAAAGTTTGTCTGCTAATTGTAATTATGATCTAATCTAAAAACAATAAATATTTCAGGACTATGTATCGATTGTTTAGAATTTTGGGTCTGTAATGTAATAATGCATGTATTTACTTTTAATTATTGATATAGTCCGATGTTTATATTTTATTGCCTTATTTTCATTTGCAATAAATAATATTGATTCTTTATGCAACTCTTGGTTTTTATGTATGCTCACTTGCATGCCAACTTGGTTACAGTGGCTTCTGAACTAACCACTTCATGTCAAAGAAAACTTTTAGGTCTTTATTTTTTATCTGATGTTGCTGTAAAGTCTCTGGACAGTACTCAGTCACAATAAATTCATTCGATTTTAAGAAAAGCAATGTTTCCATAAATAATTACCATAAACAAGAATCACATTACTATAACTGCCAACTCTGTTCCATAATTGTTACAGTGGATGTACATATGCTAATTAGAAGCAATCAAAGTATGTATAATCCTTGATTGGAAACGAGGTCTACTTTTCAGTTTTAATTTGGTGCATGTGACTGCTATGAATGATATGATGTGAATGATATATAATCCAGTGCTTCCTTTTCTCTATATTATAATCTTCAACACTTTCATGTTCTTGTATAGAGCCATGACTAAGGAAAACTGGATAGGTTTGATTTATTATTATTATTATTATTATTATTATTATTATTATTATTATTATTATTATTATTATTTGTATTATTATTATTATTATTATTATTATTATTATAGAAGATTGTGTGTTTCTTATTGCATTCTTTCTTTGCAGGTCCTTTTACCGCAAATGAAATGGCTGAATGGTTTAGTGCAGGTTACTTTACAATGAATTTACTGGTAAAAAGAGGCATTGATGAGAAATTTTCACCATTAGGTAGGTGTGAAGATATAATCCCAGGAAATATTTCTTATTGATCCAGAATTCATTATTTTCTATACTTTGTATATGCAATACACAAGACATACTTGTCTTGGTTATAAAGCTACTTGAGTATTTTGCACTATGCAGTAGAAATGAAAACCAAGACTTTGGAGCAGAAAGAAGAAAATAAAATAAAAAGTGAGATGTTCCCAGAATCAAAGGCTATTATATATAGCTCAGATTGATTGTTGTTGTTGTTGTTTTAGGGTTTAACGCCATTTTTCAGCACATGATAGGCTATACATGGCGGCCAGTATTATTGGTGGAGGAAGAACCCAGGAAAACCCCCGGAAAGAACCACCGACCCACGAGAAGCTACTGGCAAGCTTTCTCACATAACTGCATTAGCCGAATCTTGGACTCGAACCCATGCAGACAGAGGTGAGAGGGCAGTGATCCATAACGGAGAGCGCTTTAGACCACTCGGCCACTCGAGGCTCCTTCTGATTGATTGTAAAACTACCTTTTAAAGGTGAAATGAAAATAAAATAATGACAATTTGTGCCTTTGTAAAGAGGTGCCCATTGTACTGAATTTGGCATGAATGTCCCCAATTAATGAACGATGTTAATGAATCCCGCTGCCATATACAAAAATAGTTTTTTTGGGGGGGGGGGGAGGAAAATAAGCAACGAAAAATTTGGCAAAAGCTTTACTGCTTATGTGTAATACTTAAAAACAGAAATGAAAAGAAAGGAATTTAAATATTTTAATTAAAATTTAAATATTTGTAATTAAGTATTTTTAATTCAGATCGCACATATAAAGAAGGGTATTTTTTGGTCAGTATCTCTATATTTGTATTTATCCCATCGATTTTCTTTAATGTACCATATTACCATATTGATAGTGTTTAATGCACTATATTGACCATGTTTAACGCACCAAATTGACCATGTTTGATGCACCAAATTGACCATGTTTGATGCACCAAATTACATAAATAGACTCTTCAATTTATTACCCACAATAGCCAAACCATGAATATTCACATTACATTTGGTAAGTGTAAAGTAATTATTCAGTACATGTACCGATCAATATTATTCTATTGCTTTTCGAAGAAAAGAGTGAGGGTACTATACAGTATTATCTGTATCCATTCATGTGTGTGTAATGTTGCACAAAATTGTACATCATGCTACATTGAGACTTTAAAAATTGCAATTTGTTTGGGAGTGGTCTATAGATGCGAGTATCCATTTCAAGTGTTTATCTCTTCTGGCTGTGTTGCCAGTAGATTGGATGTGAGGTACTTTTGAATAGAATGATTAGATTTTTATTGAGATTAATTAGCTATGCTACATAGTTTTATATTAAATTGGCATTGCATATGTTGGTCATTTAAAATTGATCTACTCATTTTTCATTTTCTTTCAATTGCATTCCAATAATTAGTGCATTTTCCATTATTTTAGGTGAGCTTATTAAACGATGGGGTCGAGTTCCATTTCTGCCAGGTCCTACTCCGCCACCTTTGCTGGTAAGGCAATTGAAACATTGTATTATTGTGTCATTGCTGGTAAGGCAATTGAAACATTGTATCATTGTGTCACTGCTGGTAAGGCAATTCAGACATTGTATTATTGTGTCATTGCTGGTAAGGCAATTCAAACATTGTATTATTGTGTCATTGCTGGTAAGGCATTTGAAACATTGTATCATTGTGTCATTGCTGGTAAGGCAATTCAAACATTGTATTATTGGTCACCATATACTGATCTAAATTATATGCAATATTTCTACGAAATTATGCATTTCTCTGTCTACATAGTACTTCAAAACAGCATTCAATTTAACATCTTTATTTCAAAATATATGACCAAAATGATTTTTTACATCAGTGGTAAAATGTTGTGTCCCAATCATTGACAGATTAAAAACAATAGATTGTCTGTAACTTCACTTTTAAAAATTAAAGTTTGTCAAGAATTATGCATGACCGCATGTAATTTGAGAGCCATTTAACCAATAGACGTAGAACTCTGTATATTGTTCATGACAACTCCATCTGATACGAATCTAACATGAGCAGTGTTGACCTTAAACTTTGTACAGTCAAAATCACTTATCTTGACCTCCGTTATCTCAAGAACCCATATATGTCAAGCATTTGATCTGGTCCTGAAAAATTCCTTTATTGTGCTAATTTTTCCAGCTTATCTTGACCCCTGTTAAGCCGATAACCCCCATTATGTTGGACATAAGTTTCCATCCAAAGTAACATGTGGATCCGCATAATTTGATGAAATGTAGCTTTCAGTGTCCCTCTCAGAGACATTTTACAAGAAATGATTCAGCATTTCTACTATTACTGGTACCTCATATTGGCAATTATGGGAAATGTCTGTACAAGTCCATATTTTACCGGTAAAAATGCTACTCAACCAATCTCATCAATGCATGGTTTATCACTTGCATAGAGTGGAGAAAATTATCTTGTAAACAATACTTTAGAGTAAGGAAATTGAATGAATGCATTTTTGATATTTACTCAAGCTGTGTTCAAAATGGACATTATCAGACCACAACAATAAAGTTTGTCCAACACAGCATAGCTATTTTGATCTAAAAATATGCAGCTCTGAAAATTATCAGGTCAAATCTAGCTAAAAAAAAACTAATTTGTTTTGCACAATATATTTAAAAGGAGTTCAGTAATAGTTTAAGTGTTTCTCCTTTGAATACGTTCCCCAATCACATTACTTTAGGGATATAAGCCTGCTACCTCGCGAATCCAGACCTACCAAAAGACGAAAATTTGTCTTTTCTGTCTATGTCATATAGACAAAGGGCAATAACTCTTGCCCCTTACCTCCCATTGCTACCCACTAGGTGTCGCCAGTTTTTTAAGCTTCGCTTGTACTGTGCAACACGTACAACTAGACCTCTAATGAATCCAAGCCATCTTAGTGTAAATTCGGACCATCCGAAGTTGAATTTGGAATTACTGTGTTTGATAATCATTCCTCTACAGGTTGTATACATTATTTTACAATATTTTCCAATTTTGAGTGACTTTGTCACCTTTCTAGACTTCGGACCAGGTTGCAACGTGGTCAGAGCACGCTTTTGGCGGTACTAACATGTAATACATGCAGCACTAAATAATTTCGCTTATTCTGTATGTAACGGTTATGATATTAGCGAATTAATAACTTGCTGCATTAATATTTTGTGTAACGGTAGTAACAGTTATGGTAATAGCGAATTAATAGCGTGCTGAATTGCTAATTTGTGCTTTGTTTATCTTCTTTTGTTGTTTCAGTAGACTTCGTCTTTGAACGACCCGTTGCAACACGCTCATGGCGGTAACTAGTGTTGTCATTATGAGTTAACATGGCATGGAATAATTTGCCTACTTCGTTAGTAACGGTTATAGTATTATCGATTTAATAATATGCTGAATTTTTATTTTCTGCGTTCTCTTCTTTTGTTGTTTCAGTAGCAAAGTCGACAACGAAGGCATGAATGGCAAAATGGGTGTTGGCAATGTGGCAATGGAGGAAAATTATGTTGACATAGTACAACAGTCCGCCTTTGAACAGATGCATAGTTGGGTACATTTGGGGAGTGTTCCCCCAATTTTAGGCTGCCCAGTGGGTGTAAGTCCCCCCACAGGTCCATGCATGGTTTTCGGGCCTGTAAGTCAGGACACATGGGGTTTTTACAGGTTCCATTGCATCCACTTCAGTATGCAATTTTGCTGTCACTTGCGGCCCTTTATATTGCTAACATGGTCCGACCAACTATGATTTACAGGGATTTTAGTGCCAAGTCTGCCCGTCAAGCTGTACCGCAGGCAACATGCCAATATTATGACAGACATTTTCATTAGAAAGCTATCCATCCAGCCAAGCCATGACAGCGGCTGGTACCGGTGATAGCCGGACCGTCACCGACTTTCCAGCGGACCACATGCCAGGCAAATCAGCCGACAGTCCAGCCGGCACCGTCCGTCAAGCCGGCTCCGGCCATCCAGTCGGCTCCAGCCATCAAGCCCAGCCGGCACCGGCCATCAAGCATGGTGACCTTATTGATTTAACAGGCCAGCCTGCTACGATTTACGGGGATTTTAGTAACAAATCCGTCCGTCCGGCTGTACCAACATGGGGACTTTTTCATACCACGATCTGACCAGGTCGGATTTACGGGGATTTTAGTGATGTATCCGTCCGTCAATCTGTACTACCGGTTACATATCACTACCATGACGGAGATGTTATAAGCGGCCGGTGCCGGTCATAGCCGGATCGTCGCCGACATTCCGGCCGACCATATGCCAGACAAATCAGTCGGCATTGCCGGCCGTCCATCAGTTCACGGCTTATCCACAAGGGAGAGTTAGTGACATTATCAGAGATGACGGAATTGAGTTACCTATGCCACCTGGTATGCACTACCCAGATATGGTAGCTTTACCAGAACAGGACTTTCAGGCCGACCATTCGCCAGACAAATCAGCCGGCAGTGCCGGCCTTCCATATGTTCACGGCTTCTCCACAATGGAGATTTAGTGTAAGTGTCAATTATGACGGAATTGCATCATCTATGTCACCTGGTATGCTATAAAGATATGCAAGCTGTACCAGAAACAACGTTCCCTCTGAGCGAATGGTAGATGTGCGCGCAGTGCTCGCTGCACTACACAAGCATTATGGAGAAGATTTATATAAAAAGTGGATGCCTGAGTTGACCAGAACACGACGCAGCACACAGTGAGAGTGACGAAACACTTTCAGCCGTCCACAGATCCGGTCATGGACCGAACTGAGCTTAGCGCCACGGCCGCAGGGGAAAAAATTTATAGGTTGTTGGGAACTTCAGAATGCCCACCTCCTCCTACTGCCATTCAAGACTACACAGTTCAGGCAGCTGTAGATCTTGAATGGGAGGAAGAGACGATATATGTCCTTCCTGCTTCTTCCCCAGTCAGTAAAAAATTCAGGAAGCTAACTTCCAGCGATGATCTAGTGTAGCTGGTACGAAAACTTCATCAGACGTCTTCAGTACTGATCTCCAATGCCATGTCAAAGCTAGTCCGAAACGTAGTAGATACGTCTTCATTGTTAGACTTGGCTTCACTAGCCATTTTTTCCAACTCCCTAGGCAAATCCGGCCATGACCGCGCTTGTGAAGTGACGGCCTGGCATGCTAGAGTTGTTAACAGGGCAGCTCACCACTGCTTCTGCCAACTTTGACCTGATATGACGTGACGCCTGTAGGTGGTCCACATACCTCAGGCCCCATCCTACTCGGATTTTACAGCTGCCCCTCCAACTCGTCACCCAACTTTCGCAGGCGTTTCAAAACAATCATCCCCAGACACAACGGAGGGATGATGGGCAGACCAGGGAAAAGGGATCCTTACAATCAAATGTGTAATATCGATCCCAACCCAATGCTGGGAGCCAACAGTCTAATCAAGCTAGGCGGCAACCATACAGAGGCAGCAAGAACCCAAGTTTCTCCGCCTTCACGCCTCCTAACTCTAGACGTTGACATACCCTGTCCACCGCCAGCGGACTGCCTACCTGTGGGCAGCCACCCCCTGCAATTTCAGGACCACTGGACCACTTTATTACTCAGAACATTTGGGTGATTTAGGTCATTTCGGAGGGACTTTGGACTTCATTTATCCATCCCCTCCCCTGTCCTCCTCTCTCCTCTTCACTGATGTATCGTCAGATCGGGAGAAGGATGCCTATATATATTTATATATATATCTGTATATCTTAATAAACCTGCAATAGCTGGGGTTTTATTCATGGCTGTTTCTTATCCAGAGGCCGTTCATTGACCTGAGCCGCCTCAACCACTGAAATTCAATGTGGCGATGGCATGATCAAGTCATCCTACGGGTATGCTGTCAGTCTAGATATGACCAACGCACATTTTCACGTCCCTATCCCACGAGTCACGGACATTTCTCCGTTGTGCTTGTCGGGACTCGGTTTATCAGTTCCAGGTCATACTTTTGGGCCCCAACTTCAGCCCTTGGGCTTGTACCAAGGTTATGGATTACGTCGTCACCCTGTTCCGATCGACTTCATCTATAACGTCGGCAGTATACTTGGACAACATCCTCCAGAAACATATGTTAAGTTCTACTCTGCTCAAAGGCAGAAACGATCTTATATCACTTTACATCATATAGGCTTTCTCGTGAACTGGATAAAGTCTGATCTCTGTCCAGCCCAGAGTTTTGGTCCATCTGGGTGTGGAGTTTCTCCCCGATCTGAATCTGGTAAGGCTTCCTCGAGTTTGCGATCATCCAGATAATTGCACTAGTAGAGTCCATTTCCAACAGGATGCGCATTTCAGCGAGAGAGTTGCAGATCCTCGGATTATTCAATGCAGCAGTGGACTTGATCCCGCTCAGCCGTCTTTTTATTCGCCCTTTACAAAGGACGTTGTTAGTGTAATGGCACCCTTTTTATGTCCCTTTGATCCCACAATCATGCTCACGCCAGAGATGCGATCATTCTCCAGTCAGTGGCACAACCCCTGTGGGCTGTCCACAGGGATTTCTCTGGAGATATCCTAGGCGGAGATAACGTATGTTCCGCCGCTAGTACCTACGGTTGGGTGCCCACCTGTTGCCGTACTTCGATACCGTCAGCGGCATGTGGGTGCCAGGGGCGAGCCATCTCCACATCAACCTTTCAGAAATAACGGCTGTCCCTTTCATTTCTGGCAGGATCAACTATTATTGCAATCTGTCCTCCTTATGTCAGACTTTGTGGTGGTGCCTTGCCTCCTCAACACAAGGGGGCACCAATAACCAGACCTGTGCAATCTGATCTGGCAGTTTCTACATTGGTGCGACAATCTCCACCTCAATGTACACATCAGACACATTCCTGGCAGACTCAATGTCCTGACTGACACACTATCCAGTCATTCACACGGAATGGTCACTCCATCAATCGGGCTTTCTTCCAATCGGCACACTTTGGGGACGTGTTATGATCGATCTTTTGCAACAAGGTGGAATCACAAGTTGTCCACCTTCGTCTCGCAGGTTCCAGACCCAGAAGCTTGGGCCGTGGATGCTCGGTCAATCAGCTGGGAATGGTTGTGGTCATTCTTCTACCCTCCCACGGTCTTGGTACTGAAAATAATCCAGAGGTTAAGGGGTCATGATTGTCAGATGATTCTGATTGCCCCTCTCAGATGGAACAACTCCTGGGTCTCCGATCTACTCAATCTGGCGATAGATCTACCCAGGAAGATTACAGTCCGCCCAAATCTTAAGCAACTGCGGCCATGGGTGTTCCACCCCTGTCCAGACCGTCTTTATCTTCAAGCTTGGCTTTTGTCCAGACAGCCTTGAAAGACAATTTAAATCTTCGATTGTGGAGAGAATCTTGAGAGCAAGAAGGCCCTACACTCTGAAGGCTTACGAGGGAAAGTGGCATGTTTTCTGGGACTGGTACCACTTCATTAACATCGTTCCTCTGAGTGTCACAGTCCCTCAACTGGCCGACTTTTTTCTCAGGCTTTTCGAGGAGAAACAGCTGGCCCCAATTATTATCAAATGCTACCGCTCCATGATATCAGACACATTCCGCCATTATGGTACATGTGCTATCAGCCACGACAAAGATCTGTCAGATCTTTTAGCCAATTTAGAGTTCAATCGACCAAAATCCCTCACCCTGTTTCCAAATGGAATCTGTCCTGGGTTTTAACATGACTCAATTCAGACAGTATTGAGTCTTTAACCCACAATTCATTAAAGCTACTATCATACAAATTGGGTTTTTTGATAGTCTTAGCTTCAGCATGCAGGGTGAGTGAGTTACAGGAACCCGAACTATCTTAGGTTCAGATCAGATGGCTCGGTGGTCCTCTTGATGCAGCCAGGCTTCGTAGCCCAAAAATAGGTTACCATCCATTGGCAAATCAACGAGTCGTCATTAGCTCGCTTTCTTTTATAGATAATTCAGGATCAGCAGCCATGCAAGATCCTGTTTGTGCACTCTAGCACCATTTAAATGCATAGAGGTAAGTCAGGTCACATACAAGCACCTCTTTCTTCTGGTGATAGCTGGGACATGAGATATCACCATTCAAGCCCTTGCTTCATGGCTGAGGTGGGTCATGCGCTCTGCGTACTCTGAGGATTCACAAGATCAAAGTCACCTCATAGAAGCTGTAGGCTAGCATGCAGAGTCAACCTTCTCCAGTTTTATATTCAAGATTTGTACTCGCAGAGGCAAACCTTAATTCTAGTAGGTCCGGTGTTGGCAGCCCAGATGCCCACCAGACCCATGTGCAACAATCAGGACAGCCTATTAGCTTCGCTGGATTCGCCAGATAATTTTTTTTTTTTGTAGGTAAGAAGATTTCAATAACTATCTTCTTAACCGTATAAAGGGGTCACATATCACTTGACCCTGGGCTGTGTTGCTGATTACAAATTAGGAGACCGGGTTATCGTTCAAATGGGGAATCCAGCCATCATTCCCTAGAGGATACCCGGGGTGGAGGTCGGATGCTCCGCGTTCCCTCCTCCTATTACCTATTCTCCTAAAGTAATGTGATCGGGGAACGTATTCAAAAGAGAATGCAAATTTTTTAGTAAATTATGTTTCTCAGAGAATACTTACCCGATCACATTACTAAGGAACCCTCCCAACCACCCCGCCATGCGAGCATCCTTGTATATTATATACCGCTCAGCTTAAAAACTGGTGACACCTAGTGGGTGGCAAGGGGAAGTAAGGGGCAAGAGTTATTGCCCTTTGTCTATATGACGTAGAAAAGATGAATTTTCGTCTTTTGGTAGGGCATGATTTGCGAGGTAGCAGGCTTATATCCCTAAAGTAATGTGATCGGGTAAGTATTCTCGGAGAAACATAATTTACTAAAAATTTTGCTTTCCTTGCTTGGTGTGAGTGCAAGACATCATCTTCAGCATGCATAGATCAAGTCACTCACCATAATCTATAAATAGAAAACCAATATTTTTGTAACTAAGCAGGTTCCCCCTCCTCACCCCCCCCCCCCAAAAAAACCCACTTGGTTCTTAATTTGTTTTTAACGAGAGTAAATAAAGCACAAATAGTACTGCTTTAAAAAAGGTTCATAGCACCCAGTATTTAAAATTGCCAATTGCTGTGACAGGATTAAATATTTGAATATTCTTCAACACAAATTGAATGAAGCAGAAAGTGGCTGATAGAGTTAGTGTCTATGAAACAGAAAGTGGCTGATAGAGTTAGTGTCTATGAAACAGAAAGTGGCTGATAGAGTTAGTGTCTATGAAACAGAAAGTGGCTGATAGAGTTAGTGTCTATGAAACAGAAAGAGGAGTGCTTTGATCCGTATTGTTTTTATCTTGAATATCAGTGTCTTGCAATTTATCTAAAAAAATTGGTTGACTCCTTCTGGTGCTGTGTTGTTGCTGATAGTCACTGATCAAAGTCAGGAGGGATATGGGACTACATCTTTATGGATTAAGTTGGCTTCTAATTTGTATGAATGGAATAAGTTAGCGTCATACAGCATGTGACATTACGTCAGTTAACTTTAAAGACTTGAAACACATTTTACAGCTTGTCAGTACACGAATGCCAACAGCCTTGTCTTTTTCCAGTACAGAGGCAGATTTTATCATTAAAAACCGGCATGTGCTGATGTAAAGGAACCTCTGATGATTAAAAAAACCTAGTCGTTTTCATGCACAATATTTAAAAAATATATAATAATTGTGTTAAATTTCATCGAGTCATTCCAACATTTCAGTTAGAAGAAAACAACACAAAAGACTAAAACTGTTTTGTCTCATCATCATTGCTGGCCTGTTAAGAATTATTTTTCCAATTGAGGATAAGGGGCTGTCCATTTAGTACATATGCAAACAGTCATTCCTTCCTTCCCCCCCATTGCAGGGTGTAGTTATTTCCACCCCCTCCCTAGAGTATGCATATGCTTTTCCTTTGTACGCTCCTTCAAACACTGTCAGTTTGTTTGCATTTTGAATCAAATGTGAGTTTCTTAAGTAACATGGTCTTCATATCTGCATGGGCAATTCCATGTTTTCAAGCAGCAGATGCATACATGCCAACCATTACACTTTTGGCGTAATCATTACTTTTTTTCACTAAATTACACGTTACACTTAAACGTATATGGATTATGCTTTTTCGGTATATCCACCTCCCAAAAAATCAATTATTTGTTATTTTGTTATTATTAACATTCCATTAATCCAACAGACCATATTTTAGAAAAGATGGCTTTTACGTAACTACAATATAAGAATATGCTTGACCATGGATTTTCCTAACAGTATCTTGTTCTATTTATAGCTAACCTGGTTCTACTGTTGACCTCAATTAATATTTACGTGCAGATTCCATGTTCTAATTCATATTTCCTGTAATTCCAGTCTGAAGATATTTTAGCGCTTAAAAATTATATTTTATTTTAGTCTATGCATTTATGTGAGCAAAAATATCCCTTTCAAAAATTTCCCAGATAAATTAGAAAAGGAAACAAAAAAAAACCCAAACAAAATATAACAGAATCCTCTAAAATATTAAGACAAGCGTACAGCATCATGTGACATTGTTTTTCCGGCCATGTGGAAAGAATTAAAAAATTTAGTGCTAAAAGTCTTAAGATGGTTTCTAGTCGATGTGTGTAAAGCTAAAAGTGCTACTTATGAAAACTTGAAACAGTAAAGGATGTTAAAAGACGAGGAGGGCAAATAATTGTTGTTTATTGAAATTTTAGCATTTTATATGTGGATTCCGCTTTTTCTGCCTGGATTCCGCTTTTTGACCACTTGGATACGCCAGTTCCTCGTCAGGGGTTGGCATGTATGCAGATGTAATAATTCACTCTGCTTGATAACCACTAATTGGAGTTAAATTTCTATTTGTTCATTATATTTACAAATATTAAAACTATACATTGCAAATATTGAATGCAGATGACAGTTTTGACTGGCATGCATCATCCATTCTGGAAACTAGAAAAGGACACAGAGGCCCATCTAGTTTCTTGCTATATATATACTGTACAAAAAAACCTCTAAATGAGATGGCAGGGTACTCAGCAGAATGTTAATCATCTAATTGTTAACATACCACAACTAAATATGTTGTTAGTAAATACTTGCATGACCACCACCAATGAAAATGAGACCTGTAAATATGAAGCATCAATGAAAAGACCCTAACACATTTTGACTTAGATCAAACTTATTTTTTAATTACGCATGCATAGTATCATTTATATGCATATATAACCAGAATTTTGGGATCTATTACTCATCAACTCATTGGTTTCAGGATAATGTACTTATTTTTGTTCTATTGAACTTCCTTTCCATATATTGCCACTTATTACATTAGTTGCAATATTTTTTTAAAAACTGGTTAAACAAAATTAATGCAACGGAAACTAGTTCACTTAAAGTGTCATATAAGATACTACTTACACACTTACAATGGTAATACCAATGTTATAATGCTCTGTACTGCTTCCATTCCAACTTTAAAGCATCATCAATCCGATTTTTAATCTGTTAACTGTTAGTCAAATTTTGTGAAGCTGTATTCCAAAACATCAGAATTATCTATTGGAGTTGGACTTTGAATGAATGCATGCTGGAATTAAAATCTTCAATATAGACTCTTTTACACAAGCATTTGTTTCTGTGTGGATAAAAAAGAGAGAACAAAATGAAAACCGTGAACACTCCTTCAACCATTTAGCACAAGGTAACTCTTCCCCTCTCTCCCCCGCCCCCTGCCGATTCTGTGATTTTGATTACGAATATCTTGCACTTTAAGACTGTCCTCCAGAACCACCAATATAAGCAGTTTTAGTGAATAAACAAGCAGGGCGGACAGAAGCAATTTTGAAACTAAACTACCCGGGTATATGTTTTTAAAAGTGCTGTCCCCAGGTCCCATGTATGTTTTAATGGAACAGCCCTGATTAGCTTGGAGCTGAGTGATCCATATGGATGAGGAAAAAAATGTTTTATTCAAAAGATCCATTAGAATATTAATTTGATGTTTCATTTGGCTTGCATGATCAGGGTACTAGATGGAGAATGTGAAACTTGATGGTAATCACCTTTTCCATTTGTCTGTTCCGTTATCTTGTAAACAGTATAGCTCTACAACCCTTACAACCCAAGACTTCTAGGGTATAGATAGAAAACTGTGTCAGTCTGACATCTGGTCATCTTGAAAATATTCTTATCACTTCTAGATGTATGCTAATGTCAACATGGAGTTTTCACCTTAACACTTTTAATGATATATTGTTGGTCCTGAGTAAAATTGATGCCAGTCTTGCACCAGTATGGCTGCCATGAAGGCCATTTTGTTATCATACTCTTCTTGATTGGATGGTTCTGTTGATATGAGGCAATTGCAAAATACTTGTAATAATGTGGTGTTGGTCATAAATGAAAATGGTGCAGATCTGACATCAAATAGAGCCACCACATTGATCAACTTGAAAATTGTATCATTTAATATCAGATATAGTTTCAACACTCAGCAGTCTTACCTTGGATTGATGGAAATTCCTTATGGACAGTTAAAGATCTCTCCCAAAGAGAAGTTTGTACAATCATCATAAAATTAAACAGCTAAAACAAATTAATAAATTTTAAAAAACTTCTGTTTTAACAGAACAGTCCACAGTTAAGTCCTGACATATCTCAGCAGCAACAACAACAACGTGAGTGTGAGAGAGAGCAAGAGGAACAGGCTTTACAGGTTCTCCAGCAACACATGATGATACAGCAACAGATTATGCAGCAACAGCTGATAAGGTAAGAGCGCCTTGCATGATTTTTCAAATTAATACTGACATTAATATTTAGACACCTTAGGAGGCCGTGATACATGTCTGGTATATGCTTTGAAATAACTAAAGGAATTACTGTCAAATTACTTTCCTTCCCAGTTTAATAATTTTTGTATCAGGTACATAACTTGAAACTTAAAGCAATATTTGATTGTACAAAGAGGGAACATTTAAGGTGATCATCTTTTATTGCTTTGGCAATTACTTTGGTTTCCTTTATTTTCATATGGTCTTAGTTCTTGTGGCTTTGTAAGAAAGAAAAAAGTTTTCTTTAAATCTTACATTTGTGGACTTGACTATTATGGTTTGCATATTATTTAAGTATGCATGTTCTTGATAACTTGTGCTCAATAAAAACATAGACTTTGGCATACGCAAGAACACAAGTTACTGAAGAGCTTTTGTGGTTGTGGGGTAAGAGCGTGAATGCTATGTATTAGTTGTTTACAGAATTTTGAAAAATAAAAAATTCAGGTCAAGTAGAAAGAAGAAAACTTTTGGACAAGGTTAAGTCCAACATACAATGTTAACATTACGATAGCATATAATAAAATAGACTACTCTGGTGGCCTAGTTGTTAGAGCATCCACCTTGGAAGTGGGAGTTTGTGGTTTTTAACCTCGCCCGAGTCATACCAAAGACTTAACAGAAATGGTGCTAACAGCTGCCTTGCTAGGTGCTCAGCATTAAGAGGTTAGTGTTAGGATTGTATGGCAATGTAATGTGACTAGGTAGGACAAGATGCTACATGTCTGCTTCATGATGCCCCAATACTAGACATCACTATAAACTGTCACACTGCAGACATCATAGCGATAGGACTGAAATTGTTTTAAAGCTACATTAAGAATCCTAATCACACACACTCTGGGATGTTTGACAAGTTTAGTGAAGACCACCATCAATACTTGTTAAAGAGGTTTTGGTTTTTAGGGTTTAACGCCATTTTCAGCACACGATAGGCTATACATGGTGGCCAGTATTATTGGTGGAGGAAGAACCCAGGATAACCCCCAGAAAGATCCACCGACCCGCGAGAAGCTACTGGCAAACTTTATCACATAACTACATTAGCCGAATCTTAGACTCGAACCCATGCAGACAGAGGTGAGAAGGCAATGGTCCATAATGGAAAGCACTTTAGACCACTCAGCCACTGGGAGCCCCCATTAAAGAGGTGTATTTGTGTCTATTTTGGCTGGGCTTACAAGCATTCAAGAGGTTCTATGTATGATCAAGTTTTGAATGTACATGGCATTTAATCTTGTATAATCAGGTATTTTGATGGGTTCATTTATGAGCTACATCTACATGTATTAATGAGATTGCCTTGCTTCGGACTGACTAAGCTTTATGCAAACGTATTTTTTAACAAACTTAAAATGTGGGCTTGTATTATCCAGATCTCAATTGATTGTGAGTTAGATCGACTTATTTTTAATGAGCATCTTGGTTTATCAGATTATGGGAATTAAATCCACATGTTTCTGATCATCCAACTCTACAGATTTGGTCCACTACATTTGATTCTTCATTTTCTTTATTTCATCTGCACATTTTTCTCTCTTTTTCAGGCAAACTCTTACACAACCATGGCTGCATTTACAACAGATTCAGGGTCTCATACATCAGTTACAGGAGAATGAGCAGTTTAAGTCCCTGCCTCCTCTTCAGCAACAACAGATAGCCATACAGATGTTACTCAAGCAACCCCCACCATTATTGTTTCCAGCTCAGCAGCAATCACATTCCCCACAGCAAAAGCTATCGCCTAGGTATGTACAGTAAACAGGCTTGTAAATGTTATGAAAATATCACTTGGGTATGACCTATATATATACTATAGCTGACTTGCCAGCAGTCACTAAAACCTTAATAAATACTCGTTTTCTAAAGATAAAATTGTCACATAAAATATTACCATTTTCTTTACCTTTTTTCTACACTTTCAATAAAGAGCTCTGCATTATATATAATTGTATATAATAATAAATGTGGCCAATATTTTTCCAGATTGATCCATGTTGATTTATAATGCATGCATGCAGTATTGCTTGAGATAAATGATGCAGGACTTTTGGATTTACTAATTTATTGACATAATAACTACCTACCATAATTTACATAACTACCTAGTTCTGTATGATGAAAACGGGAATAATTTCATAGCTCACCTCAGCACTGTTCATGCTAGAAACACGAAATTGATGATCATGTGCATCATGATACCCATGTAACAAGTAAAAGCTGATCATTATCTATTGCCTAGGTTAACCATGACCACTCAGGATTTTGATTTTCTATATGTACATTATCCTACCTAGAATCTTAAATCTTGGTATCAGGTCTACACAAGTACTGTAGAAAGTGAAAGTCTACACCCTTACTGTAGAAAATCTTTCTTGTGACTGAAAGTTTCGTTTTCACGGACTTAAGAACTTGTGATTATTGTTCCTTCATTGATTGTTATTGATGTTCTAGTCAAGAAACTTGATAATCTTTGTCAGTTATGACTATTATTGCAGTCTAGATTTTATGTCCTAGGTCTAGGTCACTTGTTTATTTTTGTATGGGTTGCCGATACTCCTTCCACGCTACATAGAGTATTGACATGAAAATTTCTCACCTCTGTCTGTGGGAGTTCTAGTCTAAGATTCGGCTAATGTAGTTATGTGAGAAAGCTTGCCAGTAGCTTCTCATGGGTCGGTGGTTCTTTCCGGGGGTTTTCCGGGTTCTTCCTCCTCCATTAATACTGGCCGCCATGTATAGCCTATATTGTGCTGAAAAAAAACAACAAAAAAAACAAAGACATGAAGCTTCACCAACACATTCAGCCTTGGGTCTTGTTGGACCTTGAGAAAATGCTGCTAAGATATTAAATACATGCAATATGGTCACCACAATAACTGTCTTGAAATTTGTGTTATCACTATTCTTACTGAATGGATAGTCACATATACATGGAGTTTCCATCAGTCTAGTTCATAAAGCGTCTACTTGGTCTGAAATGAAAATGATGCCACTCGGATATCCAATATAGCAGGCCATCATGAATTTCATGTTATTAATACCCCTTCTGAATGAATTGTCACAGCAAATGGAGTTTTCACTAAAAGACTCCTTATGCTGTCTGGTTGATTCTAAATGAAAATTGTGTTGATTTGATGTCCAGGATAGCAAGTATGGCAGCCATCTGGAAAAGCTTGTTATTGCTGTTTTTCTGGAATGGAAAGGCATAGCTTGGGGTTTTCACCATATGGTCCCAACTAAAATTACTGCCAATCAGACATACAGTATGGCTACTACAGCAGCTATTTTGAAAATCTTTTTATCGCTACTTCTCCACAACATGATTTTTGCCATAAGTTTATCTCATGAATAGCTTATGCTATGCACTTCTTTTAATAATAAGGATTTATGTTATTTAATTCAATTTAATTTTAATAATTTTGTTCTAGAACACCACCGTCAGAGGCAGCAGCAGGAGCGCTCCACCCATCCTTCCACCGGTCTCTTTCCAATCCAGGAGAAACTACCTCACATTCCCATGCTGAAGAGGCCACTATGAAAGGTGAGGAGCATGTACAGAGTTTGTATTTGTTAGTTAAAACAGTATTGTTGACTTCATCTATATTAAAGATTTCCTATTTATCATTACCCACATATGGGCAATGGATCAAGGAGTCATATCTATGATCATTGATCCTTTCTGCAGTGTTATTTTGTGATTTATCCAGTACATAGTGGATATTTTCTGTTCCAACGTTAATACCAGATATATTTCATAATTTGGTATCAAAAAGTGATCTTAAGTTACAGTATATTATATTTGGTACCATACAATGAGATATCTGTTAATGCTGTAGGGAAAAGATTTTTATTTTATAGCAAACTAGCTCTAGAATGGAAGTTTAAAAGAGTAAAGTCACTCTTTGGCACTGGATGCTACCTACCCCTTTTGTAAATTCACCACACTTTCACAGGTCTGTCATATAAATATGCACAAGTTAAAAAAGCACAATTCAGCAATGCATCGCAGCGGGTTTGTCATTGTTGTCAAAGAAGTAATGGGAGCTAACTTAAGAGAGATGTGAACAGAATCTTGTCAAGTTTCTTTATCAAAGATAAATTTGCATCTCTGTAATATAAAGCAATTTCTATGTTCCAGCTCAGTGTACTAAATTTTGTTGTTGCTGGTAAAACTTTTGCTTGCATACAAAATCAAGAGTCACATTGCATGATGGGAAAAATATTTTCACATGTAAATCTATTTTTAAATTACATTAAATCATGCATTTTGGTGGGCAACCAGTCCAGCATCAGAGATCAGAAAAAACTGTTCCTAATAGGTAAGGTTTTTCAGCTATCTGTGATCACTGCTGAAAAAAACACCGCCTTAAAGCAGAGAGGCTTTGGCTTTCCACCAGAGTCACTATTCATAAAAAATGCTGACAGTATTTAAGGTAGGAAACATTATTAGGTCTTCAAGTTTGTTCTTGCAGTCGAAAAGTGTGACTTTTAAGAGCACTCTTAAAAATGATCACTATGTCTTTATGTTTAATTTCAGTGTGCAATTTGTTCTGTGTTGCTAGGCCCTGGTATGCAGAAAAAAATTATCCATATGACTTTGTTTTCATAGTGGGACTAATGAGTATATGTTTGTCAGAAGAGGAGCATAATTATCTTGCTCATGTGTACACATGGGTGAGGCTGGATAGATATGCTGGAATGGAGTCCATCAGTGAAACGTAGCACAGAGAACAAATTTTATGTTTTATTCTAGATCAAATGGATAGCCGGTGTAGGGTACAGAGCAGTGGGGAGGTGTGCTTTGATCATGGTACTCTAAAGATGATCCGAGCAGCTGTGTTTTGAAGCTTTTGGAGTAGATATTGAGAGGAACCAGACAGAATTGAGTTACAATAGTCCAGTCTTGAAAGTACTAATGAACAAGTTTTAGTGGCATCACCTGAAAGATATTTGCAATTGGAGCTGATGGATCTCAGCTCAAGATATGCAGCCTTGCATATGTTCTTGACAAGTTGGTGCAATGTGAGAGTACTGTCTTGTGTAACATCTATGTTTGGTACTGACTGTGCGAATTTAATGTTGGTTTTGCTGATATTTATTGTTTGAGGTAAAGGATGTGAATGAGAAAGTCTTCGTGTTGTATTGTCATTCATCTGCTGCTTGCTACGTGTCATCCATGATTTCATATCAGAAATGCACCTATCTACTCCTTGAATGGTAGCATCAACTTCAGCTGGGTGGCTAGACTTGTATATTTTGGTGTCATCAGCATACAATTGGTGAGAGACTGGGTGATGATCTAAGTCACTTGAGAGCGGCTGAGTGTATAGAATGAAGACAACAGGTCCAAGAACAGACCCCTGTGGAACACTACAACATATATTGACTGGGCTGGAGTGTATTCCATTTGCAGACACAATTGGTGTCCTGTTCACTAAGTAGGACTAGCCACTGTAAAAGGCTGTAATGTGAATGCCTAATAGATCCTGGAGACAGTAAGTAATATATCATGGTCTTTGTGTCAAATGCTGCAGAAAAATCAAGGAGGGTGAGGACTGTAATCTTTCCGCTATCCAAAAAGCAGAGAGAATGTCATTAAATACTTTCAGAAGAGTAGTTTCAGTATTGTGGCAATGGCAATAGATTGTTTGAATTCAAATGAGGACAGGTTGGGTTAGAACAACTTTTTCTAAGATTTTTTTTATATAAACAGGAAATTAGAAACTGGGTGGTGGTTCTTTAAATCGTTATGGTTAAAAAGTGTTGGTTTCTTCAGCAGAGGCTTTACGATGGCAGTTTTGAAACATGATGGGAATTCCCCAGATGAGAGAGAGATATCAATAACATCAGTTAGTGAAGGCGATATTGGGTCTAAGCACTCAAGCAGCAGTGATGTTGGAACTGGATCAAATTTGCATGACTTTGGTGCACTCTTCATCATGATTGTTCATATCAAGTCCATAGAGACAGGTTTAAATGCTTTTAACGGTCGTTGCTGAAATTCTGTATGGTAACTGTATGGTGACCAAGAGTCAATTGAAATTGTGTTGTCAAGTGTATCTCTAATGGTTTGTACTTTATCACAGAAGAAATTTGCAAATAGGTCTGGAAGGTCTACTGAAGAGAAGGTAGTTGGAAGTGGTGTACATTTGTTCCTTTACATTAGTTTGTTAGTTATCTCAAAGAGCTCTTTGCAGCTGGAACTCTCCGTGATCTTAGTACTCTAGTGGAATAATTTGGCTAAATGGACTATGTGACCTTCTTAGCAGCTCGATATATTTGTTTATGAAGAGAGAGTCAGGTGGAAAGCCAAAGCCTGTCTGTTTTATGTCAGTGTCTTTTAGCAGTGTGAACCTGGTCCCTAACACTGCCTTACCACGGAGAATAAATTTTTCTTGATACTGTGCACTTGGTGGCTGGGGCATATTTTTCAAGCAATGAACGCAAATAAAGGTGGAGGGTTAGGGACTGATACGTCGAGATGGCATAAAATGCAGGGATGATCTGATGCAAATTTGTGGCATACAAGGGTGGATCGCAGAATATTATCATCAGGTCTATGAAAAATTAAGTCTAAAATGTGACCAAGTTTATGGTTGGGTTGGTTTAACTGTTTAAGGTTGAGCGCATGAATAGAATCAAGGAGTTTTGGCATATGGGTTTTCAGGACAGTGAAAGTTGAAATCTTCATGAGATTCGAAAACTGCTCCAAAAAGAGTGATTCACTGAGCTTGTTTTTTCTACTAGGAGGGCGGTAGAGGCTGAAAAATTGGACTGACCTTTGTTCCAGTGTGAGTGTTGTTTGGACTAGAATCCTTGAAACTTATTAATGAATGATGAGTAAGAAAATTAGTATTTAAAATGTTATTAACTAAATAATCCTTACAGACTATTGTTAATGTCATGAGAATAACAAGACAATATAGATATACATCACACATTAGAAAGTTCTTGTGAATGCTTATTTCATCATAAATTGCATTCATTATGTCACCCCTTATGTAGTCTTGTGTGCAGTTTATGTATAAATAGGTCTGAAGTATAAATTAAAAATGTGTGTTCAATAATGTGACCTGCAGTGTAAATAGGACTTTGTTTCTTTTCTAGGGCTTTCTCAGCCCACGAGCATTTGGGACATAGATGCTAAATCACAACTGCAGCCAAGTGAACTTGAGGCACACCTGAAGAAACTTCAAAGGGTAATGAATAAAAAAAGAACTTATTTTGGTATTGATTGTTGTTGCCTTTCTTTATTCCTGCCTTTGAAATTTGGGAGTTATTACAGTTTACTGATGTCTCCCTGTGATGTTTTGTTGGGCTGACATTGATATGTTTTTATTTATGGATGTTTTTGTTGAGACATTTCCACTAAGGGTTGTTCAAGTAAAATATACTTTGGACCCAGGGAAGGCATCAGCTTGGAACAGCCGCCCATTGATGCAAGTCAGTATTTTGTATCATTTTTCATATAAACTCTTGGAGTGATCAGGGTAGCCTGGCATATATTTTATTAAGAACTGCCTGCCCTGGATACCATGTATGTCTGATGGAACAGCCATAAACTTGGTACATGTGTTTTTTGTCGCTAAAGTAAGGACCCAGCATATCTTGGAGTCATTAGTTCGAAGTTCAAGTTAAATATTACAGAAACAGATTTTGTCTTGGCAATTTATTTCCACAAAGCTAAACTTCTGCATGTTTTTGGTCTTTTTTCAAGCCAAAAGAAAACCTGAAGTAATTTTGATGATTAGTAATTTAAATGTAAAGGTATTTGTTACTGGAAATTAGAATATACCTTGACATATAATATACATGTTCCTCTCAGCCAGTGAGAAGCATAATAATCTGGGGATCAGTAGCTTGAAGGACACAATCGTATGTATTTAATAGTTGTCCTGATAGAACCATATCCTGTCATGTGTACAGCATTTTTTTAAAAAAACACATTTTAAACAACTGGCCTATGTTGACATGTATATTGTGCTGTTTGAAGTGGTCATCAGAACTAGTTTTTTTTTGTCTATCAATACTTTGATGTTATAAGTTTACTGGTCACATTTACTTACATGATCTTTTAAATTTGTGTGGCTGTAGTGTAATTTTTCAGGTTTTGTTCTTACATTTGCATTACTGTAATGGCTATTAAACAAGACTTGTGACCCATGGAGAGCACTGTCAATATGGAATCACCCATAGAGCCAATAAACAATTTTGTATTCTTTTCATGTGGACTCTTTGTCAATCGAGAGTATTTTGGGATATATGTTTACAAAACTGCATCTCCTGTGCACCATTTATGTTTAAATGGAATGGCTCTTTCTGAGATTTGAAGTTGGTTTTTTTCTAAGAATATTTCCTTTTGCCAGGTTCATTTCCCTAATGTAAATAAAACTACTTAAAGATCAGCATTAAATATTTGGATTGCTATGCTTCATATCAACT
Organism: Unio pictorum; assembly: GCA_030141615.1. Classification (NCBI taxonomy): domain Eukaryota; kingdom Metazoa; phylum Mollusca; class Bivalvia; order Unionida; family Unionidae; genus Unio; species Unio pictorum. Next base: position 8,058,906 of record JARLTB010000123.1, read on the forward strand.
CTATTAGTATTATTTGATTTCAGTTTTACAAAGGTCAAATTTTTTTAATTACTTGACTGTTAATCTAGTTTATTTTTAAAAACTTTTTGGTGTTTTTGGAGACCTTATGTGGTATTTGGTTTTAAAGTTATTACCTTTACAGATCAGTTCCTTCTAAACCTCAGTTCATTTGGGTTTGAGTTTCAGGCTAGGCCAGTGTGTGTTTGTGAGAAAGCTGCCAGTAGTTCCCATGGGCTGGTGTTTCTTAATAGGGTATTCTCTGGGTTCTTCCTCCAGCAGTAATAACTTTTCTGCCATGTATAGCAGCCTATCATGTGCTGAGAAATTGTGTTAAACCCCCAATATCAAAACAACAACAACCAATTGCTTTTCAGGAGCAGGAGGAAGCAGAACGTCGTAAAAAACTGCAGGAAGAAGAACGAAAAAGGCAGGCAGAAATTGAGCGAAAACATCAAGAGCTTAAGAAGGAGCAAGAAGAAATACAGAGACGGAAGGAAGCAATGGAGAAAGAACTCCAGGAATTAGAGAGGAAAAAGCAAATGGAATTACAGGTAAGAATGCAACTGATAAATGGGTAAAAGAATAATATGAAGAAAATTCCAAGCTGATGTAACAATTTTTTTCAAGCCCATATTGATAGCAAACTGAAATGTAGCAATCCTTTTCCCAGGTGTAACGTTGAAGGTAGAAATAGTACTGCCAGGGTTTGGATGATGTTTTCCAATTTGCTTCTTTTTGTCAGAAGCCTTTGATGGAGTCTGTTCCTTCTGTATATACGTGCTTCTAAGTCTAGTGCAGATGGAAACTATAATGATTCAGACTCATGATCACATAAGGCACTGGCAGATCAGTGTCTGTACAGTCATTTTAAAAGCAATCAATAAAGCAAACAACAGGTCTGTGTTGTTTGCAGTTGTACTGAATTTTTGAGTATATGGTAATTGAGATGTCTCATTTGGCAGCAAAGACCATTTTTTCCCTGGCACATATCTCAGCCCCTTTGACCATGGGGAATCATGGTCATAAAACGGGAAGATTTATTTATACAGTCCTACCCGTATATATCGACAAGCCGCCTATGTCGACATAAAAGCAAAGTCCCAGTCCCTTGGTTCACTATTACTATCAAATTTTCATGCTTATGTCGACATCGAGATAAAAGATCAACGTACATGTCGACAGAAGCCATTGGTCCCAGCTTTAACAAATCCTTTGTTTTCTAATCATTTATGTCGACAAGCTGCCATTTCCGACCCATACTTTGTTCAACAATTAGTTGATCTTGCCGCCAGACTTTAATGTTGCATCGGATTAAAAAAAAAAAACATAGCAGCACATTTTCTCACCACTGTGCAGCTAGTTAAGTCTTTGATCTTGCAGCCTAGCTTGTGGGTCATGTTCTTCATATGTACTCTTACAATGACAACATGTACATCTGTGTGTCTTTCAGCCACTGAATTTTCTGATTGCAAATATCAGCACAGCTAAAAGGATGACTTGACCAACACAATTTCCCAATCAACATGTGGTTGAAGCAGGACTAGCAAGCCCATAAAATTTGCCGTCCAGGAAATTGATGCGTACAGAGGACTCCTGTATATGTGATTTTCTGAATCCCAGATATAAAAATTGCGTGAAAATACGGATTACACATTTCCGAGACCTTTGAAAGTGTTCGGTGATTAAAACAATTTTTTTTTCTTTTGCTGTGAAAGTTTAGTTTTTAACTTTATTTACATTTATGATGGCTACCAACAGCAGTGTAAAACGCAAATTAAATTTACAGTCTCTGGAAACTAAATATCTGGCTGTTAAGGAAGTAGAGGGATGAACATCTCGCAAAGAGGTCTGTGAAATTTTTTCACTTAAATATAACACCCGTTCAAGAAGGATGAAAGCTGCTGAGTCTATAAAGAAAGACTACGTTGAAGGTAACTGCCCTCCCCAAAGGAAGAAGCAAAAGACTGCTACATTTGAAGACGTGGAGAAAGCATCAAAATGGTTCAATTAAGCATTTGCGAAAAAACTTGGTGTGGAGAACTTCGTTACAACAAGTGGTTGGTTCAGTCTCTTTAATGTTTGTCATAACATCGGATACAAAAGTATTTGTGGAGAATACATGTACTGTTGACAGTTTTTTTACTTCCCTGTAATTAACCCATCCCCTTGGTAGCCTCAATAAGATGGGAAGAGACTGACCAAATCTAGGCCAATTTAAGTACATGTACATGAAGCATCTGAATAACAACTATCCAACCATATGCTAATGCCAACGTTGAATATCGTAATGTTTTTCATATCAGGATGTGATCGATGCAATATTTTAATTTGGATTTTACTACACAAAGGTAACCAAAATGTAATTTGTCAATATGCAAATGTATTTCAGACTGATTCTGTCTTCATGTACTCAAAATTTCCATTGTTTTCTCAGAGTGTAAATGCTATTCACTGACGACGGGTCACCCTTTGCTGATGAATTTTAACTATCTTTTATCAGTCCCCCCACCCCCACTTATCTCAACATCCGCCTATGTCGACAATGTCTCCTCGGGCCCGAGGATGTCGACATAAACGGGTAGGACTGTATTTTAATTCTTTTACAGAATTTGTTCCTACTGGGGATTTCTCATTATGCAGCAAAAACAAATCAGTCTGTAGCAAACTTTTTACTTCATGGTCAAGGTCATAAAGTACACAGAAATGCTTCGAGAGTGGACTTAGCATGCAGGACAGGCCTTTAGCCTTTAAACTCAATTTGATGTTGATTGGTCAAGATATCTCACAACCTGCTTCCTTCATGAATTAAATTTTGCTCTCTTTTATTCAATAAGGCAGAGGGAACAGAAGAATCCAGAGGATTAACAATTACCTTCACACATTTTATTATAAGAGATTGATCCCAGAAATGTTAAGTGTGCTACTGCTCTTGTCATTTTTGTCATAAAATGTTTGAATCTTACTCGACACTTACCCATTGTGTGACTCTTTGTTTAGGTGATTTGACAAGTAGCCCTTTGTACAGATGCACACCACAAAGTACATCATAATGTACACAAGTTTAATGGCCCAAATATTTTTGAACAAAACTTAGTCAAAGAAATTCCTCAGCTGTGATGTTTCGTCAATTTTTTTTTTTTCCACAGAGAATAGAAGAAGAAAAGAAGAAAGCAGAAGAAAGGCAACGGATTGAGGAAGAGAGACGAAAACAGGAAGAACTTCATCGTAAAGAGGAAGAAGATCGTAAACGCCGTGAAGAAGAGGAGCGTCGTCAACGGGAAGAGGTAGAGAGGAGACAACAAGAGCTGCAACAACAAAAGCAGCAACAGGAGTTAAAACGTCAACAAGAACTGAAACAGCAGGAGATTCTGAGACAACAAGAATTACGGAGGCAGAAGGAGCAAGAGGAATTGGAAAAACAGAAACAAGCAGAAATTCAGCACAGACAGGTAAGAATATTTATTGATTTCACATCTTTTCAAAATGATGACTGTTTGTTGCAGAGTGGTTGTTGAAATTGATTGTCATACTTTATGTTGGCTTGCTGGCATTTATTGCCCCCACCCCAAACCCCACTTGCAAATTTTCACATTGCATGCTTGTAAACAATACAATTTTGTATTCTAGGGGTCTGTTGATGATTGGATTTAGTTTGGTATTTTATGCCACAGCAACATAAAGGTTATTTACTGCTAATGCAATTGGAGTCCAAAGACGTACCATTGGTCAGTCTGGGCTGATTCAGTTGTAGGATTTTAATCAGCATGCTTTCAGTTAAGAATTTAGCATGCTGAATAATACTCCGCTGATACCCCTGTCTGCATTAGTCCACTCTCATGACATTTGGATATGATTCAGAAGGGCAAGGATATAATCTGATTGTCAAGTTTGAGGAATCCCTCTTATGGATTTATACAGTCCATCTGCAAAGTCAATATTGTAAATGTTGGTGAAGTTTTATACTAAATGTTGCACTTTTATAATAAAAAAACGTGAATTTGTTGTGGTCACGTCATCATTTTTTTTTCCTTTTCAAAACTATAGATATTTATTTGCTTTTTTAGTAATAGGCAATGATGCTTATTGTGAGTAATGAGTATTGCCACTGTAAGAGTCATTTGTAGCCCATATTCAGAGTCATTTGTAGCCCATATTCAGATCCAAATGCCCCAGAAAAGACAGTTTCTGTATTTGTTGATCATTTTTAAAAAAAAAATAGAGTGAACATACTTTGTACATTAAAAATCGCTGAATGTTGATGCTGTGTATAGAGATGAACTAAAAATATTAAAAATGTCAGCAACGAAAGCTGTTTGTTTATACATCCTTGAAGGGAATAGATTAGCTTGTATTATTATAATTTGGACAAAATCATTCCTTTTAATGATTGATCATAAAACTGATATATTTCTATCAAGTTTCTGAGAGAGAGAAAACAAAAAATACAGCATGTGAGGATCTTGTTCAACATATAACAATTATTTAATTATACCAGCCAAATATATCAGTTTTGATACATTTATAGTCACTATGATCATTGAATTGGCACTTATTTCGTATAACATATATCAAATGGGATTTTGTAATGGATGATATTAAAAAGCAACAATTACAGTAAGAAAGGTTAATACAAAATTAATGTATTTGTTCCAGGATTTTTTGGAATAACTTAATGCATCTTACCTTATTGTGACTGCTTCTTTGATTGAATGAAATTGTATGTACATCCCCCTGACCAGCAGCCAACCACTTCTTATGGCCAGAACTCCTTGGTACTGATGAGCTTGTTTACAAAATTACCCAACTGGGATGGCCATGCCACTAATGCAGCCAGCATATTAGTGTACAAAAATGTCAAATATGCCCATCATGAGCAGATATGTGTTAAGTGTTCACTGGTGGAAATCTCTTGAATATGTGTTGATTTATTTTGTATTCGCACACCGTCATGTTTGTTTGTATACTTTCTACCGATCTTATAAGACAAAAGGTATCAAGAATATAGAAAATGCACAAATCTTAGTCCTTACATTCATTGATTTATACATTCTAACCAGAGTGTCACCACCATCGGTCCCAAACACTGTCCACTTTCTGGCTTTTTAATCAGACTATAGTTTCTTTAGTAACATAGTCACCATATTTCAATGAGCCAGTCTGTGCTTTCAGGCAACAGATGTGACTTAGTTAATGTCTGATAATCTGAATAATTCAGTACGTTTTGGAGTTAATCTCTTTGAACAGATCTAAACAAGATTTTTTTAAATATTTGCTCAGTTGTTTTAGAACATTTTATAACTAGACACTGTAAATATTGGACACAGATGGCAAAGTTGTTACTGAAATGGACTGTTCTAGAAACCCAGAAAACAGTCTGTATACCTATTTGCACTGGGAGTTTTCCATTCGCTTTTGAAATGTCAATGAGTCCACAGTGTTAGGGATCCCTTGGCAACATTCAGGTTAGAAATTGTAAATCAAAGATTGAAATGACCAAGTTTTGTGGGTTTTTTTTATACATCTATGATGCATTTTTAAAGTTATTTAGAGGGGTTCACACAAATGGGACCATATGCAAATACTATAAATTCAACACAGTTACATTTGTTCCAACATGCTGATAAAGTACATAATTTTAATCCATACAGACAAGTCAGAAATCTGGTTATCCTACTGCTTCATATTCTATAAATGTCGGGTTATGTCACTTGGATAAGTAGGCTGATTGTTTTAGAGCTAACGAAATCAAAATCTAAAAAAATGTCACCCCTAGTTGTATAGGTATTAATCCGTTAATTTGTTAAATATTTCTGAGCATACTCTGTTCCTTATCTGTGTATGAATATTTTTCTGTGCTTCCTTCTGAAAGTTCAGCTTGAATATGTTGGGAAACTGTTCTTTGAGGCTGTTATTTAGAATTTTCTATAGTTAATTGATTTTACCTTTTGGATACATCTGCACCAAAATAGAACTTTTCACTAATACTAACTTCTCGAGTTAGTAGTTTACTGACTACTATGATCCAAGATTTCTTATCTGTTCCATGATACTGTGTTAATGTTCTTAGTTAGTCAGTGCCATAGTCTATTTGTTCAGACCGAGATATTCAAATGGAATGGATGAGAGGGCTCTTTGCGGCCTTGACTTGCACCCTGATTTTATTCATAGGGTTGTTATATGGTTTTGCACCGAGATTAATGATTATTCATATTTTTTTAAAATATGATATTTATGTGATTTATCACATGAATTCCATAACATGCATGTGATTTATAAATGAAAGTTTTAAATATTTACGAACTAGTGATACATTTCTTACTTTATATGAATTAACTCAGATATGTAGGATACCTCTCTTTTAAGGACATCCTGCTCTACAAGGACACTTTCCTATTGCACTAGTGGTGACCTTAAGAGGTGGATCATTGTATAGATTGATCTGTAAAAAAATTATGCATATTGTGAATGAGAATGTCTTCTTGTTGTTACCTATGACATCAACATGGTTGTTATGAATTAATATGGTCAGAATCTTCTTGCTAAATGCACATAATGTCTTCAGGAGTACACAGCTGATAATGTGATGGAGTTCAAATAGAGTGAGCTTCAGAATCTTAATGTATGAATCAGTGAAAGACATTGCTGTAGCAGAAGAATTATGCCTAAGCAAGGCAGTTCTAGAAGTATATAGTATTAACATTGTCCGTCATGCCTTTGTTAGGTTTTGTAAAGGTAGATTTTTATGCATTACAGTAGGGGCATTGGTATTCCCTGAACAAATTTCTATTGAGATAAATGCATCGGAAAGCTCTATTTAATTATTTCTGATAATTGATTTCATCATACTACCTGGATTAGGTAAATAATTAATATCAACAATTGTCTTTCCAGGAACTGCGTCAGCAAGAAGCTATGAGGAAATTGCAACAAGAACAGCTGACCAACATGCAGGTATAAACAAAAAACATTATGCTTAGCAAATATAATTATAACAGATCATAGAAATTAAATTGTATAATCTGTATGTGTGTGTGTGTGTATCACTAAATAACAATTGTAACCTTCTAGAATTTAAGCATTTAAAACTTTATGATAATCTACAATCAGAAGTGAAGTGAATGAAATACTGAACAAAGCTCTACAATAACAGTTGATGGAAGCAGGAGTTTGATTAATGCACTACCAAACAGGTGAAAAATGCAGGACTCTCAAAGTTGGTTATTTTGAACTTCATAATTCAAAAGAAAATACCAGACTATTTTCTATTTTAGAAACTAGTATAAAATATAATTAGACTGACACATGTTTTCCGTTAGGATCATGCAGTACAGTCCTACCCGTTTATCTCGACATCCTCGGGCCCAAGGAAATATTGTCGACATTGGCGGATGTCGAGATAAGGGGGTGGGGGGGCTGAAAAAAATATTAAAAATTCGTCAGCAAAGGGAGACCCGTCGTCAGTGAATAGCATTTACACTTTGGGAAAGAAAAAAGAAAGGAAATTTTGAGTTCATGAAGACAGAATCAGTGTGAAATACACTTGTATATTGACAAATTACATTTTGGTTACCTTTGTGTAATAAAATTCAAATTAAAATATTGCATCGATCACATCCTGATATAAAGAACATTACGATATTCAATGTCGGCATTAGGACGTGGTTGGGAAGTTGTCAGTTACATGCTTCATGTACATGTACTTAAATTGGCCTCGATTTTGGTCAGTCTGTACCCATCTTATTGAGGCTACCAAGGGGATGGGGCTATTCACAGGGAAGTGAAAAACTGTCAACAGTACATGTATTCTCCACAAATACTTTTGTATCCGATGTTATGACGAACATTAAAGCGACTGAACCAACCACTTGTTGCAGTGAAGTTCTCCACACTAAGTTTTTCGATAATGCTTAATTGAACCATTTTGATGCTTCCTCCACATCTTCAAATGTAGCAGTCTTGCTTCTTCTTTTGGGGAGTGCAGTTACCTTCAACTTAGTCTTTCTTTATTGACTCAGCAGCTTTCATCCTTCCTGGACGTGTGTTATTTTTAAGTGAAAAAATTTCACAGACCTCTTTGCAAGATGTTCATCCCTTAACTTCCTTAACCAGATATTTAGTTTCCAAAGACTGTAAATTTAATCTGCGTTTTACCCTACTGTCGGTAGCCATCGTAAATGTAAAGTTAAAAACGAAACTTTCACAGCCAAAAAAACTTGTTTTAATCACCGATCACTTTCAAAGGTCTCGAAAACGCGTAATCCGTATTTTCACGCAATTTTTATATATGGGATTCAGAATATCACGTATACAGGAGTCCTCTGTACGTATCAATTTCCTGGACGGCTTTCTAGTCCTGCTTCAACCACCTGTTGATTGGAAAATTGTGTTCATCAATTGATCCTTTTAGCTGTGCTGATATTTGCAATCAGAAAATTCAGTGGCTGAAAGACCGACAGATGTACATGTTGTCATTGTAAGAGTACATCTATAGAACATGACCCACAAGCTAGGCGGCAAGATCAAAGACTTAACTAGCTGCAGAGTGGTGAGCAAATGTGCTGTTTTTTTAATCCGTCCGCAACATCAAAAGCCTGGCGGCAAGATAAACTTATTGTTGAACAAAGTACTGGTCTTAATTGGCAGTTTGTCGACATAAACGTTTTGAAAACAAAGGATTTGTTCAAGCTGGGACCAAGGGCTTCTGTCGACATATACGTTTTTCTTTTATCTCGACGTCGATATAAGCATGACAATTTGATAATAATAGTAGATCATGGGACCGGGACTTTGCTTTTTTGTCGACATAGGCGGCTTGTCGAGATAAGCGATGTCGATATAAACAGGTAGGACTGTATAATAAATATTCAGTTGTCAGATATGTGAATGGTCATGGTTATTATTGATCAGGAATTTTAAAGGTTGTTGAGGGCATTTTTGTTGCAGTAAGCAATTACATTGACAATTTCCTTCCTTGGAGATATATATAGGACAAGTCAGTGGGGCAATAGCGTAGAAATGCTTGACAATCACTCCAGAATTGGTGAGAAGATATTTTTAAATAACATGATCTCTGTAACACGCATAATAAGCTCACCATTGGGTCCTCCACATCATGAAATGTAAACTATCTATCAAGGCAACATAGCCATGATGTGAAAATTTTCCATCTTGAAGTTCAAATGTGTTCACAGTAAAACCTGTTATGAGAGACCACCCCTTTTGCCAACAGCAAGGGGTCTCTCATAGCAGGTTTGTACAAAAAATCCAGTTTCCGGGGTCCAGTTCATAAGAATTTCAAGAAAGCTAACCACAATCACCGCACATAAATTTTATCCTGTATTAATAGTTCTTACTAAAAGATTTTATGCAATCATCTATAAAGAAATTTGTATAACAATAAAAATATACTTATACCATTTAACATGAAATCACATTTGCATTTGAAGATCACAGTTTTTAGAATTAAGAAATCGTTTCTGAATTGTTTTCCTTTATAACAACCTAAATTTGTTTTACCAACGTTTAAACCACTTTTTGGCAAGTATTCTGCTTTGTGTTCCACTTCCTTCAGTTCCTATAATTAATTTTCTCCAGCCTTAAAATGTGTCTCTTTTTAGTTGGAGGTTCATCCATCGTTACTAAGGTTCTAGGCATTAAAATTATTAGTGCTCACTTGTAATATCAAATGCAAAGACGGTTTTGACTGGGCTTTGGGAAAATATGAAAAAATCTATACAATTGCATTGAAAATTAATGAAATAAAACGAAACAATTATCTCGTCCATAAACAGAACCATTTACCCAGAGACAAAATTCAATGGCTTCATTCAAAGATGACATACAGGGATTAATTCTATAAGCAAAGTGTGTAGCCTGGTCACACCAGCTTGAATACACGACAGCTTTGTGATTGGGATGTAATCACTTAACATCGAGGGTTAATACAACAAACATTGCAAGTCTTTATCACTATCAATTGAATCCTGCAAATGATTCTCTCTTGCTGGTTTAATAGACAATGATTTTATTCACCCCTGGCAATAAAAATTAACTCTAAAGACAAACAATATACGCGACCACAGTGTCAACTTTGGTACTAACAATGGCAATTCGTGACATGTACATTAGTCTGGTTTACAGACTGTTGCATCTTTTACCAGTAGCAACAATCCTTTTTTTAATATTCCTTTTATGTTTGTTTTTTATCAGAACAATCATTACTATTCAAGCGGTCATTGTAATGATTACATATAGGTCAGTGGTGTCTGTCAGTTCTTGCGATATGGTCGTTGCTTGGGAGGTCTGGTCCTACGATAAGACCAGGAAGCAGGATAAGTGCAGGAATAATTAGTCTGGCTCCCTGCTTTTTATGCTCTCTGTGTTACTCACCCCTATAGGACACACGGTACTAATTATATCGAAAAATGGGAACCAACTGTAAATGAGTGAACATACAACAGAGAATATAATGGGTTTGGCTGGCCAGGTTTGGTTAATGATGTAAGTTATGTTTTAGGGAAAAAGAATCTGTTGAGAGCTTATCCTAGTTGTAAGTGAGAGAACAATGCGAAACATTGTTTTATTGATAGAATTTCAGTTATTTAACAGTCTTGAGTGTGGAATACTTGTTATTAAAATTAGCAACTGACGTTTTGTACATAATTGAAAGCACACGTTTCAAACACGTGCAGTTCCAGAAATTGCTGTGGCTCATATCCTTTCCTTTACACAAAAACTGACATCCAGGTTTCATCTAAACTGATAAATATAGGTTTGATCATGAGCACTAAAAAATATTACATTATTGAATTTTTAATATCATGGTGTTATATAGGTTTACTATGGGAACTGAGTTAGTACCGTGAGTCCTATACAAATTGCAGAGAACAATGCAGGGAGCATATTAAGCCGGGAACCAGACTTGGAAATAAGCTATATATACTTTAGTCTGGTTTACAACAGCAACTAGGCAAAGCTAAATAAATTCATCCAGCCTTTTTTTTTTTTGTTGTTAATCTTTAAATTAGAACAGTATGAACTGCAGTGGTCTCGGAAACACTTAATCATGCTTATTTGCCTGCAATTTGTTTATCTGGGATGCAGAAAACCACTTATACAGGAGTCCTCCATATGTACCAGTTTGCTGAAAGGCAAATTCAAGGGCTTGCCAGTCCTGCTTTGACCACCTGTTGAGATGGAAAATGTGTTGATCAGTTGATTTTTTTAGTTGTGCTGATATTTACAATCAGAATATTCAGTGGCTGATAGACCCCAAGCTGTACATGTTGTCATTGTACAAATACATCAGAATAACATGAACCAAAAGCTTGGCAGCAAGTTCAAAGCCTTGACTAGCTGCAGAGTGGTGAGAAAATGTGCTGATATTTACAAGGACTGGTTTCAGAGACTGAATGACCCATTGACATACATGTGTATAAGAGTACATCAAATAAATAACTTTAGCTTTTGCAGATGTAGCCAAATAAGTGGTGCGTGTGACCTAAAAATCAAGACATTTTGAGAGATAGACAAAATGCTGTTTGCAAATTTGGATAAGAATTTTGGGGTTTAACAGCAAATCGACAAAGATTGTAAGGAAATTCAACAGAGTGTTAGAAGTTGCTAGAACTGACATTTCATGTAGAACACAATGTGTGATGCCTAACTTAGTGCTTGGAATAAGATCTTTCTTTGGCTTGACATAATTCACTCACTCTAATGGACAAACAAGGGCTACATGTAAGTGCTGTAAAGAAGTTAGGAAATTAAATTTGATGGCAACCACAATTTCTACTCATCTTGAAATTAAGCCATTTCAGGTATGCCTAATTTGCTTCTGGTAGGGGACTGCAACTTTTGCTGGTGGGACTCCTGTTTTTCCCAAAAGAGAAGTCCTAAAATCCTAGCAAGACCTCTGAACTTTCTACAGGATTAAATAAAGGTCGGAGTTTACCCTCGTTTTTGCGATGTGGTCATTCTAGTGTTGAAATATACATTCTGACATGATGTCATGTTCTGTGCATTACGGTTCTGGTCGGAAATGACAGATGGGCGCTCATGGCAGTTTTTAATGTATTTGGACTTCTGTCTGCATGGGTTGAAAGGTTTCTGCAAGCAAAAGATTGTAATTGCTCAGATTGTTTCATTTATTCCTTGTAAAATGAGTACATGTTAGATACTGTTTATTGAATTAAGTGTGTAAACTTAAATATTAGGTGAATAAATAAGTTTAAATTATCTTGTTCATGCTTGGGTCTCGTGCTTTTACTTTTATCATGTCATGGTATTATATGCTACACTACGAAGTGATATAAAACATGTCTCATGTGAAAAATATAAAGTCTATATAACTAGTGTGTTGATGAAATAATTATTATCATAATTAATATTTTTAAAATTATTTCTAAATATGAATTGATGGAATATAATTATAGTTGCCTGCACATGCTCAGTGGGCCAGCTCTCCTTCCAGCATTAACCCTGGGATACCTCAGAAAACAATGGCAGAGATTGAGCAGGAGGAACGGGAAAGGCAAGAAATAGAGGAGGTATGTGGTCAGTTACTATGAATAACCTTTTTGTGTGTGTGTGGGTACAATTGTTTTAATTTTTCCAGCAGTTATATCGGTTCTTGTATAGCTGCTTTTCCCATATTTGTGCAAACCAGTTGCCACCATAAGGGTTCATTATCAAAAGTATCCATCACTGAATAGAAGGGGGGGTTGCAATGTTACAGGTTGCCCCACTCCACCCTCTATTTATTGATAAATACTCTTCAATTTCTTGGTTATTAGCCCCTGTGGTTGCTGCAAACACTATCTCATCTATGTAATATTCAGCTTATATAGGGGCTTGTATTGTTGTTTACAATTTAACTACCATTCATACATGTATACTTCTCTCCCTTCTAATGTGACCTATTTAAGAATCCTTGGCGATATTTCAAGCTACATTTCATGTAATATAATACATTTGGTATATATATTTAGCTCAGGCATTTGACTTTGTATGTATATTGTTACGTGTATTTGATTTGGGTCATTTATTTTTTATTTTAATTGTTTGTTTGTCAGCTTCCGATTTGACATTTTAAGTTTCAGATTCATTCATTGGGAGATATTTTTTTAGAGAGTGGGATGATATGTACTCTAAGAATAAACACCAGGTGTTGACCTCATTTCTGACCTGGCTTCAGAGTTGTAAACAAGCTTTTAAAATGATTGGTCGATTCCAAGGACATTATGGAGCTTTGTTATAAACATCTTTCTATTTTTAGTTGGGTCATACGGTGTGTACGAGATTTTTTGAACGTAAATTTGTTCCTAAAGATTCTAGTAGATCATGTGACCCCTTGTTTAAGTAAAAACAGGTATATAAATTATGTTTTGGAGCGAACTATTTAGTAGAAGTTGGGCTGTTAGAATATTAAGTTGTATTGTCATTTTGACTTATTTTAACTTACCTTGTATTGAAAATTATTTCAATTCGTTTGGTTCAAGATGATTTATTTTGTTATTTATCTGGAAAATAATTGTGCTCAATGAATTTCATTACCAAGAACTGACTTCATCATGTGATATCATCTTTCCATCTTGGGTGCTTCACTAAGATTTGAACTTGGAATTATTTGGACATTTTATTACCAGGACTTTTGCAATTTCACTAGTGGATTATATTTTGAATTATTTTTGGATTAATTTTGGAATTGATTCTTAAAACCGTAAGTTTATTTTTTCTTTTCTGGAAAATATTTGTGCTCAATAAATTGTTTATTAAGTTTTTACAAGCTTTTTATTTTCACTCTTTCTATGTTACTGTTTATTCGAGCCTAAGCACGTAACAATATCCAAAATTTGGCTTACTATTATATCCTTAAGGAATGCCATACCATTTTCCCACACTATCACTCAACATGCCCATGTATGTGCCTGCTTAATATACAAATGCAGGTTGCTGAATGTTATATTGTACTCTCTTTGGCCAAAGGAAAATTACATATTGCATCAGTTTTTAACCTATTTTAGGTTGGCTATGAGAAGGCAGTATTCCATTCGGTGCAGTATTCCCAAGCTGGGTTAAATTAGTTTTTTACACCAATTGAATTAATTTGGTAGTTTTTTTGAACATGTATGTGTATGTACCAATGAATGCTTGTCTGCCAAGTAATGAGTATTAAAAGTGTAACAATAAATGTTTAAATTATTTATTTATTTAATGTGCATCATGAGTAATCCATAGAATTGGGGGTTATCAGATGAACTACATCATATAATTGGTTTCTAGACATGAGAATCAGTTTTTCAGCATTGCAGTCTGCTGCTGTGATAGTCATTCATCTCATTTTTGCGGATCATTCCTCTCTTCACATTTTTAGCCGGATCTGTTTTGACTGGACTGACTAAAATTTATTAAACATATGGCAGTCAGAGAAAAATATAGTTGAGACTGTATAAGTAAACATACAAAACACTTAACACATTTGCTAAACCATGTGCTAAACCACATTTCAGGTCTCTCAGATCATTGTAATAATGTACATTAAAACATCTTAAAAGTGGACATAAGTTGAAACCAGAATTCTTGACTTTTATTTAGGGAAATGGACATTGTCGAGAGAAGTTTGGTCATTGATTAGAAAGGCTTGTTTATGACCTGAAAATGTGATCAGTCCAAGAGAAGTGTCGATGTTCATGTATCTATATATCACAGTTCTCTGAACATTGACTGCTCTAATGGCCTAGTAGTTAGAGCATCTGCCTCAGATGGAGGCAGTCATGGGTTCAAACCCCAGCTGAGTTGTTCCAAAGACTTGTACAAATGGTACTAGCAGCTGCCTCGCTTGGTGCTCAGCATTAGGAGGTTAGTGTTAGGACTAGTCGGCCTGGTGTCAGAATAATGTGACTGGGTGGGACATGATGCTTCATGTTGGTTGCATGATACCCCAGTGCTAGACATCACTAGAATCTACCACACTGCAGATCAATATTGTCATTATTTCCTGTGTCAGATCCAACTTTCTTGCCTTTTTTGTCCTAAACATTCAATTTAATCGTCTAAAAACTGAAATTAGTCATGGAGAATTTGTGGAAAAGTCGTGAGAACAAATCAGATTAGTGTAGGAATCTCGTGACTATTTACTCATCACGTGAGTTAAATAGAGATTAAAGACATTTGGGAGTTACACCCTCTCCAACCCCCAACCCATCAATTTAATGGCAGTATTTCACTTTCTCATATAATGACGTTGCATTTAAACGCTTGTTCTAATGTAAAAAGATTTTCCTTATATAAATTGTCTGTGCTAAAATAGAAATTAATGTTTCAATAATTATGACACCTGATAGAATAATATATAAAAATGGCAAGCAGCAGATTCTTTAGTCAGTATCTAGTTTTTGATTTAACGTGAATAAGGTGAACAAAATAAATAAAACTTCAGCTCTACGGGAAGTAGATGAAAGCTAACTGCAAACAGGATGAGGAAAAAAATGGGCATAGTTTGTTTAGCACAACTGCTGTCAGACATTAAAAATGTGTCGTAATTTAAAATAATCAGTTGGTTGATCCGAGTGAAATTCACTTTTGACAGTAGCAGAAAAAAAGACCTAGTTTATCCTGATACATTAATTGTGACTTATTAAAATTAAAACTACTAAGGTTGTGTTTGTCAGAAAAGAAAAACAACAAATACCTTTATTTTCATTTTATATTTTAATCAGCAGAAGAAGAAAAAACAGATGGAGATGCAGAGACAGCAATCTTTACTTTACCAGCAGCAGCAGCAGCAACAACAAAAGTCATGGAGTACACCTGTGTGAGTATGCTGATAAATGCAGGGTAAAACTCAGCCTACCAATTTGAAGGCACATAATAGGTTGTCATAGTTATGGCCAAATTTATTTCTTAAATTTAAGATTGGGACAATGGAATGTCTTGTTTCCATAGCTTGGATCATTGTTCTGCTGGTCTTTAAATTGATGGCTTGTAGTAAATGTTAATTTTTTTTTAAAAAAACAGACAAAACTATGCATCAGCATCTAGCGAATTTGCAGAATTTTTTTTAAAGCTCTACTGGTAATAATAGACCAAAAGAGCTTATGGGATGGACTGCTGTCCATTGTCCATCTGACATCCATCCATCCATCCATCTGCATGTTTATTATTGCTAAATTACTTGGAGGATTCCTGACACATACATTCATCCTATGGTCATGGTCGTCCCAGATGAAAATGATGTCACTTACAAGTTCTCTATATCTGCCAGTGGCTATTTAGAAAATCTTTTTATTGCTTCACCAGAATTTATGGTCATATCAGCATGTTTTGTTTTCACTAAAAAAAACATCAGATGTTGTCAAGTTGACCCTAAATGAAAATTGTGATGATCCAATATGGCCACAACACCAGTCATCCTGAAAACTTGGTTATTGCTACTCCTTCTGAATGGATGGTCATATAAATTTAAGGTTTTCACTGAAAAAAATGATATGCAGTCTACTTTGGTTCTAAATAAAATTGGTACTGATCTGATGTTCAGTATGACCACAATGTTATTGGCAAGCCGCCTACATGGAAGGATATACCAACATGGGGTTTTCACTGAATGACATTTCTATGATGTCTAATTGTGTCTAAATAAAAATGGTGCTAGTCTGAATTTCAATAAGGCAGCCATCTTTAAAATCTTATCACACCTCTTCCTGAGCAGAAAGTTATATTGATGTGGGGTTTTCACAGAAAGACATCATGGGATGTCTAATTGGTCCTAAGTGAAAATGGTGCAGATTTGACAGCCAGTATGGGCACCACAATAATCCATCTTGAAAATCTTATTGTTGTCACTTCTCATGAGTGCAGGGTCATATTAACATAAGGCTTTCACTAAAAGACTTCTTATAATGTCTAGTTGGTTTTAAATGAATTTTAGGTACAGATCTGTCATCCAATAGGGCTACTGTGGCAAAATCTTTTTATTGCTACTCCTCCTGACTAGATTATCGCATATAAATATGGAGTTTTTTTATGAAAAGACTTCTTGTGATGTATAGTTTGTCCTTAAGCATAATGGTGCCAACATAGTGTCCAGTATAGTCACATCATCAGCCATCATGAAAATCTTGTTATTGCTGTTCCTCTAGAATGGATGGTGAAATGAACCATGCAGGATTTATTAATATGTCTAGTTGATTCTGATGGAAATTCTATCAATTTTACATCCAGCCATCTCAGTTTCATCCACTTGCATTGGAGTCTCTGGCTCAACCAATGTGGGTATGTGAAAAAGCTGCCAGTAGCTTCCTGTGCTTACTGACCACCATGTATGACCTGTTTGTGCTGAGAAATGGCATTTAACCCCGGAAACAACAAAAACTCATTCTACAAGGACACCATATCAGTCATTTTCTACAATTTCTACTTGCGCATGGATGGTCATATCAGCATGGGGTTTTCACTAAAAGACTAATTTAATGCGTTAGCTTATCCTAAATAAAAATGGTGCCAATCTGGCATTGAAGATGGTCACCAAGGATGATTATTTTGTTTTGTTCTAATGTCCATTTCTGTCAACTAGTGGAGAAAATGAATGTTGAGGTTTAGTAATTTCACTGAATTAATTGCTTTTCCATACCCTGTACACTAAAACCTGGTGTTTTGTTTGATTAGTAAAGATGTTTCTTTATAAGGATGCAAAAGATAGGAAAATCTTTCAAGCATGTCAAAAAAGATTTGTGCATTGACTTGACTTCTCTGATTCAAATTTTATCCTATTCCACCCTTATCCATCCCTAGAACAAGTAAAACATATTCTTTTTAGGCTGTTAATAAATTCTTATCATAGAATTAATGGATATCAATTTTGTTTTCATACTGAATTTGGTGGTTTTATGAAGAAGAAAAAACCTTTGATCTTGAAGTAACTTAAATTTGGGATATATCTTTAACGGCCAAGGGAGTATTGTATTTACGGTCTTGAAGTTTACAGTTTGTAACAAGCTTGAAGTCCCTAAAGCTAAAAACCCATTGAATAAATTTAGAATACGAGTATTTCCAATTATAGGAAAGCACCGGTTGTGGCCTCAACCCGTTCTCTGCTGGAAATACAGGAGGAGCAAGCCAGACAGTTTGAGGTGGAGAAGACCAGCAGAGACCAACAGCAGCAGCAAGTCACAAAGGTAATCTCAATTTTCTCACATCATAGTAATAAAGAAAAAAAGAAAAACAGTTTCATATAAGTAAACTAACATATAATACATGCTATTTGTCTGTTTAAACCTTGTATGATGATTAAATAATGTAGCTCGCTAAGTCAAAAGGAAGCTTATTTCATATGCAATCTATAATATTGTAAGACAAATGGACCTTTGTAATGCCTCCTAGTATTTTATGGAAGTATTTAACAAAAAGATGAAATATTGAAGTTTGTATGATGGGCATTGATTATATAGTTGGTAGCAGATGTTGATGTTGTTGTATGGTTTAACGCCATTTTTCAGCACATGATAAGCTATACATGGCGGCCAGTATTATTGGTGGAGGAAGAACCTGGGAAACCCCCTGGAAAGAATCACGACCTACGAGAAGCTACTGGCAAGCTTTCTCACATAACTACATTAGCTGAATCTTAGACTCAAAGCCACACAGACAGAGGTGAGATGGCAGTGATCCGTAACAGAGCGCTTTAGACCACTTGGCCACTAATGGGCCCCAGAAGCAGATGTTGCCCTGCAATAAAAATAGATTATGGTATGCAATCATTATAAAGAGTAAAACATTCTAGTATGTGAAAGCTTGAAAAATTAGTTTAGTTATGAATTTCATTAATCTAAAAACCTAGATCCCGTAATTTTTTCATTGAATATATTTCCCAATCACATTAATATTTGAAAAAACTTGTTTCTCTCCAATCCAGCCCTCAAAGAAGATAAAGAAAAGATTAATGTCTTTCTTTTTTGTTTATGATACAAAAGAAAGAAACATTTACTCATTATTTCCCTTATCACTCTTGATTTGCATCCAACCCTCCACAAACTGATTGTTCACCAGTTTGTTTTGCTGCAGTATGATAAACAAGAAACATTTACAATGCCTTTCAGAATCCTGCAAGATTGTTGCATCAGACATCAGTCAAAAGTGTGTTAAGTATTGTAACTAAGGTTTCTGAACATGATTGTTAACCTCTTTTGTGAATTTTAAAGGATAGTTCTTCCATCGTGATCTGGCAAGTTACACATGGTTGGTTTTAGAGAGGCTTTAGATTTCGATAGTTTAGGTCTCATCTATTTTCACATTATGCTTCTGAGATAGAGATCTCAGCCTGTCCCAGCAAGGCAAAAAAATTGAACGGAGTGGATCAGTTCTTTACTCTCCAGTAGGATGGTCGAGAGAGAGTTTACAGAGTTCTCTTGGGTTTTATTCAGTTTGTTTCCTGAGACAGCATGAACTGATCACTTGACTAATGTACCCTTATCTAAGAGTTTCTGCACTGGTGCTTCAGCATCCAGATAAGTAAGACCTTCCAGGCAGATTCATAGTTCTGGCCAATTCCCTGTCAGGGCATGGCCTAATGTTTCACACCAAATGGACTCCTTTATTGGACTTGCACACTTCAGACATTACCTAATATAGAATTCTTTGTGATGAGCTTCTCATTTTTATTTGGTCCCAGATCAAGAGGTTTCAGACAAGGATGCCTAGGCAGTCAGTTGGGATGGGTTTTAGCACCAAGCCCTTAAATTGTTCTGATCTAAAGAGATTTTCGTAAAGTCAGTGACCGTCCTTGCAAATTTGTTTGGTAGCCCACTCTAGAAAGACAAATGCTGTGTAATTGATCATCTCTTATCTGGCATAAACAGCTTCTAGAAAATACCAACAAATTTAAACATGCTGAAACAAGCCCATTCACTCATGTATTATCCCTACCAGGATGGGCCTTTAGGGAGTTGAAACATTCAGTTGTGGAGGGAGTCACACATGCAGAATGGCCTTTCTCTTTATGGCTTACAAGGATGTAGTTGTTCGTTTTTAGATTGAGTTAATGCTCATCCCTTTTGAATGCCCTAGTCTCTTAGCTGTCTAACTTATTATGAGGTTTACCCAGTATTACCCAGTATTACTCTCCGATGGATATTTTTTCCA
Organism: Unio pictorum; assembly: GCA_030141615.1. NCBI lineage: Eukaryota > Metazoa > Mollusca > Bivalvia > Unionida > Unionidae > Unio > Unio pictorum. The sequence continues at coordinate 8,079,042 of JARLTB010000123.1, forward strand.
ACACATTCAGGCATCATACTTGAGGTAGTAGCTATCAGACTTGCTGGCCACTTTTACCTGGATAGGCCCAATTCACTCGCCTTTTTTGTACTTAGTGGAATCTTTCATGAGTTTTCAACTAAAATTTGAGCACATGGCTAGAATTTGGATGAAAGTGCTATTTTGTGAAACGTGCTTTCTGATCACACCAGCTTCAGCATGCAAGTTGAGAGAACTGCCTGTCCTTTCATTAGATCCAAATAACCTTCATTTCAGATCATTTGGTTCCATTGTCCTAATTTCACAACTGATTTTCATAGTTGCTATTTGCAGGCAACCAAAAAGTGTCATCTGCTTGCTCTCCTCCATTAAATTGAGATGGGTACTAATGCAAAATTTAGTTTATGCTCTCAGGCATTCCCCGAAATGCTTGAAGTAGTTGAGTCCAAAAATCTCTTTGTTCATTTAATTCTAGATTACACATATATTTAAATGTTTGGCTTATTAAGATTTTCAGACTATTTACGGCACTCATCAAACATTATAAGTATTAATAAAAGCTGTTAGAGACAAATGAAATTTAGTATTCATATTTATATCATTTATACAAAACTTTTGTAGATTCTCCTGCCACTGTAATAATTTTACACATTTTCTGTAATTCACTTTTTTAGTTCAGGTCCTCTGTATTTTTTACATAGCAGATAACCCTCACAATTTTTTGCCTGAATTTCATGTCTTTTCACCAATTCACCGATTCACACTGCATGCAAACAAATCATGAATTCAACAATTTTCAATTATTTAAAATCTTTAATAAAGTAACAGATTTCCAGTTATGCGCTAATCGTGATATTGGCAGTTGCTGAAACAGTCCAGTACTGCTAGTCGTGGTATGAGTGGAACTATATTTGATTGGTACATTTGGCCTGGTAGCAAGCATTTTAGCATATTGTAATTTATATGTATGAGAGTAGTTTTACAAATGCTTTTGAAAGAAATTGCAGAATAACTGGAATTTTTTTATGATTAACAGCTCTGGTGGCCTAGTGGTTAGAGCGTCCGCCACAGAAGCAGGTCATGGGTTCAATCCCTGGCCGAGTCATACCAAAGACTTTAAAAAAAATGGTACTAACAGCTACCTCGCTTGGCATTAAGAGGTTAGGACTGGTCAGCCTGGTGTCAGGATAATGTGACTGGGTGGGACATCATGCAACATGTCTGCGGCATGATTCGCCATTGCTAGACATCACTATAAACTGCATGCAGACATCGTAGCGATATGACTGAAAAATTGTTAAAGCTACATTAAAAATCTTAATTAAAAAAAACATGCTTTTGAGAGAAACTGGGGCCTAAGCGGAAATTTGCTCCACACATGCACAACAAACACTGATTTGAATAACCATTCAGCATAGCATCTTGAAACTATTCACCATCAAGGAAAACGAAATGTATTGCACAAAAAGTAACGTTTAGTTTAGAATATGCCAAACATTGGCCATGCATTCAGCCATCAAATACCGATATATTTCATGCTTTTCATGAAGTTTGCCACATATGTTATCATTGGCCATGGTGGCAGAGATATGAGAAAGTACATTGGTTCCCAAAAGCACACAGTGGTTGGGACAATTAAGAACTCTCATCAGATTTCAGCTCTGGAATATTTTAAGCCATTGATTGTTAAACTTTGTGAGTTTTCTTGCTGAACACAATCTGTCTTTATTAGCTGAAGGACATGTTTAACATTTGTTCAGACTAATATTCCCGGACTCAAAGATCACTTCACGAATTCATGTCAAAATTCACTTTTGTTTATCCCTATTTTTCTGCAAATAATATATAGTGCTTCATTATGAATGTGTCTTGTCATGCCTTATTCTTCCATGATATAATGAGAGATAACTATTATTTAGTTGCCATTTTTATTATTCACAGAATATGACAATAAGTTCTGCATCGGTGTGGAGCGGAGTTGCACCGTCAAACTGGGCTTCAGAAGGAGCCTGGGGAAATGCACTACGAGCAAGTAAAGGAGAACCTGACAGTGGTGACTCCTTGGGGTTCTGGGATGAAGCCATTATTTCCTCCTCAGGTCCATTACCCAAGAAACAATCAGGAAATAAGAATAGGTAAGTTGATGGTGAATAAAAGCATTAAAACCTAAATTATTCAAGTTGTCAAGGATACAACAATAGCTTTGATATACAGTGGTCCACTCTTACAATGTCACCCCATCTGCATTGAGAAAGTAGCCATATAAAATGGGTGGCCTATCCAGAGGGGGACTATATTTGTGAGATGTATATGTGTATTTAGCAGGAAAGCTACATATAACTTGAAACAGTTAATATCTCTTTTTTGAAATTTTGCAATAATTATTAAAATGTTCTTCTTGTCTTAGTAACAGTTATTTCAGGGTAACAGAATAATAATTCTTATTCTGAGGCATTGAACAATATTTGAATATTGTTTGCTTGTGCACAACAGAACCATTCAAAAATGTTATTTAAATCTTGGAACATACTTTGTTTCGTATTTAAAATAATTCTCTTTCCGTTTACTCCATTTTCCCACTGTTAAGGATATTATTCTTATCTTTACAATTGTGTTTTTTAAAAAAATCTTTCCACCATAAAATCTTTGCACAAGTGAACTCCCCCACTGTCATCAAGTCAAAAAACTTACTTTTCCTTCTAAAGTGTTTCTTTATTTATGTAATGACATCTTAATGTTTCGTAATTTATTCCTATGCTGCTAAATATACAGTATTGCAGTTTTTATTTTGTAAATGAAACTCATAAACTAAAAACCGTGTTATTAAAGAAACGATATATGCACTGTCACATGAATTTTCGGTCTTTGTCTGGTAACCTGTTTTGTTCAAGGTTAATTGTTTCTGTGTGTTAATTCACAAAATTTAGTTTTAGCTTATCTGACCATGTTATGATCTTGATAATTATGTCAGTCATAATCGTCAATTTAAAAAAAGCTCTGCTTTGTGAAACCCAAAGCTCTAACAAAACAGTGCTAATCCCATTCTACCTGACCATGTTATGATCTTTACATTTACATGCGGTCATAATTGTCAATTCAAAACAAAAACTATGTGAAGGACAAAGCTCTATTAAGACATTGCTCACCTCATTTCTAACTTTCTATCTGACCATGTTATGAACCGCTCCGGTGGCCTAGTGGTTAGAGCGTCCGCCCCGGAAGCGGGAGGTCGTCGGTTCGATCCCCGGCCGAGTCATACCAAAGACTTACAAAAATGGTACTAACAGCTGCCTCGCTTGACGCTCAGCATTAAGAGGTTAGTGTTAGGACTGGTCGGCCTGGTGTCAGGATAATGTGACTGGGTGAGACATGTAGCATGTAGCAGACATGTAGCATGATGTCTCAGTGCTAGACATCACTATAAACTGCCTCAATGCAGACATCATAGCGATATGACTGAAAAATTGTTAAAGCTACGTTAAAAATCCTAATCAAACAAACAAAAAATGACCATGTTATGATCTTGGCAATTTTGTCTGGTCACAATCATCAATTAAAAACAAAAATTGCTGTGTGAAGGACAAAGCTCTATCAAAACATTGCTGATTCCATTTCCTGCAATGGTCGGCTTTAATTGCAACCTTAGTAGTAAATGTACTTTAGCTAACACTTCTTTCACTAATGAAAACCTGACAAATCTCATACAGATTTAATGTGTGAGATCTGTCCTTATTTATGAGGCTTTATCATTAATGATAATTTGATCAAATTTGGTGTATGGGCATGAATGCATGTCATCAGAGATTTTGGATGAGTTTGGTGGAGAGTGATGCAAACACATTAATGAAGTGGTCTTGCATCTAAAAGGCTGAAATTGTTAACACTCTGAATAGACAATTGTTTATCAGCTGTTGATCAAACATGGCGTATAACCTAACTGCATCATAATCTTGGACAAGTTTAACAATAAGCGAGATCTGTGCATGTTTTTGAGGCGATCTGTCATCTCATAAACTGAATTTTACCATTTTACTTGAGTGGGATCCATGCATATTAATGAGATGATCTTGCATCTGATTGCTGGAGGTTACTACATCTCTCAAGGTTATATTTCTGATTATATTTTGATCCGAGTTTATGTACATTATCATATCACGATCTCAAACTTTCTGGTTTTCCAAGTTTGTTTCCACTCCTGAGACAGTATTTCTGCTAATTGTGATCCGACTCACTTATAAGCTTATTTCACAATCTCAAATGAGCTTGATTATGAGCAGCATATTAATGAGGAATTTGATATATATGCTTACTTCAATTAAGCTGTCAGATAAATCTGAGTGACATTTGCATATAATGATCATTTTATATGTAAGCCAGGTGAGTGATAACAGAATCGACTGGGCTTCTTTTGGGGATACAATACTTGACCAACTGCACTATATGGTCATTGAAATTTCATTTTATACTTTATTTTGAAGCACACACAGTCTTGGGTTATCATATTTAATGTCTTGTCTGCAGGAGTTGGAGATGTCTCTTGGATAGGTTGGAGGATACATCGTCTGGTGTCAAAAATTGTGTTAACGGATGTATTCATTTATTGTGTTAAGAAACCTTAGAGCGTTAACTGCCATTTTGATGGGATTGTATGCTTTGATGGAACATGGTAAAAGAAATAACATCTTTTCCCCTCGTTGTCTCACATTTTGATACAATTATCTCGCTAAACATCCAATTTAAAAAACTGTATATTTTAGTTTTCAACACTTTCTTTTGGGTTCATGTACATTTAATATGGTTATGTCTTATAATTATTTGCATGTATATGACTTTTTTTCAGTGGCAACAAAGGTTCTGCAGATTTTCCTGCATTGGGAGCCATTTTAGGCCAGAACAGAACTCTCAATACCATTAAATCAAAACCAGTCAAGTCCAATAAGGATGAGGTAAAAAATATTGTATATAATAAAACTTATTTCAGAGACAATCATTTATAAAGAACATGTGCTCGTTATGAATTCCATCTTGAATCTCATATTAAAATCCCAATATCTGTTTCCCATGGATACCTGCCAGTTGAGACCAAAAACCATTTAAAGTTTTCTCTAAAACTACAATTACTTTAAATATAATAATTTGTTTTTTAAATGTTTTTATGAAATAACAACCACTTTTAGAAGATGAGTTTACTTTGCAAACTGTTTTATTGGTGTTATAAAAAAATTCTATTTCATGATGTATTATATACAGAAACTATGTTTTTTCGTAATTATTTCACATCTAGATTTATTCACTGGCTGAATGCTATAAGTGTAATAAAAGTTGACAATTCACAAATTTAAAACCATGTCTTAGCACTATTTGTAGCTACAACGGTTAGAATTATTTTTCCCAAAGAATCAGCAAATCTCCTTTTTTATTATTATTGTGGCATGTTTTTCCGATTCTGTAATGAGTATGCTCCAAATCTTGAAAGGTTCCTCCCCTGATATTGACATTGCTTAATAACCTGTCCAGCTTGCCCAGTATAGGTTTGTTGGAAATGAGGTATGGGCTTGTGGTTGGCCAAAGCATTGTGTAGATGGTGCCAGGTGAATGTTAGTGTTGTCCTGCAAAAATCTAATGTTTCTTTGTCAAGTACTTTACCCAGAAATTAGGAATTAATCTCTGCTACCTCTCAAATCTAGCCTTCCTGCTGAAAGATGAACAAATTCTGTTTTTAACATACATATGTCATATAGACTTTAAAAAGTATCACATGTTGGAAGAAACTTTCAAGATACCAGTCTAATTACCCTTTAGTCCCCATTGCCACCACTAGATGGCTACCAATAAACCAGCTGTTTTTTTTTTTTTATAGCAACCACTAGGTGGCAACCCAATCTCCAGCTTTTGATTAATTTAAGCATTTCCATCCATGCTGTCAGTATCTGTTAAAGTGTCAGCCTAGGATGTGATAGGTCTAGGGTTTGAATCCCGGCTGAGTCATACCAAAGACAAAAATGGTACAAATAGCTACCTTGCTTGGTGCTTAGCATTAAGAGATTAGTGTTAAGATTGGTCAGCCTGGTGCCAGGATAAAGTGAATAGGTGGGACATGATCCTACATGTCTGCAGCATGATGCCCCAGTGCTTGCATCACTACAAACCGCCACAGTGCAGACATTGTAACAATATGACTGAAATTTTTCAAAACTTTTTTTAAGTTAAATATCAGAATCACACACACACATGCAGCAGCATATTTCCATTGCCTATTGAATCTGTTGGATTTCTCTTTGTTTCATCCATCCAACAGTGAAGATAGGATAATATTGTAATACAAAAATTTCTAAAAGCATTGGTTTCTCTATCCTATATTGTTTCTCCCCCTTTTGCTTATTTTGTGCATTTGGTGTACTTTGTCTCTGACCTTCACATGGCAACACTGCATTTATGTATTTATTGTGGACTATTTCTCTCCTTGGCACAATTGGCACCCATCCTGGTTATTATTTGTTAATTAGGAATTTTTAATTTTGATTTTTCAGGTACACAAAGAAAACAGTACACACAACAATTAAGATTGCTGAGGATATGCATCATTTTTGCCTCTCTGGCACTAAGCATACTTCATCAAGATCATGTAGTGTCATTACAGAATTACAGAATGCCTTTAGTTTACATACTAGGATGACATCAGTAGCAAACTTAATGGGGGATGCTGTGATGGCTCCTTCCTGTCCTCTGCCAGGATTTCTCAGACTTTCTCGTTAATGACCATTACTTGAGATCAGCTTCTGGTAGTACAGTGGAGTGGCATGGATGTGCCAATGTTGACAATCTCTCATTTTAAATAGAGCAGTTAACCATGGGAACTCTTATCGGTATCATGCAAGTTTGATCTCTCGCAGCCTCACATTAGCCACACCAGTACCTTCCTCTTCGGCAGTTGCATCGAGGATGTTAAGGTCCAGGACTCAAAGAACTGCCTGTTTAGCTCATGTTGCCTTCTTTTTTCCCTTTTCCCCATTTAATTCTTAGCTTCATTGGAGGCAGCAGAAGAGACTGATCTGCATTCAGTGACAGTTATTTCACCCATAGCCCAATTGTAGGTGGCAGCAGACCTGTCAGTTTTGCAAACAGCAATATAGAGGGGAGAGTCCTCCCATAGGTCCACCAATCACTCTTCCCTGATGTCTCTTGACAGTCTGACTCTTAGACACCAGTCTGTTTTATTTTCATCAGGCTTGGATCAACCTTTATCCAAATCATTTTTGTGTGATTTGTTTTAACTGAGAACCTCACATTTGTCCATTCCTTCTATGACTTAAGTTGTAACTGATCTGAGCAAGCAATGATTATTCAGAAGTAGATATGCTGTTTGCTCTGCAGGAAGGCAGGTGAGATAATTCACAGGTCAAACTTTTCCTGGTGCCAAATGCCAATGAAAGCTTAGACTGGTTATGGAACTAAGCAGACATGACTAGTAAGGCTTGTTCTCCAGCGGCCCCGAGTGGCCGAGTGGTCTAAAGCGCTTTCTGTTATGGATCACTGCCATCTCACCTCTATTTGTGTGGGTTCGAGTGTAAGATTCGGCTGATGTAGTTATGTGAGAAATTTTGCCAGTAGCTTCTCGTGGGTCGGTGGTTCTTTCCGGGGGTTTTCACCTGGTTCTTCCTCCACCAATAATACTGGCCACCATGCATAGCCTATTATGTGCTGAAAAATGGCATTAAACCCTACAACAACAACCTTGTTCTCCCAAGCATATTGCATTCACTGAGCCATAAAATGTTTCCAGCATAGAGTCAAATTCTTATGAGTTGGGGGTAGAGAGGGGTTTGAAACACCTCCGTTTACATGGCGCGACTTGCATAGCTGCTCCACCATGGCCACCTCTTAATGCATCAACTGCAGATGGTCTCCATTGCCCATTGACACACCTTTTCTGTTGGCTTAGATCATTGGATTTCTATCATAACCTAGATAAAAGTTTCTAATGTCTTGAATCCCAACCAGAGTCCGCAGTAAGTAAAGACGTCTCCCATTCATACAATTGAGTGGACTAACTTCGCCAGTCAGTGGCAGTTGTGTTGAGGAGAGAGGTATTTTGAGACCAGACTGGTGAATATGAAGGCCATAATGAATTCTTTCCATGCCAGGAAGTATCAGCTCATTGTGAAGGTGATCATCACCATCATCAATTCCAACAACTGGGTGGTGGTGACCTAACTCCTCCAACCAGGGGTTGTAGACCGGGTCACAAAACCTTTATGTTGTCTGGGACTATATGCAAGTGTAAGGTCATTGTTCAGACCAGAGATCCCCAGATTTTCTGAAAATAATCGTCCAGGACAAGACCAGCTTCAAAAATATTTGATAATACTTAGTCATTAAATTAAATTTGCATTGAAAGTTCTGAATGAACCATGTAAGTGTCCTTTACACATTTATTTTTGTTTTATTTCAGGAGGCTGCACAGAGATTGTTTCAAGCACACAAGCCTGCAGATGATTTCACTCGCTGGTGTGAGAACACCTTGAGAAATATGGCTACCTCAGTTGATAGTAAGATTGTCAAACAATCTCACATTTTTGCTGTGTGGTTGGAGGATGAGCATTAGAAAGATATTCTTATTTTCTTTTTGGAATATTCCAGTTAAACATGAGTATATCTGTTGTGCCTGTGGAAGACATGTAAATGAGATGTCCAAAATTGCATTGATTGACAAGGCATATAACAAAGTTTATTGATTAGGAAATCTATTAGCAAATTACATATAGTAAATAAAACATATTGTACAATGTCAACAAAAAAAAAGAATTTGTATTGAGTGTTAAGGTAAGACTGCACTTTCAATACTTGGGTATTGGCTATAAAAATATGTAACTTATTATGGTTTGATGTGTTCTTATTTAATTTTTGGAGTAATCTCCCTTAAATCTTTTAGATTAGATCGGGACAGCATTCAGTAAGGTAGATCTGCATGGGGAAGTCAAAGCATTAATTAGTTCTATTGAATAGAATGTTTTCTATGAATCGGGACAAAATGTTACAATCAAGATCTTTAATTCTCTATGTATATATAATGTATGGTTTGTTTAACTCTAAACAGATATTGATAGAAAGACAGTTATACACAGATTTGGAGAGCAGAGAAATGTTGCTTATTTTCTTAGATTTTTATTCATGATGAAAAATCTTATATTTATGCACAACTGCATTTTTGACAACAATACCCTACATTCTGTCACTTTTTAGTTCACGAGGACATGAGGACTGGTTTTTACTTTGATAAAGTTTTCATGCATATTGAGCAAGAACATAAATACCTGTTATAGATTATTGCAGTAATTTAAAATAATAACATTAATCATGCAATAAGTGAGTAATAAGTTAATAAAAAAAAATATGAAATAATAGGTAGGGTCTTTAAGTGAAAAGACCAACACAATTCATAATAGTGGACCATAGGGGCTGCTTTCTTTGCAGGCTTTTACCCCTATCATCTTGTATCCCATTTCCAGAATTTTAACATTTTTATCTATACTGTACATATTTTGGTTAGATTGTTGTACTTGATGTTTATTTTTATTTGGAAGGGTTTATCTTCACAAAGCTTTTGTGCATTTGCTCTTTGTTACACTTTTAGATCCTTCTATCCATCCATACATAGAAAACCACAGAAAAGGCTGTATTTCTTCTAATGAATTTAATATCTAGGAATAACACATATTTTACTTATAATTATATTATCTTCCAAGCATGGGACTGGTATCTTATATAGAGATAATATTTGTTTACCAGATTTACACTCCTCTTGAAATTTGCATGTATTTGCGTGTTCTTTTTGAAAATGTGCTGGTGAATCAAAGCATATGACCTAAATCCTAACCAGTGAACCTTTTGATTTCAGTCCCAACGTTTATTGCCTTTCTTCAAGAAGTTGAATCTCCATATGAGGTAAGTGTCATCTTGGTTGAATTTGCTTTGCGTTTCTCTGTACACCTTACTGTAGTATTGTTTTGTTTCACAACATTGCCAAGAACATGGTTTTTACAATCTTGAAAAATCCTTTAATATAAGAAGTTGCCTAAAAAAGTCCATGAATTTGGGCAAAGTTGTATTTTATGAAAAATCCTCAGATTTGTTGAAATATTTATGGTATTTACTTGAGGGATTGCAGAACTTCATAAAAATACATAACTTTTTAAAAAAGGAATTTTGTTGTTCTGTATATGTGTTGTCTATAAATATTTAATAAATAAATGAATAAAACTTGGTAGAAAAGGGTGGATCAAAACACATAGTTTGGGGAGGTACCAGATGGAGTGCCCATTTACTATAGTGGCACCCATAGTCTAGTTTCAGCTCTACTGGTCATAGAGCAGGTTTGCTTATAGGATGGTCTGTTGACCATCATATGTTGTCTGTCTGTTAGAACTAGTTTGTTGTGTGTACTTTTAAAATACTTGAAGATTATCATGAAATGTTTCAAACACCTTTGTGTGCTTCTTAGACATCCAATATGGCCATCACTGCAGTCATCTTGAAAATCTTGTTATTGCTGCTCCTCCAGAATGGGTCTGCTGAAACGATCCTTAAAAGTCTTGTTGGTCCTAAATGAAAATGGTGCCAATCTAATGCCACAGAAGCCATCTTGAAATCTTACTACTGCTACTTCTTTTGAATAGTAAATCATTTGACAAGTGGGGTTTTCTCCTGAAGACTTCTTGGTTGGTACATATTGAAAACTGCTGTTTGCATGTCTGTTATGGCAACCACAGTGGCCATTAAAATCTTTTAATTACTATTTTTACCTGAATGGATGATATGTACCAACATAAGATTTTTTTCTAAAAGACATTATGTTAGTTGAATGAACATATTAAATGAAAATGGTCCTGCTCAGACGCCCAATATGGCCCCCAACAGTGGCCATCTTGAAAATCTTGTCACTACTCTGGCATGAAAGGTAATATGGTATTTTCATTAAAGGCTTGTGATGTCTAGTTGGTCATTAACGGTACGGATCTGACAAAGATTGATGGTTGGTTTTGTTGATAATGTGCTTTCACCAAAAGGCTTATAGTCTGTACTGAAAGGAAAAGTTACATATCTGACATCCAATACGGGCACAGCTACTGCTAATTGGAGAGTCTTGATGTTGCTAAAAGATATCAGATACTTTCAACACTCAGCTATTGAAATGAATTCCATTAAATTCCAGAATGCCAGTCGAGCATTAGTCCTTTGGAGGAACTTTAAGGCTTTTTTTTGTTAGGGTTGGGAGTAAGTATTTTTACAGTACAAAAGTAGCATGGAGAAAGTTCAGCTTCTGTAGGAAACATTTGTCCTTCAAAATTCATCATAAATTCTTGAAAAACAATTACCTGTCTTTATAAGACATAAGGTGGATACATTTAAAATTGAAAGGTTTTATTGAATTGATATTGATCAATGGCATCTATTTTGGCCAGGTGCATGACTATGTGAAATCATACCTGGGAGAAACTAAGGTTGCACACGATTTTGCCAAACAGTTCCTGGAGAAGAGGAGCCAGTACAAAAACAAATCTAAACCGGTGACTCAGGAGGTACATGCAAGCTTTCATTCTTACTGTGAATATATTTTTTTTTTGTCTTCAGTTGTTGTACCCTTTGTGAAAGATATGTTTTATATAATTTACACTATGCATTCTCGTGTTGAGCATCTTTTTGTAAAATTTTAATCGCAGACTCCACAGGATAATTCAGTGTTTTTATGCATCACACTTTGTAAAAAGAACACATAATGGATTTTATTTATCACAAAAATGACATAATAGACAAGACTTTATGTAACTCATTCATGTTGTAGTATAATACTTCTAGGTGAGAGGACACATTGTGACAGGACCACTCCAGTGGCCTACTGGTTAGAGCATCCACCTCAGATGCAGGGAGGTCATGGGTTTGAACCCTGGCCATGTCATACCAAAGACCTTTAAAAATTGTAAGAGGTTAGTGTTAGGACTGGTTGGCCTGGTGTCAGGATAATGTGACTGGGTGGGACATTATGTTACATGTCTACTGCATGATGCCCCAGTGCTAGATGTTACCATAAACTGTCATGCTGCAGACATAATAGCTATATGACTGAAAAAGGTTTAGGCTGCGTTAAAAGTCCAAATCACACACATGCACACACATTGTGACACAACAGTATTCATTTTTTTTTTTTAATTTTTTTTTATGCCACAGTTCACATTATGTAACTAATTTATCTGGTTTATTATACTGATCTTTGTCCTGTTAGTATTGGCAAGATATAGGTTATTCAAGCAACAGCGGTAACAGATGTATCTTTAAGAGTCTGTGGTAAAGACTTTTAGATGTCATATAAGCTTACACAAAAGTGCTGTGTTCAGCAGAAACTTAAGTTAAATATTGCTAAATACCTATAGTTGTACGCCAGTATATTTTGGTTTCCTGTCTTGTCACCTCAAGGAGGATCGCGTATCAAAGGTATATATAGCAAATTGGAACAACTAATATATTTATAGGTACATTGATTCAAATTAAGTATTAAAAGTAAGTATTTATTGTTGTCTAAACTTTAATATTAAAATAGTTTAATTAAATCTATTCAGTCCTGATTGTTTAATGCTTTGTACCTTAAATTTCGTCTGAAATTTCCCAGTCGAAAAATTTTTGATCACTGTGTACTTCTAAAGTGGTGGTCAGGTACCAAACTGGCTCAAGAAAAGAAGACATTGGGGGTATCATAACAAATAACTTGGTAATACAAATTTGTTTTACACACTCACTCACTCATTGCAACATCATGGCACACGACATACAATCGAGTTTGTTCAGGGTCACACCTTTAGGTTGACCTTGTCCAAATATGTCCATGTAATTTAAAATTGATTTTGCTACATTTCTTGCGGCATGTAAATAAAGACCTTCCAAAGCAGTATGGATGTATGAAGATCCAAATAAAGTGAATAAATTGCCACTCAAAGGTACGTGTAATTAAAAATGACACCCATTACCAAAATAGTCTATTTTGAAAGCCTGTATGATCTTTATGATACTAGTGCAGCACTGTAAACACTGATTTCCGAAGCAGACTACATTAAGGAGAAAACTGATCATGAATCCTTGACAAGCCAGAGAGTCACTGATTAATAGAATGATCCTTTCATTTTTTTACAGGACAGTATTTGGGGCCCAGCACCTGCTGTCAATCCACATGAACATCGTCAGCAGCACACATCAAACACAGCAATAGATAATAACGATGAACAGAAAGGAAAAGGCAAGAAGAAGAAGAAGATGACAAAAATTGACAACAGCATCTTGGGATTTACTGTGCATGCAGCTCCAGACCGATTCAATGTTGGAGAACTTGACACGATAGATGGGAAATGAAGAGTTATTACATCTTTGTTCGGATTTTGGTTTTGGTTCATTGACCCCTGTCCTACCTCTTGCGCTGCTTGTGTTTATTCATGATAATGGAACAGGAAGATGATGAGACTATTCTACATCTTCTGCCCACAGTGCCACCATTTATGAGGGCTGCCCCCAGTGCCACCATTTATGAGGGCTGCCCCCAGTACCACCATTTATGAGGGCTTACTCCTGGCACTAGCAGGCCAAGTGAAGTTCAGACCAGTCCAAGAATAGATTACTGTTGCAGGGGAAAACCGAAATTTTAAGAATAAAATGTGATACCTGTTTGAATGAATGCAGTGATATGTTATGTGGAGCTTTTTTGTTGGATGGATGAATGGACTGATAAATGAAAGGATGGATGTGTTTATTGAATAATTAGTGGATGGTTTAATGCAAGTATGTATAAACTATTTTGAAAGGCTAAATGGATGACTGAATTTTGGATGGATGCAAGGATATTCAGTTAAATAAAAGTTGTCCCTTTTATTGGCATGTAGCATACATGCCAAATTGTTGCACAATTGTTAATGACTATGACTGGTGAAATAGCATATATAATGGGGAGGGAGGAGTTACGCTGGAACGCATCAGTTTTATTCCAGTGATCTCTTCCAAAGTCTCGTACTTTCTAAGAGGGATAGGATATGTTTTTGTTTTATCGCTTCACGCCAAAGTTGCAGACCACCTTGTCATGACTTCTTTATCAACATGAACAAAATTGATATCTTTTCTACAGAACTGTCTTCATTTTCCGTTTCGGGGGGTGGGTGTTTAATTGTAATGACAATGCCCATGTATTCATCTCTTGAATGTCAGTCTGTCAAACTTTGGCATATGCTTTCAGCTGGTGGTTATGAAAGAATAATAGAACATGGGCAGAAATTAAATGCCAAGGTTAGAGTAAAGTGTTTTGTTTATAAACATGTTAATCCTTTGCTCCAGGCTATGCCATATGTGTGTTTTCCTCCTGCAGTGTTATTAACTTCTAATAGCATTTTTCCTTGGAATTTTTCCCAAATCTGGCGACATTTTTATTCTCAAAACTTTTTTAAGAACATTAAAACACAAGATTCAAGTCCCAAAACAGTCATTAGAAATATAAATGGAATCAACATACAAAACAATTTTAAAATTTTATAATTATAATGCATTCTGTAGCCATGTTCTAAATAGTGTGTTTAAACAGACTGATACAGCTATTATAATCTACTCAATGTTATGAGTGAACCTCGAAATACCTAAAATTTCATTTTACCTTAAAAACCTAAACAAAGCCCATTTTTTAAGAAATGTAAATAATCAAAAAGTTAAAAACTTCTAAAAATATGATGAATGGTTTTACTTGAACCCACAAAAAATACTTTGCACGGTCATTCATTAAGCTAGCATTGCGGTTGAGAAAGTATGCAATTAAATCATTTATTGGATAGTTTATCAGATTTGACAAGGGAAAATAATCTTGTAATTGTTTTGTGTCTTGAACCTTCCAAACATTGTAAAACCTTTACCAAAACAACCTCAAATTTTAAAATTTGATTTCCCTTCTAACCCAATACAGTATTTTAGAAGTTTTGGACATAACATTTATGGTGCTTTTTCAAAGTTTTTACAATTAATTTTCATTTGCAGCCATGTGTGACATCTCATTTTTCTGGTAGTAACACCAGGATCAGACCTGCAACCTCTTTTTTTTTTGGTCTCTTGATTTTGCCTAAAGCCTTACAAAAATCACCTTAAGATATGGACGTACGAAATAAAGGAAATACTACAGATATATGGTTTGAAACTGAAGTTTATCCAACTGTGCTAGAGGCTTATAAGTTGCACTTGTACTTCACAGACTCTTCAGAGGAAGAAAATTCTTACCATGAATGCATCAGTTTGGAATTCCAAACATTTTAAATACACATTTTCCAACTTGACAATAGCAGTACATGTCTTCTTTTGTTTCACCTTACTTGGCTGCCTTACTGAGATGATCTTGTTAAGGTTGGCACAACTGCAGCTTCATTACTAGCATAATTTTTGGTACGATATTTATTAGTCTTATAATAATGTGCGTGTGTGCCTAAGGGTATGTGCATTGCACAGATCAAAGAAACATCTCATTCAGTATAACCTTTGTAAGGTATTTGCCCTTGCATGCACTACCTTTTTTAATACAGCTGAAAACTGGTTTCCTTTGACGTAACTATTGTCATTTCCAAAAATTGTTCTGTATCTGATGCTGTTATAATGAAACCTTAGTAGAGCACACTGCAAGAAGAGGCACTTTTCTGGTGATTCTTGACAACATGGCTGTAATGTCATAAGCATTGAGGCCTTGTACTAACATTTTGAAATTTGTCCTGGTCATCTATATTTGGCGTGCAGGTAAGAATAGTTTCCATGATACCTTCCGTAGCTTGTATTCCTATATCTGACAAAATAAAAGTTCCATATTTTCTAAACTTTGTACAAAAATGAATTATTTCTGTCAGATATTTTGAATTTTTAACATATCTTCTCAGTCTTCATGCCAGTGCTTTTGTATCGGTTCCCAGATGAATGGCATGGCTAATGTTAAACCTATCCCATGAATGTGGAGCTCAGAATGCCTCATCAAGTTGACAAGCTTCATCCAAATGCATGCTGGGATAAGAGGCCCAGAGTGGCCGAGTGTACTAAAGTGCTCTCCATTACAGATCACTGCCATCTCACCTCTGTCTGCATGGGTTCAAGTCTCGGATTCAGCCAATGTGGGTATATGAGAAAGCTTGCCATTAGCTTTTCGTGGGTCATGTTTCTTTCCGGGGTTTTCCCAGGTTCTTCCTCCACCATTAATACTGGCTGCCATGTAAAGCTTATATTGTGCTGAAAAATGGCATTAAACCCTACAACAACAACAGCATGCTGGGATGCTGTATAAGTATGTCTGCAAAGGAAGTGAATGCATTGCGGATGACTTCTATTTGTTCATTTTTTGGGAAGTATCTCATGCTGACTGAAAACAAAGAAACATATCATCATAAATGAATTTATTTGCCTACAATGGATGTACATTGAGTGTTCACTATAATAACAAATGTTGTTTTGAAAACTTAAAATATTTCTAAGAATGAATCATTCTCATACAAATTTCAGTAATATAATGATTTTAATTCTAATGCAGATCAAGGTGCAGACTTCAGAGTCCTGTAGAAAACTAATGTACTGAATAAACCTTGCCTTTTGTGTCCCTGTTACATCTAAGAAAGGGGTACACTGCCTTACCCATGTCTGTCCATCCTGTCTGTTTTGTCTCCTCTCATCTGTCACACATTTCATTTCTGCTCAATAATTTGGAAAGACCTGAACAAAGATGGTGAAATTAGGTATGAGATTTTTACATTTAATTAAGTTCCAGCTGTTGATGAGTATTGGCAGTTTTCAAGCAAAATTTAACAGATTAATGACTTGACATTTTGTTTCCTTTCATGAACTTTCAAAGGACTTGATTAATTTTGAAATCGGATTTAGTTTGAGGCTGTAGATAAAGATCCGGGTCAAGCTCAAATTGACATTCCTCTGGCCCATATTTTGAAGTTACCGGTAGACTTGGATCTTCACACTTCAATTTTTCATTCATTAACATCTGAAGTATTTCAGCAGATTGAAACCAAATTTATGTTCAGCATTTTATTAACAACAACTGGCTATAATTTTGTAAGTTTTCTAGCCATATGTTATAAAGTTTGTGGTCCTGTTTTACTTGCCACTTGTAAGGAAACTTTGTTGTTCAGACTTGTAAACACAGAATTGAATTTTATGAAATTTGTAGATTGATTTATTATAATAACGTTCAAAAACATATTCGGGGTGACTTCCTAAATTTAATTTATCGCATTGTTCTGTATGTCGGATCTGTCCGAGACCCTTACTAACTTAACTCCCTTTCCTAAGATGTTGTACCAGCATATCTTGCTGGGGATATGATTTGGATTTACATATTTTGACACCAGTCTACATTCCTCAGGATGCTTCTTTATTTTTATATTTACTCATTGCTCATACTATATTAAGATGGAATTTAAAAAAAAGACATGAATGCATAAGAATTCAACATATATATGAGTGGTAAATTAATTTTTCACGTACAAGTGATAACCAGATCTATACAAATCTTACTTTTTCTGCATCAAAATCCTATAAATGTGAGTGATTGATATTTTTAACAATTTAGAAACATGTCCAGTTTTTACTTCATATGTATGCAAATACCACTAATGCATTGTTTCTTTTATTGATGTTATAAATTCTTTTATTTGTTTTTAAAGTTTGAGTGAGCAGGCATATGACCTAACATGTTACGGAATCACAGATTGATCAGATAGAAAGAATGATTTGACTTGGTTAATTTGTCACATTATAATGTCAATCACAGCATGTGACTTTTGGGGGTGGGGTGGGGTGGGGGGTGATTATGGGCATTGTGAGTATAATATTGGGGGGGGGGGGTAACAGTTGTGTATTCTGTTTTTTTGTTTGCTTCATTAATCTTTAGTGAACTAAATTACAGAAATTATTGAAATACAGTAAACTCACACTAGATCTTGCTATTTCTCTGTTTTACTCTTTATCTTTCCCATACACACGCAATAATTTTGACAACATCAATAGACCAGATTGAGCTAACATAGTTTAAAGTAGAATTGCTAGTTGTCTCACAAATGCAGTACTTACTTAGAGATAATGGTGAGCCTCCTGTGTTGGAAAAAAATAAAAGGTGTTTAACCTAAACTTTGGAGTACATAAACCGTAGCCCAGATTTCCAGTTAATTGCGTCTTATTGGTGGGGGTCATCTGTGCTGTATGGACACATTTCTACTTTTTTCACCTTTCTTTACTTTAATGGTAAAATTACAATTTTTGAACCTGTTTGATAGAAGTCATAACATGTAATGATCTTTACACAGATTCTCTTAGCAAATAAAGAGAATTTTGATATACGCTGTTTGTTTCTTTGTTCTTTTTCATCCCAGACAAATTTCCATGTCGAATATTATCCCTTTGGGGACTAGTCTTTCATCTTGTTGTGCTGCCCGTCTGTTTTTGACTGCCTGAATCACCAAATTTAAAGTTACCAGAACTGATGGTCATATCAACATGGCGTGTTTGCTAAAATACATGCGAGACTGTATGATCCCAAGTGACATCAGACATCCAGTGATTTAACACTATTCATCTTGAATGGACATGTATTTATTCAGGTGTTTTTTTGTAAATGACTTTTTAAGGTGTCAGTCACACATGCAGTGAGACAGCCATGGAGTCAGTTTGAAAATCTTATTACTGTATTAGCTACTATTCTTTTCATAAGAATTCTTTTTTCTTCTGGTGTTGTCTGGTTGGTCTTAAATGAAGGTGCTCTGCCCTGCCCTCAATATTGTTTTCACGAAAAGACTTATTGTGACAGGTAGTAAATGAAAATGGTACCAATCTGACATGTCCTCTAAATCACGTTATTGCTCGTTGTAAATCGATGGAAATAGCCTCATGAGGGTTTTCAACAAAAGATTTGTTGTTGTGTATGGTTTGATGATAACATTTTAGTGACAGCTTTGACAGGGCGGACTTGAATGTATTCAAATTGACAGAAAGGATAACGACATTATTACCGATGATTTACTACGCAAATATACTAAGAATAACATTTTAGTGACCGTTTTGACAGGGCAGACTTGAATGTATTCAAATTGACAGAAAGGGAAATCCAGATGCTTCCACACAAACACAAAATTCCAGTTTGTTAATACCTGTATGTGGTAATAATGTCTTTGAGAATATCGGGCTTGGTGGTCACAAAAGAAAGCAGAATGGAGCTAGTGACCACTTAGTAGCAGAGGATGACATTGTTATGAACATGGGGTCTGTAATTTACAATTCTGTACTGTCAGGAAGGGCACCTTTTTCTGAAATATTCAAAATGCATTCCCTGTAGCACTTTAAACTATTGAGGATGATTCTTTTATCAGTGAATGGAGCTATGCATATGTGGGAAATTCTCCAGTTTTTGTAATTGTTAGAGTTGACCATAAATGAGGACTGACACCAGCTTGTTCAGCATTTACACAAGTATGAGGTGTCTCTTATAACACTAGTCATGTTCTAGAGAATAATTTTTGGCAGAGCATATTTTTAGCCCTTATCTGTAATTTATTCGAAAAAATTAGATTTGATAATATATTTTTTGTCTTGGCAGCTGAAAGTTAGAAGCAGGACTTCTGGTAAACTAAAATATTCTATAACTGTTAATTATCAGATAGTTAAAATTTGTGTCATGGTCTAGAACTGAGATTGATCAGTTAATCTGTTTAACATTCTATAACTGATAATAATTGGACAATTAAAAATGTTGTAACAGTCTATAACTGATAATAATTGGACAATTAAAAATGTTGTAACAGTCTATAACTGATATTAATTGGACAATTAAAAATGTAAGTATAATTGATAATAATTGGACAATTAAAAATGTTGTAAAGGTCTATAACTGATAATAATTGGACAATTAAAAATGTAACAGTCTATAACTGATATTAATTGGACAATTAAAAATGTTGTAACAGTCTATAACTAATATTAATTGGACAATTAAAAATGTTGTAAAGGTCTATAACAGATAAAAATTGGGCAGTTAAAATCTGCAATGGTCTATTACTTAAATGATCTGACAGTTAAAATCTGCAATAGTCAAAAACGGATAATGATCAGCTAATATGTTTAAGTCTATAACTTGTAATAATCTGACAGTTAAGATCTGTAATAGTCTATAACAGATAATGATTAGCTAAATATGTTTAACAGTCTATAACTGATAATAATCTGATAGTTAAAATCTGTGCAATAGTCTATAACACAATGATCAGATAATCTGTTAGTTAAGATCTGTGCAATAGTCTATAACAGATAATGATCAGATAATCCGTTTTAAGTATATAACTGATAATTATTGGACATTTAAAATCTGCAATAGTCTATAACAGATAATGATCAGCTAATATGTTTAAATCTATAACTTATAATAATCTGACAGGTAAAATCTGTGCAATAGTCTATAACAGATAATGATTAGCTAATCTGTTTAACAGTCTATAACTGATAATAATTGCAGTTAAAATCTTTTTAACATTCTATAACTGAAAATAATTGGACAGATAAAATCTGTTTAACAGTCTATAACTGTTAATGATCTGTTAAAATCTGTAACAGTCTATGGCAGATAATGATCAGCCAATCTGTTTAAGTTTTTAACTCATAATAATTGCACAGTTAAGATCTGTGTAATAGTCTATAACAGATGGTGATCAGCTAATATGTTTAGAAGTCTAACTGAAGATGTGCAAGTCCTTATAGTAGACCTTTCACTGACAGGACTATCCGTAATGTAAATAATGTTACATACGGTGAGGTATTTATACACACTGAAGGCATTCGGTTCTTCCCATCAAAATCACTTCGCACAGACGACATAGGATGGACTGAATTCACTATTTTGAAAATAACACAAAATACATTAGTCACCCTCGGGTATCGTTGTACGCCAAAAAAGAAAATCAAGTACATGTATTTAATAAATAAAGGGGTTTTTATACAATTCCGTGACAATATATCCTTTGTGGAATGCAAGAGCAGATTAGGGCTGGAATGTGTACACTAACACAAAAAATATTATCATACTTGTATATTATTCATCCACTAACAATAAATATAATGAACCAAAGTTTATTCTTTTATTTAGACAAAATTCTCATGGAGGACCAACCAATGCCAATGTAATGTTAAATTTCTATAACTGCTGTGCCATCCTAAATCTGATAATGAAGGGGATCAATGGTAATGTGAAAATTACTTATTGCTACAGGCCTACAGTTGGATTTACTTACCAACATCCACTTTACTGACGTACAAAAACGCATATAATTACAAAAGTTCATTGTTGACTTCTCTGCATAATGAGACTTCGATAAAGATTAGGTTATACTTTTGTCGAATGTGCAAGACATGACATAGTGAATACTTGCAATCTGAGAGGCAAGGGTTTTGCTGACGGCAACACAGAGACAATGTGGTTGTCAAATGTGCACCACAAAATGCCACATCAAGAAAGTGTTGATGGATCACTTTTATGTCAAATGTGCGCTATATATATGCCACATCGATAAATGATCAAAGTCTGTCAAGTAAGTTATTTCCATCTATTCTATATAATGCCACATCGATAAATGCTGACAGTGCGTTTAATATGTTAGAACAGAATGTTAATCATATACTCGTGCGTTTACCTGCAACGGAAAGAATGGGATTATCTGAGGACTATTATTGCCTACTTTTAAACAAACATACATCCTTATTTTCTATCAATATATAATAATAATAATAATAATAATAATGATAATAATGAGAATTTTGTATAGCGCCTAATCTTTAGAAGCTCTAAGCGCTTTACACTATCTATAATGATATGACTATTCTACAGAAAAACAAATGACAAAAACTATGAAATTGGAAAACATAAAAACATGCGGAAAACATATAAGATACAAAACATTATTAGGTCTCTAAGTTTGTCCCAGCAGTCGAAAAAGGTTAGTTTAAGAGCACTCTTAAAAGCGGCCACTGTGTCTTTGTGTCTAATTTCAATGGGCAATTCGTTCCACATCGCCGGGCCCTGGTATGCAAAAGAACGTTGTCCATATGACTTCATTTTCATAGTGGGGACAATGAGTATACGAATGTCAGAAGAAGAGCATAAGTATCTTGCTGGTGTATACACATGGGTGAGGCCGGATAGGTTTGTTGGACTGGAGTCTGTCAGTGAAACATAGCACAGAGAACAAATTTGGTGTTTGATTCTGTATCGAATTGATAGCCACTGTAGGGTACAAAGTAGTGATAAGGTGTGTTCTGATCGAGGTACTGTAAAGATGATCTGTGCAGCTGTGTTTTGAACTTTTTGAAGCTTCTGGAGTAAATATTGTGACGAACCAGAAAGAATTGAGTTACAATAGTCCAGCCTTGAAAGTACTAATGAACACACAACTGTTTTAGTGGCATCAACTGAAAGGTATTTACGAATAGAACTGATGCGTCTCAGTTCAAGATATGCAGCCTTGCATATGTTCATGACATGTTGGTGCAATGTGAGGGTACTGTCTAGAGTAACACCTAAGTTTCGTACTGACTATGAGAATTTAATGTTGGTGTTGCTGATATTTATTGTCTGAGGTAAAGGATGTGAATGAGAAAGTCTTTGTGTTGCAAGAACAAACTTAAAGACCTAATGTTTCCTACCTTAAATATTTTCAGCATGTTTTTATGTTTTCTAATTTCATGGTGTTTGCTTTGTCTTTTTAGTCATATCATTACAGATGTGGTAAAGCGCTTATAGCTTCTAAAAAAGATTACGCGCTATACAAAGTCCTCATGATTATTATTATTATTATTATTATTATTATTATTATTATTATTATTATTATTACTATACTTATTACTAAATGGTTAAATTATTATTATTATTATTATTATTTTATTTATTTTAATTATCACAATTTTTTTATTATTATTATTATTTTATTTATTTTAATTATTACAATTTTATTATTATTATTATTATTATTATTATTATTATTATTATTATTATTATTATTATTATTATTATTATAGTACGTGGCAGTATTTATGAGTCGCATAAAGTATTATGTTTTTGACATTCCACGTTCATGGGTAGTCATGGTCAGTGAACCATTCTCTCAGACTACCTGAGAATGTTTTTCACGTGTGTTGTTCTCTGTTGGAAGATTTCAAGCAACTAAACGTTGGACCAAGAAAAGTCAAAAATCTTTAAAACAGAAGAGAAAGAGTGAAGGAAACATATGGTGAGAAATTGTAATTATATATCGTAATTTTAATTGATTAAATATAATTTGAGTAGTAACACACGATATATTATTATTCTCTGACCCCTTGTTGGGCCATTTCTGATTGTATGACTGTTGTGAATGACTCATATTTGGAATAGCATATACATATATATATATATATATATATATATATATATATATATATATATATATATATATATATATATATATATATATATATATATATCTTGGAAGATGTTTTTACTTACAGCATGTACTCTGAAACAAGATGTTTCCAAAGTCACTTGAGCTTTTCTTGCCGGAAAACTAAAACATAACACACTTTTTGGAGTTCGTAGGGTTTTATGTGTGTGTGCAAAAACAAGTGGTCTGAGAAGTAATAATGTTTATAAATAGAATTTTCCAGTGATGGAACATTTCTTGTAATATAATGTGGGGACAATACTTTCAAAATCTGTATGGATCCTTAAGTATGGGAAATTATATGAACTGAATCACAACCAGAAATTCTGGAAAAACCTGCAAACATATATTATTTAACCTTAGAACTATTGAAGGTTGCAAGTAATATTTATAACATCTTGGTGAAAGACAGAAGTATTATAGACAAAATCATGAAGTAAATGGAACAATTAGCTTAATCTACAACGTTTATTGGATTAGACAAAATATTTTGGCATAAAATAGAAACTTACAAAAGATTCTAATGTAATATGGTTTCAGTACAAATTTTGTATCGAATTCTTGCAGCAAGCACACGTCTGTCTTTGTGTATTTTAAAGAAGGTCGCATTTCGACCTTTGCGTTGATACAAATTCAAATGTATGTCAACGGAAAATAAAAATGCGCATCCTTTGCTAGTGTCATATTTTCGATCCACCAGGGTAAAGACAACACAGTAGGTACAGTAATTACCATAAATTAAAAGAATGTTGAAATAAGCTGCCAAATGTGTGACATGTTCATGAAATTGACATTGGAACACGCTATACAAGGACGTTATTTGGATAATAAGACATTGCCTAAAACAAAAACGTGCTATGTCTTAGAGTATAGGACTACTTTAAATCCATACCAAGAATGCCTAAATCTAACTCTTGCATCGCCGACAGACAGGTAAAAATGCCCTGAAAATAGACTGGGACTATATTCACTGGTACTGAACTGGAACTATTAATTGTGATCTGATTCCATAAATCACCAGTCTGGCGTTTTATCAATAAAGTACGGCGAAATGACCCCATATATGAGTGTCTGACGTTTTATCAATAAAGTTCGGCGAAATGACCCCATATATGAGTGTATGACGTTTTATCAATAAAGTTCGGCGAAATCTCTGACAACATGATTCACTTTAACGGTAATATAAATTAAAAGAAGTGTAAGTCTGACCCCAGCCACAAGTGTCTGACGTTTTATCAATAAAGTACGGCGAAATGACCCCAGCCATGAGTGTCTGACGTTTTATCAATAATGTACGGCGAAATCTCTGACAACATGATTCACGTTAACGGTAATATAAATTAACAAGAAGTGTAAGCGTGACCCCAGCCACGAGTGTCTGACGTTTTATCAATAAAGTACGGTGAAATCTCTGACAACATGAAGTCACCTTATCTGTAACATGAATTACCCAGAAGTGTAAGCGTGACCTCAACCACAGGAATCTGACGTTTTCTCAATCAAATACGGCGAAGTCTGCGAAACCCCTGACAACATGAAATCACGTCATCGGTAATATAAATGAACACAATGGGTGCTAGCGTGACTATGACCCTTTGCTCCATTCGACATTTCTCGCTTCAGATTCGCAAGAAGACTGAAAAACTACACATATACATTCAAAAGACAGTGACGTACCAACGCATAACTCTCAGACGACCATCGCATGAATCTAATCCGGCGAATTAATTTTTGTTTTCACCTTGACGATCACAAACCCTTTCTATTAGAATCTACCAGACGGAAGTAGCCCTATCGATCAATTCCTACTATGCAGGAATCACGGTACTAATTCAACTCCCATAGTAAACATATGGAAATACCATCATATTCAAAATTCAATAACTTTATATTTATGGCTGCTAATGATCAAATCTATATTTCTCCATGAACAACTATCCTTGGTGCAAGCTTCTGTATGGAGAACGCCATATTAGCCGTGACATTTTTTTAAAATCTACATGTGCATGAAACAAATGTTTTTTTATTATGCAGCAGATGAATCAGGTGCTACTTTCTGTTTTGAGTACTCCTAAGTCAAGCCTGTAAAAATACTAAATTGGCATCAATAGAATATTGTTTATATTTTTTAAAACATTACAAATAGGGTAAGCTCTCAAAAGATATTTTTACTAAAATCTTAATTTTCATTATTAGCCAATTATGGACCACCAAACTCCTAAATACTATATTAATTGTGAACCCTTTCTAGACTGGTTCACAGTTCTTCCATATAATTGATACCGTGTGTCCTGCATACCGTGTGTCCTACATACTGGTTCAAAACCGTTACCGATATGGCATCCATAGAGCAAACATAAGGACGTTCCCAGGTGCTGATGTTGGAAGTGATCGCGACCTCACGATCATAATGAACTTCCGAGTGAGGCTGAAGACAATTAACAAGCCACAAAACACCAGTCTCAAATTCAACCTTGAACAAATGAAGGACCCTAAAATCTACAAGTCATTCCAAGGCACAATTAGAGGAAAACTTTCTCCGCTCCTTGTAATGGATGTTGATGTTAAAGTGATAACATATACTTTCAACACAGTCATGATAACAGCTGCGAAGGACATCATTGGCCTCCATCGCCCAAAGAAAAAACCCTGGGTTACAGAAGATATTCTGAATTTGTGTGATGCCCGAAGAGACCTCAAAATACACCAGACACACAACAGGGGTAATGGAGTACCGAGAAATAAACAACAATATTAATTAAAAAAATTGAAGAAAGCAAACAAAGATTGGATTGAACAATAGTGCACATCAATAAAGAGCAGTCTGATAAAGAATAACAGCAAAAAGGCATTCAAATTGTGAAATGCCTCACCAGACAGAAGCAACAAAGTCCGTACCATTCAAGACGAACATGGAACAAGCCTCATAGAAGCAAGTGACATTGCAGAAAGATGGACTGAGTATTGTAAAGAACTGTACAACCAACAGTTCACAGGAGACTTAGAGGTGCTTTAAGTTCCCAACTCCACAAATGAGATGATTTCCCCATTTCAAAGAAGAGGTGGAGTAAGCAATAAGAGTACTGAAGAACTGGAAGGCAGCTGGAGTAGACAACATCCCAGCTGAACTTATCAAGAATTGGGTGGGGAATCAGTGATAGAGCTACTAGCAACAAGCTGCAACACGATCTGGCAGACAAGCGAATGGCCAACACAGTGGACCCAGTCACTGATTATAACACTCCCCAAAAAGTCTCCAACTGTGCCAGAAATTACAGAACTATCAGTTCGATCAGCCATGATAGTCAGGCGATGCTGAAGATCATCTTGAACAGGCTGACACCACAAGCAGAAGCAATAATTGCTGAAGAGCAGGCAGGGTTTCGGAGTAGAAGAAACACAACAGAACAAATATTTAATCTCAGGATTTTGTGTGAAAAGTACTCGCAACATCGACAGGAGTGCGTCAAGGCTGTCTCCTGTCATCCAAGCTATTCGAAATCTACTTAGAGCGCATTATGAGTGAAGCCCTGGAAAACCACTGTGGGACAGTTAGCGTTGGAGGGTGTAACATCACCAACCTACGCTTTGCAGACAACATTGATGGGTTGGCACGCCGTGAAGACAAGCTTGCCATCTTAGTGAAGTACTTGGATAAAATATCTCCAAGATTTGACACGGATATAAGAGCTGACAAGACAAAGCTGATGACAAATAGTGGCAAACAAATCTCATCCAAGATTAAAGTCTGAGGACAGGAACTGGAATTAATGAGTCCGTCCAAATATCTTGGTTCCATAATCACCGTTGGTGGATCAAGAGCAGAACGTTTGTCACGAGCAGCACAAACAACGGCAGCTATGTCAAAGCTAAGATCCATCTGGAAAGACAAGAATATATGTCCGTAAACTAAAATGAGACTATTGAGAGCACTAGTCATCTCAATCGTTCTGTATTCATGTGAGGACTGGACCCCGGCAGAAGAATTACAGCAAAGAATCTAGGCACTTGAAATGAGATGCTACAGAACCATCTTTGGCATCTCTTACATTAACCACATCACAAATGATGAAGTGCGCAACACCTTTAGGTGCAAAGTAGGCCATTATGAAGACTTCCTCACCACCGTCAAAAAGAGAAAGCTTAAATGGTATGGCCATGTCACTAGAGAAACAGTCTATCCACAACAGCGTCCAGGGTGGCAGAAGTAGAGGTAGACTGACAAAAACGTGGACTGACAACATCACAGAATGGACCAGGAAATGCGCAGACAGGCAATGGCACATGATCGAGACAAGTAGAGAACTGATCAGATGTTTCGAACCACAGTGCCTCAACGATCACACTAGGTCAAGAGACTGATGGTGATGGTAATGATGATGATGATGATGATGATGATGATGATGATGATGATGATGTCCTGCAGTAAATATGCGTTAAGTTCTAATAATCGTACTAAACACGGCGCAGAATCTGTGTTATCTTTAAATACTAATAATATAATGACGGTACCAATCGATTGCATTTGTTCAGAATAATGAATGCATAATGCATTTGTAATTCGCTTTTTGGTTAATGTGTAGTAACCTCGTGCATTTATTCATGTCATATTCTAGATTTTCAAATGTTGAATTGAATTATAACTTTGTATAATAGTTGCAGTGTGCAACATTAATTAATAGGGATTTGTCTATTTGTTTATAATTTGTAGGAGTATCATGTGTATGGATATACCAGCGCATGGATATGTGGATATTTGTGTACACTTTGTAGATATGCAATGTACATAAATTCGTCTTTTTATGTGATATTGTTCAGTATATTAAGATTGAGAATCTATCTATACCGTGCACACCATATCAGAGAGACAGGATATATCGATGTGCACGAATGCGTGACGAAAGAAGGCAATGGCTTATCTGATGATGTTGTTTAGTGTGAGTTTAGAAGGACATGGGAATATGCTATGTTGATGTCCTTGTGTGTTCGTACAGGAAGCTTGTAGGGACCAGATGAACTTTATGAAACAGAGGGAAATACCCTAGTGCAGTTGGTCCCCCAGTCTCTGGGAGACAAAGAAAAAGGAAGAACGGAGGCAGAAGTTGGACGGACTGGAGGGAACTGGAGTACCAGTCCAGAGAAGCATAATAAAGACGAGTAGGAACACAGGACAGGTGGAAAATCTATCACACTAACTTAAGTCAGATGATGATGATGCTATTGTTGTTATTTAAGGGTTTAACGCCATTTTTCAGCACACGATAGGCTATACATGGCGGCCAGTATTATTGGGGGAGGAAGAACCCGGGACCCCCCCCCCCCCGAACCGCCGACCCACGAGAAGCTACTGGCAAGCATTCTCACATAACTATGTTAGCCGAATCTTAGACTCTAACCCACGTAGACAGAGGTGAGACGGCAGTGATCCGTAACGGAAAGCGCTTTAGACCACTCGGCCACTCGGGGCCCCGCCGTCAGATGATGAAATAGGCAGTCACTTGGTCGACAGAAAAACGAGTGATAGGGTTTTTAATTTGAAGTTTATTTGAGAAATGACTACTTATCTATTATTGAATGATATTAAATTGTTGTTTATTTGAATGTTACATTTTGTATATTCGTTAATTTAGGTGTCGGCATCGCTGGCTGGGGGCTCGGAGGTAAGCATTTCTCTATCACTACTTCAATTTCTCAAAAAAAATGAGCCACGGTGGGACTTCTGTGATAATTAAATATAATATTAGGAGCACCCCTCCCCAACCTAGTTAACGAGGAACCTTTAATATATATATATATATATATATATATATATATATATATATATATATATATATATATATATATATATATATATATATATTTATATATATATATATATATATATATATATATATATATATATATATATATATATATATATATATATATATATATATATATATATATATATATATATTATATCACAAATTTAAACCGTAAACTAATTTTTTACCTATTTGGAACATATACGAAACGTAAATTCATTGTAATATATAGGTGAATGCTATCTTTTAAGATTTCATGACATCCTGTTCGATAAATATGTTTACAAATGTTATTTAAAGATAAAATACTTCTCCCTCACGTGCAAATGTACTTCCAAAATGTCACGTTTAACAATGTCAGTGGCATAGCGAGGATACTTGACGCCCAGGGCAAAACACCCAAATTAACGATCAAAGAAAGATGTAACATGTAACAAAGCATTGTCCTGATGAATAAATAAAATACCCAACCTTTTCCAACAGAACGGCGCTCTCGGCAGTTAGATAGATGCTTAAACATTAACATTGTTATACAAGAATTATATATATATATATATATATATATATATATATATATATATATATATATATATATATATATATATATATATATATATATATATATATATATATATATATATATATATATATATATATATATATATATATAGAGAGAGAGAGAGAGAGAGAGAGAGAGAGAGAGAGAGAGAGAGAGAGAGAGAGAGTCGCACTGTCTTTCTACTGATGCATGTTAGAATTTTACTACAAACTTGTTGGATTTTAAAGCGTTCTCTCTGTCTCTAAACTAAATTGTGACCTCCATCAACCATATAAAAGACGTAAATCCAGTTTAATATACAGGTAATTTTATAAATCATCTTTTGATATTTCATGACATCCTTATCCGATTAATGTGCAAAATATGTGTTATTTGATGGATGAAAAACTTTTTCCTCGGGCGTGAATTACTTCCTTGTAAATTCCCATTAAATAAATCACCGACTGAATGTCGTTTATTTTTGTTACAACAAATGCTCTCTCTAGGTAGATGTGTAAATTGTTTAAAAAAATACAAATTGTTTGTTCCTTAGTGTGTACACACACACACACACACACACACACACACACACACACACACACACACACACACGTCCACTCATATAATTATTTATGCATTGATTATTTACAAAATATCCATTGTGCTGACACACGGTATTAGTTTTTTTTCGGTACTATTAATTGGCCTCCTCCTCCTCCTCAGCCCTTATGTACGTGCATCGGAACATCGTTCGACGATTTTCGGCAAGTCGAGAAATAGTGTCTGAAGTAGTTGCCAGAATACTTATAAAGTTGATGGATTTGGTAATTCACCTTACGCGGTTCCAATTATTGGGATTGTATCTAGCATACAAATCACACGGGTCATGCAGGCATTCAACACCGACTATTTCAGTAATGGGTGTCATGTTTTTCAATTTGATAGTACATACCTTTATAGTGGCAAATATTCACTTTATTTAGATTCGTATACATCCATATTCCTTTGAAAGATCATTCTTTAGACGCCCCTAGAGGTACTTACAGCAAAATCAAAGCTAAAGAATGCAGACATTATATATATATATATATATATATATATATATATATATATATATATATATATATATATATATATATATATATATATATATATATATATATATATATATATATATATATATAATAATAATAATAATAATAATAATAATAATAATAATGAGGACTTGTATAGCGCTTAATCTTTAGAAGCTGTAAGCGCTTTACAACAACTATAATTATATGATTACACTACAGAAAAACAAATACAGTTGTAAAATTTCTACCTTTTAGAACACAATACTGATAATTCAATATCGAATAAATTCACGATATCTAAAGAATATAATTTTCAATATTTCTGACTAATAAGGCATAGATTTAGTAGAAATATATTTGACTAAATTTAATCTAAAATGCCAAGATATTAAACTCTATTATTAAAGAGTATTTTATCTTTGAATTAATTATTACTGAGTATGACGTTGGTAGAGAACGTCGCCTTTTTCTATAATTAATAATATCATAACAAGTAAATATACGTTCTTAAAACAATTAAATTTCCAATACATAATGTTAACGAATAGTAAATAAATATATTATAACAATCCAAACGTTACAGATGTACCGATGTTAGATTGAACTCTTACTTTAACATCTCAACATTAATAATTTCTATACTATATAGAAGATTGTACGCAGATGGTATGTTACCTGTAATGATGAAAGTCTCTTTGAGTTCTGATGAAACGGACTAATTTTTCGAAGCAAATTATCTTGCTTCTTATAAACAGTTTCTAAGGACGCGGTCAAATATGGTCATATATCTTTGTTCTTGGGTTTCGCCAGAATCTCAAAGAGAGGCTTCATCGTTTCTTACCGACTTCCGACTGGATCTATGTACGTCATCAGACAGATTCTTCCATGAACACATGAAACCTTAGTGATATACCTGGTAGAGAAGAGAGAATTTGTTTATTTAGCACTGTTGCTGAAGAGTTCAAATATGCCAGCTTAAGTATTATGCAATGTTTAGGATTGTTTCATTTTACACAGAAATCACAATCTTTATTGAAATAGTACTCATTAAAATTACAAGAATAAAAATTGTTTTTTAATATAATCTACTGAAAAATTCTATACAAACAGTTGTATACAAACTTGTCACTCACTTTGGACATGGTCAGCTACAAAAGTACAATTGTCCATAACCCACATCATATCTCGAAATAGAAAGTAATACAACCTAATTAGCAAAGAATACAAATTAAATATAATAACGCATCCTTTTCATAATAAAATAGAATGATATAAGCAGTAAAGCTTTCTTGTATATATTCCTCAAATATGCAGGTGGTAAAAATTTACATAAGATTAAATCTTGTGAATTACATAAAGTATACATAACGCAATATGATATTTATATACACGTACTGCATCTGGTATTAGAGTGCATGTTTCCCGTGACATGCATGATGTTAATATTGTACTCCTGCAACATCCAAGTCCACTTTCATGATCTCATATTTATTTTTTCACATTGCCCATGAAAGTAAGAGATGTATAAATACAATAATTGGAGAAGGATATGAACCAGTATACACTTTGAAGTCTTGCAAACTCAGTATCAATGCTAAATATTCCTCTTCGAATGTAAAATAGTTTATCTTATGCTTATTTATGCTTGTAATAAAATAAATACTGGATGATCTACGCCATTTTTTCTTCTTGAATCAATACTCCTACATCCCGAGTATAACTTGAATCAACTACATTTTAAATCATTGACTAAAAGATGGAGTTGAAATACCTTGTCTACGTTTAAGTACAGCCTTGAACGTATCAAAAGCCAACGGATATTTTTCAGACCAATAATACGTTGTTTTCTTTTTTTTTTAAATTCAGAGGTTCAGGAATTATGGAAACAACTGGAGAAAAATTCCCTATCGCTTCCAACCATACCCCAAACTGGGATAGGTTTCTTTTTACTGACAGGAACGGGAACGGGGCCCCGAGTGGCCGAGTGGTCTTAAGCGCTCTCCGTTACGGATCACTGCCATCTCACCTCTGTCTGCGTGGGTTCGAGTCTAAGATTCGGCTAATGTAGTTATGTGAGAAAGCTTGTCAGTAGCTTCTCGTGGGTCGGTGGTTCTTTCCGGGGGTTTTCCCTGGTTCTTCCTCCACTAATAATACTGGCCGCCATGTATATAGCCTATCGTGTGCGGAAAAATGGCGTTAAACCCTACAAGAACAACAACAACAATAACAACAACTGATAGGAACAGGAAATTCAGAGATATCATTCATAATATCATCTATAGGTCACAGTGGACGACGTCAGTTACAAGGTACATTTTACAATATTATATAACTCAAAGTAAATTAATATACAAGACATCTGTATAAGTTGCAATCTTAAAAGCTGATACTAAAGTGGGATGACTAAACTTATTCTATAGCTGATACTGTGAAAAGATATAGTGCTGACATAAAAGAGACTATTGATACGAACATGAAGTATTGATACTGAAGCCTACAATTTTCTAAGTACACTGTTGACATAATATGCGGGAAAACTTTGAGTGGGAAGCCAACACCTGGGCAAGATGTTTATTCAGAAAGGGCAGTAAACATAAGATACATACTCAACAACTGTGAAAGCGTTTAGTGGACTTGAGAAATTACGTAAACTTCAGGCATAAAACAAGCACGCTCTCGAGTGCAACAATCTGAAGATCTCCACTCACATTGACAGGCAATGGGAAGAAAGAGTGCACAGTTCTGATTATAGAACGAGGCCGTCACATTTTGCCCTCTGTTGGAACTCATGGTCATGAAGCTGTCTAATGGGGATATTATATTAGAGACACGGATTGCATTGTTAAATAATGTGAATATTGTAACAAAGATTTGATCAAAGTTCAGAGCAATTTTTTCAAATCCTGTATTGCGCAATTTCTTAATGCCAAAGTAGGTATTTGGGGATAGATAGATTGTTGAATAATATGACTGACTGATTGACTTGACTGCTTTAATATCAAACATTAGAATCGTTAAATCAACACTAATTTATTTGCATGAAATATATTGAGACAAATCGTACAATAATCCTATACCAAATTATGAGGGATTTTGATATTAGTTCTGTGTGTTGTTCTGCTTTTGTAGAGTAATAAAATGTAATGAACAATTAAAAGAAGTATCTAGGTCCACTAATGTGATAGGTTTAATAGAAATTGTGTATTCAGTTAAGCATATTTAATCATGTATACTTTAACTAAATAAGCATAGTGATATATGCTTTGATAAATCAATTCTTTATTCTTAGTTATTCGGCGGGCAATGTTAAGCTTTAGTCTCCAAATCATTGCAGTGGATGAATCAGTTTTAAACAAACCTGGCGATATACTAGAAGACAGATAAAAACACCGCATTTACTTACAAGGGATAAGGAATGGATGGTAGCTGTGATGAAGTTCAGAATATGAAATACTGTTTAATTTGTGCTTGTTAACCCAACCTTACTCACTGCAATGACGAGTTTTGGATGATAGATATCCTTTTCCCTATAGTTATCTAAAAAGGTAAGACATTGGCAATGTCGTCGTCATAATTAAACTATCGTTAATCGACTTAAGTACAATAACTAGAACTTGTTCTACACATCATATTTACGAAATTTGCATTTTTAAGTCCAAAATGTTTAAAGAAACTTTGCTTTTTCGTCATACAAAGTATAACAGTGAATATTTTTAGGAGTAACACTATACTCCACAGATGAACTAGGCCGTTTTTGAAAATATTCTTAACATTGTAACTACACCCAAAGACTATAACAAAGAAGAGTAAACGTGAAAACCTGAAACGGCAATGTAAGGCTAGACTAAGAGACAGGAAATATAAGTCCGTCTAATGGATTAATAACACTCAAACTACTGATAGGTCCAGAATCCAGACTAGAATGGAATGTGTGTGTGTGTGTGTGTGTGTGTGTGTGTGTGTGTGTGTGTGTGAGAGAGAGAGAGAGAGAGAGTGTGTGTGTGTGTGTGTGTGTGTGTGTGTGTGTGTGTGTGTGTGTGAGAGAGAGAGAGAGAGAGAGAGAGAGATTTGGACCTTTGCAGATCATTTATAAAAAAAACGTTTGTAGCAGCCAAAAAGAAAAGAAATCATTAAAAAGAAACACCTCATTGGAGAAACTGGGACTACATCGTGTAGTTTATTCCCCAGTAGATATATATAGCAAATCCTTCCTGAAATGTATATTAGGAAGTAATAATGAAATAAATACAATTATCTAATAGAAATAGAAATAGTGGAATTTATTAAGCTAAAATGTTATATCGTGAGAGTTGATGGGTGGGAATTTATTATGCTAAAATGTTATATCGTGAGAGTTGAATGGCGTGTTATACTATAGAGACCATTTCATTAGCAAATTCTTTAACGTGTGCCACATATTCATGGTGTGAATATACATGTGCAATATCTTACACGTATAATATATATCATGATATCATGTATACTATACTTACAGCCAAATTAGATTAATTCTTTGGAAAGAACTCGCAGATAACGTATGGAATATGAAATACCTACCCCTTTCCATTCATCTTCGACTGATTCGCCAGGTACAGACAAATTAGATAATAAGAGAATATTTCAATAATGATTCCAGCAAGAAGAGTACTTACGTATATATTTGTTTGATTAGGATTTTTAACGTAGCTTTAACAATTTTTCTGTCATATCGCTACGATGTCTGCAATGAGGCAGTTTATAGTGATGGGGCATCATGCCGCAGACATGTAGCACGATGTTCCACCCAGTCACATTATCCTGACACCAGGCCGACCAGTTCTAACACTAACCTCTTAACGCTGAGCGTCAAACGAGGCAGCTGTATGTACCATTATTGTAAGTCTTTGGTATGACTCGACTGGCAATCGAATGCACGACCTCCAGCTTCCGCGGCGGACGCTCTAACCTCTAGGCCACCGGAGTGGTACTTACGTATATACATTGTACTGTTATACTTAGCTCTCCAACGATCTATATAGACAGATAAAACAGACAAGACTATTATGGTACCATCCTACAATCACTGTCCATTCAGCTCGGTGTAACATTCTTTCCTTAGTAGTGTGAGACCTTACGAAAAATGCACACACCCAAAGGAAATCTTTGCCAAATCTATTGACGCGAGTTACCCACCCCCTTTTATAAATAAACGCTTCATATTTGTAGGCGCAGGAATGCCTCAGTAAATAAGCTGGGTCATATGAGAGTGACGTAAGCACACCCAACCATCCAAATTTAGACTCAACCAGGTAGATTAAATTATGTTCAATCAGTATTTAACATTCGTGTGCTTAATCGGCAAAAATTTCCGATTCATATGGCTGTGTATGTGGCGATAAAACAACAGACGAATATGACAATAATACTTATACAATCCGTTCGACAAATTTATTCGTCTAGATTTTAGATTCATAAGAATAAATCGGAATCAGTTATAGGAGAGAGAGAGAGAGAGAGAGAGAGAGAGAGAGAGAGAGAGAGAGAGAGAGAGAGAGAGAGAGAGAGACTCTATCCATTGCAACATATTGTTTTTGTCACGACTTCTTGATTGCTTAAAGCACCCGAGTTTTTGCTCTTCCCTTTCTTTGTAAGTAATTGTGTAATGAGAACACATTATCTGAGAAACCCACAGTTTTGTCTTTTTTTTTGTGTGTGTATTGTATTTAGTTCTGTCTTTCAGAGACAAGTAATAGAAACCAAGTTTCGTGTATTGAGTAACACTACTGTAACAAGATAAACAGGTGGGATTTTGGATTTACAACAAAACACGTTTGATGGTGGTACAAATACAATGTTTAATTATGTATGACTTGAATGAGAAAAAAAAAAAGATTAATATGTGCGTGTATATGATCCAAATATTGGATCAATTAACATAATTCGCAGTCCGCACGAACGTAATGAAACTCCAAAGAAATGACCGTACACAGGCCGAAGACAAGGGTGAATGATTCACAGCGATTTCACAACGAAAAAATGGTAAAAATGTCGTAGTGTACTCGTATAGTAAAAATTTATCCTTTAAATTGTGAAACATGTTTTTATTTATGAAAACAAAGGTACTGATGTATTATCTTTACATTCCCAAAAACACACTGGGTATTACAAACCCCGAAATTAGCCTACGGCTAAAAGATCACATGTATATACACTCCAGTCATTAGCACACTTAGCTACCAGTCACACCAGTCAATCAAGCAGTCAGTATGCCAGGTTGGTCAATCAAGCAATCAGAGCCCACCAATCTCAGTCAGCAACGCCCGATCACCTGCTAAACGACCAGCAACACTATTCAGCTCTACGGCTTGCTATGGTTCAGCTTCACAGCTGATATGGTCGACTTTTATGATTAGCTCTTCAGCTGGTATCACATTGACTCCGATTACTCCGATCACTCCGATCACTCGCCTTGTCATCTGAAAATACATCTATCACCGTGTACTTAGTATGACATGGGCATATACGATAAAACGTAATGACGTTATTTACGTAAGCTATACAAATTACATTATCACAATTCCAAAAGCAGTACACAAGTTCAGAAGTGAACCTAACCGTGTCCAATAATAATGCTACGGAACTAAATGTTTCGTAAAAATGAAACTTTATATTGCTGATATAAATCTCTTGCTAAGTCAAAAACAAGAAAAAATAGTTGCATTATACTACGTAAGACGAAGCTGCCTATAAAATATATTTTTTAAAAAAAAACATGGTAGAACAATATATTCACACAAGAAATTGACCAATCTTATACCTCTACAGCTAAAGATGTGCAAAGTCCTAAGGGTTTTTGTTGAGATCTTTCATGTCTCCCCAGCACAAAGCTGGTTTGAAGGCAAGAGATGACACCATGGTTTTTCCAGATGTGTATGTTTTGCATTGTTTCCCTGCCCACCCATGTTAGATGTGTAGTACTAGTGAAAAAAGTAATAGTTCTAAATAAGTAGTTTGTCAGGGTTGATCTCTTTTCTGTTCTATCAATGTTTTTTTAGTTATCCCTTCTGATTTGTATGTGTTTATGCTCCCCCCCCCCCCCCCCGAACTCAAATTCCTCAAAACAAATTTCACTGGATTCATTCGAGAAGCTGGAACGTAATTACCCTTTATTAACATACCGGTGGGGTTTCTCCCTAAAACCAATCAGAATAGGATTATCCACGGACATAGTCCTCGTGGACTATTCTCTTAAGAGTTCTGGGGGCATTTTCCATTCCTACGGAGTGTAGATAAAAGGGAACTTTGCCTGCGGAGTGCAGGCGTGAACTTGGATTCTAATTCCCATTCCCTTGTCACTCGTCAAGGGATCAGGTTTACGCCCATTGTAAAAGTTTGTTTATTTTTAGTGACTTTTTCCAAAGTCGGACTTTTTCTATGTACGTATATATATGTCTGCTGGTTGTTGTATTATTATTCATTCTTTGTCTTGTTCGCTATTTGTCTTTCACAGTCTCTAATTTTGTAGCTATAAAATCTGTATCCATTTTGTTGTTTTTCTATATAGTTATCTCGTGATTGTTACTTCCCCTGTTCCTTTTTCCGTCATCCAGGTTCGTTGTATGTGTTCTTGGTTAGACTCCGTTAAAGAGTCGTGTTTTCTGGGGCATACCTCTGAGGAGATACCAATTTTAAAATTCCATAATTAAAAATCCAAGTCCATAACTATTCTTGTTCTGTTGTCACTGCATAATAATATTTGTTTGTTTTGTGGATTTTCCTTCATACGAAGTTTAAAAGTTCCCTTTTATCTAAACTCTCTATCCCTGAATCAAACTCCTTATCCGTTTCCGTTACGTGGTATTGTAGTTTTGTTTTACGAGTTACCTTTCATGAGAAGAACGTAGTTGAGAATTCTTGTACCGGGAACACAGCACAGGTATTCTGTACTGCATACAGTACAGGTATATATACCTGTTTACAGGTATTCTGTACTGTATACAATACAAGTATTAGTTTTTAAACTATAATAATAATATATATTATAATATATTACTGATTATATATATATATATATATATATATATATATATATATATATATATATATATATATATATATATATATATATATATATATATATATATATATATATAATCAGTAATGATGAATCCAAGTCCATATCCATTCCTGTTTTGTTGCCATGGTATTGTAGATTTGTTTTTTGGGGGTTATACTTCCTCAGAAGTACCAGTTGATTCACTCTCGCCTCGTGGTCGGGCATTCCTGCGTAATTCCATCCCTTGCCTTATCCTGGCATTACTCTTGTTCAAGACTAGTTCATGTTCAAAATCCCTTAGACGTCTTATATTTTATTGGAAACTTGTTAGTTATTTCCACGTGTCGTATACGTCTCCAATATCCAAGACATGTATATTTCTTTGAATTGAATTAGATTCTTTTGATTTGTTCTGTAGGTTGGTGTAGATAATAAAAGCGTGTTGGCTTAATGATTGGTTGGTGTAGATTTTAAAAACTGTGTCGGCTTAATGATTGGTTGGTGTAGATAATAAAAGCGTGTTGGCTTAATGATTGGTTGGTGTAGATTTTAAAAACTGTGTCGGCCTAATGATTGGTTGGTGAAGCTGTTACACCCTTGTTGGCTTAATGATTGCTTGGTGTATATGTTAAAACCGTGTCGGCTTAATGATTGGTTGGTGTAGATGTTACAACCGTGTCGGCTTGATGGTTGGTTGGTCAGTGGTGCAGATATTAAAACAAAGCTTGAATTCATTAAATGTCTCAGTTTTTTTTTTTTTGTTATTGAACACAAGGTGTCAGGATTTTACATATTCCCCTACATCACCACCTGACCTGATTTATGGGGCATTATCTTAAATTATTTTGCGTCCTAATCTCTACATGTGTTCCCTACACACACACACACACACACACACACACACACACACACACACACACACACACCTGCACACACAGACACTTACATTCACAATTATTGTACACAAAGTCATACTCTCATACAAACCTCAAGATGTTTGAGATTGCCTTAAAAAAAATCATGTACCAAAAGTTCATAATAGGGTCCACTTTTTTAAACTCGTCACTTCTGTTATTCACTTTGGCGACGTATTTTTCCAGCGTTTTATATGATAAAACAATTTTCATAATAGGTGAGATTTGGGATTTTTGACGCACAACGTGATCTGTATATAACATATTTGCAAGCAAAATTAGGAAGTTAATAAGATCATCAAAGTTGTTATTTCCTATAAAGACATCTTTTCGTGTAATTCTAAAATTTGGATCATAAGTTTGGATCCATTCTACCAACAGTTTACAAAAGTTTTCATTAACTGAACAGTCATAAAATAAGTGCTCATTTTTTTTTCTATTCCCTCATTACAAAAGGTATATTTATCATTATCACTTAAATTAATCTTTTTTAGAAACTGGTTTGTGGCAATATTTCTGTGGAGAAATCTAAAATTAAAGCTA
This sequence comes from Unio pictorum, assembly GCA_030141615.1. Taxonomy (NCBI): domain Eukaryota; kingdom Metazoa; phylum Mollusca; class Bivalvia; order Unionida; family Unionidae; genus Unio; species Unio pictorum. The sequence continues at coordinate 8,119,441 of JARLTB010000123.1, forward strand.
ATCAGTTATGTGTCTTTTGTACAAAATCTAGCCAAAACAAAAGAGTTGGTCCATTCATTTGCACCAATCGCACACTCTAGCTGTCTGGACCAAGTTTCATATTTACCATTTGGCTTTTTTTAATTTGGTTCTTATCAGGTCTTTATCGATAAATTTATTCTATGCTCTTACCCTAAGGAGAGATGTTTTGTCCAAAACTACAATAAAACTATTTCCACTTTTAAAAAAAATTATTTTCTTTTTCCACAGCACCGAGATCTTTGAGATAAGAGCAAAGTACAGTATGAAATTATTTGTTTTTGGTTTTTGTTTTATTTCATTAAAACTTAATAGAGATCCTTGTGCATCAAAAAGATGTTGAATAAGTACAACACCGTTTGTTCTCCACATTGTGTATGATTTAAAATTTTCTACAGTCACTAAATTAAGAATATCTTGAGACAAGTATTCATGGACAGTAGATGGTTCATTTTTCCATTGTGATAACGCATAAATAACATCACGCCAAAAATATTTTTAAAATAATTTAGAAATTACTTTTAATTTAGTTTTTCCTAATGAAAATAACAGCGTACCTCCAAATTTTCCAAATATTTGTTCAGAAACCAGTTTTTGCCATAAGCCATCTTCATTTATTAAGAGGCGCCTAATCCAGGAAAGTTTTATATAACACACGAATGAATGCAAGTGAATCATATTTAATCCCCCTTCCTTAAAAGAAGCTATAAGTGTGTCTCTTTTAACCATCTCAGTTTTACCACCCCAAATAAACTGGAAAAATAATGTATTCAGTTCCTTTTCTATATGGGGAGGAGGATTTGGCAAAGCTGCAAAAAGATGAATGAATTTAGGCAAAACCATGGACTTTATCAAAGTAATTTTTCCAATAAGGGATAAATTTCTTCTGCTCCACCAGCTAAGCAGTTTCTTAACTTCCTTTAACTTCGTCGAATAATTAAGCTCTACCATATCCTCCAAGTTCAAAGAGAAATATACTCCCAGCAATCTAAAATTGGACATTGACCAGTTAATATCAATTTCTGGACATATTTTTTCATTAGAAATTTTTTTGTTTCCAATCCAAATTGCTTTCGATTTCAAAATATTGCAGTACAGACCTGACACCAAGGCAAAATCATTTTAAAATCGGCATGGTTGTCATCAAGGACAAATGACAACCATCTAATAATAGAAAATCATCATCAGCGTACTGCCCTAATTTGAAGTCCATTTCATTATAGGGAATGCCTGTAATATCTGTGTTTCTCTTTAGTTCTATTGCAAGAAGTTCAATTCCTATTATACAAAAAATAGGGTGATAAAGGGTCTCCCTGGCGACAACCTCTCTCCAAATTAAAAAATGGAGATAAATGTCCATTATTAATGACAACGTTTTGATTTATTGCAAAATAATCTGAACCAGTGACAAATTGATTCTCCAAAGTTAAAAGACTTCAGAGCAGTTTCCAGAAAGTCCCATTCAAACGAGTCAAAAGCTTTTCAAAGTCTATCAATAGGAGAAGACCAAATTCATTTTTTTCCTCAATGTATTGCATCAGGTCATACAAAAGACTTGTATTTTCACCAATGAATCTCCCTTTCATAAAACCCTTTTGGGTGTCACTAATGATAAACAAGAACACTTTTTTTGACCCTATTAGCAATTGACGCTGAGTCAATCGTGTAATCTACATTAAGTAGTGAGATTGGTCTACAATTTTTTAAAATAAATTTCCTGTCTTTATCATCTTTTGGAATGCAGGTAATGATTCCCTGAGACTGAAATTCTGAAAAATGTTGCATATTGTATCCAGTATTTAGAGACTTAAAGAGAAAGCCGCCAGGTCTTTCCAAAAGAATTTATAGAATTCTACAGTAAATCCATCGGAACCAATGCTAGTTTCATTTTTCATATTTTTTGGTGCTAAACCACATTCCTCAAACGTTAACTTACCTTCACATGAGCTTCTTTCAAAATCTGAGAATTTTTTTAATCATGGTTAAAAAGTGGTTAAGCGTTTGGAAGTTATATTTGTTTTTGCTTTAGTATAATTTTTCATAAAAGTCTTTCTGTTGATTTAATATTTCTTTTGGATCTGTTTCCCTTGTTCCAACTTCCGTAATTAATTCTTTTATTGTTTTGTTTGTGTAATTTCTCTTTTCGAGATTAAGAAAATATTTAGAGTTTTATTCACCAGACTCATACCAACTTGCCTTGGATCTTAACATTACACCTTCGACCTCTTTCTTCCTCATTTCTTCTAAATCCGCTTGTTTTTTGTTAAATTCTTTCTTCGTAGTGTGGTTATTATTTGATTCACTAAAGCATGTATTTCAGCTTCCATTTTCCTGAAATTTTGTTTCGCCTGTTTTGCCTTAGCTTGTGAATACATAATTGATTCTGATCTTATTATCATTTTAAGGATTTTTAAAAAAAAAACAATTGATTATTACAAGTTACTTTCAACTGCAGTGGGTTTTTCTTATCACCTTCACAATAGTATTCTTCTACTGTGTTGGTTATACATTTTTTTACCAATTGAATATATTTATTTTGCTTTAATAGCTTTGAATTGAATTTCCAGTATCCAGGACCGCTCGGTGATTCAGATATAGAGAATTTTAGTGTTATTGCTGAATGATCTGTTTTATAGCCAGGAATAATAGAGGCGTCCATAAAATTTGAAAAAATGTCTTCAGAGATTCAAAATAGTCCAATCTACTCTGTTTCACAGGGTTTGCCTGATGCCAAGTAAATACTCTACTGTCAGGACTGATTGTTCTCCAAGGATCCAGTAAATCTAGTTGATTCTTGATGTCGTGTACTGCTGCTCGGGCCATGGAATGTTTATCATGCAAGATATTATAAGAGTCAAACTCCATGTCCTGAACAACATTCCAGTCACCACAAATAATAATAGAGGAATTATTAAATTTATAATATCCTCTTTCAAATTTCTAGAAAACTCAGCATTATTATCATTATGACCATAAAGATTCACTAGTGTAAATCTCTGTCCATTAAATGATCAATCTAAGAGAATGTATCTGCGCCAGCGCCGGATTAAGCACCGTGGAGGCCCATAGGCAGTCAAACTTTTGGGGCCCCAGACACACGGTCACGGTCTCATGGGGGCCCCTGGGGGCCCCTGATGGGGCCCATAAAGTTCGCGGGGCCCATAGGCAGTTGCCTACTCTGCCTAATGGGTAATCCGGGACTGATCTGCGCTGACAATCACATATGTTTCTGAGAATAAGAAATTCAAAATTATTTATAAACAGGATAGCAACACCAGCACTACTGCTAGATTTATGGCTAAAAACACACTTATATCCCCATTCAGCCTCCCAATACTTCTCAGTCTCAACTGTACTATGTGTCTCCTGTAAACATATAATAGATGCATTCTTTTGTTTGACCCAGCAGAAAATATCTATTCTTTTGAGATCAGAACTGTGTAGACCCCTAACGTTCATTGACAAAATTTTAATCTGGGTATCCATTGTTAAATTATGTTTTAAATAAAACGTTCACAGCGCTTATATAGTTATGCATCACAAAATCAGTATCATGAAAAACGCTCACATACACCTTGGGATACACTCTCACACACACAACCACGTAATGCTTAAAAAGAACTGATAAGTGTGGTACAGTGTCATGCACCACTGGGTACATATATAATGTTGCCCAATATAGTAATACATGAACTCTGTTCTACGCTGGAAACATAGAAATGTGTTTTTAATGTTTGTTAAATACTCGACACCAGTCCAAATCATTTCGTTTTGTTAATGTACCAAGTAAAAATGCATAGGTTTATTTTCTTCCTGATATAAATTCCTATTGTTCTATATGTAGTTATTGGCAGGTTATGTCGAATCAGCAAATTTGCATAAGCAGAAGTTGAGCATCCATTATAAATCTTTCTCGTTTTAAACTTTATTAACCTAATTAAAATTTGATGCACTATCATTCTAATTTATAAAGAATCTGCAGTCCAGCTAAGAGGGAGTTGATGACTGACATAAATTGTCGACTAGTTTCGCCTGTCAAAGTTTTAGTGAATCAACAGCTTCGGGACAACATCCATGGTTGTATCAATCAAATTATTTAAACTCTGTATTTATCAATAACGACTTAAAGAGACGTTTTTCGTTTATTGAATTTTTTTTTAACTGAGCATTTGGTTAAAATCGTATTAGTTAATATGAAGTAATAATAATCTTAGGAACTTGTAGCGAACATAGCGATGATGAGAATATGATTATTTTCGACTGAAAATTCAGTGTACTTTCGTCGAAAGGTATCCGGAGCAAAATGTTCGCGCATGCGTGCTAGACAATCTGACTAAACTATGCTCTCCTCTGTCCTACGTGAAGGGCAGTAGATATCTGATTCTAATCGGAACTTTCTATATCTGTAGAGAACATTGTTGTTTTACAAAAAGGTTTGAATTCTATAACATAATAGAGAAAACTAAATAGAACAGCTTGCGATGTGTTTAAATCCCAATTAAAACTTAAATAAATGATGTGGTTTGTTTGTTTGATTATGATTTTTAACGTAGCTTTAACAATTTTTCAGTCATATCGCTACAACGTCTGCAGTGATGCAGTTTATAGTGATGTCTAGCACTGGGCATCATGCCACATACATTTAGCATGATGCCCCACCCAGTCACATTATCCTGACACCATGCCGACCAGTCCTAACACCAATCTCTTAATGCTGAGCGCCAAGCGAGGCAGCTGTTGGTACCATTTTTGTAAGTCTTTGGTATGACTTGGCCGGGGATCAAACCCAAGACCTCCCACTTCAAAGGCGGACGCTCTAACCACTAGGTCACCGGAACGGTCGTCCTAAATGATGTAGAAGGTAGTTGCAAAATGATAACTGTTTCAAGACCGGTGAAACAAACAAGCTTCTAAACAAATACATTTTATTTTCGAGATAGAAAACGAGGAAAGAAATAGTCGGACGCGAAATCCACAATTTTAAAACGTGTGGATACCTAAATTGGTAGGAGGTGTAGTGACCATCTTGGATCCAGTGTATTTATTTATTTATTTATTTATTTATTTATTTATTTATTTATTTATTTATTTATTTATTACGTAAATTTACTCGATACCCACCAATATTTGCCGTTTGAGGAAAACAACAGGTAACATTAACTTCAACTATTACATTTATGATATTGACCTGAAGAAACAAGTACATTTCAGTAAGTAAATAATATGAAATGATTATTCGATGCTGTTCTAGTCAGCAATTGAAGCACAGGGCTTTGCTTAAGGGCACTTGAAAATGGACCCAATAATGTTTCAGTGTGTGAACACGGAAGAGGACACGAGAACTCAGGAAGAAGATGATACCTTTTCAGGCACCGAGTCTGCCAATTGGCTAAAGTAATCGAAGATGATATACAATGATTCTTCAAATCGTATGGCACAATTATATATTTTTCCATCTGTATATCTCCCACTACACACACACACACACACACACATATATATATATATATATATATATATATATATATATATATATATATATATATATTTATATATACAGACAGACAGACATATGCATGAGTAAATGCCGTGTATTTCTGTATTATTATGCCATCTATATATCGTTCAGTGGAGACAACGAGAGAGAGAGAGAGAGAGAGAGAGAGAGAGAGAGAGAGAGAGAGAGAGAGAGAGAGAGAGAGAAGGCACCAGACAGCGGAAAGTGATATTCCCAAATTCTAGACGAGGATAATAACTATTTTGCATACTTGTTTGAAATCTGTTCTGAATCGAGAAGTATGAGTATTTGTGCGCTCTCTCTCTCTCTAAACTTGTTGAATCATTTATCACTTTATCACTCTGTTTAAAAATCAAATTATGTTTCGAGCCCGGTGGAATGGATGAGAGACTTACATCCGTGCCATGTGCCACTGACTATTATATTTTTAATCATATATTAATGTTTCATGACATCCTGGTATATGAATATACCTACAAAGGCGTTATTTGATTAATAAACAACTTTTCCCTGCATCAATAATTCCTTTTGAAGTTGCATTTTTCAAATCATCTACTAAATATAGCATCTATATGTTCCCCACACAGCTATCTGTTGTAAACAATTTGTACAAATAAAAAGATAACGTATGTCGTATCTCTAGTAGACTGTAACGCAAGCTTGTTAGAGATGCGAGTTTAAGTAACATCATATATATATATATATATATATATATATATATATATATATATATATATATATACATACATACATACATACATACATACATACATACTGTGAAGTGTCGTCTAGTAGGGGTGGGGTTCTTCCTATAGACTTGAAAGAATTATGAGGAAGTTCCCCTGGTCCGCATTCAGAATGTTTACTTCTGGACAATATATTATATATGGCTACGAGCCCCCAGTCAGCAATGCCGACAGTTAAATTAAAAGAAATACAAAGATGAAATTTAAACAACAATTTAATAAATGAAAATTTTAAAGATATTAATCAGTCAATGTCACTCTTGACCCAATGGTCCCTAGATCATCATTTGATTTCAGTGTGAGGAATATTTTCCCTTCTTGAGTGTTACTTATCTAAATAAGTCTCCTTTCGTCTTTCTCTCCTTCCGATTCCTCTACTTCCGTTTCCTCTCCTATCTCTACTTCCGTTTCCTCTTCTATCTCTACTTCCGTTTCCTCTTCTACGGTATCTCTTGAGGTCACCCGAAATTCACTCGGTATCTCTCAAATTCACTCGGAATTCTTTCCACGTCATCCGGAATTCCCCCGGAATTCTCTCAACGTCACCCGAAATTTCCCCGGAATTCTCTCAACGTCACCCGAAATTTCCCCGGAATTCTCTCAACGTCACCCGAAAGCTTCCTGTTGAAAGGTATAATGCATTAGCATAGGGTGATGAATATTACCTCACACTAAGTCACTGAATTGAACCATCAGTTTAAGGCGGGACATTTTTGGTCACGCATGCGCACACATCGAAATTCCCATACGCTTCCGCCGCTTACAAAATGGCGCCATAACACAATCTCACAAAGAATTCAAACATCTACATACTGAGCCCTATCAGTATATATATATATATATATATATATATATATATATATATATATATATATATATATATACAAATAGTTCAAATATCATTGTATTATAATATTACTACTATTAGTAATATGACTATCTATATATTTATATATATTTATATATATTTCCTACACAAGCGTACCAAATCCACAATATTCACATTCAAATTGCAATAACGGAAATCCGTTAACTCAAAGGCAAAATATATCATTACGTAAACAAAGTGCTAGTCTACCATAATATACCTACACAAAGAATTATAATATTAATTCTTATAGCGGCTAGCAAACAATACAATTCTTCACGAATACAAATCGTCCTTTCAAAAGGGCGTAAACGTAATAATGCACGAAATAATATGCACACCTATTACTAACAAAAGAAGAGCAACATTTTACCTCACAAAATAAGGAGTAATATAATAATATCATGAATAAGATGCAACGAATTTACATCATAATCAATTGCAAGCAAAGGTACTAACGAACATCACGAAAGATGCAAAATATTAATATCATAATTAACTATTCATACTACAATACAAGTAAAATGAATATACATACGACAATCCTTCCATTCCGCAGACGTATCAAGCAGAAATCAAACAAAAATCACACTGACCTTTGAAGCTATCTTAAGATTTCCTTGATTTCCAAAATCTGAGTCTGCCACCAATTTTCGTCTGGCTGTACGGAGTTCTACTCTCCTCTCAATTCTTGTAGCGAACTGACGAATTCTTACTAAACATGAGTTATTATCGCAGATTCCAATCAAGGGCCCACCCTCAGCGAATTCTGATTGGATGGCTCTTGACTCGGTCAGTCGTTCGAACTGTCAATCATCCGAATGTCTGTCTGTGTCTCTATCAATTGTTACAGTCTTCTTATTTGGCGCTGTCCTGTCCTTTGATGTGGTTACGTCACCCGTCCTCGAGAGCTAACAAAGACCATCTTACGTAAGGGGATTAGCTAACTTAGAACAATTTGAGACATCACAGCTGGGTCAGGCAGACATACAATTTATACATGTACAAGGCCAGTCAGAATCACAAGTTATAGTAACTTATACCTACATACAAGGGGTTGGGGTAAAATCGTCACACATACATACATACATACATACATACATACATACATACATACATACATACATACATACATACATACATACATACATACATACATATATATACATATATATATATATATACATACATACATATATACATACATATATATATATATATACATATTTGTTTGTTGGGGGATGGAGGTCTTCAGTTTGTGCGTTCCTCCAATATGTCAGCTGAAATTGGCACACCACTATAACAATCGTCTGTAGGTGATCATAACCGAGCTCTTTTCAAACTCCGGTCAAGCTATACGAAAGACTTTTCAAATATTGTACTTTCAGCTATATATTGTAATAAATTTATATTGTGCGCAGTTCCTTGTTTTAATGAATTCTTAAATCTTTGTGATTTCTTGTCTGATTATTGGAATCCGTGCCAAAGAAATATTCCGTATCCCGAAATAAGTAGCCAATTACTAGGAGCAAACGTCACGGAGTCGAGTGTTCGTGAGTTTCCATGATGCCATGGTTCACAAGTGACGAATTCATGTCAAAATATGTATGAATGTCCTTGAAATACCATAGTCCCTATTCAAATCTGGTGATGTACATTGGTGATGTAACTGCGTGGCAGTATATACGGTACCAAATTGGTAAATTACACAATGGAATAAATAAGAAGGGACTCGGCAAATACCGTTTATGTCGTTATAATGGTAAAAATTATGCAGTTGTACTGGTGAAATGTGACTGGAAACCATGTATTGATTGGCCTAAGGTGGCGTAGTTCAAATAGTTCCCTGTGTTAGGGGATAGTGGTACAGTTTCTAAGGTGTGATCGGCTGGCGGTACGGAAACGTTAATGAAGAGAAACCATACAGATGTGCGGTTGATAGATATTTTGCAGGTTGTGAGATATTTCGTCTTGCACGGATTAGAGAAATAGTTATATCTAAAACGGACACGTCTGGTTATCTAATTTACAAGTGAAACTGTATGGATGTCTTTCGAAATCTAGAGTAAACTTGCAAATATCCCTGGGTTGTAGAGAGAGAGAGAGAGAGAGAGAGAGAGAGAGAGAGAGAGAGAGAGAGAGAGAGAGAGAGAGAGAGAGAGAGAGAGAGGGCTAATTTCCCCTAAATTCGCAAATCTTTCTTATGGTTTCTTTCGTATTGTCCTAAATCATTTATTAGATAAATCTAAGGAATCCAGATCTTTCTGCAAGATACGACAACGTCCATTCTAACTTAACTTGAAGTACTGGATACTTTTCAAAGTCTTTGTAAATCTGCGAATGGTATTTTTCCAAAACACAACTGACTAAATTGTCAATAAAACATTAGTTCAAAGTTATTATATTTGGCATTCAGATACGTAAAAAACATGGATACATTAGGAAAAAAGTTTAGGCAGGTTGTTAGCCTGAGCTTCAAATATTTTTTTTCTTTCATGAATATGTGAAGCGCTGAAATGATTTGCTATACATGGTACTGCGGGTATCGTAGTCATGGTGGGTAAATTTAAACTGAGTAAGGCTTACAATGCCTACGTTTAAATGGATATAATGATGCCAAGTCTAGCTGAGTGCACGAGCACTGTTGTATTACGGTATTTATAAACCTACGGCAATACGTACCACGGTAGACCGCAATTATAATAAGGACCAACAGTTCACCAATGTATTGAGCAGGGACCGGACGCTGTTATTGGTTTCATTTCCGTCTGTTATTAACTGGAAAATATATTGCTCTGATTTATAGCAAAATAAGATCGTATTATACGTATTACATTATTTGGAACGATTGTTAGTTATATAGAGATTAAACAAAATATAGTATTTCAGCTTACATGAAAATCACATTCCCCCACCCCCAACCTCCAACAAATTGACCAGGACCTTATAGAAAATGGATTTGCTATGTGTATGTTAATTGTTATACCAATCGCAATCTTAGAGCTGTAACATACATGAGATGATTAAGTTTACATTACAACTGATAATGTGAGAGGAAACGTGCTGACACTAGAGAGCCTATTGATAAATAGAGGAAGTGTTAACAATTAACAACAATTTTTTTGGGTGGCTATTGATCCAACATACAGGAAAACATACTCTAATGGACATTTCGCCCCACTTCAATGGACATTTCGCCCAATCTGTTACATGGACGTTTCGGCCTAGGACATTCCACCCCACATCAATGAAAATATACTACATTTATATACATTGTTACCACTCCTAACACTAACACATTAATGGTGAGCGCTACACGAGGCAGCTGTTAGTACCATTTTCATAAGTCTTTGGAATGACTCGGCCGTGCATAGAACCAACGACCTCCGGCATCCTAGGCGGACGCTCTAACCGCTAGGCCACAGGAACAGTCTCCCATAAACATGACGTTTTTAAACACATTACATCATATTCGTTGTTGTTTCTCTTCGACATAATAGCTTATTTGTTTTAAAGGCATACAACCTAAGTAAAAACGAATGAAATTATATATTTATTTTTTCAGTTCACGATTACTTAATTAGATGAATAATTACGATTCAGGCTGTTTCTGAGGCCGAAATCAAGATTGGTTTAGCTTGACACCAGGCCGACCTGTCCTAACGCTAATCTCTGAATGCTGAGCGTCAAGCGAGGCAGCTGTTAGTACCATTTTTTAAATAGTCTTTGGTATGACTCGGCCGGGATCGAACCCACGACCTCCCGCTTCCGAGTGAGACAGCAGAGATATCGTATATATATATATATATATATATATATATATATATATATATATATATATATATATATATATATATATATATATATATATATATATATATATATATATATATATATATAGAGAGAGAGAGAGAGAGAGAGAGAGAGAGAGAGAGAGAGAGAGAGAGAGAGAGAGAGAGAGAGAGAGAGAGAGAGACTGTCTCGGTAAATTTAGCTTTCTACCTGGCAATGCAAACTTAAGTGAGTATATTATATCTTTTGCTATTTCTTAATGAAAATACATAACGTTATATAATTCGACGGAGAGTATTTCAATAATAATGCAAAAAGAATAGTGCAAACATTTCGTAATACTTTGTCTGACTAGAACTCTCCAACGATCTATATTGACAGGTAAAATAGATAAGACAACCATGGCATTGTCTTACTCTGATTTTGTCCATTCAACTCTTTGTTAGTGTGAGACTTTATGAAAAATGCACCCCATCCCCCACCCCACGACAATCTTAGTTAATTATATTGACCTGAGGTACCTACGCTCTCTTTATATAGCGTATGTTGGTGTAGGAACACTAGAGTAAATATAATTTGGGTCATGTGATACTGACGTGAGTACACCTTTCCAGCTGAAGTTAGGCTCAACCATGTATGGAATGCATAGGTTCCTGAACCAACAAATCAGTAAATTATATAAAACATGGGCATTAACACGTGTGTGCTTAGTCAGCAAAAATCTCATATTCATAAGGACTCAGCCGAGTGTCTTCATGACCATATACAAGCACACAAAAAGAAAACAGACAAATACGACAATAACAAGTATGCCATCCACTGTATTAATGTATTACTTTGGGTGTCAAACAGTGTCATGAAGTAAAAATGTAGGCTCTCATTGAGAT